>OX637533.1:29358060-30105560 GCA_951800035.1 Linnaemya tessellans | reverse complement strand
GGCATAGCAGCATCGCAGGCAGTGTGGAGCATTTCGTATACGCTTTGCACCCTATCATCTACTAAGTCCCCGGTTGCGGTAAAGCTAGACAGTCGCACTTTAAACGTGTCACTATCAAAGCATCAGTCTTTCCATTTAGGTCCAGTGAACTCGAGCATTCTTGCCGTGTCAGTGCTCTGCCCAGCAAACGTGATTACAATTGCCTGATGATCGCCATTTGTGAAGTCTTCAGTGAGCCTCCACACCGTCCGCGAAACAAGGCTGTCGCTGGCAAACGATATATCTATCGTAGAACTGGTATCTGATCTCCTAAAAGTACTCCTCAGTCCATCATTTAATAACGTGACCCGCAGGGATGCGAAAGCTTCTAAAATACTGCGACCTCTTGCGTTAGTCCACCTACTACCCCATTCCATCGCCTAGGCATTAAAATCGCCGCATATGATGATCGGTGAATTTAAGTGTGCATTCGCAACTAGGCTCTCTAGCATATTCTCAAATTCGTCAAGGGACCACCTTAGGGGAGCATAGCAACTGTACAAAAAAGTTCCCTTTATCTTCGCCATTACGAAACCTTTATCCAGTGTATAGGTCTGTTGGAAAGGTAATGAGCCACAAGTCCAAATAGCTGACGTTGTTGACTCATCGGCGATCCAGGTGCTATTCTTCGGTACTCTATATGGCTCGCTTATGATTGCGACATCGACGTTCTCTTCTAGGACTCTCTGGGCTAAAAGATCCTGGGCAGCCTCACAGTGGTTCAGATTTATCTGTATTAATTTAATTTTCTTGGGCGTATATTAAGGGCTCTCCGGAACAACGGACACTTTCCACTACCTGCGACATGATTAGCGAGCTGTGGGTTGTCGTCTTTGCAGAACATACAAAGTGCTTCCTGCCGGCAGTCCTTGACCACGTGTCCCTCTTGCCCACATTTTAGGCACGTTCCGGAGTGGTCAATCTCACTTTCGCATTGACGAGCTATATGTCCGAACTGTAGACATCAGTAACATTTTGTCGGAGTCTTCTTCTCACGTATCCTGCATATTACCCAGCCAATCTTTATCCTGCCCTCTTTCATTAGAGCAGCAGCAGAGTCAGCATTTAGGCTTAAAGTGGCGGTCTGTGTCCCGCCATATGACCTCCTAAGGCTAAGAATGTCGGGCTTATCCGCACCCTGAAGACATGGTAAGTTACGTAGAGCCTCATATACATCTTCCTTCTCTGTAACTTCATCTATATCCCTAATTGTAACAGTTTTCCTCTCTTTTAGAGTGTGGACTGATACTTTTTCTCCTAAGAGTTCACCAATGGCTCCCCTAAATCGCTCTGTGTGGTCACTGTTTGAGCGAAGTTGGAGAAGTAGGCCGCCTGTAATAGTCCTTCTAATTTTCGAGACATTTTCACCAAGCTCGCTAAGGTTGGGGTCCGTTTTTACCTTTCTCAAAATGTCAGCATAGGTTGTGTTATCCTCTGCTGCAATAACTATTGCATCAGGCTTGATTCTTCTACCCTTAAGATGCTCTTTTTCTTTCTTATTTTTCTTTCTCTTCCTTTCCTTTTTCCGCGTGGCTTTCTGCCATTGTGGCTCTTTGCTAGTATTTTCCGCTCTTCCCTGCGAAGTTGACTCAGCAGTGTCCGATGTCAAAGCTGTAGCTTTCAGAGCTCTTCTCTTAGCTTCAGGTAATTCAGCCGGTTCTTCCTGTGCTCTCTCCGCCTTCTGTTTCTTCATCCAGGGCGATGTTTGTGCAGCGGAATTGGTGCAATGAGTCTCCCTGGCCACTTTAATCCGCAATTCACCCGCATACAGATCGTATAAAGATCTTATAGAGTCTATGGCATCTCTCATTGGTTGGTGGATTGATCTCCTCTTCCCTTCTTCTAACATATCGACCAGACTCTTAATCTGATCTCCAAGTTGATCGAAAATGTCGCTAGCCCGTCTCGGTAGTGGTTCCGAACCTGAACCGATCCGTCCACGTGATACATCGTTTACGGGAGGTCCTGAACTTTCCGTATCCTGTACGGATTGATTCACCCCTCGATTTTTCACAGGGGACCTCGGTGTCTTCGAACTCTGAGTTAGAATGAATTGTCCTATTTTTTAATTGTTCGACTTGTTTGGTTGTGTTCATGGTTATTGTTCTTTCTTATGGACCCCAACTCTTGGCCGCTATCTTGATTTGTCGTTGTAGTCGTCACAAAAGACCCCGTGGTTATCTTTGCCTAAGCAGGGAGGCCACGCGAGGGTTGACACATAACCTTATGGATTATGTGTTCAGAGCCAGGTCGATGCAAGCCAGGAATTTTCCATCTGGTCCTACAACACCAACTTAACGGTGACGAATCAAGAACGTACCAAGAGACTTGCCATGGTTTTAACGGGGTGGGGGCAACGGCAGCATTAGCCCAACAGCCATTTCCATCGGTTGTCACACCGTTTACTAAAGTGTCAGAATACTACCGCTACCAGCTCATGTCATCAAATCAAATCCATATTCCGGTATACCATAATTAGAACCTTACCGGGCTCGGTCCTAATGCCCCATCAAAGCGCCACTATTTGGTCGGAGAAAAACTGAGGGAACCACGGAGGCGTCACTCTCCTATTTTCTCCTCTCAAGAGGGAACCCTCTGTGGGGTGATACCTATTTGATGGCGGCCTCTGCATCTGCCGCTCTTGGTCGGGGACTGCTTACTGGTTATTCGCAGCAAACCTACGTACTATAGGCCGTTCAGTTATCCGCCACCGACTGACCCCCATGGTAGCCTGAAGCTCAGCCCCATGCGTGCAAGTGTATGTGTGTGTGTGGGAATATAAAAATCTCAGCTACATGTCATTCATGTTGTAGTTTCTTACCCTACTCTGCCGGTTTGGGATGTATGTTAAACGGGGGCTGTTTTACGTTTATAAATTATTTACAATATAAAAACACTTTTCCCCCTTTTAGTAACCTTTCTTTTATACCTTTTGGCAGGATGTTAACACGCAATAATCAGTGGCACAAACCTCATTTCACAATTCCAAGTATCATATGCTGTTATTTATGCACATGTTTCTATTACAGTCGTTATTTGAAAGAAGGTTGGGTTGGGTGGAAGCGTTTGTCAGAGATTTTAAATTAAATTTTATTTTTGAACGAATACATTTTTATTTGAACTAGGAAATGCTCAAAGTGTTTGAGTGGTTTCAATGATAATTATTTGATAACTCATTACAAATTTATGCCAGAGAATTTTCTAATTTTTAACACACACGCATACGCACACACTTATAGCCCACGTTTTGTTTGAAAGTGCTTCTTAACCCATTAACGCCCGAGCCAAGATCCCATTGAGCTGTAATGGTGAAACTTTATAAACTTTATTGTTAGTGCCTAAATATGAAATAAAACAACTTTTACTCAAATCGGATCAGTGGGAGGGAAGGTAACCGCCGTTGCGAAAACGCAACGTTGGGCCTTAAAGATATGGAAATTTATTGAATTTGTAAAAATATTACATAATTTTATTTTCGTCTTTAGAAAATTATTAACAGACAATTTAATTATGATATGTTGCAAAACACTTTGGGTGAACTGCTACGTCACATTTCTCACATTTGTAAATTGTTTGACTGCTACATTCTCGACATCTCAAACGTTTTTCTTGGCGAACAATTTTATGATCGACTCTATCGGTTCGAACTACGGCATTAGCACCACTAGTAGTGGACGCTATTATTCTTTCACAATTTTCAGACCGCAAAAGAGATTCAATTATGAACATACGGAACTCCACTTGGGGCATTGGAGCTTGTTTTCCCCGCTATTTAATTAGGCAATGTAGTTTCCAGGCGTTTACTACAGCTGTATCTAGAGCATTAGTAAAAAGTGGCCAGTACCATTTTTTTCCTCTTATCTGAATACGGTAATTGTTCATGGCGTTGTCAAATAAATCAACCCAGCCCATAGTTTTGTTGTATTCATATATCGCGTTAGGCATGGGAATAGTTATCATTTTTTTATTTTTGCGGTCGTATCTTTTAACTTGTTTCAATGGCTCCAAAGAAACAAAATTTGACAAGATAGTGACTACAGAGTTGTCATTCCAACGTATAGCACTTATCTCATTCTTCGGATCATAGCAGTAGTCATAACTACCACGTTCTTTTTTTTAAATGTTTTTGGAGGGGATAATTTCGCATTACATGTTCGGTTTTCTCTTACTGTAGCTATTGAAATCAATAACACACTTTGTTCATAAGAAACATTATGAAATTGACTAGAGAACTTACCTGTTGCAAAGTATCCTGCATTTCGCAATTTGGCCAGCAGTTTGTAAGAGGTGAAAAAATTATCAAAAGTGACGGTATGCTGATTTGGGGTTTCAATATGTTTTAGCAACTGCATGACGACATTCTCACCTAATCCAAAACCAGGAACTTTAGCAGATTGCCCAGCATATGGAATAAATTGAAATAAGTAGCCATCAGATGAACATAGGCACCAGTATTTGTATCCAAATCTTATCGGCTTTCCTTTGATGAACATCTTACAAGAATGTCTTCCATAATATGCTACCATCTGTTCATCAATAGACAATTTATGAGAAAAAATTCCAAATTGCATAAACATATTTTTTTTTGTATCATCTTAGCTAAAAAGCAACTAAAATTTGCACATACACATGACAATTACCGTTACTTCTAGCAGACACTATAACGACACTCAAAATTGTAAAACACTTAGCAACAACCAACAACAAGCGTACATAAAAGTGATTGTATGTTTCCATTTGATAATACAATGAAATTTTTATATCGTTTAGGCCCAGTGTTGCGGTTTCGCATCACGAATATATCCAGTCATGAATATAGTGTCAAATATCTAAGTTGCTTGAATTCTTCAGTAGAAATAATAATATTGATATGTTAGCTTCGTCCGTTGACAGTTTGAGATAGGTATGTTATATATTACTTTATTTTTTCAACAATATTCAGAAGTACCCAAAAAAGAGGAAAAATTCAATATTTCAATAAATTTTTTTTTTATATAAAGGTATGTAACAATCAAATCCATAAATAGGTCGATTAGATACTAAGTTAAATACTATTTTAAAGTGCTTTATTACAATATTGTGTAATTATATAATATCTGAGAGGAAATTTAAGTCGACGTTGCGAAAACGCAACGCAGGGCCTTAATGGGTTAATGCTGAAAACTCAGTTAAATAAATGAGGTTGTCTACCAAATCATGTTTGGCATCACTTATGTTCATAATGCACATACTGATTGCAAGGAATCAGTTGTCACTTTATTTATTTAGCATATGCTGATCGTACAATAGTTTACCTCCTCAAGTATTTGCCCAGTCTGAAGTTACTTGAGCATATTCCTGATGAAATACGAATTTTAATTTAGGAAAGTTTTATAAAGCAAACATTCTATGGAAATGTTTAGAATTTAAGTGTAAATAAGGTGAGCTGTGGCTACGAAGCTAACGCATTGATCACTATGCCGAGTTTTGTAGGTTCGATACCGCACTCAATCATGATTATAGGATCGAATTTTTCTAATCTACATTAGCTGGTTGGGTTAATTGCTGTGGACCTGCTTAAATGACCAAGGCATAGCACTGGGCAATTTTCAGACGAAAACATTTATAAAAAATAAACATTATGAAATAGTGTTGTTTACGACGTTTCATGTCTGATTCTTATTCGGGCACCATTTTAAAAAAGTTACCTTAAATCTCAAATACGAATCCATTCTGTTTTAAGAATTTTAAGCAAATACTATAGCTCAGGACCATGATTACTCCCCATGTTAGCTCAAAGAAGGGATGCCACGTTTAACAATATGAATTTATAATATGAACTTATAAAGACAAAAAACTGAAGTATTTCAATATTTGAAAAAAATATTTCGCTAAACCTGATTCAAACAACTACTTTAGACTGTAATATTATGGCTTAACAGAGGAAATGACAACACAAAAACTGACAGGAAAATAAAACATAAAATATTTTAATATTATAAAAGAGATTATTTTTATCAAATATTATTCGTTTTTGGTATTTTTTTTACTCCAGCAAACCTGAATCATATTCATCGATTGTGTTGTAGTACATTTTGTTTTTAGTTCATCAGCTAGTCAGCAAGCGTCATGCATTTAGATAGAGAAAAAAAATCAAAATCAAGGAACAGTGTGGAATCTACGATATCAACAACAACATCAACAGCAAACGGAGACAGAGGAAGAAATATCTTTCCTGACAATAACTTTAAACTTAAACACGTATGCATGTGTGTATTTAAATACACCTATAGGATGTGTTATGTATGTATGTGTTTTGGTGCTGAAATAAGTTCGTGTTGTATGACCTCTTGTATGTCCTTATAGTTCAAAGATTCCGTTAAGTATTCATTGTTTTTTGCGGCATTAATTGTCCTAACAATTAATAATAATTGGTCGTGTACCTGCTCAATGATGAGGTTAATTTTTATCGTTTGGCCTTGTATTGTTTCAATTAATTTCTCAAATCTTGAGTTGACCTGTCGTTGTTTTTCGTTGTTATCTATTAATTTGTTTATTGCTATTTCCATGTTAATTAAGTCGTCGTGGTCTGGAGTTCCTGTGATACATTTTAGTGTAGATCCCAGATATTTTAAAGATCTTTTATGACGTTCATGAGCATTGAGTTGGTCTGCTAGTAATTCGATTTTCCTTATCCAGATGGTTTCTTGTGTAGTGGGCTTATACTTTGTTGTAACGATTTGTCTGTGCGGTGTGAGTATTGTTGTTATATTGGTAACGTGGAAGAGGTATGAATAATCGTCAAATATGAAGACATCATCCGTCTTCGTTAGAACGTACTTTTTTCCTTGTAGGCTGTCTATTTGTATTTCCGCTATGATTTTTTGTGCGACCACCGCGAGTAACGTCAGGAAGAGAATCATCTTTGTTAATTGTGTAATTTTTAATATTATCTTTGTGTACGGTTACCCCCCTTGTTGTTAAGACAGTGTCCTCACGGTCTTCTTTCACAATATATTTTATATATCTAGCGTCGTTCTTTTTTCTTAGTCCAGATATTTTTATGAGTATTCGCCTGTTTCAAATGTGCGGTGTTTTCTTCCTTTGTTCAGTCTTTCTAATGTCTTTTCTGATGCTGACTTTATTTTATCAGATATTTCTTGATGTCTGTATTCTATTTTTCCAAAATGTATGTCGCTGGGTTTATATACTGTTACCGTAAGTATTGAGTCATTAAGTGCTTTGACTGTTCCGAATATTTGTTCTATTATTGTTGTACTATTTTGAATTTTAAATATTCTAGCTAATTCCGATATTGTATAGTGCGCTCGTTCAACTTGACCGTTTGCTGTTGATCTATAGATTGGAGTTTCTACTTTTTCTATGTTGTATTTTTCACACATCAATTTTATTGAGGGTGATGTCATGCATGGTTCGTTATCAGTCATAAGTCGTCTGCAGTTCGGGAAATTGTTTATGATTAGCTCTTCTAGCTTATCACTCATTCGTTCTTTTGAGTCACATTCTCTTATTACTATATATTTTGAATATTTATCTATCGCAACCAGAAAGGTGTTTTTATCATTATAATATATGTCCGCATGTATGTGTGTTCCCTTTTCTGTCGGTATGTCTGAGTCTGTTAGGGGTTCCCGTGTAGGTTGTCTTTCGTATCTGCCAAAAAGGCATGGGGTACACTTTTTGTTGTATGCTTTAACATTGTTGTTTTATTTCAGGCCAGTAATGGGTTTTGAGTATTTCTTGCATATTATTTTTGTAACCTCGATGAGCTCTGTCGTGTGTGTTTTTTACTATTTCCTTTTGTCTATCATTGTTCTGAACGTCGATTAATTTTGTTGGTGTAAATACAAATTGTATGCTGTTGAATGTGTTTTTTATCACAGCGCTTAATGCATAAATTTCCTCTCTTGTTGTATGTATCGCTGTCACTCTGTTTGGTTGTAGTATTTGTTTTAGTTCTGTTATTAAGTTTTGCTCAGTCGTGAAGTTTTTCGTGTGTCTAACTTTATTAGGGAATACTGTACGTGTTCTCGTTTCGATTATTTGTTTAATTCGTACGAATTCGATATGTATAGCGTATGTGTTAAATGGTCGTGATACTTGTTTAATGGAATCTACTGGTGAACTCTCGGCTGAATGTACTGTACAAATTGTAGATGAGTTTATTTGTTGTCTCGAGAGGGCGTCAGCTACGACGTTTATGTGACCTGGTTTATATTGTTACGTTTTTAGACCTTTTCGTAAAAACGCTTTTTACTTATCCTTCAAGGATTCGTTTAATTGCATCAAATTAAAAACACAGACAATTAACTTTAGAAATATAATGCGGCAACACTTTATTTACTACTTTATTAACACGAGTATTTGTACTACTAAACACTTAGCGATGTAAACACGTCTAGATTTAAAATCACACTGATCCCGCTGATTACTGGCAGCGACTTTATATAGCAAAATGACATCGTCTGGTAACTTCGCGAAGCATCTGGTCATGGTTGTTGTACGTTGTGCTTTACTTAGCATGTAGCTATATACGTGGGTTTTGTTTATATGACAATGCTGTCTTGTGTGTTTTGTTTATTGTAACTATGTGTGGTTGTATGTATGAGTGTTCTGTGTGTTGCGTAGTTTTGTTTCTTCTTGTACTATGTGGGTATGTTTATGTGCATATTTGTGTGTATGTTGCTGTATATATTGGTGTACATGTTTAGCTTTTGTTAGCAGCGAATACTTGCGTACAAGATCATTAAGAATAACAGCATCATCTCTTAGCATTGATGTTGCTAGGTTTTTCGTTGTTGTTATTTACACTTATTATTGCACAGCCTCAAATGATCTTGTATATTCTCGAAGATGTATCCGAAATATTCCACTTCCGTTAATTCAAATATTATCTGCTTTGTGTTTACCAGGTTTGTAACATTGTGACAACTTGAGATGATTTGGCAGTGCTGCCAAGTACATATATCCACATTGTCGTTATATTTGAATCTATTTTTAAACTTTGTAACAATATATTAACTTTGCACCAAAGTCTTCAATTATAGTTTTCCATCTCCTTAATTTTGTGTTTGGGTTTCTTTCCGATGTAGCAAATGTTAGAGAATGGTGATCGGTGTAAATTGTTAAATCAGCTACTCCATATATGTAGTTTCTCAGTTTTTGTAAAGACCAGATGATTGCTAAGAGTTCTTTTTCATTAGCACTATAATTTTCCTCTGTTTTGCTTAGGGTGCGTGATAGAAAGAATATTGGTTTTTTCTCCTGACTAAGGACTGATCCAAGTGCTATGTTGAATGCGTCCGTTGTTAGTTCGAAAGGTTTAGAATAATCGGGTTGAAAGAGTTCTACCTGTTCTTTTAAATTTGTTTTTAAGATTTCAATAGCTTTTATTGCCTGTTCGTCAAGTTTTACAGGGGTTTCTTTCCTATTTGTCCGTTGTCTCTTAACCCATTAGAGGTCAAATGAAAACTGGCCATTATATTTTAAATAATGTTTATTTATTAGTTAAAGTAAAACCATAAAATGAAAGAAAAAATTAAAAAAATATTTTTTAAAAGCGAGTTTTGGGGTGTACTCAAATGAGTACACTGACCTCTTATGTGTGATAATTTTCGAAACATTGTTTTTCGACACAAAGTGTTTTTAGGCATTTTTTGCACTGCCAACGTACTCGCGAATGACAACTCACGCACCGTAACTGGTTGTTTATTTTTTCTGGATAGTGCCCGACTCCATCATGAGCCAAACCTTCAACCTTTGATCCAGACTGTCGCGCTTTCTTTTGTTCACCTTGATGCAAATAAAAACGGGCGATGTGACGGCGAAACATTAGTTGGTCCAGTTAGCCGCCATGCATTGGCAAGAGACATAAACACCATGTACGTAAATAATACCCACCACCACCACTTTTTACCATGAACAGCGATGCGATATAAAGATATTGACTGATCGAGCTCATCAACTCCGCCCATGTTCTTATTATAGTTTTGGAATAAGTGTGGTATCGCCACGTCAGTTTTATCGCGCTTTTTGGAGCACCATCTCTTGACATTTCCCAGTGGTTGAACTGTATCATAGTTTGTACCCATGGTACATACGCTGCTGTCTTTCCATCTTACAAACAACAGCTCATTTTTTTGTCAAATCTAAAATCGTATGAAGCACGTTCCTCTTTTTTTCATATCTTTCGTGCTAGTCAATGGGCATTTTTTTGTTCGGTTTTCCCTTAAAGTCCCAGTAGCACGGTAGCCTAGGTTTTTTAAGTCAACTAAAAGATCGTAGCTCGTGAAAAAGTTGTCAAAGAAAACTCGGTGATTTTCAGCAGTACAGTTAAGCTTCTCCAATAAGTTTTTTACATCTCGAGAGCCTAAGGGATCCGACGACTCCACCTGTGATTTACCAGCATACAAATCGAAGGAATAGCAATAGCCAGTGGAACTAGCCGCAACCCAGTTTTTGTATCCGAATCGAACTGGCTTTCCTCGAATAAATTGCTTAGCGGAATGGTGGCCATAATATTTCACCATTGACTCATCTATTGAAATATTCTCGTGAAACACTCCCCACTGCAAAAAATTTTTTATTAGCAAATCTGCCAACGGTCTAATCTTAAACATTTTGTCGTTAGTTGACGCTGCAGTATTGTTGTCTACGAGATGAATGTTCCTCTTTATAGCCCGAAATCTGTGTCTTGAAAGAGATTTGGCCACTATCCCCACACCAACGTCTTCATCCAAAGACCAATACATCGGCTCTCGAGGTAACTTGTGATAACCTGACATTATTAAAACTCCTAAAAACTTTTTCAAATCAGAAATATCTAGCTGAAACTCGTGTCTGTTGTTTTGTTTGGCATATATAATAGAATTTGAAATTATTAGCTCAAAAGCATCAGGATTAAAAAGTTTTTCAAATATCTGCACAGGGCTAAAATCTTTTAGCTCTTTGCAAATTTGACTAACTCTTTGAGAAATTTCAGAATTCTCCTGAGAGATTGAGCGTTGCGGCGGAAAGCATTTGCTCCAGACAGGTTCCTTTGGGTATGTATAACTTAGACGTCTTCTCTTGGATGACAATGGTTCGTCATCGCTGTCATCACTAATTTCGTTGTGAATAGAGTCACGATTTATAAAAATTTCGATAGTGCCAGGAACGTCTTTTGGTAAAGTTGAAAGTGTCATATCATCTTCACCAGCTTCTTCTTCATCAGTCAGTATACTTGGCTCAGGTGATATAATAGCCATTTCAAATTCTTCGTCATCACTCTCCCATAATATGCTGTCAATAGCTTCTTGAAACCTTTTAAAACTCTTTTGGGCTGTTTAACGGCTTCCGCTCATGGTTAAAACCTTACAAACAAAAATATATATTTTTTACTTATGCAAGTTGTCATTGTACTCAAATGAGTACAGTCAGTTTAATACCTTTCTAGTTACGTTATATTTATTTTATATAAGTAATTTCCTTGTTTGTAGGTAACGTTGATATGATTTTTATAAAAATAACACAAATACAATAAAAACAATTGGCTTTTATAACATATAACTTAAATAGTTCACTGGCATACACACCGCGTAAAGACACTAATCAGACTGATTATTTCTTATAAAAAAATTATAACCACACACATCTTTTTATTTTTGCTACGTTGGTTATTGTTGTCTGGATTCTAAATAACGGTACACCGTCTGCAAATTCTTTACTTTGGATACACGTAAAACAACTGCTGTACTCAATTGAGTACAGTGACCTTTAATGGGTTAAATGTACTGTCAAAGGTTTGGCTATGCCAGCGTATCCTTTGATGAATTTTCTATAGTATCCAGTCATTCCTAAGAAACCTCTTAATTCCTTCAATGTCTTAGGTATTGGGTAATTATTTATTGCTTCTATTTTTTCTGGATTTGTGGTTATTTTATTATATTTAATTATATGACCCAAGTATTCTACCTCTCTTTGGAAAAATTTAGATTTTTCTGCAGAAATCCTTAATGTGGCTTCATTCAACGCATTAAATATTATTCTAATATGCTTCATATGATCTTCAAGTGTAGAGGAATATATAAGTACGTCATTGATATATACATATGCAAATTTCCCTATGTATTCCCTGAGTATGTCATCTAAGCATCTCTGAAAGATTGAGGGTGCATTTTTCAAGCCGAATGGCATACGAATAAATTCATATTTTCCGCCATTTACACAAAATGCTGTTTTTTCTCTATCTTTTTCCGCTATTTTATGGAATCCAGATTCCAAATCTAATGTGGTAAAATATCTGTCCTTTCCTAGGTTTCGTATTGTCATATTGACATCTAGAATTATGTATCTGCCCGTAATCGTATTTGCGTTTAGTTTCTGGTAGTCAATGACCATTCTTTTCTTTTGTTTCCCTAATTCGTCCAAACCCTTTTTTGGGACTGTCCATATTGGAGAGTTGTATGGACTGTTACTCTTTTGAATTATTCCTTCATGTAAAAGTTTCTTAATTTCCTTGTTAAGGAATTCATTATCTGCTATCGGGTACGGGTATTGTTTGGTCCATATTGGTTCCTCATTTTTTGTCCTAATTGTGGCTTCAATAGTTGTTGTGAAGGGTAATGGTCCTATGCCATTATTTTCCTTCATCAGCCTATCTATTTCTTGCCTATACTTTTCTTCTCCTACAATATAATTTAGTTCGGGTTGACTATCACTGCTCATGGTGGTTAAGGTCATGTTCCTTAAATTAATTTCAGCATCAAGTATTTTTAATCCTTCTAATCCCAATATCATGTCAAATGATTCTATGTTTTCTAATTCAAAAAATGTTATTTTCTTGTTCATTAGTTTTATATTTTTTTTGGTATCTATCATAGAAAAACCATGTATAGTCTTAATCTTAACTGGTTTAATTTTAATTTTATCTGATGAATCGCACTTAGCATCTATGTGGTTATGGGTTGCACCTGTGTCTATTAAAATATCGTATTTTTTATGGGATAAACTGCTAGTTAAAGTGAGGTAGGGCAACCCGTTTCTTAGTTTAAATTATGTAATCTTAAGCTATTTACCGTTTGTTGTTCCGGTTCCGCATACATACTGCTGTTGTCATTTTCATGTTGTTGTGATGATTGGTTGATCCTTTGTTGTTTATTACTCTGGTAGTGGCCGCTATACTCTCTTTTCCATGGTGGATTAGTTGGGGATGGCCGATGTTGAGTGTTGTATTGCGTGTTGATTCTTCTTTGTCCTTCTATGGCTTGTCTAGAGCCTGTTTCCATTGGTACAGGTCTTATTTGTTGGAATCCTTCTGGTGTTCTTTGAATTTTTTGATATTCATAATTAGGACGTCTGTGATGTTGTAAGTTTTGGTTACGGGAATTATATTGGTAATTGGATTTAGGATGATGTAAGTTCTGATGTTGTGGATAGTGATGTTGTGCGTTATAGCCTTTTTACACTGACCTACATCTTTGTGAAACGCATGGAAGATGTTGAAAATGTGAAACATGAATTTACATTGGCAACATCTTTCATCTTTCATTTATTCAGCTGTCAAAAAATAAAAGAAAAGACGCATAACTTTTGTTAAAAATAAAAAATATTTAATTAAATTAAAATTAATTAATTAAATTAAAATTATGAAATACTTACATGTGCCGCTCATTTTTTTCTGTTGAATAAATTTGTTTTGTTTATTTTCTGCAATGTCATTTTGCTAGTGATGACCCAAAGAAAATCGATTTTTTGCCATTTTTTTAGTGATGACACTTAAAATAACGAAAGATGTAAGGTGGAACAAAATGAGAAAGGATCATCTTCTGCAGATGTAGAAAGATGTAAACTTTTTTCCCTGTATAATTATTATGGGAAGATGTTAACATCTTTGCAAATTGATGAAAGATGTAAGATGTAGGTCAGTGTAAAAAGGCTATTAACTTGATGGTTAAAGGTATAGTTACTACAATTTCGATTGTTTCCGGTATCGTGGAGTAGTCGTAGATTTTGGTGGTGATTATCGTGCTCTAGCGTTCTTGCCATTGCGTATGCGTGTTCTAGATCTTTAAGTGTGTTGGCATACAGGGTTGACCTTATAAATGTGTTTGTACATCCTGTTGTGAATACGCGCACTGCTTCCTCGTTTGCATTCCTTGTCATTGCATCAATTGTATTTGGTTCTTCTCCAGACATTGAAATTTTAGATGTTATTAGATTTAATGCCTGGTTTATTCTATCGTGATATTCAGATAGAGATAGCTTGCCTTGTGTAATTCGCCTCATTTCTTCCTGGAGTACATAAAGGGGTCTCATATCGGCGTACGTATAGTCCAGTCTATTTCCAATCGCCTCGAAATTAAACGGTGTATTGTTATTTATTAGTATATCAGATGCTTGACCTCTGATTTTGGATTTCACTATGGACAAAGCCTCTGAGTAACAGCTAAGACCTTCAAAGTGTTTGATGTCTTTCATTAGTCTGGAGGCATCTTCTCTCCATGCTCTGTATTCGGTTTTTTGACCGGTAAATGCTCGAAGAGCTTTAAAAACTTCCAGCGATATGTCTGCAGGGGTTTGGTAATTTGTAATGACGTCTTCCAGTTTGTCTAGTTGTGTTGTTTGGTATGGAGAATTCATTTCTAAAGTTACTATTTTTTTCATCATAGCTTTGTAGGAGTTTTCCATTTCATGGAGTCTCGCGGTGAGGGTTGCTACAAAGGCTTCGTTGTTTGTAGCCATTTCCTCGTTATTGTAGTCTCGATTTCTATCGTATAGATGCTCCCTTTTTTGTTTCTTCATATGCTTTATCCTTTTATAAGGAATAAGTTTTGTTTCATGCTATGTATTTATTATTCACTGCTGCGACAGGATTTATTTCTGTGGTCCGCTCGCTGAAGAGTAAATTAAAAAACCCTCCTGGCAGGATCGCCAATTAATGTAGTCGTATAAATATTAAACAAAAAAATATTTTTTTCTTCGACACGTACGTGTCTCACTTTATTATATTTATTTAATATATTATACTTGGATGAGTTCTGTTTAGTGCATATTCTAAATCTTCACTAACTTACAATTTACGAGTATTTTCCTTAAATACTAAAATGATCAGTAACTTATCTCCATAAAATGTAGTTACATGTATTTAACATGAAAAATCGTATTTATTTGTTTCTTATCTCTAAGGGTGTTTATAATTCTATATTTTAAAAAATCTTATCAAAGGAATATTTATGCTTAAAAATATGTTGTGTTTTATCATTAGTGCTTTTCTTTGTTATTTGTGTTTATACATACATACACATGTAGGTAGTTTTCTGTTTATTACATTGAAAGATTCTTTGTCCTTGAGACTGACCTTAACTCGCGCGAATTTTGTTTCTATACGTCGTTCAAGCGTCTTAAAAAAAACAAGGTTGTGATTCTTTTGATTGCATTTCTTGCTTAACATTTTTTATTTATACAAAAAACCATAAAGATTAATGAATTTTAGCTGCTTTTAATTATTGTTAAAATTATGCCAAAATTCTTGTGGTTGTTTTGACCTCTTTTTAATTATTATTATACTCTAATATTTTTAAGCTTAGTGTCTCTTTATTTTTATTTAAAGCAAATTATTTTTCAATATTTCGTCACCCTTTGTGTGACTTCTTCAGGAAATAAAAAAAAATTATAATTGATTTTCTGGAAAAGGCAAAGCTTAAAAATATTAGGGTATAATAATATATATGCCAAAATGTTTATTAAATATGTCTTGCGAAATACATAGGAAATACGAAATCAGGGGGGTTATTCTGTAATGCGATGCGAAACGAATTGATTTCGCATTTCAATGTTAATTGCATACAAATGCGTTCTGTTTTCCATTCGCATCGCATTATAGAGTAAACACCCAGGTTACCGTCTGGCCTTATTTATTTAATTTAAAAATTCCTCAATTTGTCAGGTTCATAGGATTTCATATCAATGTATATATACTGCATATGTAACTCGCGTGCGTCAACGGGAACGATGTGTTCTTTAACAAAACCGCTCCCGTTTATATTTATATGCACAACTGTTAATAGAAAAAATGAAATCCTTAACATTTTGCATTTATAGTAAATTGGCATTAATAAAAAGAGCGAAATACTGTAATGTGATTATAATAATAGAATAATGACATTAATAATAGTAAGATGTAATACGAATCAAGGCCTATTTGTGAATTGCAACCGTTAAGCAGAGTTCAACTATAAAATCTTTTATTCTTGAACGCTGCAAAATTAATTCGCTGTTAAAATGCATTGACTTTACTTTACTAATAGGCCTTGATAAGAACAATTTGTTAACTTGACGTCTTCATTACACATAAATAGGCTAATATAATAATATTTCTCAATTCCAAAAATTACTCTGGTCTGTTTAATCTATTTGTTAATGTGCTTGTAAGAACAAAATACTATTAAGTTTTGTATTGTTTTAAAAAATTTATATATTAAAGGCCTAATTCATAAAAAATATTTCATGCTTATAACATCGTTATTTGACATATTTCTATGGGATAATTGTCAAATAAGACGGTTATAAGCATGAAATATTTTTTATGAATTAGGCCTTAAAAAAGTTTTAACCATAGTAATTCTTTGTGATTACGATCCAAATAACAATAAGAAAATTTTACAATATTAAATCTGATTGCACAATATAAATGTACATATATAAATCCTGAAGACTTAGAAAACTGTTTAATATATTCTTCTAAACTATGTATAAATATTATTTTTGTAGATTTTCCATGTTTTGAATCTTTTAATAAAGTAAATATTAATTTTAAAATATAAATTAAACATAAAATTGTGTTGTTTTCTTAAAAAAGTCAGAAGGGCATAAATTCAGTACTTAGGCCTGGGTTTAAGGTAAGTTAACGTACAATTGGTCAATGTTATAAAGTGGCCCACCCATTTAAAACACAATTGTGCATTTTTTCCTGCTGTACTGCAATATATGGGGAAAATTGGAGAGTGATTTTTATTGTATAACCAAAAAAAGGCAATATGTTGTGAAATGTGTTATTTTTTAAGTGCAGGCAGAACACTGATCGTTTACTCTATTGCGATACTCTTGCGTGTCTCACTCGCACTGGTTATTTTCTCAGGAATTTCTCATGGTTAACTAAGCTGCTACTTCTTAAGGCATAAATCGTATACAGTTAGTCAGAGTAACGGATAAAATACGGGCTAACAACATTGCCGCAATATGGTCTCAGTCACCCCGCGCTGCGATATTTTGCGAAGTATAACACAAATATAATTTTATCAAATAAAGAAAAATCTAAAATATCAGTAGGCTTTAAATGTTTTGTTAAAACCTAATATGATGCCAAAATTAAAATGAAATAAAAGAAAATTTAAGTAACTATTCGGTATGAGCAAGCATGTACATTAATTCTCACATTGTTCTTTCTCTACGACAGAAGTCGGCGGCGGGTTGCACGTGAGAATAAAATTTACTTTTGAGAGTCACACATATGCTTTTACTGAGCAAATATAGTTACTCTCATTCTCGTACGAACCTTCAATGGAGATGTTGTTATTGTCGTTGTTGTATATTTATGAAAAAATACCTTGCTGTTGTTGCTATTGTCGTTGTTGTGTTTATGAAAAAAGTGTATGGAGAAAAATTTTATTTTCTCTCACTCATCAAACTTACAATGAAGATGTATGTGTTTGCCGATACCTGCTCTACGATAAACTGATGTTTGGTTTAAGTAAAACTAATGAGATAATTATTTGCAATTAGAGTTAATATTTTAAATCCTATATGTTTCCCAGTTGTCATATTTATTGATTTTGTGTGCTAAACCTATTACTTACATGATGAGACGACTTCTGGCTAAATTCGACGATTTTTTAAATAATTATAATTTCAATTTGAACACGATCAAGTTGTACCATTCATTAATCAAATACACGTTGTCAATACTACGCCCGTTGTACAAAATGAAATTATTTTCCTTTAAAATTGTACTTCAAGTTGCTGTCTGAATTTGCGATCCAGAAAACGGCTGATATTTATATTATAAATATTATAATATTCTGTCAAACGTTAAGTGAATTAAAATCTCTGTGAGTAATAATTACAATGTATTACGGTTCGGATATGCATATATCTTCAACGCCCTCTAATTTTTATAAATTTACCTATTTTGTGACGCAATTAATTTAATTAAAAGCATATTGCTTCAAATTTGTACAAAGTATATCGTGAGCGTGTGAA
This sequence comes from Linnaemya tessellans, assembly GCA_951800035.1. Taxonomy (NCBI): domain Eukaryota; kingdom Metazoa; phylum Arthropoda; class Insecta; order Diptera; family Tachinidae; genus Linnaemya; species Linnaemya tessellans. The sequence goes on along the minus strand of OX637533.1, from coordinate 30,087,284 downwards.
TGTGGAGAAGGCAAAAAAAGCGAAGAGGTTGATGCTCACGCAAAGTTGTTTTATAGTGTTTTCACGCTGAAAGTTGCAACCTGGTTTTAGCGTTAAAACCATAAACATCTGATTTGGTGTTCACACTACAAATTCTGGTTTTAACCAGAGTATGAAAATAAACAAATCAACATTTGAAGTGTTTTTGATTCTGTTTTTTCAGTGAATAAAACAAACAAAATAGACGTAATGAGATTGATCTTTATTTGTACCCGAGCGAAACACGAATGTTATTTAAACTAGGAAGGAAAACAAAACCGAAAAACTCAAAACAAAAACTTTTCGCAAATGTTTGCTGAGTGATTTGATCTCATTTAATTTAACAGCGTACAGTGGTAGAAATCAGAAAATGAGGAAAAAATTCAAGTTACAAAACAAAATTCACATATTGATGTTAAGTTACCACTTTTGGTTGAGTTTGTCATTTTACATATAATTTTATATGAAATTTACTACTAAATTTACACTATATACATCATTAAAATAATATTTCTGTTTTGTTCTTAAACGCAAAATAACAACGGTAAAGCAAAGGCATTCTGCGATACTTAGCCAGAACGAAATATTTGCAAATGTTTCTGAGTTGGTTTTGTACTTCAAGGTAAGATTGTTTTAGTAAACGAAAGGAAAGAAGATGAATGAAAAGAAAATTGTTTGTTTTTTACTCTATGAGTTTTCAAATGAATGTGTTTTGTTTAGTCCCCTTTCACACACATCAAGTTTACTTGATCAATTTTTCTTCAATTTTCTTTTAAACCTGCATTTACGTTCACACACGCAACGTCATGTCTCGTTTTTCTTCATTGCTGAACATTCATTTCATATATTACGGATGATAAAACAAAAGAAAATATAAAATCTGACTAGTACCGTCAAGTCTGTACCCCCTTTTCACGCTCTTCGCCGCTGTCTCCTAAAAGATCAAGACTTGACGAGTCAAACCTGATGTGTGTAAAAGGGGTCTTAGTTCATGCAACAAAACTATTGAAAAAAGGTGAATGTGTCTTTACATTCTACATATGTTTGCGAAAGGTTTCGTTTATCTTCAGACTCTGATTTTAACATACAGGCTGTATTGTGAAATCTCCAAATTTTATTCTTCAAATAAAATCTCTAAACTCGTTTTAAATAACTCTTTATTTCACTCTTTACTCATTGACGACAGTAATCTTTTCAAAGTTGTGATATTATTTCAAAGTATGTGTCAAGTGCTAATTTGAATGATAAATCAATGTCAATTAATAATTCAAAAAGGAAATAGCAATAATTAATACAAAAATAATGAAGTAATAAAATTAGGAGTAATAAGGTTTACAGAATAAATTTACATAAACGATATTTCGGAATTGTTTACAGTATAATAAATTGGTTCAAAATAGATTAAACCGCTCATAGAAGTATGAGAATTTGTAATTTTTTACAAGACTTCCTTTTCCTTTTTCTCTGGCATTTTTTTTAGTTTTTTTTGGCTGCAGTATAATATATATGTATATATATTTTTATTAACATAAACAATACCAGCTGTTTCCAATAAACAACTTTGCTGCACTCAACTTAGTACATCGAAGAACGGGCAAAACAAGATTTGCATTTCGTAAAACTTACTTAAAACCAATTTGAATGTGCCAATAAGAAAATAATTGTAGAACCAGATTACACTTCATTTTTCCGTAACAAATACTTTTATTTTAATGTCGTTTAATTCGAACTGAACGAATATTTAAAGGCCATGCCAAAGTGAACTTTGCTGGGTCATAAGTGAAACAAAGCTTAAATGAAAATTAAAAAGACTTTGTTAAAGTAAATTTTCTCATTGCAAACGGGCTCCAAGGCAGATTTAATTTCACTTGTACAATATTTAACAACGCCAAAAACCACACGTATAGTATTGGTAGAAAATTACGAGCTAATGTCATAAATCAAGAAAGAAGAAGCATCATTAACAAGCCAGATTAAAGAAAAAAAAAACATTTATGTGGCTTGTAAATAGACTTTTGACATTAGTTCGATACGCATTTGATACAATAGGCAGCTGAGCTACTGAGAGTAAATACCTTGACATTATCAAAATTTACTTAGGAATATATAAGAGAGATGTATATATTTAAGCTCATATTAAACGAAATGTGAAGTCATTAAAAATTTGGAAAGATATATATGAAATTTACTGTTTATGGTTGAAGTCTACTGATGTTTCGGTAAAACACTAATGAAATGTATATACACATTAATAACTAAATTTCATTCAAATTAAAAAAAATTAACTTCGGTGATAAACTCGAAGCCTTAAAACGGAGTCAAATAGAAACCGTCATACGTTATGCGTCTCCGTTTTTAACTGGCATGAACGTACTGACTGAGAAGGTTGGCACAATCAATACTTCTTTGACGGATAATAAATCAGTTGTGTGTTCTCCATTGTCTTTATTTACGTTTTACTAATTTTATAAATTTTTTTTTTATATTATTTGATTTTTCCTGAGCATACAATACAAAAAATTAATGAAAACAATTTGAAAAACTTACTGATGTCTGTCAAAGTGTTCAACGTACGTTAAAAGTTGGCCCAGAATTGCTGAATGTGACAACTCACTTAAGAAAGTAAGCAATTTAATTCAGTTGTCAATTGAAAAAGGTGACGTATTACGTATGACCGATTCTATGTATCCCGGCCTTTGAGGAGGTCATACACGATTCCATGATACTGACGCAAACAATTGGGGTTCGATCGTGCTGGCAACATATGCCATGCCATCAGGCTGACGCTATATTCATACCTTTAAAGGGGCCTAGACACGGTCAAAATGCTTGATGTCAATTTCGTGTATGTGTGCTTGCTGGCTTGAAGCACTCAGGCTTGTTAACTCATCAATCATTCATTTCTGATTTGATTTTGTGGTGTTCGTATGTAATATTAAAAAATCAAAACAACCGAAAATTTTAAGAAAAATTTCTCTAAATAAAGAAATATTAATAGCTATAATGGCAGCGTGTTTGCAAAAAAAAAATAAAAGCAAAACAGAAAAAGTATAAAAAAACGCATATGGATCACACACGTTTTAATGTTTATTCCGCTTTTTTTACATTTTCTCACTATGAAAAATTACATGAAAATAAAAATTTGTTCGTGCTTGAGATAATACTACCTACAATACATTCACATGTATGTGACAGCAAGCATGCTAAAAATCTTTTTTTTTGATTTTTCTTCAGGCGTCGTCTGTGTCACACATACTAACAAATTTTAACTAATACTATAATAATCCTTGCCATGCATTTTGACCGTGTCTAGGGCTCTTAAGGGGTTTAGACACGGTCAAAATGCTGTCAAGTTCGTGTACGTGTGCTTGCGGGCTTGATCATACGATGCCTGACGACCCATCAAGCAATCATTTTAATTTTGTGCTGTTCTTTTGGTTACATACCAATTTTTTGAACAACTGTTGACAATGAAAATATAATTATAATGAAAATTTGTTCGTGCTTGACGGGTTAACACATACACATATTTAACAAGTTACAGCAAGCATGGCAAAAATCAAAATTTTTTGATATTCCGTCAAGCATCGTTGGTTTCACACATACTCAAAGTATATCTATATCAAGTAGTCGCAAGAGTACAACAACATAAAATAACAAAAACCACCGTACATTTTGTTTGTGTAAAATTAATATCCTATGTCAGAAATTTTATTTTATTTTGTTTTGTTCACAATTATTTCCAAAAACTTAAATACTTTTCGCATAGAACTTTATTAAAACAATTTCTTTTTGTTACTTTTCTTAAACAATACACTTTTTCACAAAAATCTTTTCCAGAAGAATTCTTTTTTGCTACTTTTGTTGAATTAATAATGTTTTTCACAATTTTACAAAATTATTTTTTCAACGAATAAACAAATATGGCTCGCTACAAAAGTAAACAAATTTTGGCATACGTTCATGTAAAAGCTGAAAAAAATTTTAGTCAGCTGGGCTCTTACATATACTTGATATAGATATACTTTGCACATACTAATAAATTTTCACTCACGCTATAACCATGCTCAACAAGCATTTCGACCGTGTCTAAACCCCTTTAACATTTTGTTAACAGTGCGCAGCGCATTTATTGCTGATATCATATAATGAATAGATATAAAGATAAATGTTCATATTTCAACGGAGTTAACTTCGCAACACAAACCGGTGCAGTTATAAAACATTAAATTGCTTGAATTCGTAGCGACAAACTGCACAATCGCTACAAATGCCCACATATGACATAAATGCTGGTACATACACGTGATGTCGCGTCGATGCGGTAGTTTTGTATAAGAATATTCTGAAAGAGTTTTCATTATTTTTCTCACTACCCGTCCACACGAGCAATAAGTTTGGCAATTATTGCCGTGGCAACCGTCAAATTTGATTGCCGACACAAGATATTAACGTGTGGACCGCATGAATATATGTTAGAACACATATTCGGCAACAAATGTTATAATACATTGCCGAGCAATAATCTTTTAACACATGCTGTCAAATTGAATTGTCATTTGATTGTCTTAGAAGAAAACAACACTGTTTATAATGTTTTAAGATTTGTACGTGTTCGCTACCAAGATATGCAAGCAAGAACATTGGCAATTGACGTCGCGTTTCTGCCGGCGTTATTGCTTGTATCAAGACACGAAATGTTGCTCGTGTGGTCGCAGTGTCAAGATTGTAAAATGCAAAGATATTGAATGTGTATTCAGCCAATTTAAATTATTTAACTTTAAGACTATGTCCACACGGTGAAACATTGTCTGCAGAAACATTGTGTTTGTTGGTGAGAGGGGAAAGACGAGTGGGTAAGGGTAGTTGAGCGCGCCATTCTCCGTCAAAATTAAAAGAAGATGAAAACAATATAATATATGTATGCTGCAAAACAAATGTTTCAACCGTGTGGACACGAATGCAGCTTCAAATGGAATTAAAAAATTTTTCTGCAGCAAATGTTTCATCGTGTGGACATAGTCTAAGGTGTTTCGTTAATATTCGACGAGTTTCGGACTAATATCAAGATTAGTCGCTTGATGTTTCATCATCTGGCAACAATTGTTTGTCACGAAAATAACGTATAATCTCCACATCTGGCATCCATTTTGTAACCCGCTAAAAAGTTTATTCCAAGCAAGGTAAATCTGCTGTGATTCCAAGGAAGCATTGGTCCATTGAGTTCATGTAATTACCACAGTAATTACTCAATCATAGACAAGTATATTCAAGTGTACTCAACGATTCAATTATAAAAGAACTGCATAGCTGTGAATATGTGGCCTCCTTGTCTGATTATTTCTCTTGGTGCTCATAAGGCAACGCGATTAAAGTATAACGCGCATTGTACTAAAAATAGTTTGCCGCTATTAAATGATTTCTACTTAGTTGGATCTGTACAGAAAAGAATACACTATCCTAACACATTCGCCCGTAAAAGCAAACGTAAGTATCTACATATTCATTAATTGTTTGTATATTAAATATTCATTCCTAGGAACTTTATTTGTATACAAAAGGAACTCCAGCAGAGTATACTCCAAGTCTTAGCAGTATTCCACATAATTTGGTTCTCAATGAACCAATGTAAAAATTATTTGAATGAAGTGCTGTTTTCCTTATGTTTCGTGGAGTACCACATTGCTAGCCGCTAAAAAGTCCATTCAGTTATGGAACAAGCTATGCTCCACGGCGTACCATTTTGCTAGCCGCTAAAAAGTCCATACTGCTATAGAATAAGTGCATAGGTATGAGTAAGCGAGCTGCCCTGATTCTTTATGTGGTTTGCTGATATGAAATTTGGTTTTGTCTTGCCATATTAAGCAGTCCATCAGCGGGTTACAATTGTGAATTAGTGGTGAAATCGGATATGGTGAGTGATGATACTATAATAATATACATACTTTCTTGTCGTTACCAAAAGCGGGATGGATCTACATACATTCATACCATGTAGGTTTTCTTTGCGTATTACCGTCGATAATCATTGTACTTAAATTCACGACTTTAAGATATCGTTCCGTTCCACAATGCTTTGTATGTAATAACTGCCTGTTTTTACGAAAATTTTTGTTTGTTATGTTGTCAAGTATGTCTATATGCCTGCATTTCATTGGTTCTTACACCAAATCATCAGTAAACTTAACCTAATTCCAAAATAACAAAACCTCTTAGCTTATACATAAACTCCCAAAAATGAATTGAGAATTACACAAAAAAAAAAAAAACAGTAAAAATAAGAAATTTTTAAATCTTATTTCGTTTTGAATTAGGAACTACATAGTTTATAAAATCGATTTTTCATCATCTAAGTTTGATTTTTGAAATTCACTAGTTCGCACTAGACCTCTGCATAAATATATTTGAAGAAAAAAGTACTCCTAATATGGGAAAGCTTGTACATATTTTCCTACTGTAATCTGCTCTACAACAAAATGTTGTACTTATTTTCCAAAATAACAACATCAAGGAACAATTTTGTTGTTTGGTCAATTATAAAAGTACTTCGCAATTTTATGTTCGAGTAAGAATTGAAGATCGAACTTCATGTAGTACAATAAGTTCCGCTTGAAGTTTTACAGATAAAAGACATCTGTTAAGTGTCTGAATTTATGTGTCTACATAGTTAAGGTGGTTAATTTAACATAAGTAATTTTAGCAAAAGAAAGATTAATCCATCGTGGTTTAACACAAAACTTAATAAAAAGCAATCCGATCGCATCAAAAATAACAGGAATCGTAAATAATAGTTATCGCAGAAACTCTATCTCAAAAACTGACAAAATGGGCCTAAATTCTGCTACTCTAAAGCTTTCATTATTGTTTTTTAATTATCTTTATTATATTTTGAAAATACATTATCCTTTTCTGGTTTGGATTTTAATTGTGGAAAGCGCTTCCGATGTTCATAATATAACTTAGCTAAAGTGTTTTAAAGTTGTGTAATATCGTAATTAATTGTGGAGTTTTCTCGAATTGGGAATTAATTGTATGTTCTATATTTCAATTATTTGGTGGGGCCTTTTTGAGTTTAAGAAATAAATATAACATGTGGTTACCTACGGCACATTTATAATCTTACTTATTTTGCAGATGTTGGGTGGCCGTAGTAAATGTCAACAATATGATTTCCATCTTTTAAGTGAAGGGATCTTCTATTTATAGGGATTGAACCAAATCTAGCTATTGTAACAACAACCAATAATTTAGCATTTGGTTCTCCAATAACTATGAAACATATCTTGAACAGTCAAATAAAAATTTTAATTCTACTGCTAATAAACAACATTCCTCCAGTCTTATCGTGGCAGCTTTCTAAAACAACAGTAGCAGCACTATTAATAAATGCCCTTGCAACGGCCGTTAACAACATAAGCTATGTCGCTTTTTTTGAACTAAAAATTTCGGTATTCATCATGATAAATTAATGCATCTGATTTATAAATGGGATTTCTGGAATACGAATTAGACTTGTTTGCCAAGTTGTACTATATAAACGGTATAACTGCTGGCCCACATATTCTCTTATAGAAAAGAAGTTAAAGAATAATTAAGGTATAGAAATGTTGCAACAAGCAAATAAATATTAAAAGAATAATTCAAAAATAAAGAAATTAGAAACATAAAATAAAAACAAGAAAAATAAAATAAAATAAATAAATAGAATAAAAAAGAACAAATTAAAAGAGAAGAATTAAAATTAAAAGAATTTAAAATTAAAGAAAAATAAAAAAGATTTTAATTAAAAAAAAGACAAAGCTAAAAAAAAAAATAACAAAAAAAGCATCTTTATAGTACAATAATTTCTGATTCAAGAAAACATGACACGTAACAACTAGAACAACAGGACATTTTATTGTTGTTTTGGCGTGTAATTTTCCTTATGCGCTTTTGCTTGTGAACAAAGTTGTGTCGTATTATGGAAAGTCATCTGGCGTTTTGAGAGCAACTAGTACTGGTACATTCCGTTTTATTATAAAAGTATAAGTTCCATTGTTATATGACGATATTGTCATAACGCGAAATTTTTACCGCCTGTGGTGCAATATTTATGAGAAATTGGCAATATCTCAAAACGGTATTTTAAATATCCTTTAAGTATTGATATATAAATGCGATTAGCAATTAGTGGATATCGCTATGAATGATTCACTACGTACCCAAGTCTTTATGCTCTACAACCCGGAAATTACAGCTTGTGCTTGTATATAATTGCGTGGTCGTAGACTATTATGATCACCACCATTTTTTGTATGGGTTATTTATAGCAGCCGTAGATGGTACGCGTAGATGTGAACGTAGTGTTGACCAACTGCAATAATCATGAGAATAGTTAAAGAAATGTTACATATTTGGAGTTAAGAAGTAAATTTAATGTACAACATACTCCAAAGCTGTAATAATAATAATATATAGCTGTAATTAGATCGCATGCACGTTCAACGTCGCAAAAAGCTCATATGAAATCATGATGCAGGAAGGGAAACTTCCAGATCTCATACGTCGCCCCCATAATAAGAAACAATGCTATAGATTCAATTTGTTATGGCATTAGTTATCAATGCAACATGGAAATTTGAAATTTCGATTATCTTGGACATTTACTCAACTTGAGCAGAAGCGACGTTCAGTTTACATTTCCCATAATGGTCAGTAAAAAACTTCATTTTTAATTTTGCATAATAATTACGTAAAAATTTTTTTTCAGAAGCTACTTATACATAAAACACTTCAACAATTCGTCTTACAAGTTTCCTGGTGAAACTTTTCTATAATTCATCATCTACATACATATAAATACAAACACAAATTGTATGTACATATGCAACATCAAACTAAGTCATACAAACAGGGGATGTACTTTTAACGTGAGTTTTAACTATAAATTAGTACTTAATTAATAACTATATAATTATTTCAATTTATTCATGTTTTACCTCTTCGTATATTTAAACAAGTAAATATCATAATTTATCATCTAATTTGAAAGGACTAGCACATTTTCTTATGAAATATGTAGTGCTTGCTACACTACAAACAATTTTCCAAAGAACTAAAGATATATCTACATACGAACCTCAAATTCTATTACAATGCTTACAGAAGAAACCCATCTTTATTTACTCAGATTTATTTCCAAAAAAATAATACATTTTTTATTATTTGAGGAGCTACTTTTCAAAACATGACTATTCCACTTTTTGTGTTTTTGCACAATTTGAGAATATAGTTTTTTAGGTATGCCCCTATGTATTTAACCCGAAATTTTGGTGCATTATTAACGGCGTAAAGATTAGTCATTGCTTTGTGTAGGATTTAAAAAGTTTGCACTTATATATTTGGAATAAATGCAAGATTTAGAATGGAATAATCTTGTTTTGACGCAACTGATTGGAATAATCATGTTTCGATTCAAAGCACTGTGGATTAATCTTGTTTTGCGTGTTTACACAAGTGATGTGTAAAACACGTTTTGTTACAATTTATTGTTATCAACTTCTGGATTAATCATATATTGGTCCAATTATGTATATTTGAAATGGATAATGTCATTTTGAAGTGGAATAATCTACTTTTGATGAAATCATGAATTCTTCAATTTATTTTCCTAGTGTAATTATAGTCATTTTGAAACATTTTATTTTCGCTGAGTATTCAATTGAATGCTACCATACAAAAAAATAAAAATAAAAGAATAATTTTTGTCAAAAGTGGAATAGTCATGTTTTGAAAAGTACCTCCTCATTTATTGGTCGCAAAATTAATTCATATATATTTACAATGTGAATAATAAACAGTGGTTAAGTAGGATTTTAAAATGATTTACTGTCATTCGCATCGAGTGGTCTTTTATATTTATTTATTTATTGCATTTAATCGAGCCCATAGGGCCACAGAAATAACAAAAATAATGAAAAGTATGATAAGACTATTTGTACATACAAACATTTATATATGTATTATTATATATGGATATATCTAATACTGAAAAACTCATATCAGAAGAAATATAAAATAAAATAGAAATTCACCTTACAAGGTGACATTATCATGGCCACAGAGGAAAATACAATAGCTTACATATTATTTGTTAAAAAACATCGTACAGTATTGTTATATTTTCGTTATTATTAAATAAGAACACTTTACTTTTAAATTTATTTAATATATGGAGGATTGCTTTAATTTAGGTCTTCTTCGTGTAAATCTCATACTTAGAATGACAATTATAAATTTTTATTATTGTCTTTCCGACACGAATAAAAAACACGACTGTTCTCGTTAAAGCATTTACTAGAAGTTCAGATACATTAATTGTCAAGCTTTAAGAAAAGTTACAAGAGTAACCAGATAAACAAAGAAATATGTACGTATGAAAAGATGTACACATAGTATACGACATTTTATGTTATATCCCATCCTTCTTGGAACTCGTCCTTGAGTTTACTCATCCAGTGCGGTTGAGTTGGGATCATCATATGCGTCATCAATATCAGGATACAGGGTGCACCAGGGCTTCATCTTATCACTACTTGCAACGGTCGAGAATTTTCGCTGATTGCGTTGAGCATCTTCAATGTCTTCCAGAATGTACCTGTCATATCGGAGAACCTTTTTAATGACATAAGGCCCCTTATATATCACCTCCAGTTTCCGTGAATCACCAGTGCTAGGAATGGCACCTTCAAGCAGAACCAAATCATTCTCTTCATATATATGAGGTTGTTTATGTTTCGAGTCGAATCTAGCTTTCCATATTTTTTTTGCTTGGTCGATGTTTCTAATGGCATCATCACGCTTTTTGTTCAGCATTGAATTGTCGATATCAATATTAACATCCTGTGCTGCTGTCAGCATTTTATTTCCACTTATATCTCGTATTGGAAAATGAAAGACAAGTTCCATAGGGGCGTATTTTATTGTTCTATTTACATTAGTATTCATAGTCCACTGCAGATTTCTGATCTCAACGTCCCAGTCTTTGGCATCACTAACAGTTGATTTTAAGTAAGATAGGATTGATTTATTAACCCTTTCAGCGAAACCATTAGCTCTCGGCGTTCGGACTGCAACCTTGATATGTTGTATGTTATTTTCAAAACAATGTGACGTAAAAGCAGTGCCACGGTCGGTAACCAACACCTTCGGCATCCCAAAATACAGCGATAGCCCATTAAATGCATCTATAACAGGTTTAGTTTTAGTTGATTTTACTGGACACAATATGGCATAGCGAGTTAGAGCATCGGCAATCACCAGTAAGTGCTCGTAACCCTTACGGCTTCTTATCAATGGGCCTAGGTTCAAACGGAATTGTAGGGATGTCCATCCCATACAGCTCACATTCTTTTTTCATTGGCTCCTTACAAAAGCAACATTCAATACATGGCCTTAGATAGTTTTTAACAAAGTTCTTTGCGCGCGAAAACCAAAAGTATTTCAGTAATCGTATTAATGTATTTTCAAGTGCTGGATGTCCGACATCATCGTGAACCAGTTTAGTTACGCGCCATCTTTAACCCTTTGGAACAATTAATAATAGTTTTCCCTCCTTTGCCTTCTTAAACAATAGATTTTTCTTGATACTGAACTCATTTGCATACTGTCTATACTGACTTGATTGCTTGCAACCATTTAAAACATCAATTATCGCCTTCAAAGTCTCGTCATTGGATTGCATGATATGCACCCAATCATCACTTGCCTTGCCACTCTATTTACCATTGGCTTTGATGCTTTGAGGTTGGACACCGCTGAGCAGTCTATGATAATTACAAAATGTTTACCCAACAAGTACATGCGAAATCTCTGACATGCTTCCACAACATCTAATACTTCTAGCTCGTAGGCGTGATATTTTTGTTCTGCATCATTACACAGTCGACTAAAGTAGGCTATTGGCCTCAGGTTACCTTGGTCATCCTTTTTGTAGCAAAATTCCCGCTACACCTATACTACACGCATCAGTATGTACTTCATGTTGCTTAGCTACATCGTATATATCTAGAACTGGCTCGCTGGTAAGTAATTGAATTAGCTTCTGGTATGACTTGTGACATTCTTTTGACCATTCAAACGCAATCTCCTTTTTTGTTAGGCGAACTAATGGTGCAGCTATGAAAGCGTAGAATTGAATAAACTTGCGGAAGAATTTTGAAGAAATGAACATTTTGATAATCGCAACGTCAACTTATTATTGCAAATCACTCTCAGCAACATCTCCAACTTTGAAAGACCTTCTTCGATAGTATCGGACGCCAGAATCACTGCATCCACATAGCTAACAACTTGGCTCTTAATTGGCCTCAGCACGATAGTCATCATCTGCTGAAACGTACTTGGGGCGTTTCTGAGTCCAAATAGCATACGATTGTATTCACATATGGGTATTTGATAATAACACGACATCAAATCAACAATTGTAAAATATTTATTTATTTAAAGAAATATACTTCATAACTTAATTTATAAAATAAAAAAGGCGCAGGGTGTCTACCCCATATTGCGCGCAAATAACAAAAGAAATACTTATTAATTAAGTGAAGATAGGATTGATTATCTCAAAGTACAGTAAACTCAAGGAAAAAAAATAATAATATAATACATATGTACATAAAACAGAATATGAAAAGGGTCTATGTATCAAAGACTCTGTGTTTATTAAATGATTGCTTGATTGTGGCTAATTGATGAGTAACTGAACAGTCGAGAATTGAGTTTAGTGTATTAGCCATTCTGGCTATTGGGCATTCTATTAAAACATGATGTACATCCATTAATTGGTGAGAGGTAGTGCATTCAAGAGGAGCAGTTTGATTATAAAAATGTTGTGAGTTAAACAACGCCTTCCCTACCCTAAGACGAGCAAGTGTTATACACAGTATTCGGGTAAAGTCACTGTGGTATTTAGGTCTTACACATAATGTATTATGTTGCCTTAAGAAACACCTAGAATATTGTCACTCTAGTTGTTTCTTTGACGCATCCATATATCTAAAATTATTCATTAATATACGGTGATCACAGGGTACCTCTATGATCAGCGGTTGGTTAACAGCCTCCTTAGCTGCATTGTCTGCGAGCTCATTTCCATTAATTCCAATGTGCGATGGTATCCACAAAATAAGAACTGCATTACTCATATCCAGTTTTTTCAAAATATTATCAAAGGATCCATTTTTATTACAAAAAATGCCTTTGACAACACTGAGGCTATCTGTGTATATAATAGTTTTCTTTTTCCTTTGAATGGCATAAAAAATTGCTGCATCAATAGCAGCAAGTTCAGCCGAAAATATACTAGAAAAAGCTGGTAGCTGACTTTGTTTCACTACAAACCATCTAGAGTTGCTGGTATATTCTACCACAGAGTACGACGTTAAACCGTTCTGGAATGATCCATCAGTATACAGAGCTAATTCAGCAGAGAAGTTATGTGTTTTATTAGCAACCAAAGATTTAAAAACCTCGGGAGATGTACCAGATTTGTTGTAAGAGGCAAGGCTAAAATCGATGTCAATATTTTTCACCTTGTTGAATTCTTTAGGTTTATTTGGCAATGGAATATCCAATTCTCGAAGAAGATATATAATTTTTCGAATTGCACAGTTGTTCCTACTAGGGCGAGTGTCGATATTTGCCCAAAATAACTCATGGAGGCTTTCTTTAAGGTCCGTTATTGATCTCAATGCTAAGTTAACCGATCTCTTATTTAATAAAGTAATGAAATTTGAAGACCTGGATTCGATTCTTAAAGAAATAATAGGTGTTGTTTTTAGTAGACCAGTAGCAGTTCGAAAACAATCATTTAAAGCAGCATTTATTTTTTTAACGTTTCCTTTAGATGTCCAGCCATAAATGGATATTCCGTGATGAACTAAACCATAGGCAAGAGATTTGCATATATCAGTTGCTGTTTCAATGTGAGGACCTTTACTTCTTGAACGAATAAGCTTCAAAATGTTGTTTATCTTGCGTAGTTTGCCGATAATCATTTTGATGTTTTCATTCCACAATAAATATAATTCCAAGAACTTTCATTTGATTTGTGCAAGCTATTTCAACATTTCCAAAATTAATGCTATGTGATTGACAGTTCCGTCTTCTGCATACATGAAGAATCTCAGATTTATTGGCAGGAATTATAGCTCCTCTAGAAGAAACCCATGTCTGTATTGCGTCATTCAAACGTATAACGTTAGCAGCTACAATATCCGGTGTACCCGATGAAACAGCAAACATGTTATCCGCATATACTCCAACAAAATCTACTGCCGGGGTAGTTTGAACCGATTTTTTTTTTGGCGTTTATTATTATTTATTGGATCTTCAATTTTAAATTGAACTAACAATAAGTAATCAAATCTTAAATCTAATAATGTTAATTATATGTCTAGCCAATGCCAGACAAAAAATTATTTTCAGCAGTTGATTTTTTGTTGTTTACGTCTCTCGTGTACGGCTGAGAGTAAGAGTATCCCTCCTTCTCAGCCGAATGTGGCCTCTAAAATTAATGATGTTGCGGGCTAGTAGATTTGGATGCAACTCAAGTTTCTTTATATATGTTGTCACATGTTTTGAAAACACCGTATTAACCATTGGGACCTCCAGATCTTTATGTAGACGTTGATTTCTGACATACCAGGGGGCTGCTGTTATTGTACGGAGGATTTTATTTTGTCGCCTTTGAATTTTCTCCACGTTGGATGCTGAGGCAGTGCCCCATAACTGTATGCTGTAGGACCATATTGGTTTAAGAATCGAGTTGTATAAGAGAAGTTTACAATCTAAGCTTAGTGTAGAATTTCTTCCAATAAGCCAATTCATCTGAGCCGCTTTTAATTTCATTTGGGTCAGTTTTGCGTTTATGTGGGATTTCCATGTTAGACGACGATCAAGATGAACACCGAGATATTTTACTTCAGACTGTTGCGGTATTATCTGGCGATTGATATGTATAGGAGGGCATGTTTCCCTGCGCAATGTAAAAGTAACATGTACATTTTTGCTCATTAACTTTTATCCGCCATTGTTTGAGCCATTTTTCCAGCTCGGGTATATCCTCTTGTAATTTGCGGGAAGCTTCTGGACAGTTTTCGTGAACGCTTAGAAAAGCTGTATCATCAGCAAATGTTGATATGTGAATTTCACTGCTTAACAGTAAGTCAGAGGCGAATATTAAATATAGTACAGGACCGAAGATGCTGCCATGGGGAACTCCGGCTTCAATCGGCTGCGGAGGGCTTAAGAAGTTACCTTCTTTAACTATAAATGTTCGTTCTTTTAAATAACTTATTAAAAGCCTAACGGTGTTTGCGGCTAGACTTTGCTTTAATTTGTGTATTAGACCTTCGTGCCATACTTTATCGAAAGCTTGTGAAACATCAATGAAGAGCGCAGAGCAGTATTTCTTTTCTTCGAAAGTTTTTCTAACTACATTCACAAGTCTGTGAGTTTGTTCGACAGTGCTATGTTGCCTCCGAAAACCGAACTGATGATCTGGAATACATCCACTGTTGTTCAGAACGGGGTTTAGCTTGCTCATAAGTAGCTTTTCGAATAGTTTTGACATGTTCGATAATAAACTTATAGGCCGATATGATTCAACCTTCGTATGATCTTTGCCGGGCTTTGGTATCATAGTAATTTGCGAAACCTTCCATTCTCTAGGATAGTATTCCAGGCGTAAAATACCATTAAAGATGAAGAGAATTATTCTTTTTGCAATATATGGTAGTTCAATAAGCAGTTTGTTGCTTATTTTGTCAACACCTGGTGCTTTTTTCGAGTTTAAGCCAGCAATAGTCTGTTCAATTTCCATAATATTGAAACTCAGGGGAAGCTCTGGTACAGCGATAACCGGTGGCATTTCAGCAATATCATCAGATAAGTTTGGAGTAAATACATTTTGCAGGTGGTTTACGAACAGAGTACCTTTTTGTGCATCAGTTCTTGCCCAGTCTCCATTCGGACATCGTAATGGAGGTTTGCTTATCACCGGTCTTTTAAGCCCTCTCGCTGCACGCCACAGCGAATAACCTGATTGTGGTGTTGCGTCGAGTTCACGCAGATATTTTTGTAAGGAAGCAGTTTTTTGATTATCTAATAGCGTTTTAACTTGTTTGGTACATTCCTTCAGCCTAAGTTTTAACTGAGGGGATCTGTAACGTTGCCATTCTCGTCGAACTCTTCTTTTTTCAGATAAAAGCCTTTCGATGTCTACAGAAAAAATTTTATTAAATCTCTCTTGTTGATTTACGGAAGTAGCATTTAGAGCAGCTTGTTTAAGGTTTGCTTCAAACACCCTTGTTGCTGCGTTCACCAACCTTTTTTGCAGCAATCCAATTCCAAGTGATTAAAATAAAAAAAACACACCCTTTTTCCTTTTGAAATAGAAATTTGGTTTTATTTAGCCGATTGTGCCTTTTGTTAGCAAGTCAGTCAAAAAAAGAGCAAGTAAAAAAGTAAAAACACACCGCCACCTAACATCTTGCCGCCGATCGTTGTCACGACGGCTTCCGGCGAATATCGTGTTGATCAAACCCGGGATGCCAGATGAGCCACTTTTCCTTTACAAAGATTTACACGGGCTGTGGTGTTAACATACCGCCGACCTTGCAACATCGTGCAACATAAACCCGGGCTCACATGAAATAAAGGATTACTTTTCTAAATTAGCGTGCATTGAATATTCCATGTAGTTAAAATAAAATATTTCATATATTTAATAAAAAAAAAGTAAGATAACGAAAAAAAAAATAATGGAATAGAAAATGGGCCACGTGGGATTATTGGCTCTTACGCGTTAGCGATGTTGCCTTCCCCAAAAAAGGCTTGTCCAAAAACTGTGTCCTGCACATTCAGGAACCCTGGCTTGCCCACCGCTGGACCAATCAGCACCCGAGCCATCACGTCCGCACCCAGGATTACAAAACAGTTCCTGCACTTGTACCACGAGCGGTTCGCCAGGAAGTCGGCGTGATCGCTGCGGTACAAACAGTCAACCGTAGCGCTCGGGTTGCAACCGTAAATTTTATCTTCCACCAGCAGCTTCGCGACGAAGTAACCTGGCGACTCGCGGTGCAGGAAGGTAAGCGTTGTCTCGCCCTTGTGGAGGACGCACTGAAGAGCCACGGCTTCGTTCCGCATTATGGTGGATCTGGATGCGGACGGATCTAGCAAGATCCGAGTAAGAACGGGGCGGGGGCTGGATGTTCCCTTGACCCGTACCACAGCGCTTATCTTCACCCAAACGCAGTCTGCGGGCATGGGGTGGAGTAGGGAGTTGTGGTCTTGCCTGCAGCGACGGCAGCGGTCCAGGCTGGGGCACCCAATTCTGTTGTGGGACTGCGCCAAGCAATTGTAGCACAGCGCGAGTCGGGCCACGATGCGTACCTTCTCCTCCGTCGGTACGGTTATAAATTGCGAGCACTGGCGGATCGCGTGATACCGATCGCACAGCGGGCACTTATAACGGGAGTTGAACGCCATAATGATCTAAGAAAAAAGGTGGAAGGTTTGAGACACGATAGATATGATATAGGTGTGGATTTAATTGTGACAAGGTGGCAAACATACTAATTTATGGATAGGGCGAGTGATGACGCCATTTTGAGTTTTTAAGTCAACTACCCGTACTTTGTTGTCAGAGCCATAATAAATTTGGGTTATACGCCCTAGACGCCCTTCTGTGGAACAAGTTGGTTCACTCTTTAGCGCCACTAAATCATTTACCTTAAGATCGACCTGTTGCGTTTTCCACTTGCTGCGTTTGTGCAGCTCCTTCAAAAACTCCTCTTTCCAGCGCCTACAAATTTCTTGTTGTAGGGCCTTTACTTTGCGCCAACGGTTAGTGATAGTTACCGCTGAAGACAACTCTTCAGGCTCAGCTGGGGAGAGCAAAGATGAGCCTATTAAAAAATGGCCTGGAGTAAGGGCAGACAATTCGTCTGCACTGTCGGGTAAGGGACCAAGCGGACGCGAGTTGAGGCAAGCTTCAACGCGTGCCAGAAGTGTGGCAAACTCCTCAAACGTAAATTTCAGCTGTCCCGCAGATTTTCTCAACAAGGTTTTTAAACTTTTAACCCCTGCCTCCCATAGTCCTCCCATGTGAGGTGCAGCAGCAGGAATGAATCGCCATTCTAAACGTTGGTGCCCATACTTGTCCACAGCTGAGTCACGAAGTTCTTTCACGAGTTTATCGAAGTTTGACTTTATATCCCGTGCGGCGCCAACAAAGTTTCGACCGTTGTCAGAAAAAATACAGCTGGGGCAGCCACGGCGAGCAACAAAACGCGATAAAGTAGCAAGAAAGGCAGGTGTAGACAGGTCACTAACAGCTTCAATGTGAATCGCTTTGGTAGCAAAACAGACAAAGAGACACACATAGCCCTTGGTCATACGACAATATCGACCGGTAAAACTTTTTATTTCAAAAGGGCCGGCAAAATCAACTCCCGTATTAGCAAAAGGGCGACTTAAGATTGTTCTTTCTGGAGGTAGCGAGCCCATGATTTGACCTTGGAGTCTCTTACGGTGCAAAACGCAGATTTTACAGTTATGGACCACCACCATATTTTTTGCGTTGAGAATCCAGCACTCCTGTCGAATCACGGACAACATGAGACGAGGGCCTCCGTGATGAACGAGCTGGTGTATGAATTCTACATAAAGGCGCGCCAGTCTGCTACTGTACGCCAAGATGATAGGGTGACTTTCATTGTATGACAAACAGACGGATTGGGTGAGACGACTGTTAGATCTTATAACATCATTTTTGTCCAAATATGGTGTCAGAGTTAAAAGAGGGCTATTCGAAGCAAGCGGTTTCATTAATTTTAAATTATTGAATTCGCACGAAAAATATGATTGCTGGGATAACGAAAATAATCGGTTTCTGACGAATCTTAATTCTGTGGCCTGAATTTTCAATGTGTCGTATACCTGCGCCACACGTCTTATTTTACTGGTGAGAGTGACAAAACGAAACATGTAGGCTATTACGTGTAGGGCTCGTGGTAGACTAGAAAAACGATCGAGAATATCTTCTTTCTCAGCCGAAGTAGCAACAAACACCTTAACATTTTTTATTTCTTCTGTAGTTTCAAGTGGAGGTGGGCCTTCAGGCCACTGACATTCTTCTAAATGTAGCCACTTGGGACCATACCACCATAGCTCTTTCAAACGTAACTCCTCAGGAGTCAGCCCCCGAGTTGCTAGATCGGCAGTATTGTCACCCGAAGCGACATGAAACCAATTTTTGTTACCAACTTTTTCTAATATGGTGGCTATCCTATTTGCTACGAACGTTTTCCAACTGCAGGGAGGTTTTCTTAGCCATGCTAGTACTATTGTTGAATCGGACCACAAATATAGCGAATATGTCTTCAATCCAAAAGCTGGTATTACGCTGTCGACTAAGTTTGCTAATAAAACAGCTCCGCACAACTCTAACCGAGGTAAAGATGGCTTCTTAACTGGTGCCACTTTTGTTTTGCATATGAGTAAATTTGCCGTCACTCTATCTTCGATGGTAACTCTTACGTAGATTGATGCTGCATACGCTAACTCTGATGAGTCACAGAAACCATGAAACTGAATATCACAGCCAGGTGAATACTGAACCCATCGTGGGAGCCTTATTGTTTCAATTTTTCCAAAATTTGTAATGAAATTCTGCCACTTCTGTAGCGCTAAAGCTTTTATAGGCTCATCCCATTCTATTTTGTCAAGCCACATCTGTTGAATTAAAATTTTTGCTGTCACTACTACTGGGGCCAGCCACCCCGCAGGATCGAACAACCTAGCTATAATTGATAGCACTTCTCTTTTAGTATACGACGGCTTGATTTCAAATTTCTCCGCCGTAAAGAAAAATATGTCTTCTAGCGCATTCCAGTGTATGCCTAACGTTTTCGATGTACTTTTATCCTTGAGACACAGAAAGGATTCGTTAAGCAAATGCTCTTGGGGCAAATTTTTTAAAATTTCTTTTGAGTTAGAGGTCCATTTTCTTAACTCAAAGCCACCCATTTCTAAAATACCAATTAATTGGTCACGTGCCGCCAAAGCATCAGTGATTGAATGCGCTCCCACTAGGGCATCATCGACATACATACATTCTCGTAAAATTTTTGACCTTAGAGGGAAACAGTGCTCTTCATCATTTGCCAGTTGAAGTATAGTTCTGAGCGCCAAATACGGGGCACAATTTACTCCAAAAGTGACTGTGTTGAGCTGGTAGTCTTCAATATCGCCGCTGTCCGAACTACGAAAAACAATTTTCTGGAAGGGCCTATGTTCAGGTGCTACCAAAATTTGCCTGTACATTTTTGTAATGTCAGCATTAAATACGAACTGAAAAAATCGCCATTTCAAAATTAAATTGACTAGTTCAGCTTGCAGAATTGGGCCAGTGAACAACAAATCGTTTAGGCTCTTGCCACTAGGAGTCGTACTAGAGGCATTAAAAACTACTCTCAATTTTGTTGTTGTACTTTCTGGCTTAAATACACCATGATGGGGCAGATAGTAACTTGGGCCACTGGAATTCTCCGTTTTTTCCATATGCCCGAGAGTTAAATATTCTTGTAACACCGCATCATATTGTGCTTTATGTTCAGCATTGCGCATTAAAGATTTCTCTGATCTCAAAAACTGACTTACGGCAATGTGCCTATTGGGACCAAGTGACGCCACATTACTCTTGAAGGGCAGATTTACTGTATATCTCCCTTTGGAATCTCTAGTGGTAGTAGAACGATAGATCTCCTCACAAACTTTATCTTCTTCCGATAATATCTGCCTACGAGAAACTTCTTCTAACTCCCAAAATTTTGCTAACTGGTCGTCAATAGAAATTTTTGTTAAGTGTGACCTTGTCACATTACGTGGGGAGACACTACTGGTTGGTCCAGTTACTATCCAGCCAAAAATTGTTTCTTGAGTCACTAGAGACTCAAAAACGCCATGCTGAACTCCTCCACGAAGAATAAGGGGGTACATATCGCCTCCTAATAAAAGATCTACTTCGCCACTTTCGAAAAAGTTTGGATCTGCATAATTTAATTTTGGCAACTCGAAACCGCTCAAGGGCTTAAATGAATACGTGGGCACCTTACCAGTAACGCGGGGAACCACTAACGCCTGCACCTTGAGGGAGATACTTTGGCAGAATCTTGATTCTATAACCATCGCTGCCATTTTGGTTGACTTGCTAATTACATCACCGCCTAAACCTGTAACCTCAGCTGAAATTGCAGTAGTGGGCAACTTCAACAATTTTTGAATCTTTTCAGATACAAAGCTTTCATCTGAACATGGATCAATAAGAGCTCGTACATTATATGATGAACCAAGATGCATAATATTTACCCAGGCTGTAGCTAAAATAACTTTTTTTGCGACTGACGCATGATGCGATTGAACCACTTCAGCTGTTTGAACTGCTGTTGGAACGACAAAATTAGTGGACTGTATTTTATTTGCCTGATTTTGATTGGCGCTTTTAAAATGGTTCTGATTATTTGTCACAAAATCTCTATGTATTAGCGTATGATGCTTCCTTTTGCACTTGGTACATGAGTTTGGACTATTACATTCCTTATACAAATGACCCGTCGTTAGGCAATTGAAACAAAAATGAAATTTTTTCAAAGTCGAAACACGAGTTTTGTAGTCCATACTTAAAAATTTATGGCAAGAGCTAATTTTATGACTTGAGTTACAAAGGCTGCATTGCATTGGTGTAACTTTTGTATGGTGCGTCTTAAATTGTTTTGTTTTGACATATGGCTGACTGCTAATATGTTGAGAAATATTTTGGGAACCACTGGCAGTATTATTTGTAGCTATTATGTCTGAAACACTTTCTAATGCATGATATCTATCAGTGAGGAATGCCTTTAATTCTTCCCATTTGGGAACCTCTGTTTTATTTGTTACTGATTGCTCCCATAGATGCAAAGTATTTTCAGACAGACGTGATGAACATTGAAATACAAAGATCGGATCCCATGACTGTATATCTACTGCATAAAGTTTTAATATCGAAATAATATTATTAATTTCTCGTTGTAGGTTTTTTATTTCTTGTGCTGAGTCATGTAAACAAGGGGCCAAATTAAATAATAGCTTCAGTTGAGTATTTATCAATACGCGCTTATTTTCGTATTGATTCTTCAAATTATTCCAGGCCAAGTCGAAATTTTCATTGGTTAGAGCTACGTTTCTATTTATATCACGTGCTTCACCATCTGTTTTTCTAAATAGGTAGAATAATTTTTCAACCGGGCTAAGTCTGCTATTATTTATGTAAATTGCTGTAAACATGTCCCTAAATGTAGGCCACGATATGTAGTCCCCATGAAAGACACCAGTATCACAAGGAGGTACAGCTATCGAACTACACAGATTTGGACTATCTACTTCCTTCGTTTGGCTTTCGTCTTTACAAGCCACTTGTCTGGTTTTAGAAATAATATTCAAGCATCGAATGTATGATTTTTTTACCTGCATTTGCTTTGCCTGGACTGCAACGAGTTCTTTTTTCTTTTCCACTGTGTCCACTCTACATTCTTCATAAAGTTTCTTGCACTTGGACCACAAGTTATCCAACTCGTTTTTCTCAAAGTCAAATGCTTGGTCAGAATAACCACAAAAGTCTTCGTCATTAAGAGCTTCCTCTAGAGCAAATAATTCTTCTGCTGCTCGTAGATATTTTTCCACATTTGTCATGTTTTGCAAAATTTTTCTTTACAATTTTATGCAAAAAAAAATCCAAACAAAACAAGAAAACTTTTAGAAAAAGAATTAATTGAAAAAATTTAAAGATGGCAGCCAACGAAAAAACAGCAAAAAACTTCTTCAGCCAGCACAACAACAAAAAAAGTCGACACCAGAATCACGTGATGTAACAATTTCCCACAAAATAAAATAAAGATGGATGTCAAAACTCTGTATGGCGTGAGCAACAATAACAACTCGTAGCGTAACGGGACGACAATTGTTGAAAAATTAATTTTACTTGATGTCATGCACCGGGTTTTCTAACCTCACTTCCACTGAGCCACAAATAATGAGACACAGTGTACCACCAAATATAATAATTGCCACAATAAATTAAATCCACGTACCTGTTCAGCTTTTTACGGTAGAAGGACCAAATGTTGCTGCGTTCACCAACCTTTTTTGCAGCAATCCAATTCCAAGTGATTAAAATAAAAAAAACACACCCTTTTTCCTTTTGAAATAGAAATTTGGTTTTATTTAGCCGATTGTGCCTTTTGTTAGCAAGTCAGTCAAAAAAAGAGCAAGTAAAAAAGTAAAAACACACCGCCACCTAACATCTTGCCGCCGATCATTGTCACGACGGCTTCCGGCGAATATCGTGTTGATCAAACCCGGGATGCCAGATGAGCCACTTTTCCTTTACAAAGATTTACACGGGCTGTGGTGTTAACAACCCTAATAGAGTGATCTATGTCAGCAGGGGTTCTCAACGGCATATTTTCCGAGCAATGGGCACTCAAAAATTTTTTGTATTTCAACCAGTTAATTTGTTTGGTTGTCATCGTTAACTCAGAAGTAGGTGACGAAGTTTCATGTGAGTATATAGTGACAATAGTAGGAGAGTGGTCTGAAGACAAATCTAAAGATGCTTCAACTTTCATCATTTCGGCTTGCACACCTTTTACTATTCCAAAGTCGATAACGTCAGGGATTTTTTGTCGATCAGTTGGCCAGTATGTTGGTTGTCCACTTGAGACTACATTCAAGCTCATTTTAGAAAGTGTGTCAAACAAAACACGACCCTTGGGAGTGATTAGACGTGAGCCCCAGAACGTGTGTTTTGCATTGTAGTCGCCAGCTGCTAGAAAACGTGACCCCAGTGACTTAAAGAATGTGCTATATTGACTTTCAGTAATTGAAAACCTAGGAGGAGAATAAACTGAAGAAATCACAAGGTTCTGATGATAACTTTCAATGCATATATTTGTTGCTTGAAGATATTCTTCACAAAGATCAGTTAGTAGGTAGTGTTTTATCCGCGATTTTATTAGTATTGCCGAGCCACCACAAGCTCTACCTCGGGGGTCTTTGGTGTCGTAAAAATTATATCCACTAATTTTAAAAGAACTTCGAGACGTTATGTGAGTCTCTGAGATAAGCATAACATCAATTTGTTTATCCTTCATGAAGTATTCTAGTTCATTTTTGTGTTGGCGGATGCCGTTTGCGTTCCAGAAACAGATTTTTAAGTTCATGGCTTGTTTAATACAGCCTGCAATAATGCAGACTGCATTTTCAACATTTCCTGCATCATGCAGGACATGTTGGTTGTAAAAAAATTTACCGTTTGGGTTAAGTTTTCAATTGCAGCCTCAATTCGACTAAAACTAAAGCCAGTATTTTCACTTGCAGGTTTTTGTGCGGTAGGTTGATTAGACTTCAAAATGTTTGCATATGAGAAATTGCTGGTAGACTGTTTTTGGGCTGCCGTCTGTTTTGTCTTTAAAATGTTCGCGTATGAAGCTTGGCTAGTAGAAGGTTGTGTTAATTGAGGATAATTTGTGTTGAATTGAATAGCCGGCTGGACGTAAGCAGATTTTCCTTTGTTAGTCATAGACCGCTTAACATGCGTGTAAACAGGGCATCCCCTGTAATTGGCAGTGTGATTTCCACTACAGTTGCTACATTTTTTAGTTGTTGAGTCATCTTTTAGTTTATCGCAATTGGCGGTGGCATGTAGTTCACCACAAACAACACATACGGTGCGCAACTTGCAATAAGTCTTGGTGTGGCCAAATTCTTGGCAGTTTAGGCATTGGATTGGTCCAGCTCTTTTATGTGGCTCCTCTACGGTAACTCTTCTGTGCAAAAAGTATTTTAAATTATATATTGGATGTGTTTCATTCTTTTTTAATCGAATGTCACCCGGCTGCAATTCCACTCTAAATATTGGTTGAGGTACTCTTTCTCTGTTTTTTACGTTTGTAACATTTTTGACCTTGTATCCGCTGATTTCAAGACCAGATTTTACCTCTTCTGGATCTACGCAGGAATCGATACCTTTTATAACTACATTCAGACCTTTGGCACTCTTCAACTGATAGGTGTAAAAATTTTTCTTTTGGGACTCAAAGTCTGTAACTATTTTGCGGTAATTAGTTTCCTGAATTACCTGTATTTTTGTCTCGTTAACTGTTCCGCGTTTAATTGGAGTTACGTAAAACTGGTTTTCTCCAATTAATGAGATAAGATTGTTCACCAGCAAATTCGAATTCTGTTCTCTTAAGTAAATCGGTGGTGGTCTACTTGACCTTGCTACATTAGATTGTTCATCAGATTCTTGTGAAATCGCGAAACGATTTTCAGAATTTTTTGTTTTATTGTTTCCATCTCTGGGAACTTTCGCAATTGACGCAATTTTAGCTGATCTACCCCTTTTTAACACGGTTACGTATCTATCCATACCTGTTTGAACTTTTTTGATACTATTATCTTTCACTTCTGTAGTGGTGTTTGTCACTTCAATTACGTTGGTCACGTTATCATCACTTATTTTTTGTTTGTTTGCTTGCATTGCTAAATTGACAGCTTACTAAAGGGTGCAGTTGTTGTTGTTTCATTAATATCAATGTTTATCATTGAAGGGGAATACAATCGCGCACGAGAATCTGTGTTTTCTGTTAAATCCAAATTTGTATTTGATTTATTGTTTTTGTTGTCGCCTTCTTCAACGAACGTTAAGTAAACATTTCTACTTTTTTTAGGTTTATTGCTGTTGTTACTAGAGGAACTCATTTAGAGTTCTCTTATTTTTTCACTCTTGTTATATTTATGTGTGAATCTTTGTATATGCACACAAAATAAGAACGATTAAAAAAAAAAACAATTAAATTAACTGTATAACTTGTTGCTTTGCTTATATGTATATATTTTGTAAATTTTAATATATGTATATATATTTTTTTGTTATTTTTTAATTGCGAACCAAATTAAACACGCATCCGTACACTGCAAGACTCACTTCGTAATGAACCGATTTGGCTAGCGAATTAATGTAGGCGGTAAATAAAACTACCGATAAAGGGGAACCCTGCGGAATACCATTATCCAAAGAATATAATAAGAAAGAAAAAATAAGTTTAAGTATAGATGGGGATAAACCCCATTCACGTAACTCATCCAGTACGAAAAACGACGCCACACGGTCAAAGGCCTTTTCTATATATTGATAGCAATACACAATGCTTTCTTCTAGACAGATTAAGTTTCAAAATATCCTCAAGTTGGTGACACAGTATGTGAACACCGTGCTTGGGTAAGAAAGCATGCTGAGCTCTAGAAACCCTGTGCATAGCGTGTTTCCAAAATCTGGATGCTATCAATTTCTCCAAAATCTTTGACAAAACAGGAATTAGTGATATAGGTCGGTATCCTTCAATGTTACTAGGATTTTTTCCAGGTTTAGGAATAGGTGTAAGAACCGAACGTTTTCATTCATGATGATAAATACCATTGTGTAAAATATTATTATATAGATGAACAAGCCTTTTCTGCAAACAAAATGGAGACTTCTTAATCATGTGATAAGTGATGCGATCGGTTGATGGAGTCGTACCTTTAACTTTACTTAGTGTATCACAAAGTTCACCAACAGTAAAGTCTTCACTAATAAGTTTATTAACACTTGAAGACGAGTATTCAAGAAGTGATATATAAGTATTTTTCCTTGTAACTATTTCGGAACTGAATTTTTCGTCCGATGAAATGGAACACCAAAACTGAGAAAATTTGTTTGCAACACTAATGGGGTCCTCTAAAATGATGTCGTTGTCGATTATAGTTGGGAATCGACTCACATTCTCAGTTCTGATGTTTTTAATTCTAGTCCATAAAGTTAGAACATCCAACGTCGGATTCAAAGAATTTAAAAAATTGTTCCACGTTACCCTCTTAGCGTTTCTAGACTCCCGTTTTACTAATGCAGTTGCTCTCCTGTAACTAATTGCATTTGTCTGACTTCTATATCGTATAAAAAGATTGGTTTTATTAGCTGCTTTTCTGACAATTCTTTTTATTTGGGCAGATTCTCTATTGATGTTGGTTGATACAGGAAACTCCGACATTAAACTAGAAATTTTTAATGAGAAGGCAGACCAATCAGCTCTATTGTCCAAAAATCTTGGCTGAAAACGTTTTTTATAGGTTGTTTTGCGATTATCTATTAAGATAGGAAAGTGATCCGCAACTTCAGGTGAACATAACGCCTTCCAGGAAAGATACGGTGCTAGGTTTGCGCTAGCCATAGAGACATCAACTGCTGTAAGGGTGTTTCTCGTATTAAGGAGAGTAGGAGAGCCGTCATTCAAGACTATCAATCTAAAATCGTTCGCAAACTCTTCCCAAACAGCACCACTGGGTGATGTACTTTGAGATCCCCACAAAGTATTTTCCGAATTAAAGTCACCGACAATTAAATAGTGTTCATCGTTACATGTAATAATTGTATTTACCGCCGAATCAGTCAACAAAATATCACATTCCTTATAAATGTTTGTTATATTCAACTTACTATTTCCTTTAATTGTTATTGTTTGAAATAGTAGATCTCCTTCTGACCTTATATGCCTCGTAACTAAAATATTGTTTTGAACAAGAAAAGCTATTCCAGACTTAGCATAATCAAAACATTTCTTATGATGAAATGCTCTATAACCTGGTAGGTTTAAAAAATTGATGTTCCTGTCGATAATATGGGTTTCTTGGAGGGCGATAATGTTTGGCTTATGCTTACTAACTAGGGTTTCTAGTGCGTATTTGTGATTAGTAAAACCTTGGATATTCCACTGAAGAATAGAAATTTTCAAACCAATATCCATAATGACCACTAAAATTAAAAATTACTCGTCTGATGTATCATCCCTCAGAGGCATTGTTTTCCTACGGGTATTTGGAGTTATCAAAACGTTTAGCTCTGGAAAATTATTATACAAGCTGCTACAAGGTGATAAATTAGGATCTCTTTGTCATGAATTTAATTCTATAATGCGCCATCGTTCATAATTATAATCTGCCATGCATTTACCTTGCGAGATTCGGTTGCGCATTACGGGTGTAGAAATTCACGTGGCCACCAGACATTGATGTTATTGTTTAGTAGCGGTGTCAGTCTAAGTATCCCACACTGGCATCTTGTCATTGGTTGCACGGCTAAGGCTCGCGGGCATGGGCGGTGGTTCTTAGGAAACTTAGACGGACGGATTATTACGGAAAAATTGTACCAGTGTTTGTGCGCGAACCTATACTGCAGCACAGGCGATGACGAATGCCTGTCTTCCCTCCCCTTTACCATGGCACTTCCCCTGACCTATTGGAGAATGCCCCTGGCCTCTACTCACCATCTTTGCTCACCCCTCAGTCCAATTCGATCTTTTTAACCTCTAGCACACATTGTTTTACTCTTCAATGAATTACAGTATACATGTCATTTGCTTATTTTTATAAATTAATTTATTTTAGTATTTTCTTAAAGCTACTGGCCCTGCGTTCGAACGTGGTTACCTCATTAAAACTAGAGTTAATTCGTAAATAGCGGACTTAAATTTCCTGATATAGGGTAAAGCACTCTAACCGAGGTATTTCGCAGCTGTTTTCAAGATCAAGATATTTAAATTGGCTATTGGTTCTACAATGTGGGTACGACTTACGGCTATTATAGTTAAACAATATAATTCTTTGATGATTACGTTACTAAGTTATTTATTACATATTTTGTTCGGTTTTACTTGGGTTCAGATTTGATTCAGGTTCATCTCAATTGAGGCTTAAGGCCAGTTCTAGATTTTGAAAGCAAAAGCAAAGAAAATAATTGTAGGTATAAATATGGGATCTACTAGAAAAGTGGCCAAATGTATGTGAAGTTGAATTCGGGTGTGAATATAAAGTTTATCGAAAGTTTGAAAATTTATACGATCGGAACAAGGGAGGTATACGCGTTGGAATGTCTTCCCGTGACTCAAAAAAAAGAACTATAATATGCGTATGCGAAAGATTACGGATCGTATGGTTATCATCGTCAAATTGAAATCTAACTATGGAACGAACCGGATAAATATATGGGAAATACAAAATTTGCGTACTACGGACCGGAAATTCTAACGTGACCGAAACTACCGTGTGGTTTGGTTTTATTTTCTTTTCTCTAAGGTTTAATATAATTGGATTGTAAAAGCATGAAAATGGGGTACTTATCTATGCTTTTGTGGCTGAGACGATGGGGGATGGTTTTCTCCTTGCGGGTTCTTCTTTCGATGATATGGTGTTGTCTATAGATGCACTGTGCTTCTTGGAGGACTATGGGTGTCTTCATAAATCTTCGATGGAGGTGGATGTCCTCATGCGTTTAGACGAATTGGGATGTATTCATAAATTTTGATGTATTTGGATGTATTCATCAATTTTGATGTATTTGGATGTATTCATAAATTTTGATGTATTTGGATGTATTCATCAATTTTGATGTATTTGGATGTATTCATAAATTTTGATGTATTTGGATGTATTCATAAATTTTGATGTATTTGGATGTATTCATCAATTTTGATGTATTTGGATGTATCATAAATTCGGATGTATTTTGATGCATTCATAAATTTGATGAGTTAGGATGTCTTCATAAATGTTGATGAATTGGGATGTATTCGTAAATTTGAGGAATTTTGATGCATTCAAAATTTGATGAGCTAGGATGTCTTCATAAATTTGATATGTTTGGATGTATTCTTACATTTTGCTGAATTAGGATGTCTTCATAAATGTTGAAGAATCAGGATGTCTTCATAAATTTTGCTGAACTATAGATGTCTTCATAAATTTTGATGAATTTGGAAGTATCGGTTGTTGGCTGGTTTTTATGATTCGATTATGTAGCGGAAAAATTTATAATTATATTGGCGTCGAAAATTTGTGGTTTGGGCTTTGAATATGTATATGTTAGTTTTGTAATTAGGATGTCTTCATACATTTGCTATGTTTGGATGTATTCAGAAATTTTGATGTATGTGGATGTATCGGTTGTTGGCTACAGCTTTCTGGAAACACGCCACCGTTTCCAGAACATTACGTTTTTTTAGGGTTAAAGTGCAAAAATTTAAAAAAAAAAACACTTGTAAATAATTCTTAGTTAACGTGCAAGAAGTTTAAAAGAAACACGGATACCAACTGTTTGGATTTTTGGGGCCGGCTTACCGGTCTGCTATCTTTTGGCTGTGGGATGCGGGCTCTCGCTCGAGTCCTCGGCGGTTTGGTGTTGTTGGTTGCCTTCACTATGTTTTCCTGCTGCCTCGGACTAAAGATGGGCGGTGTCACTTTTAGGTGCAGGCAGTAGTTACGTATGTCTACATGCAGGTGTCTTACCACGAGGATGGCGCTTTCTTGAGTTTTTTTTTCAGCACCTTTGTCGTCTGGGACTATCGTCCTCGTGGCTAATGGTGTTCACTATATTTTCCACTTTTTCTTAGTTTTTTTCACACTAACCAGTTTTCCGCGGCCTGCTGTCCTTCCTCGACGAGATCTGTTGCCAAAAAGAAATAATATGGCGCTGCACAATCGCAATGAAGGTTCTGGTTTGAATTCGCCGCCCACAGTTGAATTGTCGCGTAGTACCCTGCAGAGGTGGTTTTACGAAAGCCAACGCCCTTCGGCTACTACTTTTCACTGTGAGCTGCCAGATCGGCACAAACATCCTTACGTGGACTGGATAACTTTATCATATTAGCAAATCATATTTGCTAATATGATAAAGCTCTTAACGCCTGCGTCCACACCTCCGGTATATTTACGTCTTCAGAGAGCTGGAAGTTTCGTCTAAATACCTCCTGACCTGTTTCCTTTAAAGTTGATTCGCCGTTATTCTTTTGAGGAACATTTATACGCACTATTTCGGAGAATGATGGTTTTTTGCTAAATGGTTTAATTGTGTGCATTGAGGCATTTTCGTTGAAAGTTTTCCAAGCCCCTCTTATGTTACATCTTTTATCTGCTTTAATTTTATTGACCGATTTGTGTTTAATAAATGATGGACAGAAAGACTCATACGATATGTGGGAATCAGAGTTGCAGTTGACGCAAAATTTTCTTACGCATTTTTCATGCGGAGGAGCAAATCCACATTCTTTGCAAAGTTACACATTTCTGGCAATTGACACATTTCATCGGATAAGATATATATTCTTGAACTCTTACTCTTTCCCATCCTATTTTCAAAAAATCAGGTCTATGTATTAAGTCGAACGTTACCACAGCTCCACCAGTTGGTACGAAATTATTTCCTTCTTTCTTCGTTAGCTTGTGACGACACGTTTCCGCTGGTATGCTGGGGTATGGCTCAGCGGCGTCCAGGGTCGTTACATAAATCTTTAATTTTGCAGGGATGTGAAAATTAAACTCCAGAGATTGAATTAATTGGGCTCTTTATTGTAGACTACTGGGCTTCGACGAAGTGATGATGATTGCAGCGGCGTGGCGGGTGGCACAGTGGCCAATGACGTATTTACTTTACGAGGTTTTGCCGGCCTGACTAACACGCGGTGTCGGTGAGCAGTGAGCGTACTATCAGGTAGGGATTTCAATCCCGTTTAGATAGCAGTTCACCCCTAACGTTCACTAATGCTTCCCAATATGAAGCGATTCGGATAAGGTCTCACGCGGTGTTGGTGAGTAATGAATATACTTCCAGGTAGGGATTTCAATCCCGTTTAGGCGGTAATTCACTTCTAACCTTCACAAATGCTTCCCAATATGAAGCTAAACGCAGGGAGTGGCTCGGTCAAGTGTCTTACAACGCCGTGTTGGTGAGCAAAGAATGTATCCTCAGGTAGGGATTTCAATCCCGTTTAGCTGATAAATTCTCTTCTAACCAGCACAAATGCTTCCAATATGAAGCTAATCGCAGAGAGTGGGCTCGAATAAGTGTCTTACAACGCGGTGTTGGTGAGCAAAGAATGTATCATCAGGTAGGGATTTCAATCCCGTTTAGCTGATAAATTCTCTTCTAACCAGCACAAATGCTTCTCAATATGAAGCTAAGCGAACAAAATAAATTTTATATTATAAATGACTTACCTCCACGCCGGCTGCACAGGAACTCCCTCGTTTGTGCGGAATGCTTCGCCTTTTATAGCTGTGCGCAGCATACACACATTGCCCTGGTCATGCATGTATGTGTACAATATTTTCTTGTCTGTTTTCTTAACTTAACATTTACTATACAATTCTATCATAATGTACAGTTCTTACAATATATAAGAATAATGTATAAGCAACGTAATAACTACGAACAATTCTTGAAATCATAGCGCGTATGTTAAATTAATATATAAGCAATTCATCACCACTCTACTTCGTTGACAACCAGCTTAAATATTACATATAAACAACAACCAGTATGTGTACATACCTACATACATGAGTAGGTAAACGCGTACATGCCAACTACATGATCACGGCTGTGCGATGAAGAGCAAAGCAGATCTCAGTAACAACTAACCAATGCATGTATGTATGTTTATGCACAAGCAGTATGTAAAACAAATTGCTATTTTGTATGGCGACCGTTACACATGTCGTATGTGCATAGGCATGTAGGTAGGTACGTAAGTAAGTATTTTAATATATAAGCTAGTTTGCAAGTTTATCAGCACAGTGGGAATGTTTCGTTAATTAGGTAATTAAAAATAAAATTCTCTTCTAATTCAAAATATACGGGTACCTTATATCTATTGTGTGTCAAAAACGAGGTCGGCGACTTTTGGTCGTCACAAGGTTGCGAATGTCTATATATAACTTTTTGTTCTCCCAAAGACTTTATAATTTCATTCTCAGGAATGTCAATTATTTTCCTGGAGAAAATTCTGCCTTGAATTGAATTAAGTGTTCTATGCATATACATTTTTACAGGAACGTTGTCAATATATTTCGCTTTAAGAAATTTCTGTGCCGATTTAATGTTTGAAGTCTTAATCATCAAATCACCACTACGCATTTCTGTAACGTCCAAGTATTCTTTTGAAATGAAATTTAGTCCTTTTTCTATTTGGAATACATTATAAGACGAAAGAGGCTTGGTATCCATAAAGTGAAAGAGCAGAAGCAACTAAGTAATGAGGTATGTGATCTTCATTTCTGATGGCTTTAGCCAATGGTACGAAATCGTCTACTCTTATTCTTTTATTCCTTTTGAGTGCAGATTTGGAGGTGTCGAGTATGCTGAACCTATTTTGATTGGGAGGGTCAGTCCCATTCATACTTTCTACTTGTCTTGCTTCTTTTTTAACAGCGAAAAAAAATTAAAATTTATACCACTATGTATTAAAAAAAAAACAAACTCCCAAAGAGAAATATTAAACCAAAGTCAAAAACACAAAATGGAGTTTTCGTGTGTGTATCCAATAATCGTTATAACAGCCAATAAAAAAACACGATGTTATCACGGCGATTGTCCGGCAACGACTGAATTGTAAAATATGTTTTACCTGCTAGTGTTTGTAGAACTCCCTCAACTGTTGGCATTGGCCATAGCTGTTTTTCCGTAATTGAATTTAGCTCACGATAATCAACACATAGTCGATCTTCGTCATTCTGTTTCGGCACAATCACAATTGGAGAAGCGTACAACGATTTTCATGGACGTAGTATTTCTGTTTCCGAAAGCTCATTTATTATCTTCTCAACCGTTTTCTGTTTTGGTATTGGTATGTTGTAAGGATTTCTAGAGATTGGTTTATCAGAGGTCAATTTTATTTTCATTGTTATAACATCACATTCACCAATATCGTCCGGTAAACATTCTGAATATTTTCCCAAAAGATTTTGTAATTGACACCTATGATCGTAATTCAACTTTTCGTTAACATATACATTCTGGTTATTTAAAGCAACGACACGACACTGGCGACTCTCAATTTCTTTATTCGTCTGACAGTTCCTTTGTTTCTCAATCACGTTTACGGATCGCGATGCACAATCATTCTTTTTTGAGCCCTGTATCATTTTAGGGTAGGGTAGCCAGATTTCAAATTCGGAAAAACAGTACACCCAGGACAAAAAAACAGTACAATTAAGAAAAAACAGTACATTTTTTTAACGAAACCATATCTATTTATTCAAGTCTTTATATGAGTATGTTTTAAACTATTAATTCAATAAGTAACAAAAATAATAAAAAAGTAACAACTAAAATACATGAGATCATAACTAACATAACAAAGGACATGGTAAATTCATTTTAATTATGTACATATATCAGCTATATCAAATATAAAATACTCTTATACATACTCGTACGTATATTTTTTTATTAATTTTTTATTAAGAGAAATAACACACTCAGGCAATTCAGTCTTTTTGAAATTATTCAAAAATATTTAAAAATATAGTATATACTCGTATATACTATTTATATGTATGTATATCATAAATTAATTATGGTTTTTATTAATTCTTAAGTTCAAAATAGATTTGTAAATAACTTTTTAATAATATTTATCACTTTTTTGTATATGTTTTGGGATTCCATTTCTTCCGTTTTCAGTTTCCAAAAAATTGTAAAATTCATTACAGTTATATTCGTGGTTGGTTTTTATAATTAACTCACTTTCTAAATTTTCAATTAACAGTCTATTTCTCTCTTTTCTCCAAAATAAAAAAATTAGACTGAAAATCCTTTCTGTGGCAGCATTTGAATGAGGTATTGAAAAAATAAAATTGCAAATGTTTTCAAAGTTATGAAAACTGCCACTGTTTAAAAACTCTTTACATTTTTTTTCAACAGTATTTTCTTTTTGAGCGTTTTTAGCAAAAGTTTTAAAAAAAAAAAATTCGTCAAATAAGAGATCCATATCAATATTTTTAATAGAGAACACTTTAACAACTTCAGTAAAATCTTGAAATAAAATATTTGAATTCAAGTTGAAAATACTCAGTTTTTCAAGTCTGTTATTTTTTAAATCAAATCGATCTTCAATGTATTTAATTACATATGATAGAACAGCGTCAGCTCGTTTTTTGAATAAAGAAACTTCTTGTGAGTTATCACAATTAATGCAAACAGTTTCGGCTATATAACCATAAAACTTTTCATTTTTTTGTTGCTTAAATTTGTCACGAAGCATTTTAACCATTTTGTAAATGTCAATTATGACTAAATTGTCCTTCTCTTCCAATTTCTTTATTGATGACAATAGTGCAGTACCTATCCAGTGCACAAATCCCAAATAAGCTTCAGAAGTCTCAAGCTCAAAAAATTGTTCTAAAACAGCTGGACAGCCATGTAGCGAAATAAAATACGTTTTTATGGCTCGGTAGTTCTTGAATAATCGTTCAACAGCTGGAGTTAAACTGAGCCATCGGGTCGGCACGTGACGAAGCATTTCGCTCTATTCTAGGTCACAGAACTCGAAGATTTCTTTAAGACTTGAAGTCTTCTTTGTTGATGAGCTAAACTCATTGAAAACCTTGATTACAATGTTCTCTACATCAAGTTTTAAAAGTTTTAATGCATTTTTAAATGCATTATTAAGAATGTGGCACAAACATCCCATACCGATAATGTCCGGGTTATTTTTCTTTAGCTCAACAAAAACGCTTTTTTTACAACCAAAATTAACATTTGCATTATCTGCACAAAAGCTAGTTACGTTGGCTAAGTTTAAATTGCGACCTTCTAATTTTGACTACAATGATTCAGCAATATCATTTGACATTTCGGAATTTGATTCATAAAACTTCAACAACTTTGTGTTTACTCCCGTATGCTTAGAAAAGTATCGAATAACAATTGGAAAAGTTTTTATATTTCCTTTGTTTGAAGCATCAGTTGAAATGGAAAAAGGACGATCACCAGTCAAGTCCTTTAATACAGTTTCAATAGAATACTTCGCCAGAATATTAGTGGTGATCTTCGATAACTTTGTCTTATGTAAAATTGGACGCCACATTTGAGTCTGGAAACATTTGTTTAAAAAGCTTACTACTGCAGTCGGCGGATTGGTAGCTGTGGCTATGTATAACGGTATGATAGACGAAAGCTGCCTCGGCCATCGAACTTGACTGTCTTGCACTTTCGTTATTGGAACTCTGGTTAAAGAAATGACTTACAGATTTTTGTTGGTAGCTGCCCGAATTCCGCATATGTCTTGACGTCCTCATACTTAGGAGCTTAGGAGCTATTGATGGGAAGCACGTGCGCATAGTTTGCCCAAATAAAAGCGGTTCATTATATTATAACTACAAAAAAACTTTTAGCATAATATTAATGGCAGCTTGTGATGCAAATTACGTTTTCACATACGTAGATGTGGGTGCTCTTGGAAGCCAGAGCGATGGTGGCGTATTTGCTCGAAGTAACTTTGGAAACAAATTATTGAATGGCACTTTAGAATTCCCCCAAAGTTCAAATTTGCCTGGATCTATTACTAGTTTTCCCTATTACTTTGTCGGCGATAACGCATTTCCGTTAAAACCAAATTTAATGCGACCATTTCCCGGAAATAACTTGCCACGAGATAAAGATTAATTCAACACAATGTTATCTAAAGCTCGAGTGCATATTGAAAATGCTTTTGGCATATTAGCCAACAGATGGGGGGTGTTACACACAACGATGCATATGTGTCCAAAAAATGTAGACAAAATTGTCTCAGCGACCGTATTACTCCATAATTTTTTAATGTTACAAAATGACAGAAATTACTTTACTATTGAGCTTGCTGACCACTCACTTGACAACAGAGAAATCCAGGGTCAGTGGAGAAATGAACAATATTCTTTGTCATCATACCAACTTATAGCATCCAACCGCTCATCCACAACTGCATTTCAACTGCGAAATACATTAAAAGATTTCTTGCAAACTAACCCTATATGAAGTAAAAAATTTTTCTAATAAAACTTTTTTAATATATAGTACAAACAAGAAAATTTTTTTCTTTTAATTTTCAAAAAAATTTTATTACTTTATTTGTTTCAATACCATGAAATATTTAAAAAAGAAACTAACAATATTCAGTAGTAATGAAATAAAAAAATAATGTACAGGTACATATAGTTATGTGCATGTCAGCCAACGATATATAAGCAATATGATATTCATACATAGCTGAGATCAACAAGTATCACATAAAGAAATAAATGACTATCAGGTAAAAATGTATATAAATATATATAGGTGAGATCTACATAAAAAGATTTAAATTTAAATCTCTGTTGAATAAAATTTTTCAATTTCTGAAAAAACCAAATTTGAAACTTTACCTTCAATTTGGTTAACTAAGTTCGGCGGCATTTCGGCTTCCCTTATTTTTGCAGCTAAGCCCAAAAAATGTTTTGAGGTAGAGTCTTCTTTTCTTGTAGCTGCAAAAGCCCCGCAAGTGTCAGAAATACTTGATGCGGCCAAATCAAGAAATTCCTGAAATTTTGCGCTGTCTTTTTTCTGAAATACATACATTTGTATAATTACATAATGAAGCCAAATTAGCCTAAAAGAAATAGAAACGGTTGTTCAATTCAGAAGCCTAGTTGTTTTGTTCATAGTTGTACATGAAGACAATTTCAAACAAAATTTCTGTCATCAAAAGTAAATGGCTTTGAAATTGTTTTTCATATACAATGACAAACGATGCAACTAGGTTTGCGAATTAAACATGTATGTACATATGTACCTTTTTTTCTCGTGGACTTGGGGTTGAGCATTCCACATCAGGAAGTTGCAATAAATCGTTTGAGTCCGTGTCAATAAACTCTTCTGCTTGCTCGAGTACATCACTGTAGATATTTCCAACAGTGCTAAAATGTAGAAGAAAATACTAGTTACATATATATATATATATATATATATATATATATATATATATATATATATATATATATATATATATATATATATATATATGTACATACATACATGTATGTATTTATGGCACTGACGGCATTACTTACCGCCTAGAACTTGTAAAATTGTCTAAAAATGACATGGCGTCGAAGTACTTCCACTTCTTTTTGGGAATGCCACCACCACCGCCAGAAGCGACTTGTTCCATTCTCTTACACCGCTTGTAAGAGTCACGTAGCACTTCCCATCTTTTTTTACAGTTCAATTCTATTCGACAAGTAAATAAATCTAAATTTAAAAAGATATGCATACATACCTATATAAATATATCTTACCATTCAACTTTACAATTGCCGACACTTCCCTCCATTCATACTCTTTCCTCTTTAAATTTTTATAGTCGGAGTGGCCCAAATCAAATAAAATTGTACGGTTGCGCACTTCCTCAATTAACACTTCATCCACATCCATGCTATTCTCCTGGAATATATATCGAACGCATTAAAAATAACAAAATAAGTAACAAAAATATACTTACCATCTTAAATCAGCTCCAATCAAAACAATAATGTCCAATTTAATATGAACAGCTGAGTATTTTTGCAGTACAAATTTCAGGGGTGCCAGATATATATTTTACATAAATAAAATTAAAGTTACTGACTCAAAACGTACTAATATCACGTAAAAATGTAAAAACACATCAATTTATTTCATAATTTTAATTTTGTAATGTTATTTTCTTTTAAATATTACGAAAAATTTTAAGCTCTTATTTCTTCCAATTTATATTTATAGTGGCAGCACTGCATTTGCTCTTTGCTGCTCACGAAAATAGAAATTAGTCTAAGTTGGCAGCAGCAGCAAATGCTGTTGTGTAGTCGTGCTGCTGTGATGTCGTCAAAATAATCGTTTTCATTTAAACACATGTATTTTATTTTTGACACTTTGCTGTCTGCTGCCTGCTGTCGTCTAAGTGTTTAGAGCTTTAGGCATCACTACCTGCAACAGTTGATCTCTAATAATATTGTATAATTTTGAACAAACCCTTTAATTATATTTTGTATCCGAAGTAAAGTGCCGATACGGTGTAAAAAACTCAATTCATGTTCTTTATTTCTTTTTCTTTAAAAAAAGTGTACAACTAGCTTACAAACCTAACAACGATTTAACAAAGATAGTGTTGCTAGATAGTTCATTTATATTATATGTGAAAGTTACAATAGTTCTCCCACGCTTAGTGGACAAGATCTACTACATAATCCTCGAAATAGGCAGGCTCACGGCGTCTGCGATCAGTCCTACGAACAGCTGTTTGTATCGGTGTTTGAACGACGTCTGCTGGTTGTCTTCTTATATTCGGATCTGAACAACTTCCTGCGTTAGATGGAATCTCCACCAAATCTTGTAGATCTAACCTCGGGGTAATGTCCTGCTGGCTATCCTCTTGCTGTATTGGCTCAGCAAGTGATGGAGTTACTTGTGCTTGAACAAGTGTTGCTCTCAGTTGATTTATGTGCCGTTTAAACGTATACCCATCATCTAGCTTGATGAGATACTGTAGATACCCATACTTTCTTAAGATGGTACCGAGCTTCCATAGATTTTTGTTGTTCAAATAATATCGAGCGTATACTCGATCACCAGTACTTAGTTGACGAGCTTTACATTGACTCGTAGAAATCTGACTGGAAACTTTAGGTGGTTTCAACGCATCCAATTGAATACGAATTTGCCTTTTGAGATACTGCTCGGATGGAGTCTTCATATTCTTGAGTGGTGTTGCTCGATACCGGAATAGTATTTCCCTTACTTTTTCACGTATACTACGAGGGTCTTCCGCCATGGGTTTCAGTCGATGTTTTATGGTCTGAACATTACGTTCGGCCAGACCGTTGGTTGTGGATGCCCTGGTGCTATCAGTTTTTGGAATATCCCAGCCTTTGCACAAAACGCTTAAATTCCTCGCTGGTGAATATCGCTGCATTATCTGACACGATGGCATCAGGATATCCATGTCGGGAAAATAAGTCTAATAACAGTTCTATTGTAGAGTTAGATGTTGGAGCGGCCTGTGTTATACCGATTTCGGCCCACTTTGATTTTGCGTCCATGACGATAAGGTAGTAGTGGTTCTGAAAAATGGCTGCGTAGTCGATGTGTATACGTTTTTTTTTCTTGGACTCAGGGGATGACCCCTACATATGCGATGCATTGTGCCAGAACTAGGAAAGTTGGTTATGGGAAGGAGGATAGAGGGAGTAGACCTCCCCAAGTTAAAACGGACAGGAAAGACCTCTGCTGGAAGTTTGTTCCACATACGAACCGTTCGGCCAAAGAACGAATTCTCTCTGTAATGCGTGGTGCGATTCACTGACAACTCAACCACAAAAGGATGTGCCCTATGTGAAGAGCGGGTAGCTCGCAGAAATAAACGGTTATCCGGCACAAGCTCCCTTATTTCACCAGAACACACTCCGTTGTAGTATCGGTAGAACAGTGAAACACACCCCACGTTGCGTCGATGCTCCAGTGAGACAATAAAGTTGGCTACCCTACTGTCACCGATGAGCTTCTTCGCTCTCTCTTGTACGCGGTCGAGCAACTTCAAAACAGACTTTGAAGCACCGGCCCATACATGAGAGTTGTATTCCATCTTTGGTCGGATGTAGGTGGTATATATATTGAGGAGATCAGTTGGAGTGAAGTATGTCTTACACCGTCTTAAAAAGCCGAGACACTTGAATGCTTCTTTTGAAATATGAAAAATGTGATCTTACCATCGAACGTCACACTGTATTTCCATACCAAGAACATCAAGAGCTTCTGGCGCTAAACCTTCGACCAGCCGCCTATGCGTAAGCACGCAGCACTGCGTCTTATGAGGGTTAAAGTTAACCCTGTTCGCGAGGCCCCATTCGGAGATTGACACGAGATCACTTGTGAGTGACTCGTTCATACTTTGTCTCCTGGCGTCAATCTCCTCCAGGCTTGGCCGGCTGGTGAAAGAGAAAGAATGGATAATGCTGCTATCATCCGCGAAAGAGTAGATAGTGTTTGAAGTCTGACATAGAAGATTATTTATAAAGATAAGGAAGAGAGTAGGAGATAGAACAGAGCCTTGCGGCACCCCTGAATTTACCTTGAACTCGTTTGATGAGACCCCGTCTATAACAACTCGTATAGTGCGGTCTCTGAGGAAGCTCGCTATGAAGCGAGAGAAATCATCACCGACACCAAAAGCAGTCAGTTTTGACAGAAGTGCATCATGCCACACTCTATCAAATGCTTTTTAGATATCTAGCCTCTTCAGACCGTGGGTACACATATGTGTACCTTAACTTGTTACAAGTTTTCAACACTAGCGGCATCGTGTGATCACTAGCAACAGTTTTATTACTAGCTTTAGGGTACTGGGTTTCAAAAAAATAGCAGTAGATGGTGCTGCTTAGATGTTGTAGCCAATGGTTTTGCATTT
Source organism: Linnaemya tessellans (assembly GCA_951800035.1). Lineage (NCBI taxonomy): Eukaryota > Metazoa > Arthropoda > Insecta > Diptera > Tachinidae > Linnaemya > Linnaemya tessellans. The sequence continues at coordinate 30,045,855 of OX637533.1, read as the reverse complement.
GAATTTAACAGTTTGAAAAAATATCTAGTAGGCCTTGGCAAATTTGTAAAAAAATTAATAAAAATTTAGTTCTTCAGTTAGGGTAATACTTTTTGAAGTTTTCTATAGTAAACTCTTTGAGTAAACGTGTAATAAGGTAAGTTTTTTATTTTTTTTGGTTTTTCACAATGAAATACTAATTTCTTTTCTTGGTACACATATGTGTACCTCCGGATTAAAAGTTTGTTTTACGAAAACATTGAATATTTGTTAGCTTGGATATGGATGAACAGCAGATTGCGGATATTCTCAATGATAGCGAATTTGATTTTTCGGGAGACGATGATGATGATGAGTACTTGCCTCCAGAAGTTATCCGAGAGCTTCAATCATCTGAAGAATGGGTGAGAGATGAAGAAGATTTGCAAAATGGGGCAGATGCTGAAGATGAAGTTGGAAGTTCGCACCGCGTTTTTTGGAAAACCAAAGAAATGGCAAAATCTGGACCAGATATAAAAGATGATATACTTACTTCTGAGGGTAGCTCTGATATAAACATCCTTTACTCTTTTTTGGAATATTTAGGGGTAGACTTTTGGAAGTTAGTGGCAGAACAAAGTAACATATATTCGGCTCAAAAGCGGGAGCTAAAATCAATTAACACCAATGCAATTGAAATGATACGTTTTGCTGGTGTGCAGCTGATGATGGGCACCCTCAAATATCCTCAAGCGAAACTTTATTGGAGTCGAGATCTTTGTGTACCAATTGTTCGAGAAGCAATCAATCGCGACAGGTTTTTTGAGATTAGAAATTTTCTCCACTTTTCAGACAGCAACCTATCCAATGGCAATGATAAACTTTGGAAAATAAAACCACTTTTAGACCCAATTTTGAGGAAATGTCAAAGTTTGCCACGTTCCAAGCACATGTCAATTGACGAACAAATGATACCTTTTTCAGGACGTTGTGAGTATCGTCAATATATGCCATCCAAGCCTAATCCACTTGGACTAAAAAACTTTGTCTTGGCTGCTCGGGACGGGCTGGTACTAGACTTCGAAATCTATGTTGGGAAGGACACATTACCTCAAGACGTTATGAAAAATCTTGGATTAGGAGCAGGAATTGTGGACAAGCTTTGTCGTACAATCACCGACAGCTGTGTTTTATACACATACAGATTTTTTACCAGTCTAAAGCTGGCTGATCATTTAAATGAAAAAAGAAGCGGGATTTTTCTGACTGGGACTGTAATGGCAAATAGAATTGGACCAGTGGCACAAAAACTAAAGCCCGACAAGCAGTTAAAAAGAGGAGAATGGGACGAGAAAGTTAGAAGTGATGATAAAGTCTGCATCATTAAATGGATGGACACGAAATCAGTTACGATGTTATCCACTTGTTCAGGGAGCGCTTCCGCAGATACTTGCCAACGTTGGTGCAAAAAAGAAAAGAAAAAAATTGATGTAACTCGGCCAGCTGCTATAAGTAATTATAATTCCTGCATGGGTGGCATAGATTTATGCGATAGATTAATAGCTTACTATCGAAGTTCAATGCGGACGAAAAAATGGACCGTGAGAACTTTCTGCCATTTCTTGGACCTAGTTGTCGTTAATTGCTGGGTCATGTACATGCGTTGTTGTGTACAAGAAACTGTCCAACGAAAGGATAAGCTAGGCTTGCTGCAATATAGGCTGAACCTGGCCAAAGTAATGATGAAGTATGCTGGAGGCAACGTTGAACCCAATTTCTTGCCTCGTGGCACTATATCTCGTCCCAACACTAGCGCATTTGCAGGATCCAGCTTGGATGCCATAGATGAAAGTCGAGATTGTCTAAGCGAACCTCCCTCAAAGAAGCACCGTGCGGTTGTGCCACACCCACAGTCAGAAATAAGGCTTGACAATGTTGGTCACCTACCGCGATTTGTAGAGAGCAAGTCTGCGTCGAAATGTCGCCACCCAACTTGCTCTTCACGCTGCCGTACTATATGTATAAAATGTAATGTATATTTATGTATTTTAAAAAATAACTGCTTTGAGCACTACCATACCGTTAAGTCCATTGTTCCTCACTAACTAATCATTTAAACCTGAAGTACACATATGTGCACCTCCTTTTTCTACCACTTTAAATAAAAAAATTATTAAAATAATAAAAACAAGTATTTTAATTACACCTCATATGATAAAAAAAATTATTAAAATACCTTTTACTCAATAAGTTCACGTTCAGGTCTTAAGAGGCTAGAGCCACCACCTTACTCTCGCCGAAATGGTGAATGGAATTGCACAATTTTTCTGTTACCAGAGCGAGCAGGTCTCCTGTAGAGCGAGCTCTGCGAAAACCATACTGCCGGTCGTTAAGTAAGGTGTTGGTCTCCAGATACCTTACCAGGTGGAAGTTGGTCATACTTTCCATGACCTTGGAAATTGCAGAACAGACTGCAATTGGGCGGTAATTTTCGGGGTATTGCGCCTCTCCCTTCTTAGGGATCGGCGTTACATTGGCTAACTTCCAACACATCGGAAATTTACCGGCATGGTACGATGCACTAAATAGCTTAGCCAATGGACGCGCTAACGTCGAAAAACACTGCTTCAAGACCAGTGCTGGAATGCCATCCGGCACAGGAGACTTGTTTATGTTGAGATGCGCTAAAACCTTTTTAACTGCACTTGGTCGAAAGAATATTCTTGGCATAGTAACTGATACTCTTTCCACCACGGGCAATTGCTGATTGATACCTGGCAAGCAAGAATTACCTGCAAACATCTTAGCCAAAAGGTTAGCTTTATCAACAGGTTCAGTGAATATTTGATCATCCCTTAAAAGAGTTGGAATTGATGAACTAGCTTTATCATTTACTCTTTTAACGAATGACCAAAAGCTTTTACTACCTCTCGTGGCGGTAAGAACTTTAGCACGAAGGCGCTGCTCGTATAAAGCTTTTTCACGCCTTAACACTCTGGCACACGAAGACCTCGCTTGTTTGCGCAGCGCATCAGTATTTGCGTTTTTGTTATTCCGCCAAGTACTGAATGCTTCCTCTCTGGATCTGGTTGCCTCTTTGCAAGATTGGTTAAACCAAGACTTTTGTCTCGGCTTAACCGAAATTTTTTTGGATGGGATGAAGTATATCATTCCCAGCAAAATTATATTTCCAACCATTTCCGCCATTAAATCGATATTTTTATCTAAGAAACATAGTTTCGTATTGAAAGTACGATTCGTTGAGCTCTGCCCAACGAGCTTTTTCGTATACGTATTTTAAACGTTTCGTGGCTGTGGGTGAAACGTTTCGAAGTGCCGAGAACGAAAAAGAAGCGGAGATGATACAATGATCCGAATTACCGAGAGGTGCACTGACGTTCACTTCATACTTTTGAGGGTGTGAAGTTAGGAACAAATCAAGCGTATATAGTTGGTGCCCTTCAACACACGGTATATGTGTTGGTTCATTCACTAGTTACGCTAGGTGATTATGCGCGCCGAATAACTCAACATATTGGCCCTCTGAAGTTGTGTGGCTCGAATGGCGAAGCCACGATGAGTTGTGGACATTGAAATCACCAGCAATAACAATTTCACTGTCCGGACAACTTTCGAGGATTTTTGCTATAGAATCGGAAAGAGAATCGAAGCCCGATAAAGGTTGTTCCCTTCCCGCGTTTGGACTTCTATAAAGGAATCCGAAATGCAAACTATGTGCCCTGATCTTGAATTTAGCCCAAAGGCAGCTAAATTCTGGATCATACAAGCCTAGTGATTGCTGGCTTTGGTACACAACATCATTGCGTATATATAATGCAAGACCGCGATGAAAGTTAAAAAGGGACAGAAGTTGATACCCAGGCACATAAAAATCCTGTGGGTCAGCATCCTCAGATACCTGGGTTTCGGCTAAAACATCCGGCCGATAGAGACAAACGTGAGCATAAACTGAGAAAAGTTCGCTCTCAAGCCTCGTATGTTGCAGAAGTCAATTCTGAATCTACCTGCCATGAAATAAGTCTAGGGAAATCCAAATAGTCGTCTATCTTGTTAATATTGATTCCAACGATGGTGATTACTGCTTTTCAGTGGCTACCAGGTGGCCAGTGCTATACCTTCACCACCAGGCAGCCAAACAGCAACCTCCAAGCCGGAATCAATAATACAAAATTATTATTGTTAGATAGGGGAGGGGGAGAGGCACAATCGCAGAAGTGGACATAAAAGCCATGAGCTGGTCACTTTGTTCCACGGTGCCATCACTGTTACAGATGACCGTCACTGATTAACACAAAAAAAAATGCCGTTTATTTTCCTTCAATTTATTGCTATTGTGTTTTTGTTGTTTTGCCAATTACTTTGTGGTTCCTCCCAAGAATGGAGCTTCGCCCTTGGGGGACTTGATTTAATATTACCACATTGCAAACAATTACGAACCAGACGTTCAATATCGCTATCAATACGTTTCCAATACACGTACCTGCGCGCTAACTGGTTCATTTTCGTGATTCCCAAATGTGTTTGGTGAAGTTCATTTAACACTGCCTGTTGTAGGGTATGCGGTATTACTACCCGTTGACCTCTAAATACAATACCATTGTTAATGGTGAACATGGTATCTTCCATACGATTATTTTGAAGATTTCGTAAAAGCATTGAAAGTTCTCTATCTTTCTTGATCTCGGCTTGAAGTATTTTGAAATTTAATGTAGATGTTGAGATTTGTTCTATAGACGCTTCACAAAGTTGGTTTACTTCCTCATTGATGGCTTTGTCTGTTGAGTAGGGTGGATTAATTGGAATTCGAGACAAACAATCTGCATTCACATTTTCACTGCCCTTTTTATACACGACCTTGTAATTGAATCCTGATAGAAAAGCAGCGTATCGCTGTAAACGTGAAAATGTCATTCGGGGTAATTTTGCGTGTTGGTGGAAAATTCGTACTAACGGTTGATTATCTGTGATAAGTGTGAACAGTCTACCAAATAAATATTGATAAAAATGATCAACTGCAAACACGATGGCCAGCGCTTCACGATCGATTTGTGAATAGTTCCTTTCAGATTCTGTAAGAGACCTGGGTGTAAATGAGACGGGGCCTTCTTCGCCATCCACAACATGAGACAGTACTCATGCGATTCCAGTAGGACTGGCGTCACATGCTAGTACAAGTAGGTATTTAGGGTTATACGGAACCAGGACGCGATCACTAGCTATTTCAGTTTTAATTTTCGCGAAAGCTTTATCACACTGTGATGTCCAATTGAATTTTGATAATTTCTTTATAAGGTTTCGTAGAGGTGATGTAATTGTAGAGCAATTCGGAATGAACCGCGAATAATACGTTACCATTCCTAAGAATCGTCTTACGTCATCCACAGATTTTGGTGTAGGCATCTCGGTTATGGCAGCAATTTTCCTTTTTGATTTCAAAATTTTGTTGTGTGTAATGGTGTGACCCAAAAATTCAATTTCTTCTTTAAAAAACTGGCATTTGTTTTTATTCAAATGCAAATCATGTTGTTGTAATTTTCGCAAACATTGAAATACATTTTTCTTACATTCGGCTATTGTTGATCCATGGACGATAATATTGTCGAAGTAAGCTTCAGTCTTAGGATTATCTTGTAAAATTTGACTCATTATACGATTGAATTCGGATGGCGCTGTCTTAATACCAAAAGACAATCTGTTCATTTTATACGTGCCACGATGTGTTGAAATAGTCTAAATTCGGCTTGAATTTTCATCCACTGGTACATGTAAATATGCTTTATATAGATCGAGTGTACAGAAAAATTTTGAATTACGTAAAGAGTTAAAAATGTCTTCGATTTTGCGTATCGGACTATGTGCGTCCACCAAGCATTCGTTAACTCCCACCTTGTAGTCAACGCATAAACGTAGCCACCATCAGATTTTGGTATCACCACCAAGGGGGAACCCCAAACACTGATTTCCGTTTTTGAGATTACGCCTGCGTTTTCTAATTGATCCAGTTCATTATTGACTTTTTCAATTAGTGCATACGGTATTTCACGTTCCCGATTGAATATGAGTGTAACATCATCACGTAATTTCAATGATACAGTGTGCTGTTTTACACATCCAATCTTAGGCTGAAAAATGTCATAAAAATCATTAAACAAAAAATCAATTTCATTATCATTACGATTGTTTAATCGCTGTATGGAATTAATTTCATTTAAATTAATTTTAAATTTTCGTATCCAATTACGACCAAGTAGCGCTGTGTACTCTTCAGGAACAATAAAGATTTCATCGACTATCGTTTTATTGCCGTATTCACCCTTGACTTGAATTTTACCATCCGGTATGAAAACATCTTTTGTGTATGAACGAAATGACATATCTGTTGGCAACAATGGAATATTAAGTTGAAGTTTCGAAAATATATCCCTTGGTAGAAATGTGTAGCCTGATCCAGTATCGACTTCAAAATTTACTGGTTTACCTTGAATTTTAACGTCCACGCAAAACTTTTCTAAATTTCTTGAATTGGTTTGATGAACGTCCACCACATTTAATACTGCATAGTGATGTGTGTGTTCAATTTGATTTGTAACTTCTTTACTTGATTTTGCATTTTTCATTCGCGCTTTTATGCAGACCTTTACAACATGCCCAGTTTTCTTACAGCCAGAACATTTAAGGTTATTTTTATTACTTCGACAGTCCTTTGAATAATGGTTATTTCTTCCGCACCTTAAACATAACCCTTCTAAGCCCAACTCTCTGTAATCGATTTCGTACTTGTTTCTGGATGGTTTATTTGATTTTTTATAATTGCTCTTGAATTTCTCATTTTTGATAGAGATTTTGTTTGCTTCGATCATTGGTTGGATCGAGGTATTGGCAAGTTCTTTAGAGTCCATTTTTGCTGCTTCTATGGCGATAGCTTTTGATACGATGTCGGAAAGATCTGTAACTTTCGATTGAAGTAACTGTTCACGGATGCTGTTTTCTTTTATGCCCCGTATAAACTGCGCACGTAGGAAAATGTCCGCTACTGATTTTTTACACTGACAGTAAAATTCGCAGTCGCTTACGTTTGATCTTAAATTTGCAATATAATCAGCAATCGATTGATTTTCCGTTTGATAACATGACAAAAATGTATGTTGTGTTACCAAAACATTTCTTTTGGGTGACAAATGAAAAAAAGTAAAAGATCCATTAATTCGTCGTACTTGTACTCATTCACATTATTGGGCGCAGCTAAAGCAGTAACAATATTGAACATTTTTGCTCCAATTGAATTTAGCAGCAACTTTGAGCAATATTCCTTATCTGCAAACACGTTTTTCATACGTGTATAATTTTCAAATCGTTGTCTGTACATAGCAAAAGATTCTTTTGATGTGTCCAATACTTCAAAGTTTGGCACTAATGCAACATTAGAGCCTACGTTCAGTTGCCCTTGTGTGCTCACCGATGCATCGCGATGTTGCTGTGATACCGCTAACCCTTTCCAATATTTTTTCCCGCATCTTCATAAATTGCGCAAATTGTGTGGCGTCCATCTTGAAAAACTAAAAAATTCCGATGTACTTACTTGATGGCTGCTTTACTTGGTTTTTTTGTTGCAAATTAATTTTACATTTGTTGAAAATTTATCGTCTTTGAAAATGTAAGTGCTGTCGAATAATTAATCCACTTGATTGACTTTTTTGTTGACCTCGTCGCCAATTTATTGTATAATTTTGAACAAACCCTTTAATTATATTTTGTATCCGAAGTAAAGTGCCGATGCGGTGTAAAAAACTCAATTCATATTCTTTATTTCTCTTTCTTTAAAAAAAGTGTACAACTAGCTTACAAACCTAACAACGATTTAACAAAGATAGTGTTGCCAGATAGTTCATTTATATTATATGTGAAAGTTACAATAAATAATATGCTCCAAAACCTTAGACAATACCGGGAGTATTGAAATAGGCCTTAGGTCATTAGGAGAGGAGACATTTTTAGACTTGGGAATAGGAGTAACTCGCGCTACTTTCGAAGCGGAGGGAAAGAAGAATGTCATTAAAATGGAATTAATTAGTTCCAAGATAATATGCGAAACCGACAAATAAGCATTTGTCATCAACATTCGTCATATTATAAAAGGTAGAAAATTCCATATCATTTAAATACATCCTTATTCCGTCTCAATCCACATTATTAAAATCCCTAAAGACAACAACACAATCATCAGCACGGTGACAATTAATAGCAATAGTCACAAAAATTAGAGAATGACCACTAATCGAAGGACATTATACTTGATCACTAAGACCAATAAGATAAGAGAAGTTGTATGCGTCCTTAAATCGAAATGGGTGGGTTTAGTGTTATGGACAACAGACAAATTAATCCTAGAGCATAGTGCACGGACCTCTAAAGATTTATTAGATTCAAACAAATTACAATAAAAGTCACCCACGATAATGATATTAGAATGTCTCAACAAGAGATCAAAATGAAGGTCTTCAAACTCTCCAAGATTGCCATTTGGAAGATAAACAACATCAAATAGCATTTAGCAATTGCCAAAACGAAGTTAAAAAAAAAGAGACTCACAGGCAGAAGTATTAAAACTACATACTGTTTTATATTTAATACATTTAGAAATGTATATAGCAACACCCCCTCCCCTAGTAGGGGAGGGGGTGCTACAAATCTCATAGCCAGGAATTAAAACAGCACAATCAGAAATATGATCAGATAGCCATGTTTCAGTAACAGCAAAAACATCAAAAGTGCCAGGACCAATAATAAATTTGAGTTCATCCATCTTAGTGGAACGAGTACCTGGTGAAAGACTACGACAATTTAGATGGGCTAAGAAAATTTCGGATTTCAGCACTCCCACTAACTAATGGACCAAGATTATGCCTAGAAGACATCAAATACAAAAGAGTAAAGAATGTGGCTGAGGAAAGCCAGGGAGTATGATGGATTACTAACCGGGAGGCATATAAAACAATTCATATATATATCGAGAAAAAGATATATATATATATATATATATATATATATATATATATATATATATATATATATATATATAAGTATATATATGTATATATATATAAGTATATATATATATATATATATAAGTATATATATATATATATATATAAGTATATATATATATATATATATATATAAGTATATATATATATATATATATATATATATATATATATATATATATATATATATATATAAGTATATATATATTTATATATATATAAGTATATATATATATATATATATATATATATATATATATATATAAGTATATATATAAGTATATATATATATATATATATATATATATGTATATATATATAACAGCTATCATTTGTACAGGGGTTTTTTTTAAAGGTATAGAACTTCGAATTGAAATAAAACACAAGAAAATCGTTTTAATGTCCATCAATTTGGCTTTATTGGAAGGATAATTTTATGCCATTAATGTTTAAATATGATTTCGGGCATGTGGCCGCCGCGGCTGGCTCGAATAAAGCCAATTCTACAGGTCCAATTTTCAACCACTTTTTCGAGCATATGGGGCCGTATGTTGGCAATAGTGCCACGAATGTTGGCTTCGAAGTCCCCTAACGTTTCTGGTTTGTTGGCGTAGACGAGCGACTTTACATATCCCCAAAGAAAATAATCCAATGGTGTCAAATCACACGATCTTGGTGGTCAATTGACAGGTCCATTCCGCGAAATTATGCGCTCATCGAATGTTTGCTTCAATAAATCGATTGTGACGTGCGCTGTGTGGCATGTAGCGCCGTCTTGTTGGAACCACAACTCATCCACATTCATGCCATCCAATTCGGGAACAAAATAGTCGGTTATCATGGCTCTATACCGGTCTCCATTAACGGTAACTGACTCTCCAGCATTATTTCGGAAGAAGTATGGCCCAATGACTCCACCAGCCGATAGACCACACAAAACAGTCAGTTTTTGTGGATGTAATGGCGTCTCAAGGGTCTCATGTGGATTCTCTTCACTCCAAATGCGGCAATTTTGCTTGTTGACGTAGCCATTCAACCAAAAATGAGCCTCATCACTGAACAAAATTTTGCGATGAAAATCAGCATCGAGATCAATCTCATTTTCGGCCCATACACCAAAATCACGACGCATTGCATGGTCTCGCGGCTTTAATTCTTGCACAAGCTGGATCTTGTAAGGTCGCAAGCCAAGATCTTTGCGCAAAATCTTCCATAAAGTTGATGGACAAAGCTCCAATTGCTGTGCACGGTGGCGAATCGATTCATTCGGGTCCTCTTCAACACTTTGCTCTACAGCGGCAATTGTTTCTTCGGTGCGCACTGTTCGACGTCTCTGCGGATGCGTATTATCACATAGAGTAAACGTAGTGCGAAAACGACCCATGGTTAACCGAATTAATTGCTTTGATGGACGATTATGTCGACCATAAAATGGACGGAGCTTGCGGTAAACTTCGCGAACTGAACCATTACTTTCGAAATAAATTTGCACGATTTGCAAGCGTTGTTCTTTTGTCAACCTGTTCATGATGAAATGGCAAACCAAACTAGATATTAATCACTTGACAGCTGACAAAATGGCCGCCAGTTAAAAAAGTGATGCCAACTTAAAGTTCTATACCTCAATAAAAAACACCCAATACATAAATCAAATAAGTGGTAACATCATTTAGATATAATCGGATATGTATAGAAGTGGTATAATACAACATTAATACAAAAATAAATAAAAAGTAGAATTTCATTCATAGAAAAATAATAAGATAAGATTATACAAAATAAAAAGTGCAGGAAGAGGTAACATATGTTACTGCAGATTTTTAGAAAGTAGGGCATCACACCCGTTAATATCCAAGGTAAGTACCCGACCATCAGGCATATTAAGCCTTGCCTTAGGTGTGCCCAAATCAAGCACATGGAACTTATAATAATTTAACTATTCAGCATTTTCCTACATGTAGCGTGTAACTTAGCAAAGTACGGCGAAAAATGGTCGTTTAGAAAAATCCTCTTTTCAGTAGTCTGCTCTATCTTGATCAGATCAGAGACTTTAGGAGCTTTAGATTTAAGGTTGTAAAAATAAGCTTTCATGAGCTTGTCACGCACCAGAACACTGTTTAATTTTAATAAGACAGACTTTCCCTTTTGGATATAGCAAACATTGTTCAAATGAGACAAGATCAGATTAACTTCAAGAAACCTTCCCAACTCCAAGACAACATTAGACAAATCCAGCAGGCCCTCTGGCAACCCTCGTATAATAATATCCGCGCGATTCAATGTACGGTATAGCAAATTATTTTCAGTTTGTAGTTGACAAATTCTAGCAGACATATCAACTTCAACCGATTCAATGTGTTTATTGCAATGCGCAACCTCCTGTTTTAAACCACTTAAACTTGATGTGATATCAAACGTAAGGCCTGCCAAATCATCCAAAATCCTCTGGACGGAGGACGAGTATTCATTGCTCTTTTCCATAAGACGGTCAAATTTTACGTTCAGAGAAGCCAATTCATTGTTAATTGGGGCACGGCAATTTAGGTAATTTTGCTTTACAAGATTCACATATAAAAGACACGTTGGCGAATTTGCCCATAGCCTTCAATTCCTCAGCACTAATGTTTGCGCAAGATGAATGGTTCCAAAGTTGACATATATCACATTGTACAGCGGATTTATTTTTTAAGAAGTCCAACTTACATACCCGACATTTGTCTTCAGTAACACACTGCACATTTTTACCGCCTCCAGCCATATTTAAGGAACACGGAATGATGATTGGCGATCACAATAACCGGCAGACACAGCAATTAGATGAATAAGCACAGCAGCAAAAGTTAACTCTGTCAGCAGAATGCGCACAATTAAACCCAGGTAAGCTGAACCGATGAACACTGATCCCTGGTAGGACGATTTAATAACAAGCCCAAGCAGTAAAAGCATACAACTCCACACAAGATTCCAGGCAAACCAAAAATAGTGAACAATTCAAGTTATTGATGATAATTTCTTCTAAATTGCAAAAAAAAAAAAATGGCCCACGAACCAACGTACGCACACACATATGTACATATATGTCTTGAGTAGTGCAGCAAAAACCACGGCTCAATAAATGCACACGGCACAAAACTCCAATAATATAATGAACAATTAATCAATATTAATTATTTTCAGCAAGATTTTAGTTATTAATGTCAATTATTTTTTAAGAGGTAAAAATATTAGTCAAGAACAAATGACAGCAGAAAAACACGCGTCTACTCAGGCATAAGGTTGCCAAACATGTTAATACCTGGATTTTTTATGATCTGTTGAAATAACATTAAAATGATGTTGTTTTGATTCTTGCTAACTAGTTTCAATTCTTTCAGGTTGGTTGTCTTCCATTCCTTCGGGTTGATTTGTGGTTTCTATATAGTATTAAAAGGTATTGATTGATGGTGATAATATCTTTTCGGTACAGTTGGAAAAATCTGGTCTGAGTTGGTTAGTATGACTTCTGATACCTTGAGTTTAAAGGATTTTTGAGTTTGACCTCGTACAGGACATTCCATTTCTCGGTTACGTATTAGTGAGTCTGGGTTAGGCTTTTTCAGCAGATCAAGGTTTATTCTTATTTTCCTTCCCACAAACAATTCAGACGACGTCTTTCCCGTTAACTTGTTTGGAGTAGAGTGATAGCACTGGAGGAACGTATTTAATTTTTGATTTTGAAGTATTTTATCAGCTACTGGCCTACCGGGTTTTCATGTAAATAAAAATGCAATTTTTATTTCATGTTTGTCCCGACGTTTCATGCAGTTCTCAAGGGAACTTCGTCTATTTAATAAAAAAGGAATGTATCAACTATTTTTGTCATACATTAAGAATTGTTTTAATTTTAGGACTTACATGCATAAATATATATATAAAAAACTACATTAAAAAATATTTTCTACAAACTTTATTATATATACTCGTATATTTTTTATTTTTTTTCCCACTATGTAATATACAAATCACAGATGTTAAGTGACGGCAAACTTGTAACTGGCGCTTAAATTATCGGTGTCCACTTTGATGTTTATTTTTTGTTGTATTCTTAAACTCTCTGTTATGTACCTTTTCTTCGTGTTGTTGTTGTGTATTTAATTTTTGTTTTGCAGTGTCGGATCCTTCTAGGTTCTTCAGAGCTCGTTTCATGGTATCCACGATCCGCTTGCCCATTTGATTGTGGGTGGTACGGTGGTGTAAATACGTGCTAAATTCCGTTTTCTGAACAAAATGTGGTAAACGTGTGGCTAGACGGTAGTGCCGTTGTCACTCACAATCAATTCTGAGGTACCAAATGATGTGAACTCTTTAAGGCACTCAAGTATAACGGATGATGACATCGATTTTATCTGATATATTTGGGGCCATTTGGAGTATGCATCCAGCTTTATATAATAATAAAAATTCTCCACAGGATCGGCTATGCCAATATGTATTCTTTGCATTGCTCGATCAGCAATTGGCCAGGAGTGCAATGTCGTTTTAGGTAGTGTTTTGGGTGCCATTGAACAGTTCGAACAATCCTAAACATATTTCGTAATGTCTTCATTTATCTGATTCCAATATACATAGCTGCGTGCTAGAATTTGGTGCGCTCAATGCATTTGTGACCCTTGTGTAATTCTTTTAAAATTCTTGCTCTGAAGCATTTGGGTATGATGATTTTGTCTCCGTACATCAGATAATCACTAGCTATGCTCAAATTTTCTTTTTGAGAAAAATTACATTTCAAATTTGAATCAATAATTTTAGTCCACCTACCAGACTTTAAATGCTTTGAAGTTCATCGTCTTTTGTAGTTGCATCTTGCATCATGTTGAACGTGATGGGTAATGCTTTGGTGGCATCAACACAAACTACAAGCTATTTGATTCAGGGACGCTGTTAATTAGGAGCACCTAAATTATCTGCTGAAACGTATTGTAGTTCAAAATCATACATCAGTGTTAATGACCAACGTTGAAGGCGATTTGCTGAATGTGCAGGAATTTCTTTTTTATTAGAAAATATGGCTAGTAATGGCTTGTGGTCCGTTTGGAGAATTAATTTTCTACCATAAATGTACTTGTGAAACTTTATGATAGCAAATGCCAATGCCAAGGCTTCTTTCTCTATTTGAGAATAATTTTTTTCCGCCGTAGTAAGCGCTAAGAGTAATGGTATATAGTCTTCGCACTTCCATCTGGAAACACGTCACACATATATATTCTCTTAATCTTTCATTTGAAGCGTCTGCGGCCACCTTTATTTGTAATCGCGGGTCATAATGGGTTAATAACAGCTCCGAACTCAATGGTTGCTTAAAACGTTGGAAACTGCTTCGACCAATTCCATTTTTCTTTAAGAGATTGTCTAAAGGTTCTCTGAGTTGCTGTAATAATTAACTGCTCCCAAGTATGACTGCAATTGACCAACATCTTCTGGAGGTGGTAGTTGACGAATTTGTTTGATCTTGTCTGGAGATATACCATTGCTATTGATGTAGTATCCGAGATTCGTAAAGGAAGTTTTGAAAAATTGGCATTTCTCAAAATTTATTTTCATGTTATCAATTTTCAATAGCTCTAAAACTTGTTTTACTACTTTTTCATCCAAATATGGGTAAGCGCCTTCAACCCCTGAAAGTATGATTTGTATAGCCTGCTGAAAAGCGCCTAGTGCCGATTTCACTCCTTGAGCAAGACGATTAAAAGTGTAGAGACCATGTTGGGTATTAGGGACCAATAGCTTCTTAGTCTTGTCATCTACTTCTAGTTGTATGTAGGCGTTATTTAAATCTATAATAGAAAATTATGAGCAAATATTGAAATTTACAAATATATCTGGTAGTGGTAATGGAGAATTGTGTGGTTTAAGCTGGTCCTTGAGGCCTGTAGAATAGTCACCACGGCATACCAGATGCTTTTTTATCCACGACAATTGGAGCGGCCCAGTCTGAATAATTTATTTTGGTGATAATGCCTTCTCGCTCCAATGTATGGTTTCATGCAGAGCTTGCTTTACAGCGTATGCAACTAGTCGTTTAGGTCGAAAATTGGAGTTGCGTTTTGTTTTAATTGCAGGTGTATTTAAAATTCTGCACGTGCCCAATTTCCTCCCTAAAGTCATCTGGAAACTGTTTCCATTGGTCTGCAGATGTTAGTGAACCTTTGCGATTTATGTTGTTACACGATGTATAAGTATCGATTGGTTTATCTCACAGCTGAAATTGATCGATAAGATCAGACCCAAAAAGATTCAAATCTGGACTTGAGGAAACCAAAATGTTACAAATAATGTTGGTGTTATTGAAAGATACCGCTGCTTTAAACTCTTCCGAAAGGTGTATGCTGTTAGATGAAGCATCCGAAACACCACATAGTGGCATAATGGACCAGCACGCACCAGAGATCCCGGGGCCAGGCAGTCGCCGCCGGACCCAGCACCCAATATTTGTAGTGTTACTCGGAGTCCGAGACCATAAACTCAACGTTATCAGAACTATGTTCTGATGGAGTAATTTCCCTCGATGTGAGAGATGCACTGAAGTTCTGAATGGTCAAGATGGTGATTTTTTGATGCAGTTGCGTCTTCTTCGCTTAAGTAGGGAGATGTAGCAGAAGAAATTATAGTGCTGTTATTATTAGTATTTTGCGATGTGTAGTTAGTTGCTGTTTTATTGTTTATCTTTTCCGTTTTTTCTGTCGCGTCTTTTTCTGTTGTATGTGTGCGATTTAAGTTTTCTTTTTCTGTTGCTGATGAGATGTATGTGTGTGATTTGGGTTTAATGTTGGATTGGAGATTTGAACTGGGTTATTTTGTTTGCTTTTATCAGTATTTCAATTTTGGTTTATTGTTACTATGGCTGAGTATGATGTGTTGTTTGTGTTGTTTTTGTTTTGCTCTCTGTACATTGTCATTGCTTCGCGCATTGTGCATTCATGTTTTGTTTTTAACCTTAGAACTTCCTTTTGTTGAATGAATTTCTCACAGTTGAATGACGATGCTGGGTGATTTTCCAGGCAATTAGCGCATAGGGTTCGAGTACATTCCACAGGTGAGTGGGGTGGTAAATAACAGTTTACACAGCACGTGGGATTGTTGCAACGTTTCACTGTGTGTCCGAGTAGTTGGCAATTTTTACACCGCATGGGGTTTGGAGTATATTCCCTGACTTTTACTTTGTACCATGACACGTCGATTGTTACGAGAAGTACACCCTTATACGACTTTACTTTGTCTTTGAGTCTTTCGTATTTATATACTTCCACAACTCCCTGTCAACTTAGCTCTTCAAGGATTTCTTTTTCGGGGATCTTGGTAAGATATGGAACGAATATCGTTCCTTTCGTGAAATTCAAGTTCTCATGAAGTTTGCACGTTATTGAGCACAAACCAAAAAGTTCCTTAGTACCCAGAAATTTGTTTGCGGTGCTGGTGTCTTTTACAAGCAATAAAAGCTTACCGTCCCGTAGTTGGGATATTGAAATTATATCCTTGCTTATTAGATGTAGCGCTCGGTTAAAGCGAAGCAGGAATAAGAATAATCTTGGGGTTTGTTGGTTTTTGTTTCGGGAGGGATGGGAATTCTATAGGAGAACTCCCCCCATTTCGCCTTTTCCTCTTACTTCAGGGGCTATCGAGTGCCAGCAGGGCAAACCGATTGTCCCCAATTAGGGGGGGGGGGGGGGGGGGGCAGGGGCCATCTTCGCAAGTTAATACCAGTTACCGCGAACTTGTGTACGAACGACAATGGATATAAGAAGAAAAATAATAAAGAATGCAAAAAATTAATTTATGTAAAGAAATTACAAGTAACACGAATAAACCGTTAATCGAAGCCAATAATACAAAAAGTAGACTGAACACGTTGAATGCTAGTCGACGACTCTTCATTATATAAGATTTCTTTTATTCCTTGAAAGTCTAAAGTGCCTGAATAAAAGTTATTATTTTTTGCAATGTTTATTGTATTGATTAAAGTTAAAGAGTTCCATATGGACTTCATTCAACATAAATTCTTCGTTAATTTTTTTAATTTATTCATAATTTTTTCATACTGAGAATTTATAATTTTCTGTTATTATTTTCGACTAATTGGTTTATTCTAGTTTTAATTTCTATTTCGTCCTCATGATCTGGTGTTCCACATATAAATTTCAAAGCAGAGCCCGTTTTCCTGTCTGTTTTTTTGTAAATGTGGTAGACCATCTCTTAGTCTAAAAACGCTGTTTTGTATTCCTCGTCTTCATCGTATTCGCCTTGTATTGAGGTGATGCCATTTTGTTCTACTGTGTTTTTGATTCGTTGTTGCTTGTGCTGGTTGAAGTGGGTATTGGAACCGTTGTATTCTCGTTCAAAAGGTTGTGGACGAAAAGGATTTTGTATCTTTGTTGATCATTGTTACGTTGAAATTGAGTAGGTTGACGTACGTTTCCATCTGTAGTGTCTACTTCCATCGGTTGGCTTGTTGTTTGACGATTGGGTGTTGACTGCACATTCCGGTACTGTACATTCGGTCGATAACGATTCTTTTCAAAGTGTGACGTTTGTTGATTATGTTGGAGACTCATTGGGTGTGGTCGATGACCTGGTGAATCAAACTGTAGATGTTTGTCGTTATAGTATATGGTGCTGGCTATAGCATATGCAGTCTCTTGGATTTGAGCGTAGAGAGTGCCAATCGTGTATTTAGAATTCAAACCTGTTATGAATGCTCGAACCGCCTCTTGATTTGCAAATGATTTCATTGCTTCGTCTCCTTTTTCCAATCCTTTAAGTAAATCGAGACATGTGCACCAATCCTAAGTCCATAAACAAATCTCACCACCTTGTTTATAATAAGCCTTATCCTATTCCTATTACCCAAGCTACAGCCGGAGTAGACTTCCATGCAATAGTTGATCTGCGACAAGAGTAGAGCATGAGCAACAATCCTTTTAACATGTAGAGGAAGAACCAGATTCAAGTGATATAACCTTCGTAGGGTAAAACAAATCCTAGAGCAGACTCTATCAATGTGTTGTGTAAACGATAATCAATTACCCAGTATCACACCAAGACACAACATTGTCGACAATTTCAATAGAAGCATCCAATATCCTGAAGTCTAAGCAGAGACTATCTACTTTTTCAATCCAAATACAATAGCTTTCGTTTTATCGGGATTAATTTTAAAGTCTATTTGCCTGTATCCAATTTTGCAAAACAGAAAGTTCAAAATTAATAGTTTCTTGTAGTGCATCAGAGAATTGCCTCTCCCCTGACCATAATAGTTGAATATCGTCTGCAAATGTAAATGGCCTTCCAAACTAAACTCATTAAACAAATCATCAAGGAACAGGGAGAATAAAATAGGTCCAATAACAGAACCCTGTGGAACCCCTGATCTAACTTGTCTAACATTAGAGCACAAACCATTAAAAGACACGAACTGCTCACGGCAAGACAAGTGCGACCAAAATAAATGACAAGATGAAATCGAGAAACCAAATTTAGCGTTTAGTTTCTTGATCAATAATGTATGATCAACCTGATCAAATGCCTTTGATAGATCAACAGAGACCAGCACACTCAGTCTTCCCGTGTTAAGATTTCCTCTAATGTGATCAGTAAGCCCGGTTAAAAGAAGCCCCGTATTCCTGCCACTGCGAAAGCCATATTGACATTCATTTAGCAAACATCTCCTCTCAATCCACCTCGTAACCTGACCCTTAATAATGGTTTCCATAAACCTGTAACGACACGTTTCCGCTCTTAGCTGGGGTAAGGCTCAGCGGCGTCCAGGGTCGTACTATAATTTATTGTTTTACAGGACCAGAGGCAAAAAAAAACACTTCACTATAATTTTCGCTGACTTATTTATTTAACCCAAAATATGGTGGTGGTTCCAGCGGTGGTCGGCAGCGGCGTGGAATTTACCGAGCGTCGAAATGTCGACGTAAAGGGGCCCGGCTGGCTTGCGAGTGTTGAGAGCGAACCTGACAAAACTTTCACCTTTCTGTCGGCTCGGTTCTCCACAATCGTCAACGGTGACTCAGCTAGGGGCGACGGGCTACTTACAAACGGACAGGCGAGTAACGAGAGCACCCAGGCAAAACTTTCACCTTTCTGTCTGAGCGGTTCTTGCCAATCGTCGTCTACGCGGCGGTCTTGCTTCTGAACGGCACTTCCCGTCACAATACGCGTACGGTGTGTGCGGAACGAACGTACCACCCGACAAAACGTTCACCTTTCTGTCGATAGTAGTTCACCCCGTACTCACGTTTAAGGTTTCAGCGTACCACTGTACTGGAGTTGGTATCCCAGGTCGAACTTTCACTTTTCAGATGGGACACAAACTCTGATGTGGTTTTCTCCTTACTGAAACCCACCGAGTTAATTTATAAGAAGCAAAGACTAAATAATTAAATCGACTTACCTTCACGCCGGCTGCACAGGAACTCCTCGTTCTTTGCAAAATGTTCTGCCTTTTATAGTCGAGCTCAGTAGGTACACATGAATATTTTCATGCATGTATGTGAGCTTTACAATATGAAAATATTCTTAACAACTACAACAATGTTCATAAGGAACCGTTGTTATATATACAATTGTCAACTTAAACATACAGTCAAATTCTTCCTCTGTTACTATACCATATTATACGTACATATGTAGGCTGGCTGTCCACAAATTTATGCGGGTAGGTATGTTTGCATGTGCTTTTGCACAGGCCGCAGTTTAGCATTGAGTTTGGTTTTCTTTTACACTAGTCCGTGATACATGGTTTGTGTATACTGAAGAAAACCAAAAACAATAACAATTGAGACACTTGTAAGCAAGTCACATTGAGACGATGCGATCGTAGATATATGTACGCATATATGTTTATATGCGCGTAGGTATGTTTGCATGTGCTTTTGCACAGGCAGCAGCTTAGCATTGAGTTTGGTTTTCTTGGACACTAGTCAGTTATACATGGTTTGTGTATACTGAAGAAAACCAAAAACAATAACAATTGAGACGACGCGATCGTAAATATACAGCCATATGTACGCATATATGTTTATATGCGTGTAGGTATGTTTGCATGTGCTTTTGCACACGCAGTAGCTTAGCATTGAGTTTGGTTTTCTTTTACACTAGTCAGTTATACATGGTTTGTGTATACTGAAGAAAACCAAAAACAATAACCAGCAGAACTTGTCATTAGCAAAAACCTATGTGCTACTCAGCGATGCGCTGTTAAAATGTATTATGTCCATAAACAACTAAGGTGCGATTTGACAAGCGAAAATAATACTAAGTCAATATACGAAATAATTTACAAACATAAAATTCACAATGCGTTAAGATAAACTATTATTAAGTGCTGCTGATGGGCGCAAAAACAAGCCATGCGACTTTTGCTGGTCACAAACCTTAGATAGTGTTGGTAAAATACTAATTGGTCTCACATTGTCAGCAGATAGTTGACGACCAGACTTTGGAATTGGTATAATACGCGACATCTTCCAACCACTGGGAAATTTCGAGTAAGTGAGAATGCAGTTAAAAAAATGAAGAAGATGTGAGTCAATATATGGATAAACAGTCTTTAGAAATTTTATAGAAAAACCATCAACTCCAACAGATGTAGATTTAACGCCAAGTATGGCCAAAGCGAGATCCGTACCAGATATATTGGAAAAAGAGAAACCATCTGCAGAATTACTAAAATGTGAGAAATCCAAGGTATCGTCAACTGAATTTAACTGTATCTAGAATCTCTAGAAATCTATTTGCAGAAACACCGTCATTGTTTCACATCTATATCAGCAGATGCATATCCGAGAAGTCAGATTGAGCTAAGAGTCTTTCCATAGCCGCTAGGTCGGCATGCCGATAATCTCTGAAAAAAGAATGGTTTGTACTACTATTGAAAGAAGCACAGATAAGAGAATGATGGGAAATCAAAGGCATCTGAAATTGAGAAGAAGTATTAACTACCATATTATCACTGACAAGAAAGTAATCAATCAAGGACGCGGATTGATGAAATAAGTCAAAATGAGTTGGTAAAGAGTTATGACAGCACCTCAAACCAAAGCGTCTACAAAGCAATCGCAAATTCATGGATTTAGCAGCACTAAATAAATCGTTATTAAAATCACCAACTAATACGATATCTTTGTAACGGACAAAAATATCACAAATTGATCGCTCCATTGAGCACAGGTCCCTCGTAGGTAGATATATAACACCAATGACTACCACCGTAGAATGATTCTCAATAAATAATCCTTCGCAGGAAGAGTATTCTTCACATCTAAACACCATCCTATACCTGATCCCTTCACCAACATAGATGGCAACCCCGCCACCTCTGCGACCAGTCGGACGATCACTCCTGTATACCGAATAACCAGGAATGTTAACAGCACGATCATAAATAATGGAATTCAACCAAGTCTGTGAAACACAAATAATATCTAGTTATGCATTTCTAAATATGAACGTAAGCTCATCAAGTTTGTGAGATGTATCAGATGGGCAGAGGCTTTGAGCGTTTAAGTGCGCAATTTTTAGATTTTCAGAATCATGTGAGAAAATATGCCCAATAGAAAAGTTACCGATTGATTATAGGGCCCAAGTTGTTATTGATATGTAGAGTTTGTTACGTTAAAGTAAAATGTATATGCTAATTAATACAAAAAACAAAATGTTATGTTATAACAATGAAAACTAAATTAAATACCAAAACTATAGTTAGGGCAGTCAACTAAAATTAAAAAAAACTAATCACCGCGCAACTCCATGACTTGGGAAGTATTTAAGACTTTTTCAGTACCATCTATCAGCTTGATTTTTACCATAAGTTGGTCCCTGTTTAGTATACGGTACCAAGAAATTATATTTCTTTTTTGCGTAATGACCTGCATATGAATTGCAATTTGTTTCCATCTTCAGTGAGGTTATCATTGAGATATACTCGAGCACCAACATCAGTGGCAATAACGTGTTTTAATAGAATCGCAGGATTTTTAAAATAAGCTCTCACGATCTCATCTCGCAATTTTACGTGATTAAATTTCACCAAGATGGATTTACCCCCTTTGTATGTAAAAGCATTGATTTATATCACTAGCAACCGCTGAAATGTTATAATGAGAACAAATAGCTAAGACAGGTTCAACCAGGCAAGCTATTTCACTGGGCAAACCATTAATAATAATATCGGGACGATTCAAAGCTTTTTGCAATTTATTTTGCTGCAATTCAAGTTTAGCAATTTTCTCCATGACGTGAGCTTTTACTGTATCAATTTTATTATTGCACTGGGTAAAGTTGTTTTTGAGATCTGCAACAGAGGAAGATAGATCAGCACGTAAGCTGGCAGTTAATGTCTCAATTAAATTATTGAGGCTAATTTGTTCCGTAGAGCTGCGTTTACCACGACATTTAGTACAGTTAAAGCATATACTTTCGTCAGATATCTGAGCACATGATGGATGATAGCAATCTTCGCATGAGTCGCATTCCACGCCATTGTCAGTCCCACATTTAGCTGCAGGTGACATTTTAAAGTAGAACAAGTGCATGAGTTTAGTATAGTATAGGTTAGGTTGAAATTGTAAAAACACTTTTGCTTAATGAGTGGCCCACAGAGACTTCAAACAATGTTTGGACACTGAATTATATGATCCGGACAAGTTCGCTTGTGTATGTGCGTTACAACAGTTTTTATTTATCAAGATTTAATCTGGTTTAGTAAAAAAAAATATTTAGTTGATTGCCGCTAAAAAACACTTCACTCATTCATAGCTTGGTTTATGACAGTGTTTACATCTCCACTTCTTGGTTTCCTCTATTTTAACTATAAAATGCTCAGTTTTTCTTACGGGAAGAATATCTATTGCAGAATCCAAAGCGCTGCCGTCACTAGCTGAATCTACATCTTCCTGTTGTGTCATTGAAGAATACGCAAGTTCTACTAGAAAATCCTTTTGGGATCTAACTTTTAAATATATTTTTTTCTTGCGTCGACAGAAACAGTCAAGCTTACAAGCATTTACTAACAAGAATTTAAAGCGGCTATCCATAAAGGCCAGTACCACTTCTTTGCTCGAATTTCAACACTATAATTTTGTACAGCATTATCAAGCAAATCCACTCCTCCCATTCCTTTGTTGTAATTTTTCAGTAGTTAGGGTTGGTTACAATTCACAAACCAGCCGTGTTCTATAATGCTGCCATCATTCTTTTTCTTTTGCTTTTTCCATCTTTTCGCTGGAACAGTTGGGTAGATTTGATCAAAATTGGTGCCCACTGTGACTTCTTTATTGTCCTGCCAACAGCAAATTAAAATTTTGTTTGTGCTGTCAAACTTAAAATCATGATCGCCGCATTCCAAAGCTTTCCCAGATTTCAGCTCAGCTCCTCCGATTCTATTTGCCCGCACAGTGCCTGTTGCATATAATCTTTTTTCAATCAGTAGGCACATGAGGTAGTAAGACGTAAAAAAAGTTATCAAAATAAAGAGTATGCCTATCTGCAAACTCTATATTTTCTGATAAGCGAAGAACCTCATCGGTTCTTTAACCAACTTCATTGTTATAGTTGTCTGCCGACCCTGTATATGGTATGCAGTTGTAAAGATATCCAGCACCATAACTTGTACCAAAAACAGATTGGCTTACCGCGTACAAACATTTTGCAAGAGTGTCGTCCGAAATATGGCACCATTTGTTCATCAATCGACAAATCTGCCTCCCAGGTTCCAAACTGCATAAATTTATTATTTATCAGCTCATATAAAGGTCGTATCTTATATGAAATAAATATAATAAATATTAAAATTAACTATTTAAAATAATTGATTTGAACAATGCCTTTGCCATTTTATTGTTCTTGTGTAACTTGTTGCTAAAATGAATGAACTTTTTAATATCCAAAAACGTGTTTCTTGACATACATAATTTCACAGCAGGTGATTTGACCAATAATCGCGTGGAGCGATAATACTAAAATTCCAAGAAATCGTCGGAACATAATGTTGTCTAGTACAAAAGAACAAATCCTCTGCAGAGCGTAGCGATTTGTTTCCTCGACTATCATACCTAAAACGTCATCATTAAAAAATAGTCTAAATGATTCTAATGGCGTTTTTCCGCATATGCTTTCGGCCAGTTTTTCCTTAACATCATCGAGTTGTTCACTTTGCGGGAAAATATCATACTCAAACTTGCTTTCGCGATTTCGCCTTTGTGTCCACTTTGGCTTACCAAAATCTGCTAGCTTTTTGTATATTTCATTTTTCTGTGTTTGGGTTTCAATTCGATTTCTTTTTGGCAGAAAAGTTACAACTGAAGATGTTGAAGGAGAAGAGAAGAAAATTAACATCATAATTTTCACTAGTCATTAAAATCGTAAGATTCTCCTGATGCCTTTTGAATGGTTTCAATCTCAAAGGTTCCAGCGCATTCCAATATTTCATCTGGCTATTGACAAAACTGTTACTTACATGATATAATTTCAGTTAATCTACTTACATCGACATTAGGAATAAGGTCGTCATCAAAGTCTTCTCTGTATAATGCAAATTTTGTCAATTTCTGTCTCCTCATCACTCCAACTTTCAAGTGTTGCCTCTACCTCATATTTTGTAAGAGCACGTTTCGATCCTATTTGCTTTTTTCATTTTTAAAAAGTTCTATAAAATCTTCTTACTTTACAATTTACACCGACGGCGTTGAAGTGTCAATAGAAACTGAATTATAGTACAATCCAATTATGAATTCTGCCATACATTATAACATAATATGTAATTTCCCTTTTTATATAAAAAGATCAAACAATGCTACCGTATGTGCATTTTTATTTTTTCCGTTAGTTACATTTTGAAAAAAAAAAAAGATTACAATATGATAATTCAATATGTTTTAGTTAGCTATCCTACAAAAACAAAAGTGCTATATAGTGCCCAGCGTTCGACAAATAGAACACCGATTTTTGAAGGCAGATCAAAAAAAAAAATACATATGAAATCAAAACGATTTTTTTGTTATTTTTAAAAGTTCGACTGTTTTTCAATAAAACTACATTTTTAATTTGTTTATATTTTATTGTTGTTTTTTATTAATATGTTTATAAGCGAAAAATAAAATGATGATCTTTGTTGTCTTACGGATTTATTTCTTTATTTTTCTTAAATGTTCCGTTGATATTTATCTGCATACGTGCATGTCCTCTTGCCAAAAAAAACTATATGGCAAAAAAAAAGCCACCTGTCGCAAAAATCATTGCCGATGTCAATCATGCCGGCGCCAGCCAGAATGGCGGATCACAAGTCGAATCCCTGTTTCAGCTGGGCTTACACATCCCGACAGGCGATCCCCACGAGCTGGGATGCTGTGTATGCTGGCGCCAACATACCGCCGGCCTTGCGACAGGTGGGCAACAAATTATACATTATTTATCGTTAACTACAAGAATTACAAGAAAATTTTCTTTATTTTTTTAACTGTTTTAATTCAAATGTTAAGAGAGAAAAAATAGAAAATATCGGACCCCATGGTATGCTTCGTCAGTGATGCTGCCTTCTCCAAACAAGGCTTGGCCGAATACCGTGTCCTGCACGTTCAGGAACCCTGGCTTGCCTACACCTGGTCCAATTAACACGCGGTTCATGACGTCGGCTTTTGTACCACGAACGGTTGGCGAGGAATTCATTATAGTGACATAGCCTGTCCACTGTCTGGCTGGGATTACGGCCATAAATTATATCTTCCACCGCCAGTGATACATTGAAGTGGGCCGACGAGTCGTGGTGGAACATGATGAGGCTTGTTTTGCCGTATTACGCACTTCAGCTCTCTCGCTTTTCCTAACGTTATCGTGGACCGAGCCGCAGACGGATCTAATACGACCCACGCAAAGGCACGACGAGAGCTAGCCTCCGCCTTAATTCGGACAATTGCGCTCATTTTTACCCACACACAGTCCCCAGGCATCGGATGGAGCAGGCTGTTATGATAAACTCTGCAGCGGCGACATCGATCCAGGCTGGAACATCCACTTCTCGTGTGGGACTGCGCCAAACAGTTATAGCACAGCGCGAGTCGAGCCACGGTACGTAGTTTTTCGTCCACCGGTACGGTGATAAACTGGGAAGATTGGCGGATGGCGTGGAACCGGTTGCAGAGAGGGCAGCAAAAATTGGGATTAAAATTCTTCTCAGTCATGATGAACTAGGAAAATAAAATTAGGTTTAATTTGAGACACGATATTACAGGGGTGGGTTTAATTGCGGAAAGGTGGCAGACATACTAATTTATGGATAGGACGAGTGATAACGCCAGTTTGTGTTTTGTCAGAGCCAACTCCTTCAAAAACTCTTCTTTCCAGCGCCTACAAATTTCTTGTTGAAAGACTTTTACTTTGCGCCAACGGTTAATGATAGTTACGGCCGGAGACACTTCTTCAGACTCAGCTAGGGAGAGCAAAGATGAGCCTATTAAAAAATGACCAGGAGTGAGTGCTGTCAGCTCATCTGCACTATCTGGTAAAGGGCCAAGCGGTCGCGAGTTGAGACAGGCTTCAACGCGTGCCAGAAGTGTGGCAAACTCTTCAAACGTAATTTTCAATTGTCCTTCAGATTTTCCTACCAATGTTTTTAGGC
The DNA here is from genome assembly GCA_951800035.1 of Linnaemya tessellans. NCBI lineage: Eukaryota > Metazoa > Arthropoda > Insecta > Diptera > Tachinidae > Linnaemya > Linnaemya tessellans. The sequence continues at coordinate 30,019,176 of OX637533.1, read as the reverse complement.
TTTTAATACCAGCCTCCCACAGCCCTCCCATATGAGGTGCGGCGGGCGGAATAAAGCGCCATTCTAAATGTTGGTGCCCATACTTGTCAACTGCAGAGTCACGAAGCTCTTTGACTATTTTATCGAAGTTTGACTTTATCTCCCGTGCGGCGCCAACAAAGTTTCGACCGTTGTCAGAAAAAATACAGCTGGGGCAGCCACGGCGAGCAATAAAACGCGATAAAGCAGCAAGAAAGGCAGGTGTAGACAGGTCACTGACAGCTTCAATGTGAATCGCCTTGGTGGCAAAACAGACAAAGAGACACGCATATCCCTTTGTTATACGACAGTACCGACCTGTAAAACTTTTTATTTCAAAGGGGCCGGCAAAATCAACTCCCGTATTAGCAAAAGGGCGTCCCAATGCTGTCCTCTCTGGAAGTAGACACCCCATAATTTGCCCTTGAAGTCTGTTGCGGTGCAAAACGCAGATTTTACAATTATTAACCACTGTCTTGACTAAATGTTTTGCTTTAAGAATCCAGCACTCCTGTCGAATTACGGACAACATGAGACGAGGGCCTCCGTGATGAACGAGCTGGTGTATGAATTCTACATAAAGGCGAGCCAGTCTGCTACTGTACGCCAAGATGATAGGGTGACTTTCATTGTATGACAAACAGACGGATTGGGTGAGACGACTGTTAGATCTTAGAACATCATTTTTGTCCAAATATGGTGTCAAAGTTAAAAGAGGGCTATTCGAAGCAAGTGGTTTCATTAATTTTAAATTATTGAATTCGCACGAAAAATATGATTGCTGGGATAACGAAAATAATCGGTTTCTGACGAATCTTAATTCTGTGGCCTGAATTCTCAATGTGTCGTATACTTGCGCCACACGTCTTATTTTACTGGTGAGAGTGACAAAACGAAACATGTAGGCTATTACGTGTAGGACTCGTGGTAGACTAGAAAAACGATCGAGAATATCTTCTTTCTCAGCCGAAGTAGCAACAAACACCTTAACATTTTTTATTTCTTCTGTAGTTTCAAGTGGAGGTGGGCCTTCAGGCCACTGACATTCTTCTAAATGTAGCCACTTGGGACCATACCACCATAGCTCTTTCAAACGTAACTCCTCAGGAGTCAGCCCCCGAGTTGCTAAATCGGCAGGATTGTCACCCGAAGAGACATGAAACCAATTTTTGTTACCAACTTTTTCTAATATGGTGGCTATCCTATTTGCTACGATGGTTTTCCAAATGCAGGGAGGTTTTCTTAGCCATGCTAGTACTATTGTTGAATCGGACCACAAATATAACGAATATGTCTTCAATCCAAAAGCTGGTATTACGCTGTCGACTAAGTTTGCTAATAAAACAGCTCCGCACAACTCTAACCGAGGTAAAGATGACTTCTTAACTGGTGCCACTTTTGTTTTGCATATGAGTAAATTTGTCGTCACTCTATTTTCGATGGTAACTCTTACGTAAATTGATGCTGCATACGCTAACTCTGATGAGTCACAGAAACCATGAAACTGAATATCACAGCCAGGTGAATATTGAACCCATCGTGGGAGCCTTATTGTTTAAATTTTTCCATAATTTGTAATGAAATTTTGCCACTTCTGTAGAGCTAAAGTTTTTATAGGCTCATCCCATTCTATTTTGTCAAGCCACATTTGCTGAATTAAAATTTTTGCTGTCACTACTACTGGGGCAGGATCGAACAACCTAGCTATAATTGATAGCACTTCTCTTTTAGTATACAACGGCTTGATTTCAAATTTTTCCACTGTAAAGAAAAATATGTCTTCTAGCGCATTCCAGCGTATGCCTAACGTTTTCGACGTACTTTTATCATCAAGAGACAGAAAGGATGCATTAAGCAAATGATCTTGGGGCAAATTTTTTAAAATTTCTTTTGAGTTAGAGGTCCACTTTCGTAGCTCAAAACCCCCCCTTTCTAAGACACCAATTAATTGGTCACGTGCCACCAAAACGTCAGTGATTGAATGCGCTCCCACTAGAGCATCGTCGACATACATACATTCCCGTAGAATTCTTGAACCTAGAGGGAAACAGTGCTCTTCATCATTTGCCAATTGAAGTATAGTTCTGAGTGCCAAATACGGGGCACAATTTACTCCAAAAGTAACTGTGTTGAGCTGGTAGTCTTCAATATCGCCGCTGTCCGAACTACGAAAAACAATTTTCTGGAAGGGCCTATGTTCAGGTGCTACCAAAATTTGCCTGTACATTTTTGTAATGTCAGCATTAAATACGAACTGAAAAAATCGCCATTTCAAAATTAAATTGACTAGTTCAGCTTGCAAAATTGGGCCAGTGTACAACAAATCGTTTAAGCTCTTGCCACTAGGAGTTGTACTAGAGGCATTAAAAACCACTCTCAATTTCGTTGTTGTACTTTTTGGCTTAAATACACCATGATGGGGCAGATAGTAACTTGGGCCACTGGAATTCTCCCTTTTTTCCATATGCCCTAGAGTTAAATATTCTTTTAAAACTGCCTCATATTGTGCTTTATGTTCCGCGTTGCGCATTAAGAATTTCTCTGATCTTAAAAACTGGGTTACTGCAATGTGCCTATTGGGACCAAGTGACGCCACATTACTCTTGAAGGGCAGATTTACTGTATTGGAATCTCTAGTGGTAGTAGAACGATAGATCTCCTCACAAACTTTATCTTCTTCCGATAATATCTGCCTACGAGAAACTTCTAACTCCCAAAATTTTGCTAACTGGTCGTCAATAGAAATTTTCGTTAAGTGTGACCTTGTCACATTACGTGGGGAGGCACTACTGGTTGGTCCAGTTACTATCCAGCCAAAAATTGTTTCTTGAGCCACTAGAGACTCAAAAACGCCATGCTGAACTCCTCCACGAAGAATAACGGGGTACATATCGCCTCCTAATAAAAGGTCCACTTTGCTACTTTCAAAAAAGTTCGGATCTGCATAATTTAACTTCGGCAACTCAAAACCACTCAAGGGCTTAAGTGAATACGTGGGAACATTCCAGTAACTCGAGGAACCACTAACGCCTGCACCTTGAGGGAGATACTTTGGCAGAATCTTGATTCTATAACCATCGCTGCCATTTTGGTTGACTTGCTAATTACATCACCGCCTAAACCTGTAACCTCAGCTGAAATTGCAGTAGTGGGCAACTTCAACAATTTTTGAATCTTTTCAGATATAAAGCTTTCATCTGAACATGGATCAATAAGAGCTCGTGCATTATATGATGAACCAAGATGCATAATATTTACCCAGGCTGTAGCTAAAATAACTTTTTTTGCGACTGACGCATGATGCGATTGAACCACTTCAGCTGTTTGAACTGCTGTTGGAGCGACAAAATTAGTGGACTGTATTTTATTTGCCTGATTTTGATTGGCGCTTTTAAAATGGTTCTGATTATTTGTCTCAAAATCTCTATGTATTAGCGTATGATGCTTTCTTTTGCACTTGGTACATGAGTTTGGACTATTACATTCCTTATACAAATGACCCGTCGTTAGGCAATTGAAACAAAAATGAATTTTTTTCAAAGTCGAAACACGAGTTTTGTAGTCCATATTTAAAAATTTATGGCAAGAGCTAATTTTATGACTTGAGTTACAAAGGCTGCATTGCATTGGTGTAACTTTTTTAAATTGTTTTGTTTTGGCATAAGGCTGAGTGCTAATATGTTGAGAAATATTTTGGGAATAACTGGCAGTATTATTTGTAGCTATTATGTCTGAAACACTTTCTAATGCATGATATCTATCAGTGAGGAATGCGTTTAATTCTTCCCATTTGGGAACCTCTGTTTTATATGTTACTGATTGCTCCCATAGATGCAAAGTATTTTCAGACAGACGTGATGAACATTGAAATACAAAGATCGGATCCCATGACTGTATATCTACTGCATAAAGATTTAATATCGAAATAATATTATTAATTTCTCGTTGTAGGTTTTTTATTTCTTGTGCTGAGTCATGTGAACAGGAAGCCAAATTGAATAATAGCTTCAGTTGAGTATTTATCAATACGCGTTTATTTTCGTATTGATTTTTTAAATTATTCCAGGCCAAATCGAAATTTTCATTGGTTAGAGTCACGTTTCTATTTATATCACGCGCTTCACCATCTGTTTTTCTAAAAAGGTAGAATAATTTTTCAACTGGGCTAAGTCTGCTATTATTTATGTAAATCGCCCTAAACAAGTCTCTAAATGTAGGCCACGATATGTAGTCCCCATGAAAGACACCTGTATCACAGGGAGGTACAGCTATCGAACTAGACAGATTAGGACTATCTACTTCCTTAGTTTGGCTTTCATTTCTGTAAGCTACTTGTCTGGCTTTGGAAATAATATTCAGACAAATAATATACGATTTTTTTACCTGCAGTTGCTTTGCCTGGACCGCAACAAGTTCTTTTTTCTTTTCAACTGTGTCCACTCTACATTCTTCGTAGAGCTTTTTGCATTTAGACCACAAGTTGTCTAACTCTGTTTTCTCAAACTCAAATGCCTCCGTAGAGTAACCGCATAATTCTTCATCATTAAGTGTTGCTTGCAGAGCAAATAATTCTTCCGCCGCACGTAGATATTTTTCCACATTTGTAATTTTTTGCAAAATTTTTCTTTACAATTTTATGTAAAAAAAAATCCAAACAAATCAAGAAATCTTTTAGAAAAAGAATTAATTGAAAAAATTTAAAGATGGCAGGCAAAGAAAAAACAGCAAAAACTTCTTCAGCCAGCACAACAACAAAAGAGGTCGACACCAGAATTACGTGATGTAAAAATTTCCCACAAAGTTAAATAAAGATGGAAAGCAAAACTCTGTATGGCGTGAGCAACAATAACAACTCGTAGCGTAACGGGACGACAATTGTTGAAAAATTAATTAGAGTTGATTTAATGCACAGGCTTTTCTAACCCTACTTCCACTGAGCCACAAATAATGGGACACAATGTACCGCCAAATATAATCCTTGCCACAATAAATTAAATCCACGTACCTGATCAGCTTTCCACTGTAGAAGGACCAAATGTTGTTTTACGGATTTATTTCTTTATTTTTCTTAAATGTTCCGTTGATATTTATCTGCATACGTGCATGTCCTCTTGCCAAAAAAAACTATATAACGAAAAGGCAAGCAAAAAAAAGCCACCTGTCGCAAAAGTCATTGCCGATGTCAATCATGCCGGCGCCAGCCAGAATGGCGGATCACAAGTCGAATCCCTGTTTCAGCTGGGCTTACACATCCCGACAGGCGATCCCCACGAGCTGGGATGCTGTGTATGCTGGCGCCAACAATCTTTATTATTCAAAGGTAAGAACGAGAATATGAATGTTTAAAAGAAAAAGGTTAAGTACACTTACATTCAGAAGGAATGTACTAAAAAGAAACATACACGTTGTGAGAGTTGCCATGCATATCAACACCCCCTTTCAACGTGGATGTACCCTTACAAAATATTTAAATAATGTTCATCAAATTTAAGCAAATGTTGTGTTTAGCCTTAGGTAAGTTCTTAGTCAAGATGTCTGCCAACATATGGTCCGTTGGACAATAATGCATGTCAATTTCTTTTGCCCGCACGACTTCCCTTATATGGTGATATTTTATATCGATGCGCTTGCTTCTGCGATGAAATACTGGATTTGTAGCAAGCTTTTGGGCGCCCAGATGCTGCAATATATTCAGCCTCGGTGCTGCTAAGGGTTATTGAATTCTGTTTCTTAGATTCCCAAGAAATCAAACAGTTGCCCACGAAAAACGAAAAACCTGTATATGATTTTCTCTTTTTGGTGTCACCACCCCAGTCAGCATCAACATAACCAGTAACTTTTGAATTCTCATCCAATGGGTAACTTATTTTGTAATTAGATGTTCCAGACAGGTACCTCATAACATGTTTTGCCGCCTGCAAATGTTCTTGATGAGGGTCGGAGTTGCACTGAGCCAGTTTGGAAACCGAATGTAAAATATCCGGTCGCGTTGTGATGGCCAAATACATCAAGGTGCCAATCAAGGATTAATATAATTGTTTATCCACCTTTTTACAATTATTTAGACAATGTGGTTGATAGCCTGCATCAAGTGGCACCGAAACTGGTTTGCAATCATTCATGTTGAACTTCTTTAATATGTCTCTTATATATTGCGTTTGGCCAAACTTGATTTCACCTGTATCGCCAGCTCTATCAATCTCGATACCCAGAAAGTAATGCAATTTTCCCTTGTCGGACACGTCGGATTCTCCACATATTTTTCTTTTTATATCCAATACGATCTCTGAGCTCTTGCAACCAATAATAATATCGTCAACATACACCGCAATTACAGCCAGCTCACCATCGATGTTATTTTGGTAGAGACAAGGATCAGCTTCTGTTGCCTTAAAACCAAAACCCTTCAGTACATTGTCCAGCTTGGAATTCCATTCCTTTCCCGACTGCTTTAGCCCATAAATAGCCTTGTTCAATCGTAAAACTTTATTTGGATGTTTATCATCTTCAATACCCTGTGGCTGTCGTATATATGTAGATCTCGTCATGCAGATCACTATTTAGATATGCCGAGCTCACGTCAATTTGATGCAACACCATTCTCCATTCTACTGCTAATGCCAGTAGAGTCCTTATTGTGGAGTAACTTACAACGGGGGAAAAAGTCTCCACATAGTCGATGCCATAACGCTGGCTACACCCTTTTGCCACCAATCTTGCCATGTGTCGTTCAACATTTCTCTGCTTATCCCTCTTCAGTGCAAATACCCACCTAGTAGCAATAGCCTTTTTACCACCTAGCAAATCTGTTAACGTCCATGTTCTATTCTTTTCGAGAGAAGAAATTTCTAAGCTCATGGCATCTGTCCATAATTTATTCTCGTTGCATGAAAAGGCCTCTTCTGCTGTGGTATCTTAATTTAAGACATAGCATTCAATTCATTACCTTGTTTCCGTGGCCTACCCGGTCTACCATTCCTAAAAATCTTAGGTCTGCCTCTGCCAGCTGCCTTAGGTTTATCTTCAAAACCTTCAAAGTCCTCTTGAGAATCAAATGGAACTATTTTCTTCTGCTGTGTTATATTCCTCTTCATTTCTCATTTCTATACGACAGTCCACATTTTCATCTTCTGGCCCATTTCTGCTTATGACTTCATTATCATTTCTTGTTGTGTATATGCTATCTAGTGTTAAATAATGTTCCGGTTTACATATTTCTTGTTGTTGGTCACCACTATTACTGCCACAATTGTTGTTATTGTTGTTACCCCTGAAAACTGTTTCATCAAACAACACGTCTCTATGTTCAGTTATTTGCCGTGTCCTCCTGTTGAACAACCTATATGCTTTCGCCACCTTTGAGTATCCGAGCATCATTAGCTCCTCACCCTTTGGCTCAAACTTTGACCCTTTAGTCTTCTTCAATGCAACCGCAAGTGCCCCGAATACACGTAAATGTTTAACTGCAGGTTGTCTGTTGTGCCATACTTCAAAAGGTGTTTTTCCATGCGTCGCCTTTGTCGGACATCAGTTGCGTATATATACTGCAGTATTTACAGCTTCTGTCCATAAGTCCTGTTGCATACCAGCGTGGTATAGCATTGACCGAACCATTTCGATCAACGTCCGATTACAACGTTCAGCTACACCATTTTGCTGAGGTGTATATGGCACTGTTAGTTGACGTTGTACACCGTGCTTCAGCAGAAAATTATCAAATTCCATGTTCACGTACTCTTTGCCATTATCCGTCCGCAGTGTCACTATTTTTCGACCCGTCTTGTTCTCAAAATGTAGTTTGAATTCCTTAAATTTAGGTGCAACTTCGGCCTTAGATTTTATGAAGTAGATAAATATTTTTCGATACTTGTCATCTATGAAAGTCACAAAATAACTCGCGCCGCCAACTGATTTTGTTCTAAATGGCCCACATACGTCTGAATGAATCAGTTCTAACAAATTTGTTGAAGTGTGTTTGCTCTTTACGGGGAATGGTAAAACGTGTATTTTGCACATCATGCATGTTCTGCATGAATCGTTGTTTGCCTTTACACCATTTATAATGCCAGTCTTACACAGGTCGTTCAAACACGCATAGTTCAAGTGACCAAGTCTGTTGTGCCAAACAGTGTTCGAGTCACACATGACGAATGCTGTATTTATTTTGTTATGCACTGCAAAAAGGTTGCAACTTCTCTCAGCGCGTAACACGACAACACCATCCGATCTCCTAACTGTTGCCATCTTAGCATCAAACTTCACCGTGAGACCTCTGTCCACAATTTTAGTGACAGAGATGAAACTGCTTTGCAACTCAGAAGAGTACAGTACGTTTTTTAAAATTACATCTATACCCAGCAAAAATTACTGCTTCTCTAGAAGCGTTTTCGTAAGGGAGAAACCATTATGGAACCACTTGCTGTTGCGCCTTAATAAGACATGATTTTTGTTCGAGATGCGCCAGCCAGAAGCAATAGGTTTTGCTTCCAATAAGTTATTTTTTTTTATTTCATTTAATGCTTTTATATAATGCATTTAGTGAAATAGATTTATTGTGCAAATAAAGTGCGCATAAATCATGCTTCTCTTTATTTAACATTAGAAGCGCATATCCTAGAGCTTTAGATATGTAAATTTTTAATACATTCTTAAGAGCGCATATATATATATATATATATATATATATATATATATATATATATATATATATATATATATATATATATATATATATATATATATATATATATATATATATATATATATATATATATATATATAGAAAAAACGTTTTTTTGTTTATTGTATAATATATTAATTTATTGTAACACATTTTTATTTCTTTTTTTCTTACCACAAAATAAAATACATTTTTCTTTCAATTTAATTAAAAACTAAAAATGAAATAACTAAAACATATAAACATTTTAAAGTACATATGTATATTTATAAAGAAAACTTGAAATGTGTTAGTTAAGCAAACGGACTTTTATAAAGAAATTAAATTATTTTTTCCAGTCTTATATTAAAAGTAATAATACTGTATTATGTTTGGTTTTTTTTTCTATAATTAAATATAATTAAGTTTCTAATTATTATAATTAGTTTTTAGATTTTAAAATAAAAGCGTAATTCAATTAATTGCATTTTGGGATAATTTAGAGCATAAATTTGTTTTTCTGGTTTTTTTGATATTGAAACTAACTCGTTTTTCATAAACTGAAGAAATTTAAAAGTAATGTACATTGTCAATTATTTAAATTTATAATTCCATAAATGAAAGTTCTTTTTCCTGAGAATTGTCATTTTCAATGCTCTGATTACTACTTTCATTTACAAAAAAAGAACAGTCTTCTTTTCTAAGTTTTTTTTTCATAAATTCATCTTTGTACATTTTATTTTTCGCTAAACGTACGCCTAGTCTCATTTCCTTTAAAAACGCATGTTTGGACAGCATTATATACAGCCTCTGAAAATATAAATGAAAAAAGTTAAACATCAATAAAAAAATTTACTTTAAAAAAGTTTCGATAACACTTAGTGTAAATGCAATTCATTAGTTTAGGGTAGTCCAAAAGCCTTTGCTTGTCTCTTTTCCCATCCACATTGAAGTTGTTTAAAAGCTTATTAGAAAAAATTAATGACAGCCTTTTTTTAATGCTATCTTTTCCTACAATATTTTTTATAGTTCCAATCTAAAAAATAATTTTTACATAAGCAATTATTATTAATATTTCTAACATTAAGCAAGTTATATAACATAAAATACTCGTACCATTACATCCTTTGTGTTATCTGATATTTCCATCTCCATATATCTCATCTGTTCTTTGCTGTCAATTGGAAAATGGTCCAGATATTTTGCACTTGTACAACCAGGAGTTAGATTTGACTTTATACGTACGTTGACTTCGGATATGAGATCAGCTATTATTTTGTTTTGGCTGGAGATAAATTCTTTTTAAAGAATATATACAAGTTTATTGAAGGCATTATGTCTTTGGTAGCTAAATATTATTCTTAATAATTACCTTTCAATGAACTAATCTCTTGAATTAATTTAATATTTTGATTTTGCGTTGCCGTTTTTTCTTTTGTTGCTTCGTCCAAATTTTCTTGTATATTGTTGAGTTTGGTAAGTATAACAGTTGTGTTTGAGTGTGTTACATCATCTGTAGGAGTTTTTTGTAATTTAGTACGGCCCATATTGCTGTAAACATAATTATTTTAATGTTGGAAATAATACACGTAAATATACTTTATATGTATAAACAATTTAAAGTTTTGTTATAGAAAAATGTACATCGTTTAACATGAGTGCACAAGTGGAATCAATATATGATCATTTTCTAGTGGTAGCAACATTAGTTTTCCGCATATTTCATTAATTTTAAATGTGTTGTTTTGAAATATATTTAGGTTTACGAGAAAAATTTTAAGCTCTCTTGAGCGAACTGGGCTTAAAAATAAATCTTTTGGATTAATAAATACATTAGCATTAACATATCCATCTTTGGTGAATCCAGTTATTTCAGCAGGGATATTATTTGCAATTAGACAGTATTTATCTCTAAAATTTTTTGTAAAAAAACCGTGGATTAAAGTATAAGATTAAATATTTCCTTTTGAATCATACTTTATCCCTGAACATTTTGAATCGTTAACTAAAGGTAATTCATGGTAATAATTAAAAAGTTGTTGTTCTATGTGCTGAGGTTTTTTAATAGCTGCTTTTAAACCTTTCATCATGTTTTCAAACGGATAAGCAGTTACATTTGTAAGTGATCCATACATATATGCCACATCTTTAAGATGTAGTAAGTTGTGAATGTTATGTGTAACGCTTGCCTTTTCATATATATTTGGAAACTGTTGAACAAACTGTTGTAACATATTATGAGCCAGATTTATTTCCAATTCACTAACATTATTACCAACTAAAATTCGATAAGAACAGGACAAAAGCAGGAAGTGTTCCAAAAATATGTTACTACAAAATATTTTTATTACAACAAGCCCCGTGTATAGAAGAAATTGACGAAACTCTGTCGCTTTCCACCGTGCAATTTCTTCAAATGACCTCGGCTTCCTATTGAATTCAGTTGGAATAAATGGAGACAAAGAAGTCATGAAAGATGACTTTTCTTGCTGAGAAACATGAGAAATGATATTTCCTATACTTTTCGATTTAAGTAATGATAGAATCATTTTCTTCGTTACTCCTAAATCAACTAAATGCATTATGTCTAATGGAAATTGTGATATCATTTTTATACCAGCACTTTCAAGAGACATTTGCTTACTTTGGTATTGAATTTGATGAAAATCTTTATCTCTTCTATATTTGAAATCTTCATCAGTACGCAACTTTCCTATATTTGTTTCAAAAGTCGTCACTCTGGAAATGCTCACCCCTTTCTGTTCGCATGTACTGCACCCATTTAAGGAGTTATGGCCTCTTATACCACAAATATAAGATCGAGCTGGTGTATCACATATGAATGCTCGAATTTGTACATCTATTTTGTTATTCTCAAATTTAAACCCATATATTTTCAAGTTCTTAATATCATTTACTAAATCGTGGAGAAATAAGTCAATGTTATACGGTTTTTTTATTCCTACGTATGTGCCAATTAGGAAAACGTTTATTATTGGCAAGTTTACTACGCGGCCTAATATAGGCCATAGACCCACACCACTACTTTTAAAAATTGGAAGTCCATCGATGCCAATATCTAGAATTATTTGACGCAGCTCTTTAATTTTAATTATTTCTATCATTTTATTTAAATTTTCTTCTAGCTCTATATGGATATACGAACCTGGTGCCACGGTTCTTTTCGCAACTAATTGGTTTTTACCTATAAGACAGTTTACGCTTAAAGGTATATCGGAATGTTTTTTCTTTAAAATTTTAAGTAAAGCAGTTGTAGAACTTATGGGGGACGATATTTTAAAAACCATTCCTTTATTTCATGTCTTAAGTCAGCTTCCTCACCAAAATTACTTTCTTCGTTTACAAATGGAACAGCAGCAGAATTTTCTTCAACAAAATTTGCTGAAGATGAAAAAGTACTCAGAAGTGCCAATCTATTTTTTTCTCTTTCTTTTTTAATTAATCTATTTTTTTGACTCCTACTAATCATTGTGATCCAAATAAAAATTATAAAAGGTATTCAATAAAAAAACAATTTCAAGCTAAACCATGTACACTTTGTCACACACATATATACAAATGCGCAACTTACCTACATACTCGTATGTATATTAACAGTTATTTGAGTTTTTTTTTTAATTTGGATATTATAATTTCGGTTCTTCTCACTTTTAAAATGTGTACTTTATTCTTTAGTAACAAAACTTCCACTGAATATGAATATTATGTTTTCTCGTTTTGTTTCATTATACATATAATATTTCAGAGAGAACTTCGCATATGATCGTCAATATACTAATATTAAGAACTTTTGTAGTCTGCCTTACTTAAATGCTTCAAAGAAGCAATAATATTTGAATTTAGATTGGAAAATTTTAAAAATTATTACGTTTGTAAGAAGTTCTTCATAATTATTTGCATTATTAAACAGTCTGCCTTACTTTAGTGTTTTTGGAAGCACTAAAGGAAGGGAGACAGTTTATTCATAAAGTCATTCGTTATAAGTCGTGTTTAGATGTTTTTTACATCTCTCTCTATTCCGTAGATGCAACAAAACCAGTGTTTCCTTTCACAAAAAAATGGACATTCATGCTTTGCTAACATAAAAACATTATAAAAGTTTTTTAAATACAATTATTTATTTCTTGGAGTGGTCGTAATAAAAGCCTGGATACATTCAAGTTCCATACCCCAATGAGTATTACGAGTATCTAATGAGGAAATAAAAACATTTTTAGGAATAAAAATAATAGTTTTTGTGATAAAGTTATGTAATGGCAAAATCGAAACGTTTTTTTATAATACTTAATATCTGCACATATAATTCCAACAATTTTTGACTTTTACATATGTATGTGGTAAGGATTTTTAATGAAAATAATTCTATTATAACATTAACTATTTTATTGCTTTGAACTTCGCTGGTAACACTGACATATAAAAACATCAGTTCTTTCTCTATATTAATGCAGCCACAAAACCATTTTAATAGTTTGTCTGCTTTCTCGCAGCATCTAGGGAAGCGCAAATATAAATGAAATATGTACTGTTTCTTGAAGAATATATTATTTATGTACTAAAAAAATAATGATATACAAATTACTTTCTAGCATAATGGAAGCTTTTGTTGTTGAGTAATCAATACATTGCTTCTGCCAGCCTTTATTGCTTCCAAATCTTAATACTTTTTTGCTGGGTATTGCTATATTTAATACATACGTCACCTTTACTCGTTGCTGTTATAAATTTTTTGCCAGCCAATGCTATTTGTTCGTTGTGTGTTTGAAAACGTACAAACATGTTTTTATCGTTGCACATGTGTGCTGTAGCACCGCTGTCAATAAACCACACGTTCTTGTTTGCTTTCGGTTCTGCTTCTGCCACTATTGACAGAACTTGCTGCTGTTGCTGTTTCTTCTTTCTATCACATTCGCTAGCAAAGTGTCCCGTTAAATTACAGTAGAAACACTTGCCCTTGAATTGTTTTCTGTAGTTGTTTCTCTTCTTCTGCGTCTTTCGCACGTTAAATGCTTGTTGAGTACATACTTCATCTTCTATTTTCTCCTTGCGTCTTTCTGCCTCCTCTAAAAGCTTCTGCTTGAGAAAAATCAACGTTGGAAGATTATCACGCGTCTCCATTGCGATCACAAAGTTGTCAAAATCTTTGAGTAAACTGCACAGTAGCATGATGCTCAGGAGCTCCTCCTGTATCTCTATACCCACATCGGTCAACCTTTCTGTGATTTCGCTGAACATCTTCAATTGTAGTGGTACACTAGCATCCTCTTTCATTTGAAGACCTATCAAGCGTTTGTATAATGATACCTTTTGTATCGGCCCTTTAGGTTGAAACGTTGTCTTTAACTTCTCCCATGCTTCGGATGATGTTTTAGCATTTTTTATGTAGCCTAATTGTGCTGGCTTCACTCCCAAAATAATGGACGCCAGTGCCTTTTCATCGTTTGAATCCCACACGGCATTTGACTTTGGATCTGATCCCCGTCCTTCTTTACCCGACACCAAGTTCCAGAAACCTCCATGCACTAGCACACTCTTCATCTGAATGGACCACGTTTCGTAGTTGGATTCATCCAATTTCTCCATTTGGAAATTATTATTCATTTTCCACAACAATGATGTTTAATTTCTTCACAACTATAATGCTTAATTTTTATTTTCTTCTTTATTAAATATACACTTCTATATAAAGGTTACGCTCTCTGGGCCCATAACCTGTTGTTTTTTTTTATTAATATGTATATAAGCGAAAAATAAAATGATGATCTTTATTATTCAAAGGTAAGAACGAGAATATGAATGTTTAAAAGAAAAAGGTTAAGTACACTTACATTCAGAAGGAATGTACTAAAAAGAAACATACACGTTGTGAGAGTTGCCATGCATATCAACATAAATTAAAATTTTTAAAATTGTACTAAAATTAATGTTTATTCTTTCCCCTTGTAAATAAAAGAAGCAGTGAAATAGGTTGGCCCCCTTTTTTTTATATATGAAGCTAACCATCACAATATATAATTCTTAAAAGCAATGAGTTCGTAGTCTTCCCCAAAGAGTGAGAAAAAATTTCAAAAACGCTTGAAATTTACTGTTCGAAAAATCGAACAGCGGAACGTTATGGGTTAAAGTATACGTGTATGTACATATATAAATGATCACCATCAAAAAAAGTAAAGGAAAATATAGATGGAAAAACTGAAGTTAATTAATTTTCTTTCTATTATTATTTTTCATTTATAAGTGAAAAAGTAATAATAATTCAAATAATTAATTAATTAATTAATTAATACATTTTGTGTTTTTATATTTTTTTAATTTCATATAAAAGTGAAAGAGTAGTGCTATTCATTGGATAGAATTTGTAGTTTTCTTTCTTTGGAACTACCTTTTTTTATAGTCCATGCACAGTATTTTCGGAAAAGTACGAACTATTTCTAATTCGTGATTGCAACATTCGCCATCAAACCATTCTGGTGTTGCGCTTTTACATGACTCTATCATATAAGCTTTAATACTACTTTACGTGGCTCATCCTTAAAAAACATTCATAAAGACATCAGACGGAGCAACTAAGCTTCCAAAGCTGTTAATGACTGATAATTTTTGAAAAATATAAAAAGTTCTCTGGGAGCGGTCAAAACTTCATCCAGCTTTCTTAAATTCTGCTTACACTTTCTACAATCCAGCTTTGGTATAATTTTGAATGCCACGTAACCAACAAAGTACCTCATCGAAAGCACCTCAATATTAATGTCAGCTGAAATATCGAAAACATTTTCAAGAAAATATTCGGCATAGATATGGTTGTCAAAGTCGACATCAGTTACTTCGCTTGGGATTGTGTTTGTTTGGTCAGAAGCTAAATGGGACCTATCAAAATTTGCTTCAATTAGTATTTCCTCGCCCTGAGACTGCTCACAATTGCTAGAGGAACTTGATTGAACAATTTTAGCGACTATCCTCTTTGCCAAAATGCCATTTAATTCGGCTACAGAAGGATTGTTATTGTTTCCTCCTTTTTGACGTAATATAGCAAAAGTGTTTTCTAACTTGGCCTGATTAAAGGATTTTGTCATGATAAAAAAAATATTTTCATCTACCAATAGTTCGTCAACCAAAAAAAGAACAGAATTTAAAGTTAGTTTCAACCCATCTAAAAAGAAAACTTTCTTCGTTTTATCCGCAAATTCTAGTTCTTCTAAGTACTTTAGAAAAGCTTGAATATATTTGTGAGATTCGTTGTTTAATTGTAACGCAGATCTGTAACAATTATCACCATAAAGTTTTCCACTATGTAGGCAATCAAAAATTTTGTAAATCTTTTCCAAAAAGTGGCAGTGGACAAGGCCAATTCATTACTACTTTTAGTAAATTTAGTTGTCTCGACTACTGTTCTGATTGCTGCGGCCACTGTTTTGCTGAAAATTTGGGTTGCAAATTTCACCCGATTTTTTCACAAGATTTAGGGAAGATATGCTGTCGAGTTAGTTTCGGACACATTTTTGTTGTTGCGTTGGCTTCCATTTCATAAAGTTCCCTTATTACTTGAAAACTGACGTTGCCGTCAGAATTTTTTAAGTCACATTTTAGCCACCCATTTCGTAAAGATATTATTAAATGGGGAAAGTCGAACATGCAATATATTTTATCGTTATCCATATCGAAATATGTTTTTTCAGCTGATACTCCAAGGTTAGAGAAACATTTTCTATTAGGCGAACCTTGGTCGCAAACAAACACTCTAACTTTCACGCTAAGACTTTTAAGCATAGTTATATTATGCTTCAGTATCAGCTGTTTAGTCATTTTTCGAAATAAAATAATTAATGACGATATTTACATTTGAGCGCATCGACCTAAGTAAAAATACGAATACTTGCGTGGCAATTTTATTGGTTCTTTCGAAACCAGTGTGTTCGAATCCATCTATTAAATCAAGGTGCGTGTTGTATCTCAACTCCTTCCTTATTGACATTTCATCCATCAATAAAACCATTTTATTTAAATCCTTGCCTTCAAGTTGAGAACATCTTTGTTCAAGGTTTTCAAAACTACTGTTTTTGAAACCAGGCTGTAAAAATTTTGTCGGGGCCCACCGGTTTAAAGTAGAAACATGAGGTAAATTCAGATTCAATTTATTTCGTAAAAAGCATAAGTTGACTGAAACATAAAATATATTCTGAGCCAGATATCTGACATCGTCTTTTGGACGAGAATTCCATTGAAAATTTTGATTAAAAATGAATAGGGCAAATCCCTAATAATTTGATAAAATAAATTTGAGTTTTTTGCTAAATGTATAAGTACAAATAAAAATAAAAAAATAACTTTCCAACTGTACCGCGTTTTGTGGGTGACCTTTTTTGAAAACCGCGAAAAATTAATATTATTTTTTTTATTGTTTTCAATGGACTATTCGACTATGCTAGGGCCATTTTGATAGTTGCAAAAAATTGGAGTAAGCTATACCCTAATATACATACGTATGTAACCAATTGAAGCTTAGTTAAGCTGTGTTCACATTATATGTATTTTCCTTATGGAATGTCAATTTTTTATACACATGATATTTTATATGTACGTCAAAATCTGAGTTTTACATAATGTTTATAATTTTTGTATTCACACATTGGTATGTTACGTACATTTGACATAACCTAGAATTTGGCGCCTTCAAAAATAAAAACAATATTAAAACAGCTTTGTGATTTTACTTATTTTAAAGACTAAAAAAATTAATTAAATACGAGATGGAAAAAAGAAAAGCTGAGCAAATAATTGCATTCGGCTCTTTTGCAATTGCAGCTTACATCAAAATTAAAAAGAAAAAAGAACAAAAATCAAAGAGGAACAGAGCGTTATGGAGTCATAAGTGGCTGCTACGGAGCGACACTGGTCTGGGATTTACTTCAATGGCTATTGTGAGCTACGTTTGGAGGATCCCAAAGCATTTAGAATCTTCTGCAGGATGTCGTACTCGTCCTTTGCAGAGTTGCTTGAAATGGTAACGCCTCTAATTTCTAGACAAAGCACTCAAATGCGAGAAGCTGTTTCTCCTACTGCAAGGTTGATACAATTTTGGTTCTCAACACCTGTTCCATAAATTGAGTATTCCTTTCTTTTATTCAGATTACTCCTAACCCTGCGATTTTTAGCCACTGGTGAAAAATATAAAGAACTGTCATATGGATTTAGAATTTCTGTAGCAGCAATAAGTAACATCATACCGGAAACGATTGATGCTATATATTCAGTTTTGAAAAAATGAATTTTTAAAGGTTTTTCTTAGCCCTTTTTTATATATTACAAATGTATATAATGCATATATGTTTAATGTATGTATATATGCATATATGTTTACTATTTATTTTTACCAGTTGAATAAAAAACGCACGAAACGCGTTAAATAAAAAGTTACGATTAAAAATGACTAAAAATTCAAATTTACTATTCTAGTAGTTAGCCTTTTTTATATCTTTGGAAGCTAGTGAGATCTAATATTATGGTTATGGTTAGAGTATTTTGACTACACTAAGTCGGTCTGCTTTCGACATCTTTGTTCTCTTTTGGTTTCGAGGAGAGCTAAAGTTATTGTTTCCAAAAACTGATTTTTTAGATCCTCATCTATTTCTTCCATCTCCGTTTTCCAATTTTTCGGCTGTTAGCTATTGTTTCAAGCGCTGATGTTGCTGCTGATAACATGGCGTTTTCTTGGCTCATGGTACTTGAAACGGACGTATCGTTTTTTGTTCTCTTACGAGAGATCAACTTCCAGCAAGGAATCATCCAGTTCTGGTTGTTGCTGTAGATTAAAATTTCTATTTATATCTCAATAAAAACAAAAATAACCGGATTGTAAAAAAGATTTTGGTATTATTTTAAAGCGATAATTATTTTGTTTAAGAAACATTATTTCTTTATTTGAAAAATGTGATGGTTTGGGCATGTATGTCAGCTTCTGGCACTGGCAATTTAACATTTGTTGAGTCAACAATGGATAGATTTAAATATCTAGATATTCTAAAGGGAAATTTATTACAGAGCGCGGAAAAACTGGGTATTAAATCAAATTTTTGCAATAAATTTCCTTTGTTTGTTAAACAAGAGCATTTGTTCTTTTAAATTATACCAAATTCAGTTTTTTTCCTGTAAGTTTTATTTTAATAGCGTTTTCAAAAGCAGAAAGTGCTTCACATAAAATAAGCTGTGAGCCACTGTATGTTTGAAAAAACAATTTTGGGAAAATACTCACATATAGATTACATGCACCTTTTTTAATTTTAATAAATTCTTGCAGGAAGCCCATTTCGTTGTACCAAAACACACAGGGCACATGTACATCATCGGCACCGGACCCACTTCTTTTATCTTTTGCTTTTGCCATTTCTCTGCTATATTGACCGCGCAAATAAGTTATTTTGTTCTGTGAAAGAAACTATTAGATGACATTTATTGAACATAAATAGCATTATCACTAGTTTTTACCTTTACTTCATTGGGGCCAATAGATGGGTTAAAAGCTTTCAACTTGTCGGCCATATCATTGAGGGCTGCGTACCGGGCATGCTTGTTGTGGTAAAACCTGTGTTGGGGATTATATAAACACTCCTTGTCCTGCCACATTTCAATCAATTGTGGCACCGCTTCTT
This sequence comes from Linnaemya tessellans, assembly GCA_951800035.1. Lineage (NCBI taxonomy): Eukaryota > Metazoa > Arthropoda > Insecta > Diptera > Tachinidae > Linnaemya > Linnaemya tessellans. The sequence goes on along the minus strand of OX637533.1, from coordinate 29,999,832 downwards.
TGGTCCATTCCAACTAGAACAACACAAAAATATATATATATATATATATATATATATATATATATATATATATATATATATATATATATTTACAATGTACATAAAATGTATATGCTTATATAAAAACCTAATACTTACCTTTGTTAATTCCTTATCAACTTTTTCCTCCATTTTTACTGTATGTACTTCAAATTAAATTAAATTTATCTTAAAACCGCACTTCCACAAAAATGTGTTCAATTTAAAAACAGCTGATGTCAAACGCTTTGTCACTTGAAAATAGAACGCGCTCTAAATCAGAATTGTCATTTGTACTACACACAGAGAAATAACACATGCTATTGTTTAAAGGTGTTCACACTATATGTACGAATTTACCATGCGAAAAAGTGACATTCCACAAGGCAAATACATATAATGTGAACACAGCTTTACAATCCATTTGCTATTCACAAACTTACCTGGAACTTTAATTTCTGTTGAGATTTGCAGCCAAACCCTTTTAATTTTTTCGGCCAACTTGTAGCCTATACATTGTTCATTGTATAGGCACTCATTGCCCTGCAGCAGTAAAATTAATTGTTCGTCGTCCATTTTATTTTGTTTAAATCAAAAAAACAATAACAAATTTTTCAAATGATTGCAGGCAGAGACCTGCGCCGAGCGATTTTGTCGGCGGCGGCGGCTCGTGAAAAAATAACCGGCGGCGGCTCGAATTCGGCTTCAGCCGGCTGAAATCCCCCAATAGAAAAAAAAAACTTTTTTTTTAATAGTAATGTAGGCCAAGACGCCAAATAAAATATTGAATAATGAATGACCCGCTTAATAAATCATGACATATTCCTTAATTCAATTAAAATTCGATTAAAGTTTTTAATCTGAATTAAATTTGGCAATTTTAAAGTGATTTTTTAATAATATTTGTTTATTAAAAAGAATTGGATGGAAAGTATTTTAAAAAGGGCTTTTAAAATTTTTCGTTTTTAATTAAAATTTAAGCTTTTTGTAACATAAAAATATCAAAATATAATATATATGTAAAATAATATAATATATATATTTATACATATATGTATGCATGCATGTACATATCCAATAAACATTATTGGTTGATATCAACTTGAGATGCATTTGATATCAAATACCATTCTCAAATCTCCAACGTTAATTCTCAAATGCACCTCAATAGTCCGATTATAGTCTTCTCAACTTAAAAGGCTCATTTTTAATATGGTGATTTTCTTAGTTATCAAATTGAGAAATTTGTGATTTTCAACTTGATATCAAAGAAATTTCTCCAATTGGTTTCAAATGGATGGTACGGAATTGCCATATTAAAGAAAGCCCATTTATATAAATTTAGGATATAAAGCAATGTTTTTTACTTAGTTTTGTAACTTATTTATTATATAAAAAAAAAACATAAAATAATGAGATCATAAAAAGCAATTCATTTGAGTTATTTTTAAGTAATAATAAAAAAAAACATCATAAAAAAGATCATAAAAACAATTGATAAAAAACAATTCATTAAAGTTATTTTTAATAATAAAAAAACATTAATTAATTTGGGAGATATTTTCCTTTTTTCCATTTACATAATTTATCTTCTTATGAAGGCGGTTATTGTCGTGTTGGAAAAATGATATGAGAGTTCTTTCGAACTCGCCGTCCGAAGATGCAGCTGCAAATTTTTGATTGTAAGCTTCTGGAAACATTAATTAGATTTAGTTAATATTAATTTCAATCATAACATAAAAACATAATTACGTTTTAATGCCGCTGTCACACTTAAAGCTCGTACAGGTTGTTTTGTCTTAGTTTCTTGCCAGGAATATTTGATAGCTACCTCATCCGTTATCATTTTCCGCCAAACTGTTTAAAAATTTTATGGAATTGCCACATACTAACGCCATAAGTTCGGAAACCTAGTAGATGAATTATTAAACTTTAGTATTTGGAATTTTGTTTGTATTTTTGTCAAACTTACCAGATCGTTAAACTTGTTTTCAGATGCTTGAATTTTATCTTCGAATAGGCTGAAGTCCGACACTAGTTGAAATGGTGTTTTTGGCAAAATTGGCTTTCGCTTTAAGGTCGTCTTATTTCCCCCCGATTTTACCACTTCCAGTACTCTTTTTAGTAATTTCTGAGTGATTTCATGTTCTAAAAATATTGGAAATGTGCATTGTGTTTTTGTTTTTAGAAATATGCTTTACCTTTGAGCACATTTTTTTGGAAGTTGTCAATCTTTTGATTCAACTCATCCCAGTCTAAAAAATTAAAAATAATTCAAAATTATAATTGACATTTAATATAATTATACTAATAAAAAAAATAAAATTAGTTATGCTCACCTTTTTTGGTTACATACTCTTCGGTTATTGTTAAAAACGTACTGTTTAGATTCATCTACATGTGAATGAAGGGTATAAATAAAAATTGACTAGATTCGAAATTACTAAACATAATTATTTTATGTGATATTAGTTCCATTAAATGTTGATACTGTGAAGTCGAAAATTGCAGTGTCGCAAAATTTAATATTAAAATTGGATGATTTTATTGGAATAGTGAAAAAAGTTCTTTAAATTCAAAACTTCCTTTCCTATAATTTCTATATCGCTTTCATTTTGAGAAATAGACATTAATTTAAATATTCTATTGTTTATACTATAAAAATTATCAGGTCTTTTTGTAGAAAAATAAAACAAATTGGTATAAATTGATTTAATTGTCCCATTATTAAGAACTTTTTTATTTTTATTGTCATTTGGAGGTTTGGGCAATCTTAAGCTATCCTCCACCAATCTGTTATATATCTGAACTGCAATTTGATGATTTTTTTACATTTCCTTTTCAGTTTAGATAAATAGTTTTCAAATTTGAAAGCACTTATGGATTCTAGGCAACCATAATTAAATGCATCATTTGCTACGTGCGTGAGGCAGTGAAAATTAAAAGTTAAAAAAGTATCATCGTAGAGGCGAAATACATTTTTAACAAACTCAGACAAAAGAACTTTTGCACATTCGTTATTTTCCATACAAGATTTTTCATCTAACAGAATTCTAACTCCCACACTGAGCAATAAAAATATCGTTCAGCATCTAAAACGTCAGCAAGGACGAAACTGCCTGTATATAAAAGAAACGATCTTAATTCTGTAGCCTTGAACCTTTCAATTTCATTTAAGCTTCGAGGATGTCTAGCAAATTCTTTTGGCACTAGGTTGCTCAAAAAAGTAGTTTTGAATTTAGTAATTTAATTTCTGACGGTTTTAAAGAAAAAATGCAATTTTTTTTTTTGATCCAACCAATGAGTAAAGTTTTCATAAAGCCAAGGCACACTACATGCATATAATCATTAGGAAATGAATTCACGATATCTATAGGTAATTTTTCTATAGCCAGTGGCTCTAGCAGTTTGTGATGGTTGGCATCTATTCTTAAGCGAAAGTTGGAATCTGTTCTGAAATTATGTACCGCACTTCTAAAAATCATTCTATGATTAACAGATTCTCCTTTCTGGGTACATTTGAGACAACTAAAGAACCCCGTATGCCCTTTGATACCAAGAATATGCGATCTTGCTGGTGCATCGCATATAAATGCGCGACAATTGACAGGAAACAAGTTTTCCTCAAAAATTAAACCCACATCAATCAGTTCACATAAATCATTAACAAACCTTGTTAAATATGTATTTGGACACAATGGTTTACTTTTACCACAATAAGCGCCTACAACCATAACGTCTGGCGTCCCATTGACATTTATTAAAATAGGCCAAGTTTGCAAATTGGAACTCTTTGCTTATTCAGGCTTAGTTCGCCAGAAAATGAAGAATTTTTTAGCAAAAAATCGGTCAATGTGTCTTTAACGCCGTAATGTACATATTCATTTAACCCCATTTTTTCAACTGGCGCACTTTTGGGAGGTCCTCACGTCTTTAGGAAGTCCACAAATGTGGGTACTCAAAATTTTTAGAAGACTATTAGCAGCTGCGTTTGTAATATTAAATTGAACTGCCCATGACGCAAGCTCATCCCTCAATTCACCTAAATTTTCTACTATTTCCTCCTTTTCACTTTCGCTTTCCGATTCAGATGAATTGCCCTCACTTCTAAATTCCTCAAAAGACACGTTTCCACAAGCATTTGATGTCGAAGGTCCCATTGCCAAAGTTTCATCGGCAAATGAGTGCTCCGACAGCAAAGCCACCACCTGCCTCACCTCACTTTTAACTTTCTTTGATCTATTCATTTTTATATTAATTATTTAAACTTTGCTTACCTTTAATTGTCTTTCCTTCACTTAAATGCACTTTTATTTATTTGTATTTTTTAATACTTGCTTTTTTTCACTATTTTCACTTCTTTCACATTTGCAAATTTGTAATAAATGAATAAATGCAGCTGCAACATGTGTTTTTAAACGCTACCAGATCTGTAAGCGATTGCACAAAACAGCGCTGTCATGCGAGAATAAAAAAAATTAGAAAAAAATTTCAAATTTATCACAAATCGTATTCAAGTTCAAAAAATGTTTGGTCTCAAGTGGAGAAGTGTTAGATATCCACTTGAGATTTAAAATTTTTCTCAAAGATTGGATAAAATATTAAATCTCAAATTGATGCCAAGTTGAAAACAAAAAAGGAGAAAAATGTTTCAACTTAAGTTGAGAATTACATTAGAAATCAACTTGAGAATTAAGCTTTTCTCTAACATTGGAGAAATAATTTTTCAATGCATATTGGGTACATATTTATGTACGTACATATATTTAACATCTACAAATACGTGATGAATAAAATACGTTTTATTTAACTGGTGCTTATGCCAGCTCATCAGTTAGCCTTCAATTATATTTTTGAAAAGTTTTCTTTCTCTAAGTTTATATAAGAACTCTCAAATATATAAATGAGAATTACGGGAATATAAACAATAAGTAAGAGAACCTCTGCGAAAAATGCAGTGAACAAATTACAATGGAATGTCCACTAATGAACTGGCATAAACACCAGTGGCACAAAAAACTTCAGTTTTTAAGAAGTGACAGATTCAGATAGCTTATGAAATAATTCATAGTTATCGTGTATGAATAGGACACGTTTTACCGTCAAAGCATTTAAGTTTGACCTTTTTGCATTGACAAGTGTACCAGCACTTGAAAAGGCCTCTTCTGATGATGCGCTCGTTAAAGGAATGCTTAAGATTGATGCCGCGAGTTTCCCTATGTTGGGGTATTCCTGTTAAAACGGAAAAATGTTTTCAGTTGAAGAATAGATAAATGTTGCTTAATATCTTAACAATCTACAAAGTGGAGAATGAAGTTTTATTTACTTACCTTTTCATTTTTTCGCCACCAAGTAAATGCGTCGCAGTCATCGTCTTGTGATGCAAAACATGATTGTATTTCCTTCTTCAGAGGATCTATTGCTTCCAAATCGCTAGTTGAAGCTATAAATAGTGCAATACCACTCCGAATATTTTTACTATCTATTTTCTGAAAATTATTTAGTATTACGTATATGTATACACTTAAATTTTTGGAATTTTTACATGTTTTTTTGCATTTCTCGAAGTTGTCGGCACTTCTTCACGAACAATTATACTGCCTTCATTCTGGGGTTTAACAATTTAATTGAAAATTATGTCACTTTTCGAAATTCCACCGTTAGGATCATCAGCAGTTAAAAACTCAAAAAGGTCTATATTATCTTTAACAGGAACTTTCTTCAGCCAATAATTGTCCAACCTTTTCCATTTTTTTTGAATTGGATCTAAAAGTGCTGCGACCAAATGAACCTTACGGATTTTAAATCTTTCCTCAAACTTTTGAGTGGCACACGAATACATTTTCATGCTTTCCTCGAAATTAACCTTTGCAGAATTTTCCCGAAGGGCGTCTGAAATTTTTTCATAGAAGACGAGATTTTGAAATCGTAGTTCAAAATATCACAAGTAAATGGCCTTTGAAAAAGATCAAGATGCGTTTGCATCATCTCAAAGTCTTTAAATCTGTCCTGGAAGTTATGAAAAAGTGTTTCAAATAAAAATGCTAAGTAGTCATATTATTTAATATTATTTGTATTTTTTTAAATAATTGAAGTTTTAGGAAAATTTGAGAAATTGTTTGATTGAATTTCGCATAAAAGAAGAAATAACATTGTTTTACAATTCAAAAGAATTTTGAATAAATCATAAAAACTTTGATCCATTCCTTGAAGAGCTAAAATAAAATCATTTATAAAAGCAGTTGTGTCGGCCAAAAACGCTAAATCTAAAATAAAATGTAAATCTTTAACACTAGAAGCGCCGGAACTTACAACCCCCCTAGAACCGCCACTGTGCCAAAATTGTCCCATTGTGTATATTACAAAGTTCTTTGAAATATGATATGAAACTTGTGATTAAAAATTTTTTTGAATTAAATTTTTATTCGTAAAAAACAGAAACACAACAATTTATGAATTCAATGTCTGATAAAAAATTAAAAGATTAATTATAAAAGAATATAATTAAATACTTAATATCTAATTTTTTGAATTTGAAAAGCAAGTATTGCATAAATAATATTCATGGCTCGTACACTTACTGCACACTGTTTTTTTGCACTGATGGCACTTCACAAATGATTTGTTATTTGTGCAGTTTGATTTGACCTGACATCTTGAACGTTTTTCCTGCCTTTCTGGTATGTATTCTGGGATATCTGAAGGTATTGATTTTTTTCTACTAATCATATTTTTAGATCCTAATTCTTCACCCAGTTGCAATAGAAAATCTCTGCGTTTAATTTTGTTATTGCTGATAAGTTTAAATATTGTCCATGAGTTTATGGCTGCTAGATCTAACATATTATAAAATGTGTGAACGGGCCAACGTCTAGATGGTGCCTTTACTGTGTACTTACGGCTCATTGAGTCCACGACATCTACTCCGTATTTCGTGCTATTGTAGAATAACACTGTCTCTGGTTTTTTCTTTGGCGTAGAGCTTATTGTTACATCTGGATGCATAGTGCTGAGAATCCGCACATTTTTGTTGGATTTAGCCTGATAAACTGACAAAGAGCTGGCGTTTGTTCTTAAAACAGTCGTGCTGTATAGCCTCTCTTTTGCCGTCTTTACGGCAATGGGTATTTCTCTTCGAGCTCTATTAATCGTGCCCACGATACTAGTGTTTTTGGACTTCAAATATTCCGCTAGCAAAAGTGAAGTAAAAAAGTTGTCACAAGTAACATTTCTGCCTTTATTGATATAAGGATCCATTAATTTCTTCACTACCCAATCTCCCAAACGCTCCTCATTTGGTCTATTGTCATCCCTGCCAAGATAAGGAAAAGCATTTATTACATAGTTTTCATCGCTGTCAACCGCCATCCAAAACTTTTGACCATATTTATCAGGTTTTGAGCTCATAAATTGAGTAAATCGACAGCGACACTTAGAGGGAAAGAGTTGTTCGTCAATTGTTATATATGGGCCGGGCACGTAACACGCTTGTGAGTTTGCAATAAATTCATACCAAATTTCGGAGATCATACCAAACTTATCTTTATTCAGTCTTTGTCGTCTAGTTGTCTTGTGATCAAATCTCAGAAACTTCATTATCTCTCGAAATCGATTTCGGGACATAATTGCCTTTATAATTGGATTACCCCATTTTGTTGACCATAATGAGTCCATATCTAATTTACTTGCACCAATTGCTCCTCGAATGTACAGTATACCAATAAAGCCCTCCAATTCCTCCAGAGTTATATGCCAGCTTTCATCTTGTAATTCGCGTTGACCCTCTTCCGTTGTACATTCTAATATATGTTGCAACATTCTTTTTGTAAATATTAGTTTCCAAGCACTTTCACAAGTTTCATCTACGTTACGCATCGCATACGAGGTTGGTCCACTGCGGTCCCTAAAAACGTTTTGGCACCCATGCCTGCCAGCTTTATTGTCTCCTTCAATTATTGTCCAAGCTGTTCCATCGGGCGAAAAAATAGCTTTATTTGAATCTGATATTTCTGTACGTGTATGCGTCAAAGTTGTAGGTAATCGCACAGTTGCAGACGACCGCCCGCGAGGTGCTCGAATACCTGCGGTACGTCCTCTTCTGCGACCCTTACTTTGATCTTGTGCCTCATTTATAGTGCTGGTAAAGCTTGTTTCATCTGAAATAAATCCAAATTAGAATATTTAGTATTGAAGTTATAACAACAATATAGAAGAAAAGCACAATATATTACTTCAAAATTAAAAATAATATCGCAGGTTACCTTGTTGTACTTCTATTTGAATAGCATTGTCAATTTCGTCAGAAGAAGAACTGGAACTAGTCTCCAATGCATAATCATCGTCTGAGTATTCCAAAGGCTCGCCATCTGACTCATCCTCCAAAATATCATTCAAACAAGACACAATTTCTTGCGCGTTCAATATTTTCTTACTTTGAGCAGACATATGTATGTTACGCTGAACAACGTGAAACTAACTGACAAAAATTTTGCTATAAAAAAGACAAACACGAAATTACAAAAAAAAAATTAAAAATGTTTTCTTTCATACATACCAACCAAGCGTTTGACTCTTTCACATAGAACAAAAAGAGAAGCACCGTTATTTTATTTCTGCATGTATGTATTTTAGTTTGCAAATACAAAAATTACGTACTTTTTTCTTAACTATAAAAAATACTGAGGGGACAAAAATGACCCAACGGCAGATCTAGGTAAAACACACTTTTTTTTAATATTTGCATGTGAAAAAATTTTATACATTAAAATTATATACATAAAATTAATAAAAGTCAAAAAGTTTCATAAATGGAAATAAAAAAATAAAGAAGTTAATGGCCACACAACTCGTGTGTGGGACAAAAATGGCACGGTGGCGTTTCTAGTGTTAAATGACTGACATTCATTCTTCTATATCTTCCAAGTTTTATTTTAAAACTCTGCCATTTCTTCCCTTAGGTCAAATAACATGTTTAAGCAAATGCCACGTAGATCCTGGAAAGGAGCATTTTTAGTTTTTAGAAATTTGACAAATTTCCTGGGGGTAAGTGAGTGGTGGCCCCCAAGTATTTTATTTATAACTTACTCTACAGTCTTCATGGCAGAACACTCGGACATAAATTTCGTTGCAAGAAATGTTTTTAAATTTGTTTTTTAATTTGACCCACGAAACCTTCATGTCTTCCAGTCATTACATTTGCTCCATCCGTACAAACACCTGCAAATTTTCTAGGGTCAGCAACAGAAAAAAGTTTGTCACTCACGACATCAAACAATGATTTCCCTGTAACGCTGCCATTGATGGTTTCAAGGGTAAAAACATTGATTCAAAAACATCGTAGTTTGCATCAACACATCTTATGCAAACAACAAGTTGGCTAAGGTCGTTGATGTCTGTGCTTCCATCTAAGCAAATTAAAAAAAAATTAAAATTTTTTAATTTTCCTCTTATTGCATATTCTACTGATGCTCCTAATTGATTGCTACGCCGACTTACACTATTACAGAAAAATTAAAATTCAACTTTTGCAAAACTTTTATAAAAATTTCTTTAATAAACTTCCCATCAGAAAATGTTCTACCATGTCTAACAATATCAAGGCTTATGAGGCTTGATTACTCAGTTTTTAATTTATTCAACCTTAAACATCCATCCTTTAATTTTTTCTAAATAAAGGGTTTTATACTTCTTATAAAGCTTTTTCCTCTCGTTATTATTAAATTTATTCATTTCAATATGAAAACAATCAAAATGCCTTTTTAAAACATTAAGCCAATTTGACTTGAAAGTTTGATAACATAATAAGAATTCAACATTACCAAAAGCATTAGTTATCATAAAATATTGTTCGTGCGTCTTGGTCAATTTCATTTAGTTCATATAACAACACACAAAAAAAACAGCCGCTACACATGTGCATTCATCGCTTGCATTGAACATGCATTGAATGACCACACAACCTTTTTCGAGTGTGAACCTGAAGAAAAGTAATAAAGCATCCGCTAAACATGTGCACTTGTCGACTTCTCATCAACGACTAACTGAAATGAATATGTGTGAGTTCTCTCCAAACAATTGCTTCATGAACTGGGCATCCCTGGTATATACATATGCTAATATTTATGTCTTATTTTAAGTTGTTTTTCACACAGATATTATTATTAACAAAAGTACCGAAAATCAGGCTCAAAATACCGCAATTTCATTTAACATACAATAGTACCATCACTGGCTTACAAATGTCACTTAACAACGTTAGGAAATTCTATTTTATACAGGTTGGGGATTACCGTCAACGTTACAGTACATTTCGGTAAGCGGTTGCATTGTTTTCAATCAACAAAAACGATCAGCTATTTTGTTACGGGACGTGGACGCTCGTTCATAGTCAGATCTTGTAGATCAAGTGTGCCCAGAAGTTCCTTATGGAAGAGTAAACACCAATACATTGAAAGAAAAACAAAATTTTATTAAATTTTTGTTGTTGTAAAAACAAATACATACAAAGCAAAGGTACACTGTAAAAATAAAAAAAAAGTTTAATATGTGTAAATTTTATTTCAAGCGCGTACTTACCAATCCAAATGTTCTGTAAGTCTTCCATGATCTTTCCAATAAATTATCTAAATTTATGTCAATATCAGTTGTAGATAATTTTAATAAGGCCTCCAAATTTTCGTTGCTCATTCTACTTCTATTATTTGGTTTTAAAGATTTCCAAAAATCAATGCCTCTTAAATTAGAAATTTGAAGTTCAAAATCGCATTGCAGATCACATAGCTCCATTTGTAGCTCGGGCTTTTGACTGTATATGCTACATGTCATTGGAGTAAAAAAAGAGGTACCATTTGCTTAATGCTGTCAAAATCTTTAAATCTTTTTTCAAAATTTGTTTTCAAATTGGCTATGTGATTTAAATATTTAAAAAATCAAAATTTAAAATGTTGTACTCATTTTTAAGATAGTTTTCAAGCATGGAAAGTGGAACATTTTATCCATATTTAAATCATACATAAAAATATCTATCTTTTTAAGAAAACCTTCGATTAAGTCAACCAAGTCAAAAACAGATTTGTTTTTCCCTTGAAGGGAAATGTTAAGGTAATTTAGGTGAGTTGTTAAGTCCGTTAAAAATGCTAAGTCTATATTAAACGCTTGAGATTTAATTTCGTCTAAAAACTCGAAATTTGTAAATTGTAATTCTATAAACTCAACAACTTCCTTTCGCGCTTCATAAAAACGTTCAAGGCATTTTCTTCTACTTAGCCATCTCACCTCAGTAAACATAAGTAAATCTCCATACTGATTTTTGCATCAAAAATGTCAATACCTCTCGTATTTCGATGGAAAGGAATCAGTGCAAAAATTTTCTCATTTACATTAAAATTATTGTCAACCATTCTAATGGATAATATTAGTTGACTTATGTCAGAAATATCGCATGATTCATCCAATGCAAGAGAGAAGTATGTACATGACTTGAATTTCAAGCGAGTCCACGTACTTGTTAATTTCTCCGATTCTTCGGGTCACTGTGTTTCGTGACGAAGGAACTGTTTCAATTGAGTCTGCCAATAAATTTCCACTTTCCCCAAAACAACACAGCATTTCCTTACAAACTTCTTTTATAAAAATACCATCAGAAAACGGTCTACAGTTCTGAGCAATTCAAAAGCTTGCAACATATGATGCTTTTAGAGGTCCAGTATAAGTATCATTTGACTCGAAATTAAGACGTTGCATATTTATTTCCTCACTATGACTTTCAATGTACTCCAAGATTCGGAGCGCATCCTGAACCAAAGAAGATTGTTTTAAGACCTCAAGTAACTGTTATCTTGATCTATGTGCTATATTATTGGCAACGTGATTTGCATGAAATGTCTTAAAATATACTTAGTGTCAGTTTGAATTATTTGAAAGCATATTAAACATTGTGCTTCAGCCTTAAAATTATAAGTAAAAAAAAAAATCATTTTCCCATTTATTTTTCAAATTCATTTTGTTAAGAATATAGAAAAAAATCCCCAAAAAAGTTTTCAATTATGGGAGAGTAGATTGTGCGGTATCTTCATGAATAAGTAGTATAAGTTTGAAATTTGAAACTAACACCAATTTTTTCCAAGTGCTTTTTTAAATACACTTTTTTAAACGATATAATACGCTAAACAAAAACAAAATCTTCTTTGTGATCGCTGTCGTCAATGTTTACCAGCAACCCTTATGAAAGTGTTGTTGCTTTCCATTTGCTTTTATCCAATGAAGAACAACAATAAAATAAAAATAAGACGAGGTTGTATTTCGTATTGCTAGTGCTGGGTGCTGTATGCGAGTATTAAAACACACAGCCTATAGCTAAGCGCTTTTACAAAAACAAATGAGTATTAAGCCATAGATGATCAAAAATAAAAATGAGATGTATTAGCGCTCGCTCTCGCAACCCTAACTCCCAGCAAACATATTGGCAAACACCTAAAACAAGTTTCATAACGATATGAATAAAAAGGTGTTTTTAACAGAGACAGTAACCATTTTATTTTTTGTGTGTTTAATTGTAATTGAATCGTGTGTGTTTACTGTGCTTTGTTCAACAAAACCCAACAACAATGCTTAATAAATTCCTGAAAAATATGACGATACTCCGACGCATGTGTTTTCGTCGCTTGCTCAACGACGAATGAATGAGTTTTTAAAAGAGCGTAACAAATGTGTATGAATTATTTTCAAACAATTGTTGTATGGGCTGAACATCTATGTATTAAGCACATAGGGCCTGGGCGCTCTGTTGTAGATTATACAATAATCTACCCCTTAGATTGAGAAGCTTTGAATACTCTACATCACGAATTAAACATTTGCTATTTAATAATGCTATTTAATAATTATATTTAATAATTATATCTATTGTTGCCTTCATTGTTAACTAATTAACGCATGGTACCTTAATTACAATCAACAGTATAAAAATTTTTAAATTTTACATTTATTTAACATTATAATATTGAATTGTTATCGAATTATTATCTAATAATATTTTTCTGTTATGTGTATAATCATTACAATTGTAAATATATTTTTAATCATATATGGCCCTTTGGGCTCGATTAAATAAACGAACAAATAAAAAAAAATAATTGGTTTCCAATGGCAGCCTCCAATCTACTTCTCCTACACTGTGGCCAGTTTCGACTTGGATTAGTAACCTGGGTTCCATAGGCGATTTAAAATTACGTTCCCTACTCCTACACTCTGACCCTATTCGTCTTGTTACTGCACCTCTTGATGTTCCAGATGCTTCATCTTCTGTGGCCTGAGCCCCACCTGTTGCTCCAACCGATTCAGCACTAGCAGCTACAGTCCTAATAGATGCTGTGGATATTGTGAAGTTCTCTCTTCTACTTCTCCAAGTTGTCTTCTCTTAAGTTTCTGTATTTCGTTAACAGCTTCCAGTAACTCCTCTGGCACAAAGTCTACCTGGACACCCCCAGTTGCATATGCTGCGTAGATATTAAACTTAGCTCTATCAAAGAACTTACCTCTTGCAACGTACTGCTTATAAGTGTTTCTTATAATCTCGTTGGCAACCCTCCGATCTTTAACACATCTTGTTGCAACTATTGCTGCACATACTGCTATATGACATTTAGAATGTCTCACATACTGGCCCCCACTTTGGCAGCTTTGTATTATGCTGGCCATCACAGCTGCTTGTTCCTCTGCTGGTGACCCTGGTCTTACTTCTTGAATTAGCTTTTCCATGTCATCTTTTGCAAATATAGCTCCAGCTAATGGAGTCAGGATTGTTATGCTTCAAACCATAGCTGGTCTATGCAATCGGCACAAAGCAGGCTAGCCTGTTTGATTTTAATGACAACTTTTTCTTGTCAGTGGATTTTGGAGGCTTGTTTGAAGGTGGTGAGCATTTAAAAGTGGGCACAAAGCATAAATTGGCAGGTTGCCTACCTTATGGATAAACCTAAACTTCCAGGTCTTATCGCCATCTGAGTTCTTTACTCTGCGAGATTCGGACCCGACTACAAAGAGAATTTGAGCACAAAAGTGCAAAGCATAAGACTTAGCGAAATCAAATCAGAGCATAACTTTTTAAACTCCAATCTCAATTCTTCATAATCAAATTGTGTGCCACCAAACAGTTCTGAGACCTCCCGTCCTGTCATGCCCGTTATTATAAAATCTTTAGCAATGGCATGGCCTGCCAGTTCATTTGGCGATTGACCAGAAACATCTTCAGTCTTTTGAGAATTTTTGAGTAAAGTTAATTTTGCTGATGTTCTATTATCAGAGACATTAACTTTACCTTCAAATAACCTATTAGATTTTCAGGAACTTTTACAAATTCGTCTTCCAAAGCTGAAAGGGTCACTACATGATTTTTTTTTTTTTTTATTAAATTCATTTATTCAAGTATATAATATTAACAATATAAGGGCCCCAGCGCCTCTAGGTCATTAAAGGGGCTAGTTGGTAATGGTAATAAAAAAATAAAATAAAAACAAAATACTTATAAATTAGTTAACAAAAGTTGATAACAATTTGTACAAAATTTAAATACAATAAAAAATAAAATAAGTGATGTGATGTGATGTGTACAGTAGTTCAATTACATAAAAGCATTTCTATATCTTGAAGTAAATAACTTTTCAGAGCGGATTTAAACAAGGATATTCTTTGCATATTTTTAAGTATTGCTGGAAGGTGATTGAACTCGGAGCAACCAGCATATTCGACGCTTTGTTTAGTGGTTTCAAGCCGACATCTCTTGACTAAGAAATTAGAGCTAATTCGGGTGTTGATATTACTTTGATTTATTCTGAATTCTATGACGTGGTATCCTATATTACGCATATCTTTAAACATGTATATTAATAATTGCATTTTGTACAATCCATATATTGGTAAAACAGTTTTCGTTATTTCCTTGTATAGAGATAATGTCGAATATAATCGTGGAAGATTAAACACCATTTTTAATGCTTTATTTTGTGCACTTTGAAGTGATTTGAAGTCAACTGTTTTTTTATGACCATAAATCATTGGCAGGTAAGACAAATGGCTGTGTATTAAAGCGTTATATAATAGGAGCTTAGTCTTCTTATCAAATATGTTTTTAAATTTATGGAGGATTCCAATTGCTGGAGCTATTTTGCTTTTCAAGTATTGGATGTGTTTATTCCAAGATAAATTGTTTTGGAAATGAATACCTAGGTATTTTAAGGTATCACATTCATGAATTTCTACACCACCTACAGAGATATTAAAAGCTGGTGTATTTCTCAAAAAATAAGGCCGAAATCTAATCAACTTTGTTTTGTCTCTATTCAGTGATAACCTGTTAAGCCTTACGTATTCAAGAAGCATATTGGCATCATGTTCCATTTGTGATTTAAGTATCAGTTCATGTTTATATGGGTAAAAAAGACTTATGTCGTCAGCATACATTATCAGCTTTCCATAAAGTTTAAGATTTGATATATCGTTCAGAAATATCGTAAACAGCAACGGGCCCAATACACTTCCCTGTGGCACACCATACTTAACGGTATCCATGGTGCTTTCCGCACTATTTATTTCCACATACTGTAATCTCTTATCTAGGTAGCTTTTAATTAAGTTTGATGCACTCTCTTGAAAACCACAGTAGGGAAGTTTTTGTAGTAATATATTATGATCAACAAGATCAAACGCCTTTGAAAAGTCATAGAAAATTGCACCCACACCACCGTTATCATTATCCAGGCTTCCACATATATAATTAACTACGTTTACAACGGCTTCCTGCGTTCCGCTACCCTTTTTAAAACCGAATTGTAATCTATATAAGAGATTGTTTAGATCCAGATGTTCTGATAGTTGTTTGTATAAAACCTTTTCAAAAACTTTATCAATCATAGGTAGCAAAGCTATGGGTCTAAACTTGTCCACTGTACACGCTTTATTATCTTTTGGAATAGGTATAACTTTTGCAATTTTCAAAGTTGCGGGATATACCGATGAACTTATGATATCATTGAAAATATATACAAGTTTTGGTATTAATATGTTTTTACATTTAAAAAGAACTTTGCTCGATATGCCATCATAGCCAGGGCTTTTATTAAATTGTAGGCTTGAAATTATTTCTAAAATCTCTTCATTACTTGTGTAGTTAAAAGAGAATTGATTTATACTCTGACTTAAGGTATTGAAATAATTACAATTATCGTCAGCAATTTTTACTATTTCTTCGTTCAAAAGTTTCGGTGCTTCAATAAAATATCTGTTAAATGCGTTACATTTTTGAGTATCATCAATAATTACATCACCATTATGCTTCAATTGCAAGGTTTGTTTTCGGTTCCTCCTTAGGTTTTCATTTAAAAATTTCCAGCATTTTTTGGGATTGGTTTGAAGATCGTTCAGACTGTTTTGATAATACATATTTTACTAGCGTTTTTTATTATTTTGCTCATACGTCTTAATTTATTTTCAATAGCTATGTATCTTCCTCTTTTTCTCCTTGCTTCAAGCAATTCTTCTTTTAATTTTATAAGAGAGCGAAGGCTTTCATTTATCCAAGGTGCTATTCGATATTTTGTTTGGACTTTTTCTATCTTTTCAACAGAAGATTCTCTAATACAAGTAGAAATTGTACTTATTAATCTCGACATATCATTGGATGAGTTCCCTGTGTGATGCAATGAATTGAGTTTATCTTGTAGGCATGTGAGCAGCAGACTATAGTCGCATATTTTGTATCGTTTTTCAGTACACTCTGCTACTTATTACTTTGCATGAAAGCATATTGTGATCGGTAATGTCACATCCAATGGTGTCAATTAGAAGATTGTTTGATATATTACTGTATATGTGATCAATTGATTTTCCACTTGCTGGTCGAGTAAT
Source organism: Linnaemya tessellans (assembly GCA_951800035.1). Taxonomy (NCBI): domain Eukaryota; kingdom Metazoa; phylum Arthropoda; class Insecta; order Diptera; family Tachinidae; genus Linnaemya; species Linnaemya tessellans. The sequence goes on along the minus strand of OX637533.1, from coordinate 29,982,912 downwards.
CATACAATGACAATTTATGTAGTCATAATGCGATAAAGTGTTTGAGAGATCTGTATTAACAATTTCATTAAAAGAATCTATATTTGAGTCTCCAATTACAATAGCAGGTAAGCGAGAGTTAATATTTAAAATGTTGTCAATAAAACCAAAAATGTATTTATATCACACTTTTGGGATCGATAAAATGTACAAATTTTAAGGAATTTACCATTTACTTTAAAATTTTGTAATGATACTTGAATTGCTTCAATAAACTGTTTGCTTTCGCAGTAATCCACAACATGTAGTAAATTTTCTCTTATATAAAGCGAAGTTCCGCCATATCCGTCATTTCTACAACAATGAATTACATTGTATCCAGGTATGTTATAGATTTGTTGTTGTTTATTGTTCAGTCAATGGACAAATAATCCTTATAGACTAAGATAACATAAAAAAAAATATATACCTAATACCAAGGTTGCGAACAAACAACTATTAATAAACAAATGTATCACACATATGTACAACATATAAACTTAAAAATATAATTTAATAATTTAATTATAGAATTTACTAATCACAGTTGATTTAATAAGCTAAAAAGTAGCATTTTGAACTCTGTTTTTTCAGTGCTGAATTCGATAGAAATGTTAGAATATCGTTGAATATTATAGTTCATTTCATTCATGAAAGAGAAAGTGCGCGATAGGGTACCGTTACGTGCATAGTCCGTACGATGAAACGGGACATCGAATAATTTAGCTAATCTTAGATTTCTAGGAGGAGTATAAAATCGTATAGAATGCAGCAAGTCTGAGCAATCAATAAATCCATTAATAATATCATATACCAGCATGGCAGATTGAATTTTTCTACGTGACTCTAAAGATAAATAAGCATCTGGATTCATATTGAACGGAGGATAAATAAGATAGCGAACGAGTAGCGTATTTAACAAAAATGCGTTGAATTCTCTCTATGCGAGTAATAATATTAGAGTTATGTGGATTCCAAATAACAGAAGCATACTCTAATTTAGACCTAACAAAAGACGTATAAACATGTTTAAGTGTGTATGGATCAGCGAATTCGGAACAGGTTCTCTTGAGAAAACCCAGCATCTTGTAAGCTTTAGGTAATATATACTCAACATGAGCAGTAAAAGACAACGAGCTGTTAAATAAAACGCCTAAGTCAAGCTTAGTATCGGACGTATTTAATAATGCACCATCAATATAAAAAGCCACAACATTGTGGACAACAGACCTATGAAAAGAAACATGCAAACATTTGCTAATGTTCAAACTCAGATCATTTAGACGACACCAATCACTGAGATTATTAAGCTCAGTTTGCATAATTTGGGCATCATAAATCGAATCTAACTTCATGAAGAATTTTAAGTCATCAGCATACAATAGATATTTAGATTTAAGAAAACAAGCGCCAACATCGTTGATGAATAGGTTAAACAATAGAGGCCCAAGTATACTACTCTGAGGTACACCTGACATCTGCACATAGGGTACAGAAGTATAACCTTCAATCCTAACCGAGCAAGTTCTGTTGGACAAGTAAGATCTAGTTCAGGTTAGGAAATTAGAATGGAACCCCATTAATTCCATTTTTGATAGCGAGACTGAATGGGATAGTCTATCAAATGCTTTTGAAAAATCAGTGTAAATTACCTCAACTTGAGCGCCGTTAGCCAAGGCCTCTAAGCAATATTCATTGAATAGAGTCAAATTCGTCACAGTAGACCTTCCAGCGTAGAAGCCATGCTGATAAGGGGATAACCAGCACTTAGTTAGGAAGAACAGTTTCTTATGAATAATGTGCTCAAAAATTTTAGAAACACATGATAATTTAGAAATAGGCCTGTAGCACCTAACATCATCCCTCCTCCCATCTTTGAATATAGGAGTGGCCGTAGCATACTTCCATCTATCAATAAAAGCTCCCTCCTCTAGCGACAATTTGAAAATAAACGTTAGTGCGGGTATAAAAGACGAGGCAGCCTTCTTCAATAAGTGCGTACATAGGCCATCAATATCAGATTTAAAAGAGGCCTTAGCCTGGATGATTGCTTCAGAAACATCGTCCTCAGACAAAACAAAGAATCCAAAATCAATGTTAGTTGTGGTCCCTGAAGCAGAAATATTATACCCAGGTGGCTTAAAGTTTGATTTAAAGAAAGATGCAAACATGTTAACCGCATCATCACAAGAATTAGAGGCTGTCCCATCTAGATGAACAGTCGAAGGAATATCAGACGATTGTTTTTTAGACTTTATAAAGGACCAAAAAGACTTCGGGTTACTTTTTATCTCTTGTTCCTTAGACAAAATAAATTGTTTATAAAGAAATTTATTTAGGAAGTTAAATTCCCGACGGTAATGAATAAACTTAGCTTCAGATTCAGAATCCCCACTATTCAAAAACTTTCTGTGAAATTTGTTGCGCAAATTCTTCAACTTTTTCAGACTACTAGTGTACCACGGCAGTTTATAAGGTTTTTTAAAAATTTTATGCTTTCAATTTCTAAGACCAAAGGTTGATGATGCATAATAGGCTGAGAGATCCACAGTAAAGGTGTATAAATTTGGTATTTAAGAAACTCGGATAAGAAGACTAAATCCAGAAAACGATTTAGTTGATTAGAAAAGGTATTAACTTGACGCAGATTCAGCGACAATAAACTGTCAACAAAATTAATTTCAAAGCTATGGTTAACATTGCAAGGCGTTAAGAACGAGCTGTCGGAAAATTTCGACCATAAGATGTTTTTTAGATTAAAGTCACCAAGGATACAAAGGCTATCATTTACTGTGAAATTCTCACCAATAGATAAGATGTTAGAAATATGAGCATCATACAAACAATCGGAGCTGTTGGGTGGAATATAAGATGCACATACCAGAACAGAACCACTCGCACTAGATACTGATACAATTAATTGGTCTGCTAAGCCATTAAGATCGTTGATAGAGCAAAGCGATGATTTAAAACAGGCTCTTACTGCCACCAGAACACCACCACCGAGCAATAGACCAGTAGAAATCGGATCCCTATCCTTACGGTACACATTCCATTGATTAGGATCAGAATACTCAGCATCGGAAAAATCTCTGCTCAACCAGGTCTCCAGTAATACAAAAACATCAAAATCACATTGCGAAGAAAAATTGTACACTGTGATAGATTTGGATCGCATTCCAGAGAGATTTTGAAAATAGATCTTTATTCCATCACATCCACTAGCAGTGTTGCCGTGGGTGCGGCGCCTGGTCTCGAAAATTTACGAAAGGCCGAACTTTAATATTGGCTGGCCAAATTTCAGGCTTGAGAATTTTATCATAGTGGGCACACGAAATACCAATCTTAAAGTTGACACGTTTCAAGGTAGATAAATCAGCGTCATTTTTTACCAGCTTAAAACAGGCCAAGTGACACTTACTAATATTCGCCGTTTTTTCAACATAGTTTAGAATTTGGTCCGCCGTAACGGTTGGCTTGAACGATGAGATGTAGATCCATTTTTTATTGGAAATAACATTCAAATCCTTAGATGAATTGGCGGCATAAATCACAGGACCTTTAGTACTGTGACGTTTGCTCTTACCGGCATGCGCGGGAGTAAGTTTGTTAATAGTGTGTGCAGATGTATGTACATTCTCAACGGGATTATGTGATGAAGGCGGTGGTAAAGAAGTTGTAGCATTACAACTAGGTGAAACAATATTATCAATGAGAGCATTCGCACCAGACTCTTGATTCGCAGTACCCAAAGCTGTATTATGCATGTCAGACGTAGCTGAATTAAGTTTTAATATGTCCGAAAACGAGACTTTATCAACTTCAGCTGTTGTTTCATTAATTACACCTGTAATTGCACTACATATTGTTTTGTTGCTTTCTGTAGCAGCCTGACGCATTCCATTATTATTACTGTGGTGCTCCTTTAAAACACCATACAGATGATTAATTTCTTCCAGGTTTTTACTACAGGATTTTTGAATTTCATCTAGCTTTCGCAATCTCCCAATGTACCTCTTCTCAATCGCTTCTAATAATTTTTTAATTTCCATCTCATTACGATGTAATGAATCTTTAAATTCACCTTTGTAATCAGCCAAATTATCAGTATTTTTTTTTTACACCAACTTGCACTTCGGCCATTACTAAATCAACATTATGGATGTATTGAAGGCAGTCATCACATAGAAACCTGATGAAGCCAGAAAATTCAAGTACTCCACGAGAATACTGGTCAACACCAGAGCATTTTTTAGCAGATTGATACACTTTTTTGCAGATACCCTCGCACATTAGGCCACTTTCACCCCGAATTGCAGTTTTGCAATGAATGCCATATTCGCAGTCTTTATAATTAATACGCTTTTAGTTTATGTAAAAAACAATAATTATTTATTTCAATATAGAGCGCTAAAAAATTTTTGCTTGTTGATCGCTCAGTGATTAGAATTAATTGCTTGCAATCAGAATGAAACCACGTTTCCTGAACTGCTATAACGTTGGGCAAAATGTTAAAATCGGCAATTAAAGCTTTAAATTTTTCAATGGATGAAATGCTTCTTATGTTCACAGAAATAATGTTGAACAGATTTATTTTTAAGCTTTTTACATGATTATCAAATAATTCAATGTTAGAAAAATATTTATTTTGAGAGATCATATGAAATAACGAAATGAGAAAAATTATATCAATCAATAAAAAGAATATAATTACTTGGAAGGGTTTTAATATACAATTTAGGTAGACATCATAAATTGGGATACTTCATCAATATCATCATTTGAACTAGCATGTTGACGCTCCGCTCTTGGTTTTCTTGTGTTTTGAGTTGTTGTTTCCATAAGAATAGCATCGACATCTTCTTCGTGCTTAATAAGTTTGGGTTTACCGAGGGCAGTCTTTTTTACATAGATTCTTCCTCCAGTTGTATAGACTGAGTGGTAACCAACAGATTTTACAGTTTTCGCGTAGTTAAATAAATCAAATGATTCTCTACCCAAGAAATCATTAACATAAATTTTTGCTGTATTTTCGTTGTCTTTAAATTTAGACTTGACAGCCATAAGTTTGTCTTTCGACATTTTGGAATTGAATTTCACGACAACAGTTTGCGTTGGGTTAGACAAATTCCTCCTTTTTAGAAAGTAAGCTTCTTCTATATTGGCCTCCTGCAACTCTACACCAACATTTTTTAATAAATTGATTACCGCTTCAGTAGCACTAGCTCCATTTTCAACATTAACTCCACTAATTAAACAATCATTTTTTACGCGCTGATCATTCAACATTTTTACTGTATTTTTTAAAGAAATAATTTCGTTTTTAAGTTTAGAATTTTCTTTTTCAATAACTTGTATTTTTTTCTTATTATCATTTATGCTTTTCAAAGTTTCATCAAATTTTGCAGACATAAAATTCATTGTAGTTTGCATTTCAGCCAGCTGATCAAGTTTTTTTAGCTGTGCTTTTATGACTAGCAGTTCTTTAACTGTTACGTTATCATTGCCACTATCAACACATACATGGCAAACAAATTCTTCCTCATTACTTTTCAACAAGTTTTCATACTACCTCTTGTCCAACTTCGTGCACATTACATGGAAGATTTTCCCACTTCTTTGGCAACCCTGGGGGGTTACTCTGTATTACGATGCGAAAGCAAATTCGATGCGAAAGGTAAATGCGTTAAGAGTATAATTTGGTACTCTGTAACTCTTTCGCAAACACTTTTGCGATTTTTTGTTTTTATGTATGTAACACTGACTAACATTAATATTATGAACTGTCAAAATAAGAAAAATAAATTACATTTCAAAACAAACTAAAGCTTTTGTGAGTTATTTTATAAATATTATAAACAAAGTTGTGAAAAAAAGAGATTAGTGTAAAATAAATCTGTGATGGATTCCGTAGCGATATGGATGGCAGACGAAAACGAGCCTGTTACACGAATTACAAGAAGAATATTAAGAAGTAGGTGCGATATACTCTCATTAAGTGACCACATGTAAGAATCAAATAATTTATTGTCGAAAATGTTGTAAAGAATTTGTTTTTTTAGTTTTGTACAAAATTTTCGTCTTAATAAGGACGCGTTTGTTTATATTTTAAATTGTTTACAACATGAACTGAAAGTTGCAAGACGATCGACATCGATTCCAAATATGATAAAATTGGGCGCTGCATTAAAATTACTGGGACAAGGCGGATACCAACACCAAATTGGACAAGACCATTTTTTAGGGTTATCTCAACAATCAATGTCTCGTTGCTTAATAGAAGTCTGCACGGCAATTGAGAAAATACTGTGCGAAAAGCATACAAGCTTTGATATGTCCACGGAAAAAGAGCAAGATGCAAAAAGAGCCTTTTACCACACATGTGGCATTCCTGGCGTGATTGGTGCAGTGGATGGCACTCATATCCAAATGATTAGACCGGTTAGAAGTGAACATTTATACTTTAACCGAAAATTGAAACACAGTATGAATGCTATGGTTGTGCGTGACTATTTTTATATATTTTGTTTCTTTACTTTTTCCGATATGTTAATTTCTTTGTTTTTCAGATATGTGATCACCAAATGTTCATAAGATTGGTTGATTCTCGATATGGTGGTGCATGTCATGATTCACATGTGTGGAGCCTTTGCAGCGCAAAACAAAAGCTTAAAGAACGTTTTGAAAGAGGAGAAAAGGGCTTTTGGATTATTGGTAAATTATTTCAAACATATAAAATAGCAAAATACTTATTGAATTTTCTCAAAGGTGATTCAGGTTATCCTTTGGAACCCTGGCTGCTAACCCCGTATAGAAACGCCAGAGAAAACTCTGCCGAATCATACTTTAACGACAGATTTAGCAAAGGGCGATCCATAATTGAAAGAGTTTTTGGTGTTTTAAAAGGTAGATTTCGGTGTCTATTAGCAGCTAGAGAATTACATTACTCACCAGAAAGAGTCGTTCAAATAATGAATGTTTGCTGTGCTCTTCATAATATTTGTTTGGACTTCAATGCACCACCATTCGAGGTACCTGAAAGGGACATCTCTGGCGAAATTGAGTTTGCAGTTCATGACAATGAGGTTAATAATGATAATTTGCGTATTGCGACACAAATACGAAATGAAATTAAAAACAATTTGAGTTTGAGATAATAAAATTCGATTTTATTTACTTTTATATTAAATTTTATTTTAAAAATAAAAATGGCACTTCTTTGGCATACAAAATGTTTACATATTTTTTAATCGTAATATGTACGTCTAAGTAAATAATAAAGTTGAAAATTAAAAAACAAAACAAGACACTTCATGTGCACAACAAAAGATGTTATAATAAAAAAATTCTTAAAAGCATAAATATTTATGTACATTATCACATTCTTATTCCTTTTTCAGTCTCTAATTCTAACATTTTTCTCTTTAATTCTAATTTTTCTAGTTTGATTTTTTGATTTTGAGTATTGCAGTCTTTTTTAAATTTAAACTTTTCTTTGGAAAGTGCAAGCTTTTCTTTTTTTAGCTCGTGTGATTTCCGAGCATACCTCGCTAAGTCTTTGATATCATTCCGTATCTCCCTAAGTACTATTACCGAATCATTATGATATAATGCCTGGTTTTCTACCTGCGTTTTAAGAATATTATCCCGGTCGTTAATGGTTGATAGTCTCTTTCGTTTAGCGGTGAGAAAGTCTTCATTAAGTTTTTGATTTTTATTTTGCGGCGAATCCAAAATTTCATCCGGACAATCACTGCTTACTATCGTTGCATGGCTAGTGTTACAACTGCTTGTACCAAAGCAAGACGTCGTTGGTAGGCCGCTTACAGCTTCTTCCATATTAAGAAGATTACTAATTTCTTCCTCAATGGAAGAAAGTGGACAAAATTGTGATGGACCACCACCCGTACCACTAATGCTCAATTTATTTTTGTGCATCTTTAGCTTAGTGTGGTTCTTTAAATCGGACCAAACCTATGTGAATAAATATAAATATTAGCTTTATATTGAGCATATTTATGTATGTACTATGTATATATAACACCATTGCGCTTACCTTTTTCCAACCTGCTATATCCCTTACAGGTGGTCCATTAGCATTGAGATCATCGGACAATTTCGTCCACAAGTTATTTGTGGTTTGTTTTGCATTTGCTGCTTGCAAATGCCCCTTCGCCAAATCACTATGTTGCACCATGAATTCAACTAGAATTTCAAATTGCCGCTGCTTTGTCAACAATTTCTTTACTTTTTCCCTAAAAATAACAAATTAAATATCAAAAGTAAAAATTTTAAGTATGTACTTACATGTTTTTCTTCCTTTGCGTTTGCTCTTTAGTTGTCGCAAGTATTTGTGTGTATAAAATATTTTTGACATTCGTTACCGTATTACAGAGTGCGGTGCTACCAGACTTGCGAAAGAAAAAATAATAGATGCGCAAGCTAAACGTACAATCGCATTAAAGAGTATCAATTGTTCATTTTCGCTCAGATTTTCTTACGCATCGTAATACAGAGTAACCCCCCTGGTTACCTCTTTAGCTAAGTTGTTTATGGTTTTTAAACTTTCTTTGTATTCTTTTTCTGCATAGTCAAGCTTTGGCCGTGTGTTTAGATGCAAATCACTTGATTTGAGTGGAGGCGAACTCTGTGAGCTTAGTAGACTGTTGTCTGTCGGCCATTCAGGGTCATCGAGATTCCCGTCATTCACCTCTGAATCATTTGCCATTTCGTCAAAGAGACTACGAAAACTTTCCGTATTTGAATCTGAATAGTTTGTGGCCGTACATCTGACAAATTTAACGAATAAAAATGGAAACAAATTTCTTATTCAAAAACCTCACGTTTTATCCTCCCAGAAATTTTGAAAGTAGCTCATTTCGCTTAACAAGAACTGTGAAAACCCCTTTACATCCACTTCTTCGCTGCCACTATTGCGTAAAGCTGCTTAATGTTGCCTACGTAACTATTTCCAAAGATTTTGACATTTATATTCTGCAAACCAGCAAGATTGATGAAAAATTTCGATTTCTAAACAAAAACGTACTTACGATATATTCCAATGGAGTTCGCTATTTTTGTCCAAATAATTTGTTTTTTTTTGTGGTTATTTGTGTATGAGCTGTTGCTCATATCATACATACACTCCTTTCCATGTTTCTTCATTTCCTCGATAAGCTTTTGAGCAATTATTATTTTACATTTTGCATACACTTTGAATTGCAATACGAAACAAAATTGTGCAAATTTTATGTAAATGGGCAACTCAATTCAGCTTTGAGATGACAAATTTTACTTATTGGCGACTCAGTTCAAGTTTGTCTGGACAAAATATAAAATTGAACCAATTCCAGCTGAGAGCTGTTCGCACAAAATTTTTTTTCTCTCTCTCTCTCTCTCTCACTCTCTCGAAGAGAGCCGTCAAACTGCATATAAAAAAATTTTGTTCGGACATCATGGGTGAATCCAGCTTTAATATATTTAATACGCATACAGGTTATTATCTAAGTGTCTAATTTAAAAAAGGATAAGTAAATTAACTTTTAATCCAATTTTATTAAACTTTAGGTACATAAACATAAATAAAAAGGATTTTCCATAAATATATTGGTTTTTATATCAAATGAAGAAGAAATATTATCTACAGTCGAACTCTTTCAGTGTGATATGGGATGAAACACTTTATGCATAAGCCAACGTTGTATTTTTTACATTCTGCTCTGCTTTGACTTTTGTAGCCATCTAATGCACAGTGTCGTCGATTACATGGCTGAACAAAATGAGCTATGCCATCATTGCGGCAATTTGCATTAGCAATATGAGCGACGAGTAGTGAATTCGATGTTGACCTAATTGTCGACGAAAATCTAATTGCGACATACTATTTTGGGACTTTCGATGCAATAGCTATGCATTTTGGATAGCCACATCAATAGTCCAAGTGAAAATTGACCATCTCCAGTTTTTCTTTCCAATGAATATGCGGTAGTTTGCTACGTTTTGATCCATACGATCAATTCCACCCATATTTAGACAACTGCAGGACGTGAAAGGTTCACTCTGTTGTTCTTTTCGTGAGTATCTTTGAGCAAGGTCTTTCGGTTCTTCGCCATATAACGTGAATGCCAATGATACGGCACTGTTGTCTACCCACTTTTTAAAAATTATGTCCGTTCCTTCAATTTTTCGAGACACCTAAAACCCTCGCTGTTTTTTTTTTCATATATTTTTTTTTGTCTTGTAGAGGGCACGATTTTGGAATTCTATTTTCACGAATAGTTCTCGTTCCATTATAACCATGATACTTTAAATAATGTAGTACTGAAATTCCAGTAAACAAATTGGCAATGTTTTCACGTCTGACGGTAAGGAACGTATCATGTACAGCATGGGTGTTATACATTTTCCAAATTTGTCCTCCATTTGTTGATTATATCTTTGGTTTTTCCCTTGATAGACATCAAACGAAATACAGTATCCCAAAGGAGTATTTAGACACCAGATCTTATACCCAAAGCGAAGGGGGTTTCCCTTTATAAATTGCTTATACCCATGACGTCCATAATAAGCAATCATAGATTCATCATAGGATAAATGCTGCTCTGGATGAAAGTGCTTGGCAAAGTTTCGGTTTAGCCTATCAGTGGACTATCAGCGGACTTAGTTCCCACATTTTGTCATTTGCATTCTACAGATCGTTTGAAGCAAAATGAATGTATTGGCCAATAGTTTTGAAACGGTTCAATGACACCGAATTGAAAACTGCTTTATTATGTACGTCGTCAGCAGCTTTCCACATTAGACAACTCTCTGATGGCTGGGTATAACGACTGTTTATTAGTATACCAATGTACGTTCGTATATCACTATCATTTATTTGTAAGTCAGCCTGATTTTTCAATTGGGCGTAACTGTCAGATTCTCTGACGATCATATTAATTATATCGTCGTCGAAGAATTGGTAAAATATCTCAATTGACGTTTTATTGCAGTCATCGTAGTTCGTTTCTGGAAATACAGGAACTGTTGGGATATCAGTAACGTATTTCCATTTGAATGCAGTTTTAGAACTTTGCAAATTAGGTGGTATAGGTTAGACTAGGTTAGAGGGCCGTTGTCCCTGGCAGGACAATCCACTTGGGTCCGTCAATTCGGTCCCTTTGTGATGCCCTTAAGCAGAGGACCTCCTAAGGAATGTCCTCCGTCGTTTCAAACCATCCTGTACCCTTGAGGAAGGATGATTCCCCTGAAAGCTCCATGTTTGCCAGGCTGTCTAAGTCTGACAGGAATCGGGAGCCCAGCGGCACTGCCCTTGCAAATGCAAGGACACTGACACAGAAGATGGCGGACAGTCTCTTCTTCCCCTTCATCATTGCAGCTTCTGCAATAGTCGTTATCCTCCTCGCATGAGTCCCAAAGCTACAGTGTCCTGTTAGAACAGTCACCAGTTGAGGCATGCGAATTATGTTTTATAACTTTATTTGATGAATTGAATCTTAAGATTAAAAATTATTTTAACTTAAAACTAACTTAAGCTAAGCAACGTAGGTAATTTTATGCTTACGTTGCTGTCTATCAAAATGTGAGAAAATAAAAATAATAAATGAAATTTAACTTGAGGTAAGCAACGTAAGTATTTTATGCTTACGTTGCTGTCTAGCAAAATGTGGGAATAAAACTTTAAGGTTTCCCTACACTTTGTCAGCCATTATAATTAGTTTGGGGATCGGGACGTAACTCCTCCACCCCTTGTCTGAAACACTCCTGAGTTTCATTTATTTAAAGTTCTATTACACTATTTATTTAGTAATCATTGTTGTCATCAATATTTAAATCGCAAAAAATTTATTTATCTTGGGTTTTATACCTTCTTATAATATCATTTACATTATCGTTCATTATAATATGTTCTTTAGTTTGCTTTTCTTCAATATTTATTTTAATTTTATTTCTTTTTATAGAACAATACAATATAATGATCGCTGCAGTGAAAAGAATTATCAATGTTACATTTACGCCATAAGATACATTCTTATGGAATTTTAGTTCTTCTATTGCCTTAATATTGTTTGTATGATCTAAAATAATATCATCAAACTCAAGATTTGGATTAGTTATGTTAACAATCTGCGTTGGTGGAAAAAAATATTTCTCATGAATTATGTACTTATTGTTTTCAAAAGTCATATATTAAATAATTTCCAGATAAACTTAAATTTCTATTGTCACAAGTTTGCTTGAGTTTTATTTTTCTAGCGTTTTTTAATAAAATAGTTTCATCATCTATTTCTATTGTATCGGTTCTATTATTTAATATATATTTACAATTGTTTTTAATTGAACAATGATTACTTTTTTTGAGATGTTTAAGTATTATATTTTCTTTATATTGTAAAATAACATTATTTATTTCTATGATTTTTTCGTTACGTTCGTCAATTTCCATACAATGACTATTTGGTACTGCAGTGAGTAATCTTAACTGTGTGGTTATAAATTGATTAGGGATTTGTATAGCTATTATTAAGGAATTTTCCCTATAAATCATCACTCTGATTTTTAGAAGTTTTAATTTGTAAAAGTCAATATTGAATTTTTCGATCTCTGCTTTTGTAAATACACTAGGATGAATGAAATTATTTCTTGCAGATGCAATATTGTCTTGTATTTTTTCTACTTTGTCTTCTAAAGCATTTAATTTGGACAATTGGTCGAGATATAGATATCGCTTTACAATATCATTATTACTCTTCCTGACCTGTTCTAGAGCAGATTTGATATCAGATCTATCCTTTTCTATCGTATTTTTCAAAATGGTAAGTGATTTATTAAATGTGTCATTTATGATAATCTGTTTGTTTACTAATAATGTTTCTATTATTTTCTTCAGTTACAGAAATATGCTCCATTATTTCCTACCTGTCGTCATCGTCCATTGTTCCGTACAACCATCTTTGTGCGATACCTACAAAATTCACTAAACCTCTCTTTCCCCTTTGTTGTCTCGGTTTTATTGTCAGAATTTTTTCATGTATGTTGTAATATTTAAAAACGTTTATTCACAGGATTATTATTAAATGTTTGTTTTATTTATTAAGTAGCCGCTTGTGCGACTACTTAGTTTTGACTCTGTCTTAATAATGATTATTCTCTATATCTAAAACACAAAGTACTTAAAAATAACTTACGCTATCGTGAGAAAGTGAATGGTATGCATAAATACATGCATACCAATAGCACTGCTCGTGTGGGCTATTAAATTACAATTTGAGTCAAACACATAAGTATGTGGACGGAAAATAAACAAATGATGTTACCAGCAGAAGGCATGGTAACAACGAATAGCCAAACACACTACACCTCCCTTTTTCGAAAGAATGATCACTACACAAAAATTGATCATTCTTAAGTTATAGTAATTTCAGAGACAGGTGGAGGTTTCTCACGAGAGGGGTCCTGTATATGAAAAATCTATTCTAAGCTTATGCATAGGTAAACAACGTGATTTAAATATAAGTATAAGTAATTTAAAACAAAAACAAATAAAAAAAGAAATTTCTCTGTCTGAGGGGAGTGCTCAGTGACCACAGTTCAGTGCCACCTCACCCTTTTTACGGAAGGAATAATCTCTGCTATTCCGCCAAGTTTTATTCCATTCAAGTATGAATCAAAGAAAGGATGATGGAATTCGAATGTATCCATTTGGCAATTCCCAATAACAAACATAAACAACAATGGAATTTAAAATTGTGATATTTTATAAAAAAACTACTATTTCAAGGGAAAAATCATATGCAGATGTTTCAAAAATCCGCAAAATGAATAATTGGATTGTATGAGACATAACTTGAAAAGGATTGTTATAATTGTACAATGACAAAGCAATGCGAGCAGGTACTAAGCACCTTCAGTTTATATACATATATTTTAAGTTAATGGCTTCCTTTGTTATTAAGTTCAACAAAAGGAAAATGTTTTCAAAGGTTTTGGATTTCCGGAGGAATAATCATTCTGGAGTGAATTTCTTCACTCTGTCCCTATGGACCTTAATTAATCTTCCGTCCGTATCCAACATTTCGACATTATTTAGGATGTCATCCAGGCGTATTACTTTATATGGTCCTTTATAGACCATGTCTAATTTATGTCCTGCATCATTGCGGACTAGTACGAGATCATCTAGAGATATCAATTTTGGATTTGCCTTTTTATTAGAGTTTTGCTGTCTTGAAAATTTAGCATTTTCTATGATATTGGCTGCTCTTCGTTGCGCTACTTGAAGTTTAAACTTGACTTCTTTTTCATAGGAATCTGCATTGTACAACGGGTCTATAATGTTTTCTTCTGTACAAGCTAGAGTTTGTGGGATTTTTCCATAAATGAGTTCAAATGGACAGTAACCGTGAGCAGTGGATGGGGTTGTGTTGTAACAATACACAAAGTATTTCAACCACAAGTCCCAATCTGATTTATCTGATGAAATATATGCCCGTAGGTACTCATTAAATGTTCTGTGTGATCTCGACAGTACCCAGTGTTTGATGATGATACGCGGTAGAATTTATTTTCTCTATATTCATCAATGAACACAACTCTGTCAAAACGCGATTCATGTACTCTGTACCCATGTCCGTAAGTATAGTATTCATAGGACCATATGTCAAAACGAAACCTTCCATGATTGCTTTAGCAACGCTTTTGGCAGATTTGTCTTGGATGGGTATTGCTACTAAATATTTGGTCAGGTCGCAAATCATAGTGACAGCATATTCATTTTGTGACTCGGATCTTGGCAAAGGTCCAATTGTGTCTACAATTACTCTGTCAAATGCTTTTAACGGGGTAGGCGTTATAATGAATGGTTCTTTACCCTTGACAACAATTTTATTTGCTTGGCAAGCTTTGCACCGTTTTACATAACGTGCTATATCTCTAGTCATTCCATTCCAATGATATTGAAGTCTAATTTTCTTTATCATGCGGGTTATTCCCGGATGTCCTCCAAAGATAGGATCATCATGATATTTCTGCATGATTTGTAATTTTTCGGCATCGGTGAAAATTTTCTTTAATTTAGGTGTGAGCACTATTATCAATGGCGAATCTCTTAAGATTCCATTGCCTTTATTTTTAAAAGATTCTATATCTGTACCTAGGAATTTAAGCAGACTAGGGTAGTCGCATGGTTGTAAGGCCCATGTTATCAGCTATTTTTTCAAGCTTTAGAAAGAGGTGACCTAAGTCGACATTTCTATTAACAATCATGTCCCTCAACGAAAATTCAGAGAGAATTTTTCTGCCCTGTTTAATTATAACTTTATTATTTGTAAAATGCAATTGTGGCATTTTAAAGTGCTCTTGTGTGTTATTTGTTTCATAAACATTTAGTTCAACCGATTTTGCCTTTAACTGTATTTTTTCGTTATCATTACAGTTTTTATTAGTTTTTGCCTGAAGTCTGGTAGTGACCTTCAGTATTTTATTTACCTCAATATTTTTAATATCGTCGATCTCGATACGTGACAGCGCGTCTGCCACATAGTTTTCTCTTCCCCTAATGTACTCCACTACGAAATCGTACTCCTCTAGGTCTAGCCTCATGCGTGTTAATTTAGACGACGGATTTTTTAAAGAAAAGAGATATGAAAGGGGTCTGTGATCACTCTTAATCACAAACTTTCTACCGTATATATATGGTCTGAAATATTGTATTGCCCAATGAATTGCAGTTAATTCCTGCTCTATTGTGGATTTGTTGCTTTCACCTTTTGTAAAGGATCTGGATGCGTAGGCGATTGGCAAATGTATACCCTGCTTTTCCTGACTTAAGACAGCTCCGCAAGCATGTTTGCTAGCGTCTGTTGTTATACAAAATTCTTTAGAAAAGTCTGGATATTGAAGGATTTTTGGGCTCAACAGTTGATTTTTGAGATACTGAAATGCTCTCTCACACTGTTCAGTCCATTCGAATGTGACACCTTTTCTAGACAATCTGGTTATATGTCTTGACGACTCAGCGAAGTTAGGAATGAATCTTCTGTAATAATTACAGAAAGCTACGAAGCGTTTTGCTTCATCACCATTTTTAGGTGTGGGGTAATTTTTTACAATTGAAAATTTACTATCGTCAGGTAGAATGCCTTTATCGGTGCATTTATGACCCATAAATGTTACTTCACGACAAAAAAATGCACATTTATCTGGGTGTAGTTTGAGATTGTATTTTCTACAAATATTGAAAACTTGTCTTAAATTCTGTAGCATGTGTTCTGATGAACAACCTATTACTACTAAATCATCCATGTATACGAAAGCTTGGGTTGGTGATAGTCCTGAAAAGGCTAAGAACATCATTCTTTGAAATGAATTTGGGGCAATTTTTATACCATATGGTAGTCTTTTAAATCGAAAAGAACCCTTTTCTGTTGAAAAGGACGTTATATCTCTAGATTCTTCTTCTAGTTCAATTTGATGAAATCCTGAGACAAAGTCCAGGCATGAAAAGAATTTAGCTCGACCTAATTGGTCAAGTATGTCATCTATGCGAGGCAAAGGGAATTTATCAGCTATTACTTTCTTATTTATTCCCCTATAATCAACCACTAATCTCCATCTCTTCTGATTTGTACCTGGTAATGATTTTTTCGGCACTATTAAAATTGGACTATTATATTCCGAAATTGACGGTTCAATTATTTCGTCATTTATCAACTTATCAACTTGTTTATTAACTTCCTCCTTATGAGCGTGAGGAATTCTATAATTCTTCGTGTACACCGGTTGCATATCATGAAGTCTTAGCTTTTGCTTATAAAAATTATTGGTGCTTATTTTTTCAGATTCTAAAGCGAATATGTCAATGAATTCAGAACATAATGCTCTTAAGTCTTTCCGAGCGAAATCTGGAAAATTATCAGACAACTTTGTCAATTTTTCTTTATTAGTTTTTGACTTTCCGTTGGTGTTATTGCATCCAATCTGATAGTCGTTAAGACTTTCTGACTTTACTTGGAGATTATTAATGACAACGTCTTTGTCTGTAGTATTGACTATTTTAACTAATGGATTTGACTTGGACGTTATTGTATTGGCAATATAAATGCCTGTTTGAATGGTTTGTTGAGGTATTAGTACCTCATCTTCTGCAGATACGAAAGTTATTGGTCTTATTACTTCTGACCTTGCAGGTAATGATATGGAATTGATATGCGGACCATTTCGCAATGGTATTGCTATATCATATGGAACATCGCTTGTACGTAAGGTAATCCAATCTTGAGTACCTTCAAAATTTAAAATACAATTGTATTTTCGAATAAAGTCCATACCTATTATTCCATCTGCTTCGATTGGAAAATTATCATCCACGACATGAAAATCGTGTGCTATTAAGAGGTCTTCCATTTTCAAATCTGCGGACACTTTTCCTAGTGTCGTTATCAAACCCTGTCCAATGCCATTTATGTTAGTTCGCTTTTGATGATTTATTGGTTCGTGTAGAACTTGATTGTGCTTGACAACTGAAATATCTGCACCTGTATCTAACAAGAAAGTCGATTTAGAGTCATTCATAGAGGTTCTGGTGTAAAGATAGCTGTAGAGGCTGAGGTTAATAGCGTATATTCTATTACCTATTGAGTACCCAGGGGGTTCTGTACGTTTCCCGAATCAGACAAGCAACGTATATTTTGTCTTGCACCATTTCTGTCATTGGCGTTATTGTTCCTATTGTTGTAGCGATTGGAACCGCTATTGTTAGTATAATTTGAATGGTTATTTGGGGTTCTATTTCCCGAATTATAATTTCCACGGAAATTGTTCCGGTTTCTATATGTATTATTTGCATTTCTGTTTTCTTCAGGGTAATTTGGTCTGTTGTTTCTGGTACGTTGACTATTAGAAAAATTATGATTGGTATTATTAGTAAAATTTTTGTTGTTGCGGCGATTATTATTAAATGCCAGCACGGAATTTGGTTGACCGTACGCGTCGGTACAACTACTTATAAATTTAGTCATTACTTGATTCATATCTGAGAAGGTACCTGATTCCATAATCAGTTTAACCCTTTCATTGGATGCATTTTTCACGATCGCTGCTACTGCGGAACGTGTTGCATATTTGGAAGCTGTATTATTTGGTAGACCGTCTGTAATATAGGCGGTCTCCAATTTCTTTCCGAGATCTTCTATCTCATTTGCATATGTATTGGCATTCTTGCCTGATTGTCTTATATTCATTAGTCTGGCTGTAATCACGTCTACGGATTCTCCTTTTACTGTGGATTCTAATTTTGTAATTATTTGTTGGAGAGTTGACTCCGTAGAGATAAGGTTTCTAGCTGTGCCTTTAAGTTTTGTTTTTATCAGACTAATGGCAACAGACTCATGAGATTCCTTTATTGAATCTAACAAATTAAGGGCATCAATAAAACTTTGTAAGTTTACCGAACTTCCGTCAAAGTCAGGTATTATTCTTGACGCAGTGTTCAAAAATTCAACCACTGTTTGAGGCATTTTTATAGTCTTTATACAACTCTCGGGTAGCGGTTCAATATTTATTTTCTCATGCAAGGTTTCTGGGATATTGAAAATTATTCCCTTTCTTAATGAAACTGTTATCAATTTTTCACGTACTTCCTGGAAGAATGCTTCAGCAGCAGTTCTATGAGCTTGTGTTAGTCTATTATAGTTCACATTCAATAGAACTCTTATTTGTTCGAGCCGACTTACAAGGATGTTAATATGCTTATTGACAGTTTCTGGTTTAGTATCTCTATCAGTATTTAAGCATTTATAGGATTTAAGGAATTCCTCTTTTATTGCTCTAGCTCTTTCAACTATTATTTTCCATTCCATGAATATATGGAAGAGAGAGTTGACTAGTGCAGTGCGGTAAGTGAAAGGAAGCTTTATTTGATAATTTTTTTTTTTTATATAATTGGAAGTAAGTTGACCTAACCGAATTGGGTATTTCTGGCCATTACATAAGCTCAGAACCATACACCCTACGTAAGGGGTTACTTTGACGTCGTTTAAGTAATAAAATTCTGAACAAGGCTTTATTCGAATTGGGTATTTCGGAAATCATTATGTGAGAACTTATTAAACTCTGTCTATGTTATTAGCCAGGGAAGCTGCCCTAAAGTAAGATTTTCTTAAAGATCTTTTATGAAGTTGGTAGACCGTAATAAGGATTTGTAGGATCAATAGACAAATAATTATAATGAGATACCAAGTTGGATTGTCTATTTTAACGATAACTTCGTTAATAACATTTGCATTAGGGTTTGTTATCTTTGAATCATGATTACCCATAATGACTTTTCTTTTGAACTATTTAAGGATTTGAATGCGTCTCTATTGAAAGAGAGAAATAAATTAGTAAACGATTAAGTAATTGTAATGAATCTTTTATGATTCATGAACTATAATTAATTTAATAATTGTTTGAAGGAATGGTCACTTAAGTAAACCAAATGAATGAGCAAACAATTGCAAGGATGTCTCAAGAAGTGCTTGTTTGATAAACAACCTTATCAAGGTTACGAAATTGTATATAAAAGTAAAATAATAAAAAACTTAAAGTGAAATATATAGAAATATGTTCTTATAAAAACTTTGTTTCAATATATGGCGAATATGAAAATATATATATTAAGTAAAATATTCTTTATTAAAAATTAAATAGTTACTTTTTATTATTATTCCAATTGAACAATAAAATAATTGTCTTTTTAATTATATTACATAACGACAAACAGTAACATATATTATAAGTTGTTGAAAAATTGATATTTTCAAGCAATACAAAAAATAAGAAGTGTTACGTGGTAAACATAAAAATAACATGAATACACCATATAACATGGAAATCAATATCAAACGTATAAATTTTATACGTTGGACGAAAATAATGAAGGAATCTAAGCTAAAAATATTAAGGATCTTGCTTAGTTACCTGAGAAAAAAATCTGATATTAAAACTATCTATCAATATCAATTAAAAGGATACTGAAAGGGAAAATAAACCTGGCAAAACGGTGGGAGATACTCCTAAATCCGTCACGTCAGTTTCCGAGTGGCTGTTCACATCAACAAAAGGCAGGTTTACAATATGCTTACTTATGGTTAAGTTTACACAGCCACACGAATGTTAATATGTAAAAAAAATTTTAAGTCTGGGTCGTATTAGTAGTTATACTAAGGGAATGCATGTCATAGCATCTGCCTCGATACAATCCTTTATGCACCGAAAGCAGTGGATATGGCGTGCA
This sequence comes from Linnaemya tessellans, assembly GCA_951800035.1. Classification (NCBI taxonomy): domain Eukaryota; kingdom Metazoa; phylum Arthropoda; class Insecta; order Diptera; family Tachinidae; genus Linnaemya; species Linnaemya tessellans. The sequence goes on along the minus strand of OX637533.1, from coordinate 29,962,619 downwards.
TCGGTTGAACTTAATGGTCAACCGAAGTATTTACCCTTATAGACTATCATAAACCACTGGAGGGACTCGTAAGTATCGCAGCAATTCATGTGTTAAACTAAATATGTTAAAAAAAATCGTATTTAAAAAAAATTTTTTTTTTTTTTTTTTTTTTTTTTGTTATTAAAATGTAAGTTTAAATGTAATGATAAGTATAAATGTGATTTTAGTGGTAAGTATATCGATAAGTATAAATGCAAATTTTAAGGTGAATTTAAGTTTTAAGGTATTATAATTAAGTTTAAAAGTAAATATAAGTATGTTTCAATGTAAGTATAATTATGTTTAAATATATGTATGAAGGTAAGTATAATGTTTTAATGTAAGTAGAATAAGCATTTTTGTAAGTTTAAGTGGAATAAGGTTTAATAAGTGAAGTAAGAATGTTTTTGTTTAAATTAAATGTTTGATAAATGTATTTAACAATAATTACATGGGAAAAATTTTGTGGTTATATGTATAATATATTTTTATTTAAAAAAATATCAATAGAAGAAACAATTTTTTCATAAATAGTTTTTTTCTATAATTTTATATTTACGCTTAACGCCTTCGCTGTCACTGTGGTTGAAAATTTCACTCTGTTTTGTTGTATAGTTCATCTGTTGTTAAAGTTGATGAAATTGTTGTTGTTGTTGAATTTGAGGTATTTGTTGTTAAAGTTGATCAATTTGTTGGTGTTTTATGTGTTGATACTGATTTTTCATTATAATTCATTTTTTGATGTGTAGAATTTATTAATATTTAGTTTATTTTTTTTCTGTTTTTGCTAGTCTTAAGTTTTTATTCAAAATTTTTTAAGTTTCAGGTTTAAATTTTTTGCTAAGTATTGTATTCTCATTGTTATTGTTGTTAATTTTTCTCCTTTTGATTGTTTATAGCACATTTTTTAGGTTTCCAATTGCTGTGAATTTTTATAATGCATTTGCGTTGTTTTTGCTGTTGTATATTTTTGTATTTTAAAATTTAAATAAATTTTTATATTGTATTTTCACTGTTATTGTTGTTGCATATTTTGCACTTTTTCTCCTAAATTTGCTCTTTTTTCTATTGATTCTTTACTTTTACGTTCTCATTCTTGTGTTCATGCTCATTAACATTGAAACCAAAATTTAACTGTTAATTTTTATTTCTTTTTCTTCACTTGTTTGTTTTTTCATATTTTAATTTTGTTATTTTCACTTTAAAAATTTTGTCGTCAAGGTACCTAGTAACAGTTTTTTCCTGTTTGTTATACCTATGTTCTTAAATCTTACCGAAAAAATTTTTTCCATTGTTTTAACGGTAAACTCGCATGATCAACCAGTTTTCAATAAACATTTTTTTTCCCCGTTAAAATTTATTTAAGTTAGTTATTACACTATTTGTTAATATTCTATTTTTACAAATAGAAGTTGATGTTTTGATCTTACTGCCCTTTTTCCCCTGTTGTCATACGTCTTAAAAAATTTCTGTGTTTCCATCTTCATTATGGTATTTATTAGGTATTTGAATTTAGTTTCAATCACAAATCACTTTTTTTTAAATTGTTTGATTTCTTTTCTTTGCACTAACACTAGAATGCACACTTGTCACGGTCGCCATGTCTTCTCTTCGCATTAAATTGAAACGATCGTGTTGGTTGTTGATTTATGAATGTTCTTTTCATTTATTTGTCTTCTCGTTGCTCCTGGCAGGATCGCCATGTAATATTTAAAAACGTTTATTCACAGGATTATTATTAAATGTTTGTTTTATTTATTAAGTAGCCGCTTGTGCGACTACTTAGTTTTGACTCTGTCTTAATAATGATTATTCTCTATATCTAAAACACAAAGTACTTAAAAATAACTTACGCTATCGTGAGAAAGTGAATGGTATGCATAAATACATGCATACCAATAGCACTGCTCGTGTGGGCTATTAAATTACAATTTGAGTCAAACACATAAGTATGTGGACGGAAAATAAACAAATGATGTTACCAGCAGAAGGCATGGTAACAACGAATAGCCAAACACACTACAATGTTATGTACTTTTTGTAAGAGGATTTGCCTATTGCTTAAGTCTATTGTGTTAATATTTTCCTCCAATAAGTTCAGTGTTTCCAATATTTCGCCAACATCAATGATGTGAATTACTGTACTATGTAGTAGTATTAGTTATTTCTACATCGCCAATCTTTATGTCGATAAACCCATTGTTATCTGGCAGTTGGTTAATTTGCAGTAGTCCTACGGTGTTACTGACCATTAGGAAGAGTACCATGATTGTTGCCAAAGTCTGAACATTTAAAAGGTCGCTTAATGTTTGATTCATGAACATTTTCCAAAGGTTTCTCAATAAACTTCGGCTGTTCCTTATGTCTCAAGCTTTTATAGTTTTTTATAAAGCCTTTCCTTCTATATTCCACATAATTTTCTCGGGACTCATTTCTCTTTTCAATCGTTTTTGATTTTGCACTCTGCAATCTTTGTTTTATGATACTGTGATCGACCAATTTATTTTGCACGTCTAAAGGACTGCATTTTATCGTGCTCTGATAATTACTATTATAGAATTTTATTGCCTTAATTATTTGGGTGTTTATTGGAAGTTTTTCCTCTAGGTTAAAAGCTCTGATTTTTTCTGTTATCGTATTATTAAATCTCTCAATATCCGAATTACCGGTATGGCTATTCGGTTTTGTAAAATGATAATGAATTCCTTCTTGATCAAGGTAATTCTTTACATTTGCGTTATTAAATTCGTTATCAAGTACAAATTTGGTAACATTGCCCTTAATAGCCAAAAATGCCCTAATTTTTGCAACCAGAGTTTGACTATTTCTATCGTGTAAGTGAAATGATATTACATGTTTTGAAAATTTGTCAATAAATATTATGAAGGAATGCTTACTGTTTACATACGTATCCACGTGAATTATTTCATTGCTAGTTGAAGGGGTTTCAGTCATTTTGAATTTATTTTTAATTGGGTTTCTGTCATATTTAGATGCTGAGCAAATTTCGCAGTTATTAATTACTTTTTGGATGAATTCCTTCAAATTAGGATTGTATATTTTATGTTTAATTTTTTCATAAGTTGGGATTATGCCTGCATGGCCTGTTTCAAATTTATGAAATAGTGCAATTTGTTTTTTCAGTTCGTTCTCTTCGACAATATCTTCAGCGAACTTAGAACACTTAACAAATTTAATTTTTGTGTTTCCGGGAAATTCGGAGATAATAATTCTTTGCAATGTATTATACTCATGTCCATTCAGTTCGGAAAATATTGCAACTTTTCCTTTTGAAATATCTCTTTTGAGAATATTTACAACATTTCCATTCGCACAATCATCTCTATCGATAAATATCCGCTTCTTTCCGAACATTTCCACCATAGGAATATTTTTCTTCTCTACTAAAATAATTTGTGTTGCGAAACGGTTTACTACGGTATCTAAAATTGATATATGGTCATTGTTTTCCTCTTCCTGAGAATGAACGGTTTGAACCCGCAAAGAATCTTCATCCCCCTTTTTATATGATTCGTCAGTACCATTCTCCATTAAATGATTAATTTCATATTAATACGACTTAAAAAATCGGCAACTTTATTCAGTTCACCTTTTATATAATTCACCCGCATATTATATTCTCCCAATTGAACCAACCATCTTTGGAGACGTGGACTGATATCCTTACCCGTATATTTTACTTGTAACCACTTCAACGGTTCGTGGTCGCACTCTAGATCGAACTCTCTTCCATAGATATATGGTCGAAAGTATTTCACACCCCAAAATATCGCCAACAATTCTTTCTCAATTGTTGAGTAGTTTGTTTCGGTTTTATTCAGAGTACGAGAAGCATATGCAACTGGGTGACCTTCTTGTGAAAGAACGGCGCCAATGGCAAAATTGCTTGCATCAGTGGTTATCTTGAACCTTTTGGAGAATATTGGATATCTAAGGATTGGTGCATTGGTGACAATTTCCTTCAATTTTTCAAAAGCCAAAATGTAATTAGGATCATAACTATTAATTTTTTCGTTTTTTCTGAGTGTCTTTGTTAAAGGGTTTGCAATTTTCGCATAATCCTTGATAAACTTCCTATAGAAACCCGTCATTCCCAGAAATGACTTGATCTGTTTGGTTGTTTGCGGCAGTTTTAGATTTTGTATTACTTTAATTTTTGTGGGGTCCGGTTTAATGCCCTTATGAGTCAGTATGTGTCCCAAAAAGTGAGTTTCTTTCTTCAGAAAGTCGCACTTATCTATTTGGATTTTTAATTGGGCTTTTCTTATAGTGTTAAAAATTGATCTCAGAGAATTTATATGTTCCTCCAGAGATGTGCTAAATACTAAAATATCATCCATGTATACAACACAGGTTTTATTGATTTGGTCACGGAGAATATAATTCATCAGCCTTTGGAAGGTTGATGTTGCATTTTTCAAGCCAAAAGGCATACGAACGAACTCGTAATGTCGGAAAGGCGTTGAAAATGCTGTTTTCTGGCGATCTTCTTCCTTTACCAAAATTTGGTGGAAACCCTTGGCAAGGTCCAATGTAGTAAAATATTGGGCCTTTCCCAACTTGTCTAGAATACCGTTAAGATTTGGTATAGGAAACCTATCATCGACTGTGTTCTCATTGAGTTTCCTAAAATCGATAACAATTCTCCATTTTTTTATCCCAGAATTATCCTGTTTTTTAGGCACAATCCATAAGGGACTGTTATAGGGAGAATTACTTTCCCTGATAATATTTTGTCGAAGCATATCTTTGATTTGCCTCTGAATTTCATTTTCGTGAACCTGTGGGTATCGATAAACCTTCGAATATAATGGTTTATCCCTCGTAGTAACTATCTCATGGCAGATATCGGTTGTTGCGGATAAAGTGTCGCCTTCTACAAAAAACAAGTCCTTAAATTTATTCAGCAAATTCTTAATTGAATCCTGTTCCTTTTGACTTAAGTCATTTATTCGGAATTTGCTTTGTATGTCTTCAGCCTCCGAGTACTGAAGACTTGTTATCATCTCGAATGCTAATGGATAATCATTCTCTTCAAAAAATATTCTATTTCCTAGTATTTCCAAATAATTTTGATCAAGGTTTATTTGAGTCTTGAAAGGGATCAAAAAATTCTGACCTATTATAGCATCATAATTTCCATTTTTGAAGTCGACTACTTTCCATGAAAGAGTACCTCTAACCGGAAATTGGGTAGGTATTGGGGTAACAACGCAATAATTTACTTGGTTGAAGCCGTTAAGAGTTTTAATATAAATAGGGTTTTTCAAATTCTGTTTCGTATAAAGGGAAAATGTGTTTGGTTTCACTACGCTTGTACTTGCCCCGGTATCTATTAGGCATTTAAAACTCTGTTTACCTATAGACAAAACGATTACGGGTAGTTTGAATTTTGAGGCGGTTCTAAAAAATTTGTGTCTTCATCGGGAACTATTTCAGCTTCCTGTAAGGTATCAATGTCCATATATTTAGAATTATGAGACCTTTCTGAATTTATATTAGTATCAATACTCATATGCGACAAACGTGTTTGGGATGAACTGGGTTTTTCATTGTAACTGCAAGAATTTTGAGGTTGATAATTTCCATTTTACTTTTTGTTGAATTTTTGTGGTTGACGAGAGTTAAAATTACGATTGTCATAATTGTTATATTTATGATTGTGTTGGACCTGATTACTGCCATAATATTTTTTCCTATCATTTTGGATAACACTTTGAGATTTTCTTTGATTTACAAAATTATTAGAATTGTTTTGATTAATTTTAAAATTTTTATTAACTTTATGTCTACTATCAATAGTCCTATTGTCGTCAAGTAATCCTAGTTTTGTGTATTTGATGATAATATCGTTTAATGTTAAATTTTCGTCCAAATGAACTTTGAGTGGTCCATCGATTTTTTCAATTAGGATATTGACTAAATCCCTATCTACATTTTCAGATTGATACAACAGAGGTTTACTATCATCGAATTCATAGATTTCACTTATCATATATTTAGCCTTCTCAAAATAATTAAACAATTGCCTTAAACTACTTACTTTAATATATCGACATTTATTAAACAGTTCTGCATACGATGTTTTTGGTCTGGCTTGGATCCTTAATTTCGCTTTCAACTGCTCCCAGGAAATGTCTCCTACTTCTCTTATATATGTTCCGAATTCAGCCGTAATTTTTTCGTTGATAATTATTTGAACTTCGAATCGTATTAGTTCTTGATTATTTCCACAAAGTCCTATTATCATTTCCACGGATTTCATGAAACTGTTAATGCAACGTTTGTTATCCAGCGTTCTAATTTGCCGAAATTGTTGAATAATGTCCTTTGGTGTCATGAAGAGGCAATTTTGTGGTATAAATTGTTCATATTGTTGTTGTTGAGGTTGTTGTTGTTGTATTGTATTCTTTGCAAATTTTCATCCATGTTTATCGGACGGTTTTCGTCAAATTTGTTCATTTTAATTTTATTTAGTAGCACAAAAAAAAAATTCAAAGTTTATTCACTTCTTTTCTTTTTGTTCCGTTTAGAATCAAAAAGTTTACAACATACACATTATATTAATATAAATAAATTAATGTATCAAATGCGGTTAATCGCTTTTTTGTGTTGTTCTTTTTATTTATTCTTTTGAATAAATTTCCGTGCCGACTGCGCCAATTATGTTTTATAACTTTATTTGATGAATTGAATCTTAAGATTAAAAATTATTTTAACTTAAAACTAACTTAACCTAAGCAACGTAGGTAATTTTATGCTTACGTTGCTGTCTATGAAAATGTGAGAAAATAAAAATAATAAATAAAACTTAACTTGAGGTAAGCAACGTAAGTATTTTATGCTTACGTTGCTGTCTAGCAAAATGTGGGAATAAAACTTTAAGGTTTCCCTACACTTTGTCAGCCATTATAAATAGTTTGGGGATCGGGACGTAACTTGCGCGCCTTGTCAAACTTGAGAAGGTCGCGTGTTTTAACCAAACCATAATGGTGCCACGTGGCTCTTGCCACGCTTTCCCACCTAAGTTGACCTAGTTTGTATGATTCGCTTTGAATCAGAAACTTGCATCGCGATAATGGAATGCCAGTGAAGTGACTGATCATTGAACTGTTCAATTCAGTCCCTTGTTGGCAATCTCATCCGCGGTATGGTTGCCTGGACATCCAGAATGTCCCGGCACCCAAACCAGTGTCACCCTCGAATGTCTCGTTATCTCGTTGATAGACTGTCGGCATTCGACCACAGTTTTTGATGTACTGTACACACCACTAATAGCAGAGATGGATGCTTTGTTATCGGTAACAATGAAGATATCATTCGATATCCTATAGTACCTTAGGCATCTCGCTGCCCGAGTAATAGCAGAGATTTCGGCTTGCAAGACAGTACAACCGTCTTGGAGCCGGAATGGAGATCTTACATTGAAGTTCTCCACATAGAAGCCTCCGCCCGTTCTTGTTCCCCTTTTGGATCCGTCAGTGAAAACTCTAACTGAATCCTCGGGAAAGGAAAGTCTGTCCACCTGTTCCCTGTCAACGACAATGGAACGGAAAAGTCCACCAAAGAAGGGTCTTGGTACACAATGGTCAATGTTGGCATGGATTTCCGAGTGCTCTCTTAAAATCCTAGCATGGCCATAGTCAGTCCTAGTCCATGGACATACCTTATTCAACCTGACCGCAGAGAATAGAGCCAGTTGTCTGGCCAGAATGTCAACCGGGAGCCAATTTAGCATTGCAAAAATTGCTCCCGTTGGTGTAGATCGTAGTGCGCCTGTCATCAGTCTCGCTACGACCCGAAATACTTTTTCAAAGGTCCTGCGATGAGCCTGCTTGTCCATCGCATTCCACCAAACCAATACCCCGTAAAAGAGTACTGGTTTAATAACAGCCTCAAGGATCCAATTGATACCCTTAGGGTTGATACCCCATTTGAGGCCTACTGCCCTTTTGCATGTATAAATAGCCACTAAGGCCCTTTCCGCTCTCGCCTGTATGTTCTGATTCCATGATAGCTTACTATCCAGAATCACACCCAGGTACTTGGCGGTTTTAGAAAGTTTCAAGGAGGTGCCGTTAAGCTTTGGGTGTATAAAGCTATCGGTCTTGTATCTCCTAGTGAAGAGATTAATTCAGTATTGGCTGGGTTGATGCCGAGCCCACAGCTGACACTCCACCTACTCAGCAAAGTCAGCGCAGACTCCATACACTGAGATATGGTATCCAAGTGCTTACCCGATATCGCCACCGCTACGTCATCCGCGTACGCGACAGTCATAATCTGTCTGCGTTCTAGACTTAGCAAAAGCGAATTAATGGTCAGGTTCCACAACAGAGGTGGAGTGCCCCGATAGACTGTCCTATATTCAGTGACATCCCCAATCGAGGCCCTGACTACCCTGAAAGTTAGTAAGTTTCTAGCAAACCGGCATAAATTGTTATCAATCCCTACTGCTACCATCCCATTGATGATGGAGTCGGGGTTGACATACATAGTTGAAAGCACCTTCTATGTCCAGAAAAGCCCCCATAGTAAATTCCTTATACTCAAGAGATTTTTCTATGTGGCCCACTAGAGAATGTAGTGCCGTCTCCACAGATTTGCCTTTAGTGTAGGCGTGCTGTGATTTAGAGAAAAGCTCATTCGGAATGGTCATTCTCAGATGAATATCAATTACCCTTTCTAAAGTTTTGAGTAAAAAAGAAGTAAGACTTATCGGTCTGAAGTCCTTAGGCTTGGTGTGCGACGTCTTACCCCCCTTCGGGATAAAGACAGCTTTGCACGTGCGCCAAAATATAGGTATATAAGCCCTCCTAAGGCATTCACTGTAAGTTACCGTGAGCCAAGGTAGGACAATGTCCGCATTTCTCTGTAGATCCGCTGGAATTATTCCATCTGGTCCCGGAGATTTGAACGGATCGAAGCTGTGCACAGCCCAGCGGAGTCTATCCATATCCAATGGAGTTGTGACTGCGCCTGTCGTCAAGCTGCCGTCGACAATGCCTGTTAAGGGCGAATCAGACTATCACACATGTATAAAGACTTTTATCACATTTAACGATAAAAAAATGTAATGATATTTGTTGCGACTGTCAAAAAATCTAACGTAAATTGACATTTTGTATTCACACTATAATACCACATATAGTAAAGAAAATACAAAACAAACAGAAGTTGAGAAAAAAAAATTTATAAACAAACGTGTTGTTAAATTTTATATTAGAAAAAATATGTTATTTCAAAAAAGAAATAAGTGTAAATTTGTGGGAGTTTTGATGGCTTTGGCCATAATCAAGAAACACAAACATAACGAATTGTACGTTGGACGAAGAAGAAGACAGTATTGGAGCCGCGAATGGCTCCTCCGCCGGTATTCTGGAAGAGATTTAACTCATATTGCAACCAAAGAATTACGACTAGAGGACCCAAAAAGTTTTGAAAATTTTTGCAGGCTCTCTAAATATTCCTTCCAGGAATTGTTAAATGTTGTTGGCCCAATTATCTCAAAACAAAACACAGTACTGAGAGAATCCGTTTCAGCTACAACACGGTATTTTCTTTAAAATAATACTTTAATAACATCATGCCAATTCTTTGTTTTCTTTTTTGTTCAGTCTGCTGGTCACACTAAGATATTTAGCCACGGGAAACTCCTATAAAGATCTTTCCTATGGATTTAGAGTATCTCCATCATTAATTTCAGAGTTAGTTCCAGAAGTTTTGTGTGCTATATGGAATTCTTTGGGTGGCCGTTATCTTAAAGTAATACATTGTAGAACCTTTTATTTTAATTACTTGTAACATTAATTGATCTTAAGGTACATAAAACAATTGCAGGATGGAAAACAGTTGCTGATGAGTTTAATACGAAATGGAACTTTCCCATGTGCCTGGGAGCTATCGGTAAACAATTTTCATTTATTTTTATTCTTCTTATTTATTACTTAAATGTTTAGATGGCAAGCACATTGCGTTTTGTCCTAAAGCATCTGAAGGCTCATATTATTATAATTACAAAGGTTTCAATAGTGTAATTTTATTGGCGGTGGTAGATGCAAATTGCCGATTTATTATGGTGGACGTTGGAACAAATGGTAGAGCTAATGATGGTGCAGTATTTAACGCCTCAGACATTGGAGATTTTATTAAAAGAAACATCAATTTCCCCGAAAATGAACCACTTCCAAATACTGACATAAAGGTATTTACTTAAAAAAGTTTTGACCATCTTATTTCTCGCATTACTTATCGTATGAAATAATTGTTTAAGGTTCCGTATGTTTTTGTGTCTGATGATGCATTTCGTTTGACTCCTAGAATTTTAAAGCCCTACAATCAAAGGCAACTTAAGGAAAATAAAATCTTTAACTACCGTTTGTCAAGAGCACGACGTGTGGTAGAAAACGCATTTGGAATTCTTGCGTCAAGATTTCAAATTTTCCAAAAACCAATTAATACATCAAGTGTTCAAAAAGTCTAACTTATAACACTAGCCGCGTGCACATTGCACAATTATCTCGCAAGAATAGATGCAAATGAACCTAACAATGACCCTGGACCATTAAACAAATTTACCCGGTTAGAAAGAAGCGTAGGAAATCGGTGTACAGACGATGCATCTGCAATTAGAGATAAATACAGACACTATTTCAACAATGTTAACATCCTGGAGTGGCAGGAAGAGTGTATAAAAAGATTTAATTTTTAACAATAAAAGCCTTAAAGTAAAAAAAAAATTCTTATCTGACTTGCAACTGGTATTTAAATAGATATATTACTCAAAATATAATTAAATATATTTTACTCAAAATGTGCCTTAAAATAGGCGTGGTCGAAAAGAAAGTATTCTGTCAATCATACCGGAGTTTGAGCAATACGCTATCAAAATTTCAGGAAGATCGGTTCAGCGGTTTGGCCTCTTTTAAGTACAAAGAAACAAATAAAAACACAAACATTTAATTTTATATATAGTACATACATAAATAGATTTCATTTTTAATTTTTTTATATAGTATGTACATACATAGATTTCATTTTTAATTTAAATCATTTAATTTAATTGTTAACATTAAAAGTCTTAAAAACAAAATAAGTTTAGCAATTCATTTTGTATTTTTAGTTTTTTTTTTTCTTTTTTATATACATACATAGATTTCACTTTTAAATTTTTAATTTAAATCATTTAATTTAAAACAAAATCATATATTTAGCAATTCATTTCTGTCTTTTTAAAGTTTTTTTATTTTTTAAAGTTATTTCCTAAAATAAAATAAATACTTCTACATAAGAATGTCTATATATGTAGTTGTATGTAAATCACATATGTATGTACATTAGAGCGTCTCGCCATATAGGCAAGAAAAAAAAAGTTCGCCGTACACCACCGAATACGAAGTAATGTTGTAAGACATTTTAAAAAAAAAATTTTTTTAATTTTTTTTGCCGAAAGTAGGGGTCGCCAAAATACATTTTCCGTTATATCTTCGGCATTTACAGTCGGATCTCAAAGTGTGATATATCGATGTTTTTGTCTCAAAGAGACCAATGTTTTGCTTTAATAGTCAATGGTATTTTGTATCCCGTTCTAGTATTTACCCACCAGATCTCATTTTCTACCACCCTAATGTACCACCCTAATAGCAGAAAATTAAAGCCCGCAAAAAATCATTAAACTTTTGTTAAAGAAGTTTTTCGATAGTTCCAACAGAATTGTTAAAAAAATATAATTTATGTTTTTTGCCGAATGTAGGGGTTGACTTTTTAAACAGTTATCATATATTCGGTATTCACAGTCGGATTTTATAGTATTATATATCGATGTTTTTGCCTAGTATCTTCTTTTTTAAATAGTGATACACTCTTTTCGAACTTACCATAATATCTGTACCAATACAATAAAAATTCAAAGATCTGTGTATATTAAAACAATTTTATTTAATCATATTTTGAAATGACCCAAGTTGGCTATATTTTTCACGGCTTTCGAGCTTGGAAAAAATGTGGCCTAGGCGTTGCTCATCGGTAACAGCCATGGCAGACTCATGTACTACATGAACAAAACGCTCGGTGTTTTGAAAATGGCACGGATATTCTGTGAAATTAATTAAGGTTAGTCAACAAAACTATCAAACAAAGTTGTTTTTCTTGTGCTACCTGGTATCTCGATTATTTCTTTTGAAAACTGTAATGCTTCCAGCTGGTCTTGCATATAGAACTGCAAGCACGGCGGCTCAGTCAATTCAAATTTGGTCCAATTGATCATATGGTAATATGAGTCACTTTCGAAGTCTATGAAATTTTTAACTTGTGCACCGTACATTTGACGAATGCCTACTGCTGCTTCATTTCGCGCAGAAAAAATCTTGTTATAGCCGTCTGAACGTACTAGCGGATCTTGGTCCGTTATCATCGATAACAATACATTCTCGGGGTGGAAAAAGTACGCGTTATTTTCTATCGACGGACGAAGTATCTGTTGAACATGTTCTGGCAATTGACGAATCCAAGATATATATTTAAAAACGTGGCGACTTCCGTGAATTGCAAGTGGTTGGCTTTTCACAAGAAACCAAAATGGCGCGTAAACTTTCATAACAACTCAGCCAGTTTTTTCAATATAACTGGGGGTTTAGCGCACGTTACATAAAACCGGAGAATTCTAGAGGCAGTTGTCAACCAGCGCGCTGTGCTAATAGCTCCGGGCTTCTCGCTGGCTAATCTGTCATCGCATTCTCCGGTATGGACAGTTCGAACCATACGATACAAGTACGACTGATCGCCTCGAATACTCCATCCTTCTATGTTTGCTGGCATTTCTCCCATTTCAATTCGCTCGAAATTTTTATTGACCTAACAGAATGGAGTAAACAATAGAGATCCGAATTGTTAATGGCATGATTAAAATTTCATTGAAGAAAAGTATGCGAAACTTACAGAATACTGCGTACAATTCTGAATTCCTTCTCCAATACTTCCTGGCCAGAGTCCAGGTCCTTTCTGTTTGCCAAGCAATGATCTCAATAAAGCACTGAATGGTAATTCATTGAAGTGGAATAGGCACACGAACCATTGCAACGGCCTCTGTAACTGGCGTTCCATTCTTGGAATGATTCCATTTTTGTAACCAGTGTTGGTAGGAGTTCCATCGCAGCTAATAGCTACTAAGTTATCCGTACTGAAGTTTCCATTCCTTAAGAAATCTACTATACTTTTTTGGATTTCCATAGCGGTGCTGTCAGTGGGCGTAGCATAGCCAATGAATATGTATGTACATTGTACATATAAAAAAAGTAAACAAAAAAGTGACTAGTAAAATGCAATTCAATTGCGTTTATAATATGTAAAAATGTTTCAGTCTCTTTAGTATTGTATTTAATGTTCCAATTCCCGTTGCCTTTTCATGTATTCAAAAAGCAAAGCAATAATTTTTGATGAAACTTCATCCCTTAGGTTTTTGTTGTTTATTTCAGCCATGCTTGATGCAAAAAATGATTTTACACCTTCTGTAAATGCATCAGGTTTCTCATTTTCTGTCATTGTTTTAAGGTATTCGGTTGCTGCTTTTAATGCTTCATCGCATTCAGAAGAATTGGATTCCTTCTTCTTCTTTTTGGCGGGGGTAGAATCTTCAGACTCTGTTAGAGATGTATCATCAATCTAATAAAAGGAAAATATGTATATAAATTTTTATAAATATAACTTGTTGAGCCATACGTAGGTATGTATGTATATAAAAAATCACAGTTGTTTAAGATTTTTTTTTTAAACCTTAGATTTATTAATATACGCAAACGTATTTATGATTTGACATAGTACATATATACAAACAAAGTTCATATTTACCCGACTTCGCTTCCATGACGTTGGTTGTTCACTTGTTTCGAATGAGTCTACACCATCCAAACTCTAAATAAAAGGCGTTTATAACTTTGCCTAGATATTTAAAAAATTAAGAAACTTACCTGAGAAAGGTTTGATTTTCCTTTTCTAACACGAACAAAATCTTTTATGAAATGCAGGTGCTCAAACCAATAGGTTGAAGGAACATGTACTTCGTCCGTACCTGCACCACTTTTTTTTGATTCGGACTCCCGCAATAGTTCCCTTGCATATTGTGACCGTAGGTAATTTAATTTTGTCTATAAAAAGCTCAAAGTTAGTTGTTTAAATACCTTATATGTATGCAGATATGTTACCCTTATATCCGTTGATGTTATGCCTGGTAGCTTTTCTGACATTTTTTTGGCCAGGTTTTCCAAGGCGTCTGCTCTAGCGTGCTTATTGTGGTAGAGTGGGCTTTTTGTGTTGTATAGACACTGTTCATTTCTGAACAATTCTATCAAATGTAAAACTGCTTGTGAGCTCCATTCAATCTTAAGAAAAGTTTAAAATTTTCGGTCAGCAGCAGCAGTTTAGAAAATTAAAATTATGTTTTTAATAATTCAGAAAAGAATAATATAAAAGTTATTGTACATACCTTTACAAATACACCAACAAGATCTTCCGACATGTTTTTTTATATATTTAAATTATTTACACGTATCTTAATTATTTTCGATTTAACAAAATTATTTTAAGCACTTAACTCAGAAGAAAAAAACAAACAGCTGTTCAGAATCACCATGCACGTTTAAAATATTTACTTACGGCGGCAGGATATTTTATGTAGACGGTAAACGTGCCGCTTCTTGAAAGTATTCAGCAGTTAAAATATTCGTTTAAGATTAAGGAAATAAATCAAATAAATTACATAAAAAAGCATTAAATAGGAAAAATATTTGTATGCGATAACAAATTTAAATATTGTTGCACAGATAGTATATGAAGAAAAAAAGGGAAAAAAATAGAAAAAAAAATAGAAAAAATGGACGGCACGCCAACTGCGGCGAAAGAGTTGACTTGTAAATTTAAATCAGATGAAATGTATTATAGTTTAGAAAATTTTCAAAAAATGACGATGTATTATGGGATGTCAAATTTTTATCGTAATATTTGTCATTTTCATCACATTTTACATTCACACTATTATACAAGCACGTATTATTTGAATTTTTGACAAGTATAAATACAAAGTATTATAGTCTGATTACCCTTTTAAAGGTGCCGCCTGGCTACCAGGAAAATGAGTGTCGAGTAGTACGCTCAGCGTCTCCTGACTACTCATGGTCCAGCTACCACAGGGCTTCTGTATGTAGCTGGGTACAACCGGTGCGGTTTATAGCATCTTACGCAGTCTGTTGGTTTGAGATGAACTCTCCACATTACTGCAGAAATCCCTCCAAGACCTCCTTTTTGCGTTTCTGACAAGATTCTTAAAGCGATTCAACGAGGTTTTGTATGTCGACCAGTCGCCTGATCGTTTAGCCTCGTTGAATAGCCTGCGACATTCTTTTCGTGAATGTGCAATTTCCGGGCTCCACCATGGTGGTTTGGCCCTTCATTTCATTTATTTATTTTATTTATTTCATTAATGTAATACATGTGGCCTATTGGCCAATATTAAAATATTACAAGATAACAATTCTATGAATAGAGTGACAATAAAAATATATTTAACAAAAGAAAATTATAATTTTTTTAATTATTTTTTGGTAAGGAAGCATACAAATCAATAACTATATATCTGAACACAGATCCAAGTAGGTATAAATAATACCAAATAACCTTATAATAATTTTCAGTAGTTTACAGCTTAAGCCCAGCAATCCTAACTAGACGTTAGGCGTATTAAAATATATTAGTAGACTCCGCTTAAATGTTGACCTTGACATATGAAAGTTACGTAAACTTCTGGGTAAGTAGTTCCACAGACGGGCTACACGTACCAAGAACGAGTTTTCATAACTTAAGGTATTTATGCGATGTATGAAAATTTGAGGATTTCTAATCGTATTAATAAACGATATCATCTCGACAATAAAAGCAGGCCTTTGAAATTTAATAATATTAAAGAGGTATATGAGTAGTCGAAATTTCAGATAGTCGTCGAAAGAGAGATTCAGGAAATCCTCTAAGTAAGACGAGACATGTGCACCAATCCTAAGTCCATAGACAAATCTCACCACCTTGTTCATAATAAGCCTTATCCTATTCCTATTACCCAAGCTACAGCCGGAGTAGACTTCCATGCAATAGTTGATCTGTGACAAGAGTAGAGCATGAGCAACAATCCTTTTAACATGTAGAGGAAGAACCAGATTTAAGTGATATAACCTTCGTAGGGTAAAACAAATCCTAGAACAGACTCTATCAATGTGTTGTGTAAACGATAATCTACTATCCAGTATCACACCAAGGCACGTAACATTGTCAACAATTTCAATAGAAGCATCCATTATGCTCAAGTTCAAGCAGAGACTATCTGAATTTTTCAATCCAAAGACAATAGCTTTCGTCTTATCAGGATTAATTTTAAGTCTATTTGCCTGTATCCAATTTTGCAAAACAGAAAGTTCAAAATTAATAGTTGCTTGTAAAACATCAGAGAATTGCCTCTCCCCTGACCATAATAGTTGAATGTCATCTGCAAATGTAAATGGCCTACCAAAGCTAAACTCATTAAACAAATCATCAAGGAACAGGGAGAATAAAAGAGGTCCAATCACCGAACCCTGTGGAACCCCTGATCTAACTTGTCTAACAATGGAGCACAAACCATTAAAAAACACGAACTGCTCACGGCAAGACAAGTACGACCACAATAAACGACAAGATGAAATCGAGAAACCAAATTTAGCGTTTAGTTTCTTGATCAATAATGTATGATCAACCTGATCAAATGCCTTTGATAGATCAACAGAGACCAGCACACTTAGTCTTCCCGTGTTAAGATTTCCTCTAATGTGATCAGTAAGCCCGGTTAAAAGAAGCCCCGTATTCCTGCCACTGCGAAAGCCATATTGACATTCATTTAGCAAACATCTCTCAATCCACCTCGTAACCTGACCCTTCATAATGGTTTCCATAATCCTTAGATAGTGTTGGTAAAATACTAATTGGTCTGACATTGTCAGCAGATAGTTGACGACCAGACTTTGGAATTGGTATAATACGCGACATCTTCCAACCACTGGGAAATTTCGAGTAAGTGAGAATGCAGTTAAAAAAATGAAGAAGATGTGAGTCAATATATGGATAAACAGTCTTTAGAAATTTTATAGAAAAACCATCAACTCCAACAGATGTAGACTTAACGCCAAGTATGGCCAAAGCGAGATCCGTACCAGATATATTGGAAAAAGAGAAACCATCTGCAGAATTACTAAAATGTGAGAAATCCAAGGTATCGTCAACTGAATTTAACTGATTGTTTATGAAATTATCATTCATAGCATCAACGTCAGCATCAGTATGTAGAAATCTATTTTCCGAAACACCAGCATTGTGTAAGGTCTTCCACATTTGTTTAGTATCACCAGCATGGAACAGTCGCGCACTATATGACCTTTTGTACTTCCTTATCTTAACCTTAGTCATGTTGCGAAGTCTACTGTAGATTGACCAATTTCTGTCACCATCTATCAGCATAAAAGGCCCTTAAAGCTATATTAGTGAGTGATCTATGATAATTTATGTCATTATTAAACTTTGGTCGAAGATTCGAATCTTTGCTCACGACTTCTTTTAAGGGAATAAGAATCAAGAGATCATTTAAAAAGCTATTTAGAAATGCGAGTTTCACATCTATATCAGCAGATGCATATAGATCCGAGAAGTGAGTTTGAGCTAAGAGTCTTTCAATAGCCACTAGGTCGGCATGCCGATAATCTCTGAAAAAAGAATGGTTTGTACAACTATTGACTGGGATATTGAAAGAAGCACAGATAAGAGAATAATGGGAAATCAAAGGCATCTGAAATTGAGAAGAAGTATTAACTACCATATTATCACTGACAAGAAAGTAATCAATCAAGGACGCGGATTGATGAAGTAAGTCAAAATGAGTTGGTAAAGAGTTATGACAGCACCTCAAACCAAAGCGTCTACAAAGCAATCGCAAATTCATGGATTTAGCATCACTAAATAGATCGTTTTTAAAATCACCAACTAATACGATATCTTTGTAACGGACAAAAAATATCACAAAGTGATCGCTCCATAGAGTACAGGTCCCCCGTAGGTAGATATATAACACCACCGTAGAATGATTAAAAATCTCAATAAATAAACCTTCGCAGGGAGAGTATTCTACACATCTAAACACAATCCTATACCTGATCCCTTCAGCAACATAGATAGCAACCCCGCCACCTCTACGACCAGTTGGACGATCACTCCTGCATACCGAATAACCAGGAATGTTAATAGCACGATCATAAATAATGGAATTCAACCAAGTCTCTGAAACACAAATAATATCTAGCGATGCATTTCTAAATGTGGACGTAAGCTCATCAAGTTTGTGAGATCTGTCAGAGGGACAAAGGCTTTGAGCGTTCAAGTGAGCAATTTTTAGTTTTCCAGAATCATGCGAGAAGATATTCCCAATAGAAAAGTCACTGATTATAGGGCCCAAGTTGTTATTGATAGAGTTTGTCATAAAAAATAGAACTGTATACAAACGTTAAAGTAAAATGTATATGCTAATTAATACAAAAAATAAAATGGTAGGTTATAACAATGAGAACTAAATTAAATACTAAAACTATAGTTAGGGCATTCAACTAAAATAAAAAGATAAAGAATAACTCATTCACCGCGCAACTCCATGCAAACCGTTGGTTTGCAAGCCACATTAGTGGCACAGCGAAATGATTCACTTAGAATCTCCACAGCAGAGTCAATGTCCCCCAATATTTCTAATAGTTGGAGCCGTCGATAAGGAGTTGCAGAGTACATTGTTCTGTAGCTCCCAGTCAGTCTTCTTCCTGTTAACTATAGGATTAAATCTACTTTCACCTAACCCTAGGTTAAAGTCAATATAGCGATGGTCGGATAGGGAGCAGTCATCCGCAACCCTCCAACCGCTAACCAGATTGGTGTGCTCTGCACTAGCCAATGTTACATCTAAAACCTCTCTACGGTTAGACACAATAAAAGTGGGTTCTGAACCCCTGTTGACAATATCAAGATTATTATTTAAAATGAAATCGAAGAGACACTCACCCCGGTCGTTAGTATCGCTACTACACCAGGAGGTGTGGTGTGAATTAGCGACGGCACTTATTATTATAGGCGTCCTCGTGCTTATCGCCCTGGACACAATACCACGCACCTTGCCATTTGGTGGACTGCCCTCGTGGTCATGCGCCATATAGCTCGAGACCAGCCAAACCGTACCGGACGGGGTCTCCAGAGCAGCTGCTACAGTATCCCCATCGCTGAAATCAGATAGGATAAAGATACGCAAAGAGTTTTTAGCCAAGATACAAGATCTAATATCACCTGTGCCTTTGGCAAACAACAGCTTATAACCCTTTAGTGTCAGTTGTGGTGTGTTATTTATATATATAACTTATTTTTGATTTTTATTTAAAAGACTTTTTAATTTTTTTGCTCAACCATCTGGCTAGCTTCACTATAAAATTCATTCTCCCTTCTTTCTTTGATTTGTCTTATATTTATACAATTTACATTCTTACATTCTACTAAGTCAATCACATGCATTCAATAATTTTTGTGTTCTATTTTCGTATCGATGTCAAGTACTTGTATGATATCAGGTAACGATGACACCGATCTACTTAAACTGTATGCAATAAAACAAACAAGCAAAAAAACTAGTGATACACTTGTAATCAGACCACACACGCTAGATACTTAAAAATATCTGGTGGGAATTAGTCATAGTCATATGCACACTACACAGTCCATGAACCCGTCCTTGGTGGACCCAGGGTTCCTGGGCCATAACCAGCTCCTCCTTCCTCTCTACCACCCGGAGGAGCATCGCAGCGGATGCTGCTTTAGAGTGGTGAAGGTTTATTTGCGTCACCTTCACCATCCGGGAGTGCAATTACAGTGGTGCTGGCGTCCTCTTGGCTGGATTCCAGGAGGGCGTCAGTGTCCTCATCCGCGACTACCATCCGTTCAAAGAAGCCACCCACCAAGTCTGAAACTGAGTGGGTGTCCTCTTGCCCGTATAAAGCTACGTCCGACACACCAGCAACAGCGCCGTCGGCAGCACCATCCCCTCGGTTGCGGTTCTTCTTGGCATCGGTCCGGTAGAGGCGCAACAGAATCGTACTGAAACAGTAGAAGATTTTGTTGCCCCTCTTACGGATCGGTGCCAAAGATTCTTTATTAAGAATCAGAACCACCTCCCTTCTAGACCTCTCGGGTGCATTCAACTTAGCTACCTTCCAGTCATGGGTAGGTATATCCGGGTTGCAGTCCTTAAGGATCTCCTTCGGGGAGGAAGGTTCAGCGGGGACTATGGTCAAGGCTCTTGGTCTTCTGGGTATGTCTTACAAGGAAACCACATCCAGCCTAGAGCCTTCCCACACCTCGCCAATAGCTTCGATGGCCTTTTTCAACAGAGACGCTGAGCGTTCATCCGTGCAGGCCATCAATTTACCGCCGTGCTGGTGCCAGCCAGCATCAACGCATTGAGGCGGCGGGCCCGGATTCTCCTTGCGGATCTTCCAGAACACTCCCGCCAGTTTTTGGTTGACCAAGTCCCACCTGGCACGGGAAATGGCGCCGTCTGACGCATCCCTGTCGATTATGGCCCTTATGAGATTGCCTTTGGCGATTTCACTAAAGGTGCCCTTCGAAGGGATGTTCTTAGGACGTTTTGCCCTAGAAGCCCTAGCTGCATCGTTCTCCTTTTCCGAACGTTGCCGTTTAGGCGCCGCAACCGTGACGGGTGCGGGGGAGGAGTTTATTTGCAGCCTCGACACATGAGCCTGTGCCCACTTTAGAGAGGCTGCCTGCTTTTCAGAAAGCTGGTCAACCGGGGTCGCACCAAAGTGCGAAATAGTTCTTAAGGCGGAGCGCCTCGCATCGTTGGCCCTGCGTGAAGCATTATTGCGCGATGGGTTAGATATGTTTTTGCCGGGATTGGCAGTGGGTGACGCAGTTCTGCGGCTAGAAGTAATCCTCTTTGCCTTTTCCTGCGCAATGTGCGCTTTGGAGGCGACGGGTTTGGACGGCTTAGGCCTTTCCATTCCCTTCGCACCCGAAGAAGGGGGTTTTACCGGTAAGGACCTGAGCAGCTTTTGAGGTACTTGGAGCGATAGACAGAGGTACCTCGCTGCTAATACTAGGGCAGCCACCCGTTGCAGTGTGTTTTGCCCCTTTCTCAACAGCAATCAGCCCGGTTAATCCAGGCTGATTGCCCACCACGTCAGTAGTCCGCAGACTGGTCGGGCCTGATGTGGACACCCGGCCAGCCTGAGCAGCAGTAGCTTTCGATTCACCGCGGCCTGCTACTTGCGCCGCGGGAATAGGGCCCCCGCAAAAAGTCGAGTAAATGGCCGCCGCCACAGTTGTTTGTCATTTGAGCCCTTTTTATGGCATTTTCCATCACTTTGGCCAAAACGTCCGGCGATAGGTCTTCACATTCTTGACGGATATTGTCTTTAAGAGCTGCAAGAGTCTGAGGCTTGTTGACATAAACCCGCCACTTCAAAAAGCCCCACAAAAAGAAGTCTGCAGCGGTCAAATCAGGCGATCTTGCTGGCCATTACAAATCGCCAAAACGGGAGATTAGGCGCCCGGGAAATGCATCCTTCAGCATATCGGTTGTGGCACGTGCACTGTGTACCGTTGCACCGTCCTGTTGGAACCACATGTTTTCCAATCCCAATTCATCACGTTGCGTCAAAAAGAACTCGTTGATCATTGCTCTGTAGCGCTCACCATTCACAGTAACCGTTTGGCCCGCGACGTCTTCCAAGAAAAAAGGTCCGATGACTCCTCCAGCGAAAACAGCACACCATACAGTGACTTGGAGCGGGTGTAATGGCTCTTCGTGGGTTACACGCGGATTTTCAGTGCCCCAGAAGCGTAAATTTTGCTTATTTACGTACCCGCTAAGATGGAAATGGGCCTCATCACTCATGATTATTTATGATGAAAAATCATCTTCCTGTTGGTGGTGATTAAGGATGGCTTGAGCGTATGTTAGACGCGATTGGCGGTCAGCAGCGTGTATTTCGCATGTATTTACTAAACAAATGTCAAAACAGAACTGACATTAGGGGCCAATCGCAAAATTTATATTATTTTCTGATAGGAGGATTACTTATGCGCCACCTTGTATATATATATATATATATATATATATATGTATATATAGTATATATGTATATATATATATATATATATATATATATATATATATTTGTGCAATTTGTTTTAGCAATCTGCAATTCTGATATGTTTTATTATCTTAATTACATTATCATATATATATATATATATATATATATATATATATATATATATATATATATATATATATATATATATATATATATATATATTAACAAAGCCTAAGACTTGCAATTTTTCTCCGCTAAATGTAAAAATGTTGACATTAGTTTTTTTTTAATTTCTTACAACATTTATTGAATTCGCCGTTTCCAAAGATATTATGTTAGCCTGTGCCCCTGTGTCTATCTGACATTTTAGTTTTAAGTTGTTAACCATTACCTCTACATTCCATTCTGTTGTTGTTTCAGCTCTGGAAATAGTTCCAATAAACAAATCCTTTTCTTCGTCAATTTCGCAATCTTGTATGCTTTGAGCAGCAAAGTTTTTGATAAATTTATTTTTTAAGAAACACATTTTTGCTAAATGGCCGCTTTTCCCACAGTTATGGCATTTAACACCTTCAGCCGGACATCTGCTCTTATGAAACAGACCGCATCTACCACAATTAATTGCTTGATTTTTATTTTTAGCGGCAGCTGTTGTTTTTAAGTTCTGTTTTCTCAGTGCACTTATAACTGGATCATCTTCTTGAATTGCTTCCAACTTAAGCGCATTTTCTTTGACCATTGCTATCGTTTTAGCAATTCCCACTGCTTTATAAAGTGCAATTTCGCCTTCAGATAACAATCTCTCACGAATACCAGCCATTTTAGGTGATAAACCACAAGTAAATATATCCCTCACCAGATCTTCGCGAAGAGCGCCAAATTCACAATTAAGACTTAGATCTTTTAAAGTTGTTACATATTCATCTATAGTTTGTTGAGGCTGCTGCTTGCAGGTGAAAAATGTATGTCTTTCCATAGCTATATTTACTTTAGCCCTTTCAGGACCATAAGCTTCTGGGGACTTTCCCTTTATCATTTTGATATGAAATAAGCTTGTCAGAATCCAACTAAAGTAAAACCATTCAAAAATGTGAAAAAAAATTTTCGTAAACGAGTTTTGTTATGGGACACATGTGTCTCTGTGGTCCTTAAGGGAGCCAAAATGTATTTTTTATTATATATAGGTTTTTCAATAAAAGTTACATTTTTAATCTTATAATACGCTTTGAATAAAAATTTATGTTTAATTTTGCAATATATTATGGTTAATTATGATGTTTTGCGAAACAATTACGGTTAGTAGTAAAACATAGATGCACATTGCATTCATTACAATAGTTGTTAGTGCCATTTTCTACATTAATTTTTGCGCATTGAACACATCTCTTTCTTACGTTGGCTTTGAGCATAGAGTGCAAAGAAGCTGGTCTCTTGCTGACAGTGATTTTTGATGACTGGAATATTGGAAATTCTCTCTGACGCGAAGAATAGGCAGCGATTAAATTTCTGGCCACCAATCGTCTAAAATCAAGGGAGTTAAGTTGAGTCCCTTCAAATAAAATATTACCGGAGGTAATATTTTATTTTCGATTTGCGGTCTAGTTCATAAAAGGACTTGCGCTGATCCATTAAATCTACTCCACCCATATTTTTGTTGTAATTCATAATAGCTTTCGGGCATTTTACGTTGATTTTCTCAGCACTACCAACTATGCGACGTCTGACGGTGTCTGCTTCCACTGGCGAAAGAAAATTTGTGAGAAGAGTTACAGCTCTGTTGTCCATCCACTTCACAAAGGATATGCCCTCAAAGCTTGATGTGTAAATGTCTCCTCGCTTCATATTCTTATCGAGAGGCAAATTTTTTGGAATATTTTTTCGGTTGCTTCTTACTGTTCCACAGGACTTTATTTGACGTTTTTTCAACTCATATTGTAACAAAGGCGAGTTGAAGAAGTTATCAATGTAGACCTCGGAGCCCAAACCTGTGAGTTTTTCTGTCAACTGAAGCACGACTGATTCCCCAAGTCCATATTCAGTTCCATACTCTTTTCTTCCAGTGTATAGATCAAATTCAAAAAGATATCTGGAAGCAGAGTCTCATCTACACCACATCCTAAATCCCCATTTTATTGGTTTGTTCTTGATATACTGTTTCATAGCATTATGACCTTTGAATTTTGCTTTGTTGAAATGACTTATGACAGGTGAGATCTTAAAAGCCCGATCATTCCTGTTTCCTTCTTCATCGTTATTGGTGAAGTGCAAATTTTGACGGATAACTTCAAATCTTTTTCTTGTCATTACATTACTTATGAAGGGTACACCTATATCAGGTTCTGTTGACCAATAATCACGAATGGATGGTAAAACGTGATATGTCATTACCAGATTGATACCAAGAAATGCTTTCATTTCGTCAGCAGTAACATCAAAACCTCTTCCATTTTCTTCAGCATATCTACAGGATTCATGAACTATAAGTTCTATCAAAACATCAAAGTTCGTAGTCAGTAAAAAGATCTGAAATGGTGATAGATTACAGTTGGGGTCCCCAACATCGCAGATTTTCACTATTCCAAACATGGAAAGCCATTCTTCTAAAAAAATATTGTTACAGTAGATAGGGAATGTACCCGCCACGGCAATTAAAATTGTCAAATTTTAGCAATTAAATTTAAAAATTTAAAAAATTTTGTACTAAAATTTTAAAATTTTAATTGCCAAATTTGTGTTAATTGTTTTTTTTAGTAATTTGGTACTTTAATGTTTGTGTGTGTGTATTTGTTCCCACGGTTAAATAGGGGTGTTCACATTGTTGTTGTTTTTTTAATAATGTTGGGGTAGGCGTGTTAATTTTTGTCTGTCCATATGTGACCTTGGGAATACATGTCCGTCGGTATGTGAGCGTGGGAATTTCTGTCCGTCTATATGTGGGGGGAGTTTCGTGGAGGGGTGCTGTAGTAACCAAAACGAGTTTGTATATGTCGGCGTGAGACCGTGGGAATTTTTGTCTGTCCATATGAGACCTTGGGAGTTTGTGTCTGTCCATATGTGACCTTGGGAATACATGTCCGTCGGTATGTGAGCGTGGGAATTTGTGTCTGTCCATGTGTGCTATGGCCTAATAGAAAATAATTTTTAGTATCTGACACAACATTTTTTTAGGAAGTACAATATTTCAAAAGTGTTGTATAAATGGATGACCCTAATGTTTGTGGTTCGTTTCTTCTTGCTGAAGTGAGATTTCTTCCCTTATTTTTTGCTTGTTTTTAATTTTGGTGTGTGTTTACTTAAGATATTTTGTCCAGCAATTCAGTTATTTCTTTTTTGTGTGCAATGCTTGAGTGTGGGGGAATAATTTGATTATTCTGATCTTGAAGACGTTGTGAAAAAAATTTACTATTGCATAAATATTGAAACTGATATTTTGTTTATTTTATATGACGATCATCGATGGATTTTATTTGGGGATGTGGATGGTGGTGCGATTTCTGTATTTTGTAGGATATGAATATTTATGCTATGTTTATGTGTGTGTGTGTGTGTGTTTTTGTGTTCTGAGTGGCGATTGGAATGTCTGCCTGTCAGACAGGCTGTGTGTGTAACGATTGGTGAGTCTGTATGACAGTCCGCTTTTTTGCTTCCCTGGATTTAGCGCAAGTGGGTCAGTATGAAATGAAATAAATTTGTAGATATTTATGTACGCATATACATACATACAAACAAATAATAAGCGTTTATTCGTTGTGCCCAAATATTCCCTTGACCATTTGAATGAATGAACGATTGTTTAAACATATGCATTGTTTTAATTTTTATTAATAAGTAATATGTATATATATCTTAATTTAAATCTGACTCCACTGCGTCCGCTGCCTCTACCAACAATTGATCGTCTTCATATAACGCGAGAAACATAGGTATATCTATATTTGGAAGAATTTGCACGTCCAATATTTCTATTTGAGGTTTGATTGCTACCTCTCTTGGACCATCAACTGTTGTGGTTGGCTGCGAAGACACCGCTAAAAGGAGATTCTCATCGCCTGTTAGCATCTCTTCATCGCAAGAAAAATAGGTATATCAATTTTTGGCAGTATTTGAACACTCAATATTTCTATTTGTGGTTTGATTGCTACCTCTCTTGGACCATCAACTGTTGTGGTTGGCTGCGAAGACACCGCTAAAAAGAGATCCTCATCGCCTGTTAGCATCTCTTCATATGCTGCATTTTCTTGGGGTGCGTCAGACGTTGGCTGCGATGACAGCTCTAGGAAAAGCTCCTCATCTTCTTCAAGATATCTCTCGAATTCTTCCTGTCTGGCTCCTCTCAGATATTCCTTCAAGTGATGACGCTGAAGTCTGCGATACAATGGAGTGTACAAGAGCTTCATCATTTTTATTGCGCAAGAGTATCAATTCATGCTTTCCATTAAGTATAACTTTGTTGTAGTCTTCAGCAAATCCCAAAAGCATTTTTAGTGGTACATAAAAATTAAAATATCCATTCTTAAGATTCAAATCTTTAGTTTTATGTCATCCACCATTCTGCGTTACAACGCTTTCAGTTGGTGATAGAGATACCACATTTTTTATTGTGGTTGTTGTTCCTAAATACCTTGTATGATCGATTTCAATGCCATTAAGCTCGTAGCAGATTTCGTCAAATAAATGTGCAACAAAGTTGTTTTTCAATTTACAATTTTCTGAAAATTTTCCAGTTTTTTCATCTACAACGAAACCTTCCACATATATATAGCTCTCACTAGGTAACACGTACAAATCTTGATTTTGTATTGAGATTCGAATCTCATCATTATTATTGTACGATTGTAGATATGGTATGTAGGTATGATAGTCCTTTTTTATTATATTTTCGTCAGACAATGGCTTATCCAATACGTTTATTATTGAGCTCATTTTGTTTTCAGTTTGAAATTCAAAGACTTGAGAAAACTTTTGTTTGCTGTTGTAAGTGATCTTTGACGAGCAGATCTTTTCAATTGTGGTTTAGGTTGTAATATCTGTGGATGAGACGTGACTGCCGTATATTGTGATATACTTGTATTGTATATTATCATTACTTAGTTGGCCTTAAATGTATTCGTATTGTAATTTCCTCTCCTAGAAAATTAATTAAAGCACCGTTCTGATCAACCACGCGCAGTGAGAGAGAACTTATTTCTTTGGTGTTTACAGGTAAATAAATGAGATTCCTTGGAATCTCATCTATTTTATAGCCTGCAGGTACATTAATCGGAAACTCATGAAGTGTATGTGATTATGAATTGTTCATATATGTATTAGTAGCGATACTACTTTCAATTCGCAAGAGATTTACTTTAAAAATATTAACTGGAAGATCTGAGTAATGATCATCGGTCGGTGTTAGGATTTTACTATTGAATCCTAAAAGATTCCCAATTGTATTTTCTCTATTAAAATATATCGGATCTTTAGAACTATTTATTTTAACTTGCATCGTATTGTTGTTAGCTTCTATAAAAATATGCTCTTCAGGACTATGTCGTTTGTATTGCTCTTCTATGTAGTCCACTATATCTTTCAATTCATAAGATCCAATTGGTATTTCAATTACATATTCCCCTATATGAAACATATTGTTATAGGAGTCTACATTTGGGATACTGTTGTATGAATGAAAATCAGTTGCCTGTCGTATATACATATATATATATATATATTTTTTTTTTTTGCTTAACAAATTACCTTTCTTTGATCCATAAGATCTACGCCTCCCATTCCTTTGTTATATTGAGATATTATTTCAGGACATTTTACTACGATTCTCTCCGCTGATCCAGCTTGACGCCTTCTGACGGTTATTGTATCATTCGGATTTAAGAAATTGGAACCCATATGAACTGCTCGATTATCCATCCATTTAACAATTGTCACCTCATCAGATTCGAAACTTATGAAATCGCCACGTTGAAGTGTTTTGTCTGCGTCGAACTTAGGCATTTGTGCACGATTGCGACGTAGAGTGCCACAAGCTCTAATACCATTAACTTTTAGTTTATGCAATAGTAATGGACTATTGAAAAAATTATCAAAATACAGCTCAATTCCCAAGTTCTCAAGACCGGAAGCCATATTCAAGATAACTGACTCACCAATGCCAACTTCCTTCATTTCTTTTCTTCCTGTGTATATATCAATTTTATGTAAATATCCAGTGCTGGCATCGCAACGACACCATAATTTAAACCCCCAGGATATTGGCTTATCTTTCATATATTGCTTCATAATATTTCTACCTTTAAATTTCACCATGTGCTCATCAATTGACTGGCGCTTACTTTCGCTCATAGCATTCCCAAATGCCACATTAAAATGGTTTAAAACAGGTCGTATTTTATATGCGCGATCATACGATGGGTCATCACGTTTTGGCTGTCCATCGTTGTTTGCAAAATGCAAGTTGGAACGAATTTCTTCAAAGCGTAAACGAGTCATAACGTTTGAAACTATTGGTACGGAATATATTGGAAATGTTGACCAATAAAGTCTGGTTTCTGGCAATCGGTGTATAGACATTACAAAGGTAATGCCAAAAAACGCCTTCAATTCATCTTCATTTATGGAATACACGGTACCCTTTTGTTCACAATAAATCTTTGATTGTTGAATGGTCATATCTATTAGAGTGTCAAAATCACAAACAGAATTGAAAACTTCTGAGATCTCTGGTACTTCATCATTAGCTTCCAAATTTGGTAATAAAACCTTTCCATATTCATAGTCTGGGTCTACATATGCTGGTGGGACGTAATTATCCCTTGGTTTTCTCCATTTAAAAGGGATTTGCCGTTCCTTAATAATTGCAGACTTGAGTGGAACTCGATTTGTTGATACTTGAGCCACAGTCGATTTGCTTGTTGATGGTTTTTCAGAGGATAGGACATCTTCAATCCCAATTTCTACATCAGAATCTAAATCCTTAATGTCGTTTTCAAGAAAACTCATATCTTTGTCATCCAAAACAAATTGATTTTCATCATCTTCACTCGCTGATGCATTTAGAAACTGTAATATTTCATCACCACTTATACAAATACGCCGAGTTCTTTTTATTTCGAACACACTGTATTATCCGTGGTAATTTCAAATACAACAACCTTCCGATCAGCAATCTTCCTTTCAACGATCAGTATTAAACTAAACTATATTCCCACTCAATGTTTTACACCATAGACTACTAAGTAGACAAGACAACTTAAAAAAACACTACCACGTTTATCTGAAAGAAACCGCAAATCTTACTGTTTCTAATTTGACTATCTCTTTCTTATTATTGTAGTAATTTAAATTTTTGTATGTAAATTCGCATAACACAATTTTGCATTCTAGTGTACAAGCAAGAAAATACCGTTAGAAATGTCTGGGAAAAAGAAAAAAACAATCAAAAATTTATAAATAATAGTGATATACACAACTAATACTCTGTGTATACTGTGATAAATACAACATTAAGCTATGTACATACATATATGTGCCACGCAATTTTGTTCCTGGCCATGGGCGACTAACAATTTAAGGATTTTTTGTTATTTTACAGTACAAATAAGTAAATATAAAAGAAGACATATTTTTAAAAAAGAAAAGAGTTTTTAGCTTTGGTCAGTGCAAAAAAAAATTCAGACTTTTTGGCACTTACCGACCAATGGGACACATATGCCCCATTTTTTTTTTTGTATACTGTATTTAGAAGCTGTTTCTCATTTTTTGAGTTGACTTTAATCGGTGGCATTTTAATGGTGGGATGAACTTTTCTATTGTATGCATTAAGTAAATCTTTGTATATATCAAGCCAGTTGTAGGAACCATTAAAACTAAACTCTTTCCACATCATTCCTTTTAATGTTCTATTGAATCGTTCTACTATTGATGCTTTCATGATGCTATAGGTTGAGTAGTGATTGACGTTGTATATATCCATCAATTGATTAAAGTGTTTGTTGAAGAATTCTTTACCATCATCTGTTTGTAAGTTTTTTGGCACATGCCCTGAATATCTTAAAGAGCTGCATAAAAGATACAAGTGGAAACACCCTAAACGACAAGTTGAGGTTGATGACGTTGTTGTTATTCGACAGGACAACCTACCTCCTAACGAATGGCTACTCGGACGAGTTATTAACACTTACCCTGGTTCAGATGGACTAAGTAGAGTTGTTGACCTACGCACGTCGACTGGAGTCTTAAAACGTCCAATAACCAAAGTTGTAGTTTTACCCACCCAATAAATATATATATATATATATATATATATATATATATATATATATATATTCACTCGTCATAATTATAAATAACACTATTCATATCTCATTTGCTTCCTAATTCATCTCCATATATTTCATATCACACTATACAGATAATGGCACCTAACAACAACAAAGATAGACATTCAAAACGAAACAACGCCCCAAAAACCCATGGGAAACACCGTCAAGGGCAACGTCAACAGGCGCGACGTCATTTTGGTTGTGGATTGTGTCAAGCAGACCACAAGTTGCCCACATGCAAAAGGTTCATTTCTCTGAATATATCAGAAAAATACCAAACCGCACTCCGTTTGCACTATTGCATTAATTGTTTGGCCCGAAACCATCTAATTGGGAACTGCACGAGCAAGGCCCGATGCAACAAATGTGGTGGAAAGCATCATTCCAGTTTACATGGACCAGAGCGCATACTGAAAAATATTCTTGATGGTCCAAGTACTTCTTCACAGCGAAAGAACCAACCCCCCGTCCCTGCACCTCGACGGTCTATAAGTACCAAGCAAATAACCACGGCCTTTGGTCTACCCACGTCGCTGCAAAGGGTACTGGTACCGACTGCACAAGTGTGTATAATGACCGACGACGGCTGCGTGTCCCTTAGGGCTATCGTAAATGCGAGTGTTACGTCACCCGCATATCTCATGAATTGGTTGAGCGGACACACCTACCCACTTTTAAAGTTGAAGGGCGAAAATACACAAAATCCATCATCACCCCTAACATGTCATCCACAATTAAATACGAGATGTACCTTTTGGTCAGCAGAGAGTTCCCAAAAACCCCGTATTCCGGACCTTTTAAAGAGTCCATCAAGGAAAAAGTAGAAAATCTGACGCTAGCAGACCCCTCTTTCTACTGCAACGATGTGGTGAAAGTTGAACTAGGTGGAGATTTGTACAGTAAAATACTTAAATCCAACATTATCCGTATGGATGGTGGATCACTACTAGCCCAGGATTCCTCCTTAGGCTGGCTCATTATGGGCTCATATTCCGGTTAAACCTTTACCCAACAAAATCCTAAGTATATTACTTACCCATTAACCCATTACACTTACCCGCTTTACTTTAATTTGGATATCAACTAAAGTCCACTCTTTTCTTTCAGATGTCGAGGCGGGGAGGATTTTTTCATGTGCGAGTAAGGGCACTTGACCCTTGAGTAGGCTGGGTGAGGGGATTGTACCGAGATTATACCCCGATCGGCACTATATATCGATTTAGGACCTTAATCAATTTTGGCTGACATTTAGCTAGAGTATAAATGAAAGTTCGCAAGTTGGAGGGGGCTTCCTTATCAGAAAAGTAGGCTGTAATTGCTTCTTCCGTCATGTCGAACGATTCAAGAGTCACTTTCAGAGAGTTCAGACCGAATTCCCGACTCTTTAGCGTCAATCCATCCTTGAGGATTAGTAAGTATGTATGGATCTGAGGATCCAGAGTTGCAGGTTCGGAAACAGCGGGATCAGGGGGTGGGGTTCGTGAGAATAAAACTTTGGTTTGTTTTTGTTTGCCCGTTGGGATGCAATCCGCCGGCCTGGCCTTCTTCTGTTCTGGGGAAGCATGTGGGTCCTTCAATGTGACTAGCCATTCTCCCTCAGCCTCGGATATCTTCAGGTACTTGTCAGCCAGTGGACCCATATTTGCTACAAGTTTTTTGAAAATCATCAGAAAATCATCTGAGTCATAGGACTGACCATTTATGAATCGATTCTCCATTAGGTCCGCTGTCACATATTGATGGGTCTCGGCAGTTTTATAAACATTTACCTCACGTGCCCTCTTGGATGTTGTGGGTCTGTCAATTAAAGTTAGTGCGGCCGTGCCTGTGGCCATACATCCGATGGGGTCACTAGTTATGCCGGTAGGCAGGTTTGGATTAACGAACCCTAGGTCCGTGGAACATAGTTCTGATTCAGGGTTCGGTCCGTCTTTTGCAAAGGTTCGTTCCACGTTCTCCAGCATTTCACCCGGATGGGATTGTGCTTCGTCAAACCATGTCTTTGGATCAAAGGGTCCATCGGGGTTGAATTGTTGGGATGACGGGAGGTCCGCTCCCTTCTGCTTTACAGATCTTGTGGTTGGCTTGCCGGGTGTGCGTCTGGACATGTTGAAGTATTATTGTTATTAGGAACAGCTATTTTGAAGTTACCCTTATATATGAAATGTGAATTAAATATATGTAAATATTAATAGAAAAATATACATATTAGTATGCACAACTTATATATTCAAAATTAAAGGGTCAATAAATACATAAATACATTTATAACGTTTCTGAAAAAACATATGCATTCCTTTTAAAATTCCTGGAAGTTCTCAAACATAAGTATATACCTAACCCTGTCTAACCCGTTTAAATATGGTCCTTGAGAGTGAAAAGTGAACAAACAATATAATATACAGTCCACAAAAGAACATATAGAAATAGAATAAATTTACATACATAAAGTTGATTAAATACTGTATATATTAATTCAAAAATACAAATAAAAAACATGAGAATAATAACCAAATATTAAATACAAACTAATAAAAAACATACAAAAAAAAAAAAAATAAATAAATAAACTAAAGTACAAAAATCCATACATATATACATAATTACTTACTTTATATATGAACGAAAACAAACGATATGAACGATAGCAAACAAAAGCTACAGTGACACACAAAAATAAACAAACATATAGCAATTGTGCCAATTTACATTTATATAGTGACTTCATTAAAATATATTAAAGAAAAGAAAATTTATTTTAAATCAAAAATAACTAAATACCCAATTGTTATATACGCACATACATTTAATAAAATTAATAGAAAAAAGAAAAACAACTTAATTACCTCGACATACAAGACATTTACAATAACACAAATCTTCAACAGGGATCGAACCGGGAGGATAACCCAGGAAATAAGTATACAGTTTGTTTAAACTTGTGAAGGTTTGTGCACTAAACCTAGCAAGGTAAGTTTGTATTTTCGCAACTTACTAAGAATATTACCCAAATTGAAATCAAAGTTATCTTCATTCAAGAAGCAATAACGTAAATTTGTTAACACAAAGACAACCAATCCACCCAATAAATAATTAATTGGGGGCATTTACATTTATTGCTGTGAAGAATAAGTAGTCACCAACACGTTGTATAGTGAAGATAATTATTCAATATACATAAGATAAAAGTGGTCTCCTGGTAAAATTTTCCCTTCACTGTAAACTTAGTGAACTTAAAACCCAAAGTGTTTGTACATTTAAAATACTTAACCCTTGAATACCCAAATTTATATAAAAAATAATAATAATCATGTCTACATTAAAATCTTTGGCACGGGATTTAGATAATTATATTGAATCCGATTTAAGAGACTTTGAGGAGGATTATAAGAATACCCAAGAATACTCCCAATCTTTACCCGCTCTAAACTTCAAAAAAAACGAGTTAGAAACTTTATGGTCCGAGATTGACAAAAAGTTTAAGCAGATTAGGGAGTCCGCTGAATTAAATGACCCAAAACAGGCGGAGGCTATACAATTCACTCAAATTACCCGAAATATTAGAGCGGCTAAGAAATTTTATAGAAGCTCAATGATAGAGATTGATGAGTCCATTGATAGACTCAATAAGGCGGATGAAACTCTTAACTCCTCTAAAGAACACATACTTACACAACCCAAGGATTCAGTATCATTTAATGTTCCCCCTTGTGACATGCCAATATTCAGTGGAGATTTTAAAAATTGGGCATCATTCCGGGACCTTTTTAAGGCCATGTATGGCAATAATACCCGTTTAAGTGGCGTTGAAAAACTATTCCACTTGAAGCAAAAAACTACTGGAGAGGCTAAAGAAATAGTAAATAACGCACCCTTGACAAATGAAGGTTTTCTTATTGCATGGAACCAATTGGTTTCTCAATATGAGAACAAAAGAATGCAAATTAATGTGCAATTGAAAACACTTTTAAATTTACCCGCAGTAAGTACCATGTGTAGTGCATCAATAAGAAAGCTGCAAAGAAAGATAAACTGTTGCATTTCAAACTTAAATACCCTGGATGTTGACACAGATAATTGGGATCCAATTCTCGTTTATCTGTGTTCAACAAAGTTACCCAGAGAAGTAAGAAGAGAATTTGAAAAGACTCTAACTAATTGTGCAGAAATGCCGTCGTGGACGGATCTAGATTTATTTTTAACCAACACATATAAGGAATTGACATCGGTGAATGATATTCTAGATCAAGGCACATACCACAACAGCAACTCTAAACCCAAAAATTTTCAAGAAAATAAGATCCCTTTCGATAGAAGGGGGAAAACATTTTACAATGTAACCTACCCAAACAAAGATAACCACCCAAAAATCAAACCTCAAAATGAACAAAGATTCTCACAAACTACCCACCCTAAAACCCAAAGTAGTACAAGTTTACAAAATAACCCAATTCAACCCAATAAACCCGATGGGTCAATTTGTAAGCTGTGCAAAAGTAATCACACCATAAGAGAATGTTCAGAGTTTACGTCTATGGGCGTAAACGAGAGGATTGAATTTGTTAAAAAGAATGGAATATGTTACAATTGTTTGGCCATCGCACACATTATAAAGGATTGTCGTAGCACATTCAGTTGCAGATATTGCGGTGGAAGACATAATACCCTGCTGCACAAACCCAACTCAAACACAAACACACAGCTCGATGATAATCAACCATCAACTTCTCGAAATGCAGCACAATCTTTCTCAACACACACCCAATCAAGCAAACCCTTATTAGATGACAGAGCGAAGCTATTAGGAACAGCTATTTTGAATGTTGAGGTACATGGCGAAAATTTTTCAGCTAGGGCGCTAATTGACCCAGCTTCAGACTTCTCATTTATTTCAGATAAACTTAGACGCAAGTTGCAATTACCCACTACCCCAATTGTTGCTGAAATTTCAGGAATAAATGAGGTTGTCTCAGCGCGATCAAACAAACTATGTAATGTTTTGTTAAGATCAAACACCAGTTAATTTTATGCTTGTTTAAATTAATAAAAAAAACAATTTTTTGATTTTAAATATTAATTTATTTTTTATTTAGACACTATGTGTCTTTTTTATATGAGTTCTTGTTTTAAACTAAACTTACAATTATTTCTTAGATTTAATTACAATTATTATTCTTATTGTTTTAAAGGTAAATTGCATAGTTTAACAATTCATTTATTTAGGTCAATAAATAATATGAAATTGCAATTTATTATTTTCTTTAATTGTTTCGCAATATTACTTATTTTACGTTTTATTTCTTTGTTAACAAAAGTGCTTTAAATGCGGAAGTTAAAATAATGCAATCGCTTCTGTTGATTTAAGCAATTATTAGTTGAACTATATTTAGGTCAACAACATAATGCCATATCAACTGAAGTTAACTCGAAATTGTAAATTTGTAATAATAAATGTTTTGTTCCTTAACTCTTCCCCTCTTAAATTCGATTGTCCGCAATCGAATACAGAAATGGTAGATCATTAAGCCTAAAATTGTTGTAGGATGGTACCGCTGGTGTTTCTCCAAGCTTGATGGGAATAGAATTATCAACTCTATGGGGCTTTGGTATCTCGTTCACATATATAGTTTTTTGCTTACTTTTTCGGAATATTATCAATGTCACGAGAGGAATTGTTGTTACCAAAATTACTAATGCCAGGGATAGTTCTCTTATTTCTGTTGATTTACTAAACTCAGAAATTCGTTTGGTGTTGTTTATATGTAGTTCATGGAGGCTTTCTAGTGATAAGAATTGTAGCTGCTCGATTTCTGTTGGTGTGAGTTGATTTACAGGTGGTATGACTTTTAGTGGATTCGCATCGATATTCCTGTAAATGTTATCTGCAATACGGATTGTAGTGTTAGTGTAGGATACGATAAAACTTCCAGTTATGTTTTTAGGCTCTTCGTTCACGTTGATAATTCCAGAGAATTCATTAAGCAATAATATTCCTGTGGCGATTTCTTCAACTTCAGGGATGTGGTGACCATTTATTGTATAACATGAAGATGGAAGAGAGTTTAGGATTTTTGGTAGACAAGAGTCTGTAGACAGATCTATTAAGTTATTTTTATTACAAATTTCCAAGTTCGAAAATCTTTTACACTTACTTGTTATTCCATAAATTTGTGTTTCAAACGTTACTATTTCATTAAATTTTAATTTTACAATCAAGTTATTATTTTTTATTGGTTTTATTAAAAGTTTCTTACAGACAATATTTGAAGTCAACGGAATTTCTATTACATAGAGCATCATCGTTGAATTATGTATTACTTTAATATTTGTAAATTCTAGTGCCTCTTCGGGGCTTGTAAATGGTATATTTTCATTTTCAAATTTTTCAATAGCTAATTTAATTTCTAATTCGTTTAAAAGGAATGAATTTATCATACCTAGCTTGGACCATTGAATAGCATATTTTATATTTAATATTTCTTCTTTCAAAAGTCGTAATTTATTTTGATTAATTATAATAAGTTCATCACTTAGGATACTACTCTTTTTTATATTATTAGTAAGAAAATTTGTCATCCTAGTTATATTATTTAATCTTGTTTCAAATAAATCGTTTATAATAAATTGCTCATTATTGTTTGTATTTAATTTATCTAAATTATTTATTATTTTCTCTAGGTCATCATGATCTGGGGAACCAGCTAAATATTTCCATGCTGTACCCAGAATATTTATTGATCTCTTATTCTTTACAATTTTTGTTACGCTTATACTTTCTAATAACTGAAATGTTTTGGTTAATTCTTCTTTAAGGATGGGAAGTAGAGGATTTCGGGATGATTCAAAGGAGTTTATAAAAGTTTGGATGTCTTGTAAGCATTGTTCGTATTTGTTGGTGTCAAATTTGTGTATGAATCGGAAAATTCCGTTTTGGATTTTAGCAATTCCATTGTCTATCGTTGCGATTCTCGATGAGGTATAGTTGTAGAATTGTACGTCAGCCTGCACTGACGCAGCAATCAGAAGTCTGTAAAGAAAATGTTTTATAAAAGGATTTAACTCTTTATGTTGCTTTTGTGAACGACTCTGCCTGATTCTGTCAGTACTGTAGTCGATTTGTCTTCTTTTACTATTTCTTTCTTGTATTTAGGCGTGATTTTGGTTCCTAACCTTTTATCTATTCTAACGTATATAATGTCACCAACTTTATAGCGTTTTATTGGTGTCCTCTTCCTATTATGAGTATCTATATCAAATTCCTGTTTTTTCCTAATCTTCTCAATAGTTTCCTGTCTAGCGTTTTCAAGTTTTTCCGGGTCTGAGCTAACTATTCTGCCAAAGAAAACTTCAACGGGTTTTTTATTTGTCGTCGAGTGTATGGAATGATTGTACTCATTTACAGACTTATCTAGTAGTTCAGAAAACGATCTTTTTATTCCATCGGCTTTCGTACATCTCATTATTTCCGCTAAAGTAGAGTGAAATCTCTCCACTTGGCCATTTACTGAACTTTTATAGGGTGGAGTCTTATAAACACGAATACCTAGTTGGTCTTCCAGCATAAACAGAATTGAGGCAGCATTGAAGGCTTTTTCGTTGTCCATAACCACTTCTTTCGGTATTCCAAATATAATCAGTAGTTTTCTTAGTGGCTCTTTTATGTCTTCGGCAGCTCTCGATCCAATAGTGTTTACCTGCGCATACTTTGAAAATTTGTCGACAGCAGTAAGTATATATTTTCCTTCCGTGTGGTAAATATCGAGATGAACAATGTGGCCAGGATATTGCGGGATTGGAGTTTTCTGTAATTCGGGTTTAATAGGATGGCGGTCATATTTATTTTCTTTGCAAACTATGCAGTGGGAAACCAGATCTTTTATCTTCTTAGTCATTTTTGGGAAGTAATTTTCTTCGAGTATCTGAGCCTTGTTTTCCTTGTGGTTTCTATGCGCACGCTTATGGGTTTCAATGATGATTCGTTCTTGCTCCTGTTCGCTGGTAACATCGTTGACCTGATTTTGTGTAAACCTCACCTTGTAATTAGTGAAATGCAGAGGATATATGTTTTGTATCTTACCCATTATTGGTTCAGAAGTTTTAATACCATTAATGACGGATGGATTGAGATATCTTTTTAGTATGGAGGTTAAATTTTCTTCATTATAATCTGGTTCATTTATTATGTGACGGTGATATGTAGGAAATATTATTTTAAATTGGTAAGATGGAGTTTGATTGGTCATTAGGAATAATTGATTTTTAAAAACATTTATGGGATATTCCATACTCGGAATTAAGTTTTCCCCAGAGCTTTCATCGCTGTGCTGGCTTACCGATAGAGAATTTATTTCAGTCACATAGGGGTTTCTGGAAAGCGCGTCGGCGACGATATTCGCTTTTCCTGGCTTGTATTCCATTACATAATCGTACTCTTCCAATGCAGCCTTCCACCGTTTCATTTTCCCATTATTGTTTTTATTATTAAGAGCATATGTAAGAGGTTGGTGATCAGTTCGGATGATTACTTTTGATTTTCCGTATAGGTAATTTCTAAAAGAATTTAAAGACCATATTATTGCCAGCATCTCCTTTTCATTGGTCGCGTAGTGTTCTTCCGTCTTACTCAATGTTCTCGAAATGAACGAAATAGGTCGATTAAATTGTGACAATACTGCTCCCAAGGCGAAATTTGACGCATCAGTTGTCAATTCAAAAGGCTTTTCAAAATCTGGGTATGCAAGAATAGTATCCTGCGATACTAATGACTTTTTTAATTTTTCAAATGATTCTAACGCAGCTTTATCAAGAGTGATATATTTTTTTGCCGATTGTCTTTTTGAAATGCGACCTCCTTCCCCTCTTAAAAGAGATGTTAGAGGTTTTGCTAGTTTGGCATAATCTCTTACAAATCGCCTATAGTAACCGGATAGACCTAAAAATGAGCGTAGCTCTTTCAAAGTTTTGGGTATTGGAAATTTAGAGATGGCCTCAATTTTTTTCGGGTTTGTCTTGATACCTTGTGATGAAACTATAAATCCTAAAAATTCTACTTCGTCTTTGAAAAAATCGCATTTGTCAAGCTGTAATTTCATATTCGCGTTCTCTAGTGTCCTAAAAACTTGTTCCAAATGCTTCAAGTGTTCGCATTCCGTTTTGCTGAAGATAATTATATCGTCGATGTAAACGAAGCAAATTTTTCCAATGTGCTCATGTAAAATATCGTCCAAAGCACGCTGAAAGATAGATGGTGCGTTCTTCAGACCGAAAGGCAGCCTTGTAAATTCGAATTTCCCATTATTAATTGAGAATGCGGTTTTTTCAATGTCTGATGTTTTCAATGGTATTTGATGAAATCCGCTTTTGAGATCTAAGACCGAAAAAAAATTATTTTGCCCCAAATGAGACAATACTTCATTTATATCTGGTATTGGATAGGTATCGGATATTGTAACTGAGTTCAATTTGCGGTAATCTATCACGAGCCTGTATTGTTTATTCCCTTGTGAGTCAGGTTTTTTTGACACAATCCATATCGGAGAATTGTATGGCGACCTAGAGGGTCGTACAATGCCGTCATCCAACATTTTTTTTACCTGTGACTCCACTTCATCTTTTAACGACAGAGGGTATGGGTAAAATTTCGAGTAAACCGGATTATCCGTCGATGTTCTAATTTCGCCAACAACTTTGGTCGTGTATGTTAATTTTTCATCTGGGTCTGCAAATAGTTTCGGAAACTTTTTTACCAAAGAACTTGTTCCGTTTGCTTGATTTTTGCTCATGTGATCATTTTTTATATTTAGCATGTTAACATCAGGAAGTGATAGCTGTTTAAGTGGAATCTTAAACTTGTTTTGAATAGTCATATAGTTTCCAGCGGTGTTAATCACGGCTGAAAGGTTTTTTAGAGTGCTGTGACCTATAATAGCATCAAATGTTTTTAACGCGGGTAGTAGAAATAATTTTATTGGAATGTCTATATTAAAAAGATTAATAAAGGTATGATTTGTTATGTGGATATCTCCACCT
Source organism: Linnaemya tessellans (assembly GCA_951800035.1). Taxonomy (NCBI): domain Eukaryota; kingdom Metazoa; phylum Arthropoda; class Insecta; order Diptera; family Tachinidae; genus Linnaemya; species Linnaemya tessellans. Next base: position 29,922,025 of record OX637533.1, on the reverse strand, counting down.
ACTGATTTTGCTAAAAAATTTTTTGTATTAGGTATAGATTTTTTTACAATTTCTGGGCGAACGTAGTTTTTTCCGGAGCCAGTGTCGATTAAAAATTTTAAAAGATTTCCACTCCTCGTTTTGCATTCGATATATGGTAACGAAGAGTGGTTTAAATTAAAAAATGGACGTCGCTATGTTCGACATGCTCGTAATCTATTTGTAGTTGTTGCTCTTCATAGTTCTCTATTGGATCTATATCTTGGTAATCAGATTCATAAAAGTTCTGGTTGTAATCGGTTTGGTCGAATTCTTCAATGTTAAAATTTCGCTGATGTTTAATAGGGTGTGAATTTTCCTGTTGTGGCGGTCTTTTCCCGAAGAAATTATTTTGAGCTGGTCGATTCATGTAATTGATGTTTCTGGTACGAACGCTTTGATCTATGTCCATAGGCTCTGGTCTTGGTTGTGGTTTGGGTGGTAAAGGTCGTGGGAATGTTCTGAAATTATTTGGTCCTTGTGTCTGGTAATGAAAACTTGGTGTATTGACATAGGGCCCATTTGGTCTAACTTGTGGTGTAAAAGAGAGTTGAGGGTAAAAAGGTTGTTTATGATTATTTCAGCCATTATAAGTTTGTCCTTTATGTTGCATAGGTACGTTATAGCTGTGATTTCTGGTTTGTTGACTGTAATTTGCATGGTACGAGCGGAAATGTTGATTCTCCAACTTCAAGCATAAATGAAGGGCTTGCGGCAGCTCGGTAGGTTCCCTCATTGCGAGTAATCTTGGAAGATCGCCCTTGAGACCTCTGACGAAAGTATCTAAAGCCTTATCTCTATATGTTCTGGTAAGTAATTCCATAGGTGCCGCTCCTACATCCATGCATGATATTTTGTCTAATATCAAGGATAAATGGGAGTAAACATTATGGTAAAACTCTTGTATCGTGTTATTGCCTTGAACCATGGTCGTCATCTGATATTCGAGAGTTGTCAGATCTCGCTTATCAGCATAGTGGATAGAAAGACATCTGGATATTGCAGCCCAATTCAAAGGGGTATTATATGATTCTAGCGCTATATCCGCTTGACCTGTAATTTTATTTCTAATGGCACTTAGGATGCCGTAATATTTTGGTGATCCCTTGATCGGCTCATAAATTTTTATAATCCTATCTACGCCTTTCTTCCACGAATTAAATTCACCAGGAATTCCCGAGAATTCCCGTATGCAACGTACTACGTCTGGGATTTTATCTAATTCTGACAAGTTTCCTGCGTTTTCTAATCTAACTGTTTGTTCCGACATATCGATAACATCGTTACCGGTTCGTTGACTACTGCGTGTCAAAATGTCTGATACGATTCTTGTCACAAGATTTTCTAATTCTACTGATCCTTGATTGGCAGGAGGATTAGAAGGATTAGGAGGGGGATTAGAAGTATTTAGGATTGAGGGTCTTACGAGGTTGTTTGGATTTGACATGTTTTCTTATTTTTTCTTTTAACAATCACAAAATTCGAAATTAAATTGAGTACACTTTTATTTTTTAATTATTTAAGCACGAGAGAGGGTGAATATCTTAGGTTTAATTTAATCAAGCACAGAATTTTTTTTTTTTTTTTTTTTTTTTTTTTTTTACTGAGTATTAGTCTAATCAGAAAATTTGGGAATATAAAATAAAATATCTTAAATTTACTCTTACATTAAGTATAGCATCGGTGAAGTGGTGCAGCAAAGTCCTTTTTGCTTCCGCTACTACGGCACTGCAGACTTGGTGATTGGTGGTTGGATTTCACACAACTTTTTGGTCACTTTCCACTTAGCTTTACTTAGGGTTTGTTAGGCCTCGTTTTTTCTTACTTTTCACGGCAATTTTAACGAGTTCTTTCCTCTTTTTTATACTGCTTTTGCTTTTACTTAGGTCCCGTTTTCTTTTACTTTTCACGGTAATTTGAACTAGTCCTTTTTAACACTTTGCTCTGTTTTACTTAGGGCACATTTGTTTTTACTTTTCACTGTAATTTGAACGAGTCCTTTTTTTAACACTTTTCTCTGTTTTACTTAGGGCACGTTTTTTTCTTTTTTACTTTTCACTGTAGTTTGAACGAGTCCTTTTTTAAAACTTTGCTCGGGCGCCAGTTAATTTTATGCTTGTTTAAATTAATAAAAAAAACAATTTTTTGATTTTAAATATTAATTTATTTTTTATTTAGACACTATGTGTCTTTTTTATATGAGTTCTTGTTTTAAACTAAACTTACAATTATTTCTTAGATTTAATTACAATTATTATTCTTATTGTTTTAAAGGTAAATTGCATAGTTTAACAATTCATTTATTTAGGTCAATAAATAATATGAAATTGCAATTTATTATTTTCTTTAATTGTTTCGCAATATTACTTATTTTACGTTTTATTTCTTTGTTAACAAAAGTGCTTTAAATGCGGAAGTTAAAATAATGCAATCGCTTCTGTTGATTTAAGCAATTATTAGTTGAACTATATTTAGGTCAACAACATAATGCCATATCAACTGAAGTTAACTCGAAATTGTAAATTTGTAATAATAAATGTTTTGTTCCTTAACTCACCCAAAGCAATTTCAAGTTGAATATTCAAGCAATTGTTGTTAGAACGCTTACTAAGAACTTACCAACTCAAAATTTAAACCCAATACCCGCAAACGAATTGCATAACATTCAATTAGCAGATCCACAATTTTATGAAAGCAGGCCAATAGATTTTCTAATTGGCGGTGATGTTTACCCACAGATTTTAAAATCTGGTGTTAGGAAAGATTTTCTTAACACATTAGTCGCTCAAGAAACTGAGTTTGGATGGATTTTGACTGGACCCATTCAAAAATCACATAGCACACAACCCATAGTTTCATACTTTAGTTCTGTAGCGCTAGATAAGGTTTTAACAAAGTTTTGGGAAATTGAAGACATACCCAAGACACCCAGTAATGCTGAGGAAGACATAAATTGTGAGGAAAATTACGCAACAACCACTTGCAAATTATCTAGTGGCCGTTATCAGGTTAATCTACCATTTCGCTACCCACCCGTCACATTAGGAAACTCTCGCCATATAGCAATGGCACAGTTTTTACGAAATGAGAAGAATTTATTAAAGAAACCTGAATTGAAAATCGAGTATGATAGTGCATTACAAGAGTATATTGACTTAGGTCATATGAAACCCGTTCATTACAACCCGAATACGTCTTCAAACACCCAATACTATCTACCCCATCATGCGGTAGTTAAACTAGATCGCGTTACAACAAAAGTTAGAGTTGTTTTTAATGCGTCTAGCAAAACATCTAATGACAATAGCTTAAATGATGCACTATACACTGGTCCCACCCTACAACAAGATTTAGTTGTACTTATCTCGAAATGGCGCTTTTATCAGTTTGTTTTTAACGCCGACATTACAAAAATGTACAGGCAAATTATGTTAAACCCTAACCAAACACCCTTTCAACGTATACTATTTCGTGCGAGCGTCAATGAACCCATTCAAGATTATGAACTGCAAACAGTAACATTTGGAGTTAACTGCGCTCCATATTTGGCTATAAGAACCCTACATGAATTAGCCAAAGACATTCAACACACCCACCCGATTGCTTCAAAAATTCTGAAGAGTAATATGTATGTAGACGATGTTTTAGCTGGAGATCACACGATTGAAGAAGCTAAGATTGCGCAAGCCCAATTAATCTCAGCTCTTGATTCTGCGGGATTTCCTCTACGTAAATGGACGTCTAACACAAAGGAGTTATTAAGTAGTTTACCCGAAACACATTTACTTGATGTTGATTTGCTCACGCTACCCGACTCAAATAATGCAAAGACATTAGGCATAAGATGGAATGCTAGGGAGGATACGTTTTTCTTTAGTGTTCCAATTATTGAGAGGAAATCTTCATACACAAAGCGGACTGTTCTATCGCATATAGCACGTCTATTTGACCCAGCTGGCTGGTTAGCACCAATTGTGATTTCTGCTAAAATTATTATGCAGCAAATATGGCAAGATGGTACAGCTTGGGATGAATGTCTAACCCCACACACCCTAATCAGATGGAATAAATTTTTACAGTTCTATGATGATATTGATCAAATTCGTATTCCGAGATGGATTCATTTTACGCCGTCAGCAAAAGTTGAGCTTCATGGCTTTTCAGATGCGTCTGAAAAGGCATATTCAGCTGTGGTATATGCCCGAATTACACTCCCAGATGAATCTTGTATCGTAACCCTACTACTAGCTAAAACGAGAGTGGCGCCAATTAAGGTTGTCTCTCTACCAAAATTGGAGCTTTGTGGTGCGGTATTATTAGCTAATATTACCCATAATTTAATAATACAGCTGAACCTCCCACAACTTCAAACATATTTTTGGACAGATTCATCTATAGTTTTAGCTTGGCTGAGTAAAACACCCAACTCATAGAAAACGTTTGTGGCAAACAGAGTTTCTACCATTCTTGAAACGGTAGGAGTGGATAACTGGAACCATGTTGCTTCACACGAAAACCCTGCTGATGTTGCTAGTCGAGGATGTAATGCTGAAGAGTTGAAGGAGGACGAATTATGGTGGAATGGACCTGTCTGGCTAAAAGAAGACCCTTCAATGTGGCCGAAAATACAAAAACCATTTGAAACACAAGCGGACGCTAAAGTTGTCCACTCATTCCACACTTCGGCTGATACTAATAACCCTTTAGAAAACAAAAATGATACTCACTCAGACATATTGCTAAGATTTTCTAAGTTATCGAAAGCTTTAAGAGTAATGTCGTATGTCTATCGATTTATTGATCGAACATCATTGACCCGAACCCAGACAACCAAAAGTGATAGAATTAGCGTGAATAGTAATAATGCTCAGTCCAGCAAAGAAATAATTGAAAGATTGTTAACCCACTCTAGTATTGATCTTGATACGAGGGAAATAAAATTAACTCAGAATAGACTCATTATTCTATGTCAATCTAAATACTTTGAAGAAGACTATAATTGCCTTAGAAAACAACACCCACTCACAAAAAAGAGCAGTTTACTCACTCTAACCCCTTTTCTAGATTCTGCCAATATTATGCGGGCAAACGGCCGACTAGCTAGCTCCAATAGTTTAACATATTCTGAAAGACACCCAATATTATTACCCTATAGAAGTCAGCTTGCAAGATTATTAACCCAACATGTGCATATGGTGACTTTGCATGGAGGAAACAAACTCATGTTAAGAGTATTAAGATCTGGCTATTGGATTCCGAAGCTTCAGAATCTTATTAGCTCTGTAATATACAACTGTATACCATGCACAAGGTATAAGAATAGGCAAGCTACCCAATTTATGGCAGCTTTGCCGCCAGAACGCACCCAAATTGCAAGACCATTTTATAATGTTGGAGTTGACTTTGCCGGGCCATTTGATATTAAAGTATATAATGGCAGAAACTGTAAAATACACAAAGGTTATGTATGTGTGTTTGTCTGTTTTGCAACAAAGGCAATACATTTGGAGCCTACATCAGACCTATCAACCCAAGCCTTTATGGCAGCGTTCGCTCGATTTTTTTCGAGGCGGGGATGCCCTGTCGCCATTTACTCTGACAATGGGACAAACTTTGTTGGAGCAAAACAATTGTTGAAGAAAGAACGACAGGAGTTCTTGAAACAATTGAAGGGGTCTGTGGTATCTTCTAGTAGTTTCCAAAATTTGACGTGGCACTTTATACCACCAGGAGCTCCACACATGGGAGGTCTATGGGAAGCTGGAGTAAAAAGCTTCAAATCCCACTTGAAGAAGCTGAATACTTTGAAGTACACGTTTGAAGAATTGGCCACACTCTTAGCCAGAATCGAAGGATGCCTCAACTCAAGACCTTTAAGCCCGTCCAGTGAAAACCCACAAGATCCTAGTCCTTTAACCCCAGGTCATTTTTTGATAGGATCACCCATACTCACCCCTGCAGAGCCCGACTGCAGCCATGCAAATCTCACCTTGGCAAATAGATGGCAAAGACTGAAAATTCAGTATCACAACTTTTGCAGGCGGTGGAAAGATGAATATCTTAAAGAGCTGCATAAAAGATACAAGTGGAAACACCCTAAACGACAAGTTGAGGTTGATGACGTTGTTGTTATTCGACAGGACAACCTACCTCCTAACGAATGGCTACTCGGACGAGTTATTAACACTTACCCTGGTTCAGATGGACTAAGTAGAGTTGTTGACCTACGCACGTCGACTGGAGTCTTAAAACGTCCAATAACCAAAGTTGTAGTTTTACCCACCCAATAAATATATATATATATATATATATATATATATATATATATATATATATATATATATATATATATATATATATATATATATATATATATATATTCACTCGTCATAATTATAAATAACACTATTCATATCTCATTTGCTTCCTAATTCATCTCCATATATTTCATATCACACTATACAGATAATGGCACCTAACAACAACAAAGATAGACATTCAAAACGAAACAACGCCCCAAAAACCCATGGGAAACACCGTCAAGGGCAACGTCAACAGGCGCGACGTCATTTTGGTTGTGGATTGTGTCAAGCAGACCACAAGTTGCCCACATGCAAAAGGTTCATTTCTCTGAATATATCAGAAAAATACCAAACCGCACTCCGTTTGCACTATTGCATTAATTGTTTGGCCCGAAACCATCTAATTGGGAACTGCACGAGCAAGGCCCGATGCAACAAATGTGGTGGAAAGCATCATTCCAGTTTACATGGACCAGAGCGCATACTGAAAAATATTCTTGATGGTCCAAGTACTTCTTCACAGCGAAAGAACCAACCCCCCGTCCCTGCACCTCGACGGTCTATAAGTACCAAGCAAATAACCACGGCCTTTGGTCTACCCACGTCGCTGCAAAGGGTACTGGTACCGACTGCACAAGTGTGTATAATGACCGACGACGGCTGCGTGTCCCTTAGGGCTATCGTAAATGCGATTGTTACGTCATCCCGCATATCTCATGAATTGGTTGAGCGGACACACCTACCCACTTTTAAAGTTGAAGGGCGAAAATACACAAAATCCATCATCACCCCTAACATGTCATCAACAATTAAATACGAGATGTACCTTTTGGTCAGCAGAGAGTTCCCAAAAACCCCGTATTCCGGACCTTTTAAAGAGTCCATCAAGGAAAAAGTAGAAAATCTGACGCTAGCAGACCCCTCTTTCTACTGCAACGATGTGGTGGAAGTTGAACTAGGTGGAGATTTGTACAGTAAAATACTTAAATCCAACATTATCCGTATGGATGGTGGATCACTACTAGCCCAGGATCGGCACTATATATCGATTTAGGACCTTAATCAATTTTGGCTGACATTTAGCTAGAGTATAAATGAAAGTTCGCAAGTTGGAGGGGGCTTCCTTATCAGAAAAGTAGGCTGTAATTGCTTCTTCCGTCATGTCGAACGATTCAAGAGTCACTTTCAGAGAGTTCAGACCGAATTCCCGACTCTTTAGCGTCAATCCATCCTTGAGGATTAATAAGTATGTATGGATCTGAGGATCCAGAGTTGCAGGTTCGGAAACAGCGGGATCAGGGGGTGGGGTTCGTGAGAATAAAACTTTGGTTTGTTTTTGTTTGCCCGTTGGGATGCAATCCGCCGGCCTGGCCTTCTTCTGTTCTGGGGAAGCATGTGGGTCCTTCAATGTGACTAGCCATTCTCCCTCAGCCTCGGATATCTTCAGGTACTTGTCAGCCAGTGGACCCATATTTGCTACAAGTTTTTTGAAAATCATCAGAAAATCATCTGAGTCATAGGACTGACCATTTATGAATCGATTCTCCATTAGGTCCGCTGTCACATATTGATGGGTCTCGGCAGTTTTATAAACATTTACCTCACGTGCCCTCTTGGATGTTGTGGGTCTGTCAATTAAAGTTAGTGCGGCCGTGCCTGTGGCCATACATCCGATGGGGTCACTAGTTATGCCGGTAGGCAGGTTTGGATTAACGAACCCTAGGTCCGTGGAACATAGTTCTGATTCAGGGTTCGGTCCGTCTTTTGCAAAGGTTCGTTCCACGTTCTCAATTGAAAAATAGTCTCCATTGCCAGCGTTGTGTCAACAGCTGTCTTTCTTCTCAGAGGTACTGCCCAAGCATATTTGGAGAATGTATCAATTACAGTTAGCAAAAATCTATAATTTTTATTGTATGTAGAATAGTTCCCCATTTCAACTAAATCCGCTTGCCAAAGATCATCTATTCCTTTCATAACAACTCTACGACGCCCAAACATTTTTTGCATTGTATCCATGTCTAAGCTTTAAGAAGTCTTTTGGGTGTGTTGCGATCTATCTGATGCGCTTTCAGCATCAGATCAGGATGCTCTGATCTTGGAGATGCTTTCTTGCATTTTTTTCCTCTCTTCCAACTGTAATATTATTTCATGTTGTTGCATTTCGATTTGATTTTTTAGAGTATTGTGCATTTTGTTGTTATCTTCTTTAAATTCTTTTTACATTTTGTGTTCTACTTCTTCGATTTGAGTTTGCAAAAACAATTTATTGATAGCATCGTTTTCCTCCAAAGCTTTTGCAACATTTTTGATTCTTTTGTTCTGGACATCAATGTTGTTGTTCGCATCCAAAAAGAACCCCAACAATTTAGGTGCATTTTTCAATGAAATTATACTGCTAGTGTCGTTTAGATAATGTATATTTAAAATGTGTATGCGTTTATATAGTTTATACTATTATATTAGCTTCACGTAGTTCTTCAATAATTGAGACAATCTCGTTGTTGTGATTAGTATGACCAGCAGACTGTGATGCAAGCAGTAGTCTAAGTCGATCTACCAACTCGTTTGGATCATCCCAGTATATATAGTTTGATTTATGAGGATTTACCTGCATCAACCCCTTACCTAAATAATTAGCCTTTGTTAATTCCGATGAGCTCTTATGATTTTTCTCTTTAAAAAGTTGTCCAATAATATGTTTGTACTTGTACCCTCTAGTCCCCTTGATGTGACCATCGGACTTATAATCTCTTCTGTGTGCATTGGTAGTAAGTAATATTTTTTTTATAAATTTCAAGCTCGAATTTATCATAGTTTTTTGGTGTTTTATGAAACATCAAAGAAAACAGTCCTGGGGTGAGAGCCCATATTTGACCACCAACTTGTATTTTATCTTGATTTAACTCGATGTTGCTACTACCAAATTTCCATTCGTTATTATAATCTCTATGTGGACCATAGTTAGTATCTAGTTCATTTCTCGATTGCAATAGTGATAAGTCAGGATAACTCTCGTCATGACTAGAATGTTGTGAATAAAAGTCATCTTCATCAAAATCGCTGTTACTTTTACTATTAGACTGTTTAAACATTGATTCTTCAATTAGTTTCTTAGGGGTACTTGTTTCCAACTTCATTGTTGAGTTCTGAGGATGAAAACTGGCACTGTCCTCATATTCAGTTTTCTTATCATTCTTTTCTTTTTTATTTGGTATATCAATATGTTTAGAGCTATTAATAAATTCTTTTAAAGGTTCTGTTATGGGCTTGAATGTATCACTTAATTGCTGATGTGTATCTATTTCACCACTTTTTATACTACAAAGCTTTTTCTTCAATATATTTCTTGTTGTCACCAAGTCTTTTAGAATTTTTTCATTCATTTTAGCTATTAGGTATTAGATCAGCTTATCAAGTATCAGATCAGGTTATCAGATCAGGTATCAGATCAGTTTATCAGGTATCAGATCAGCTTATTAGGTGTCAGATCAAGTTATCAGATCAGGTATCAGAACAGGTTATCAGATCAGGTTATCAGATCAGCTTATTAGGTATCAAATCAAGTTTTGCTTAGATGACCAGTTATAACAATCACATGTATAATGTTTAAAGCCAGATTATGTACTAAGCGATACCCTTGATGAACAATTTCATCAATCAATCAGAATTTGATCTAAGAAAATTTTCAAGAAATATTCCACACTTTAGAGGAGTTTTCATGTTGGACTCGCTGCCAAAACGTGCAAGGAAAATCGAATGTGGAATAATCAATTTAGATTTGTCAACAGCACCAGGTACTCATTGGGTAGCATACTATAGAAGCAATGATGAAAAACAATATTTCGACAGCTTTGGAAATTTACAACCTCCTTTAGAGATAATCAAATACCTAGGTAGAAATATTGAATACAACTACAATCCACATCAAAACTTTAATACATTTAATTGTAGTCACTTATGTTGGAAATTTCTTTATGAAATAACTAAATATATCAAATAAAACACAATCATATATATGTATAGTTGAAAAAAACCCAAAAACCCATGGGAAACACCGTCAAGGGCAACGTCAACAGGCGCGACGTCATTTTGGTTGTGGATTGTGTCAAGCAGACCACAAGTTGCCCACATGCAAAAGGTTCATTTCTCTGAATATATCAGAAAAATACCAAACCGCACTCCGTTTGCACTATTGCATTAATTGTTTGGCCCGAAACCATCTAATTGGGAACTGCACGAGCAAGGCCCGATGCAACAAATGTGGTGGAAAGCATCATTCCAGTTTACATGGACCAGAGCGCATACTGAAAAATATTCTTGATGGTCCAAGTACTTCTTCACAGCGAAAGAACCAACCCCCCGTCCCTGCACCTCGACGGTCTATAAGTACCAAGCAAATAACCACGGCCTTTGGTCTACCCACGTCGCTGCAAAGGGTACTGGTACCGACTGCACAAGTGTGTATAATGACCGACGACGGCTGCGTGTCCCTTAGGGCTATCGTAAATGCGATTGTTACGTCATCCCGCATATCTAATGAATTGGTTGAGCGGACACACCTACCCACTTTTAAAGTTGAAGGGCGAAAATACACAAAATCCATCATCACCCCTAACATGTCATCCACAATTAAATACGAGATGTACCTTTTGGTCAGCAGAGAGTTCCCAAAAACCCCGTATTCCGGACCTTTTAAAGAGTCCATCAAGGAAAAAGTAGAAAATCTGACGCTAGCAGACCCCTCTTTCTACTGCAACGATGTGGTGGAAGTTGAACTAGGTGGAGATTTGTACAGTAAAATACTTAAATCCAACATTATCCGTATGGATGGTGGATCACTACTAGCCCAGGATTCCTCCTTAGCCTGGCTCATTATGGGCTCATATTCCGGTTAAACCTTTACCCAACAAAATCCTAAGTATATTACTTACCCATTAACCCATTACACTTACCCGCTTTACTTTAATTTGGATATCAACTAAAGTCCACTCTTTTCTTTCAGATGTCGAGGCGGGGAGGATTTTTTCATGTGCGAGTAAGGGCACTTGACCCTTGAGTAGGCTGGGTGAGGGGATTGTACCGAGATTATACCCCGATCGGCACTATATATCGATTTAGGACCTTAATCAATTTTGGCCGACATTTAGCTAGAGTATAAATGAAAGTTCGCAAGTTGGAGGGGGCTTCCTTATCAGAAAAGTAGGCTGTAATTGCTTCTTCCGTCATGTCGAACGATTCAAGAGTCACTTTCAGAGAGTTCAGACCGAATTCCCGACTCTTTAGCGTCAATCCATCCTTGAGGATTAGTAAGTATGTATGGATCTGAGGATCCAGAGTTGCAGGTTCGGAAACAGCGGGATCAGGGGGTGGGGTTCGTGAGAATAAAACTTTGGTTTGTTTTTGTTTGCCCGTTGGGATGCAATCCGCCGGCCTGGCCTTCTTCTGTTCTGGGGAAGCATGTGGGTCCTTCAATGTGACTAGCCATTCTCCCTCAGCCTCGGATATCTTCAGGTACTTGTCAGCCAGTGGACCCATATTTGCTACAAGTTTTTTGAAAATCATCAGAAAATCATCTGAGTCATAGGACTGACCATTTATGAATCGATTCTCCATTAGGTCCGCTGTCACATATTGATGGGTCTCGGCAGTTTTATAAACATTTACCTCACGTGCCCTCTTGGATGTTGTGGGTCTGTCAATTAAAGTTAGTGCGGACGTGCCTGTGGCCATACATCCGATGGGGTCACTAGTTATGCCGGTAGGCAGGTTTGGATTAACGAACCCTAGGTCCGTGGAACATAGTTCTGATTCAGGGTTCGGTCCGTCTTTTGCAAAGGTTCGTTCCACGTTCTCCAGCATTTCACCCGGATGGGATTGTGCTTCGTCAAACCATGTCTTTGGATCAAAGGGTCCATCGGGGTTGAATTGTTGGGATGACGGGAGGTCCGCTCCCTTCTGCTTTGGATTGTACCGAGATTATACCCCGATCGGCACTATATATCGATTTAGGACCTTAATCAATTTTGGCTGACATTTAGCTAGAGTATAAATGAAAGTTCGCAAGTTGGAGGGGGCTTCCTTATCAGAAAAGTAGGCTGTAATTGCTTCTTCCGTCATGTCGAACGATTCAAGAGTCACTTTCAGAGAGTTCAGACCGAATTCCCGACTCTTTAGCGTCAATCCATCCTTGAGGATTAGTAAGTATGTATGGATCTGAGGATCCAGAGTTGCAGGTTCGGAAACAGCGGGATCAGGGGGTGGGGTTCGTGAGAATAAAACTTTGGTTTGTTTTTGTTTGCCCGTTGGGATGCAATCCGCCGGCCTGGCCTTCTTCTGTTCTGGGGAAGCATGTGGGTCCTTCAATGTGACTAGCCATTCTCCCTCAGCCTCGGATATCTTCAGGTACTTGTCAGCCAGTGGACCCATATTTGCTACAAGTTTTTTGAAAATCATCAGAAAATCATCTGAGTCATAGGACTGACCATTTATGAATCGATTCTCCATTAGGTCCGCTGTCACATATTGATGGGTCTCGGCAGTTTTATAAACATTTACCTCACGTGCCCTCTTGGATGTTGTGGGTCTGTCAATTAAAGTTAGTGCGGCCGTGCCTGTGGCCATACATCCGATGGGGTCACTAGTTATGCCGGTAGGCAGGTTTGGATTAACGAACCCTAGGTCCGTGGAACATAGTTCTGATTCAGGGTTCGGTCCGTCTTTTGCAAAGGTTCGTTCCACGTTCTCCAGCATTTCACCCGGATGGGATTGTGCTTCGTCAAACCATGTCTTTGGATCAAAGGGTCCATCGGGGTTGAATTGTTGGGATGACGGGAGGTCCGCTCCCTTCTGCTTTGGATTGTACCGAGATTATACCCCGATCGGCACTATATATCGATTTAGGACCTTAATCAATTTTGGCTGACATTTAGCTAGAGTATAAATGAAAGTTCGCAAGTTGGAGGGGGCTTCCTTATCAGAAAAGTAGGCTGTAATTGCTTCTTCCGTCATGTCGAACGATTCAAGAGTCACTTTCAGAGAGTTCAGACCGAATTCCCGACTCTTTAGCGTCAATCCATCCTTGAGGATTAGTAAGTATGTATGGATCTGAGGATCCAGAGTTGCAGGTTCGGAAACAGCGGGATCAGGGGGTGGGGTTCGTGAGAATAAAACTTTGGTTTGTTTTTGTTTGCCCGTTGGGATGCAATCCGCCGGCCTGGCCTTCTTCTGTTCTGGGGAAGCATGTGGGTCCTTCAATGTGACTAGCCATTCTCCCTCAGCCTCGGATATCTTCAGGTACTTGTCAGCCAGTGGACCCATATTTGCTACAAATTTTTTGAAAATCATCAGAAAATCATCTGAGTCATAGGACTGACCATTTATGAATCGATTCTCCATTAGGTCCGCTGTCACATATTGATGGGTCTCGGCAGTTTTATAAACATTTACCTCACGTGCCCTCTTGGATGTTGTGGGTCTGTCAATTAAAGTTAGTGCGGCCGTGCCTGTGGCCATACATCCGATGGGGTCACTAGTTATGCCGGTAGGCAGGTTTGGATTAACGAACCCTAGGTCCGTGGAACATAGTTCTGATTCAGGGTTCGGTCCGTCTTTTGCAAAGGTTCGTTCCACGTTCTCCAGCATTTCACCCGGATGGGATTGTGCTTCGTCAAACCATGTCTTTGGATCAAAGGGTCCATCGGGGTTGAATTGTTGGGATGACGGGAGGTCCGCTCCCTTCTGCTTTGGATTGTACCGAGATTATACCCCGATCGGCACTATATATCGATTTAGGACCTTAATCAATTTTGGCTGACATTTAGCTAGAGTATAAATGAAAGTTCGCAAGTTGGAGGGGGCTTCCTTATCAGAAAAGTAGGCTGTAATTGCTTCTTCCGTCATGTCGAACGATTCAAGAGTCACTTTCAGAGAGTTCAGACCGAATTCCCGACTCTTTAGCGTCAATCCATCCTTGAGGATTAGTAAGTATGTATGGATCTGAGGATCCAGAGTTGCAGGTTCGGAAACAGCGGGATCAGGGGGTGGGGTTCGTGAGAATAAAACTTTGGTTTGTTTTTGTTTGCCCGTTGGGATGCAATCCGCCGGCCTGGCCTTCTTCTGTTCTGGGGAAGCATGTGGGTCCTTCAATGTGACTAGCCATTCTCCCTCAGCCTCGGATATCTTCAGGTACTTGTCAGCCAGTGGACCCATATTTGCTACAAGTTTTTTGAAAATCATCAGAAAATCATCTGAGTCATAGGACTGACCATTTATGAATCGATTCTCCATTAGGTCCGCTGTCACATATTGATGGGTCTCGGCAGTTTTATAAACATTTACCTCACGTGCCCTCTTGGATGTTGTGGGTCTGTCAATTAAAGTTAGTGCGGCCGTGCCTGTGGCCATACATCCGATGGGGTCACTAGTTATGCCGGTAGGCAGGTTTGGATTAACGAACCCTAGGTCCGTGGAACATAGTTCTGATTCAGGGTTCGGTCCGTCTTTTGCAAAGGTTCGTTCCACGTTCTCAATTGAAAAATAGTCTCCATTGCCAGCGTTGTGTCAACAGCTGTCTTTCTTCTCAGAGGTACTGCCCAAGCATATTTGGAGAATGTATCAATTACAGTTAGCAAAAATCTATAATTTTTATTGTATGTAGAATAGTTCCCCATTTCAACTAAATCCGCTTGCCAAAGATCATCTATTCCTTTCATAACAACTCTACGACGCCCAAACATTTTTTGCATTGTATCCATGTCTAAGCTTTAAGAAGTCTTTTGGGTGTGTTGCGATCTATCTGATGCGCTTTCAGCATCAGATCAGGATGCTCTGATCTTGGAGATGCTTTCTTGCATTTTTTTCCTCTCTTCCAACTGTAATATTATTTCATGTTGTTGCATTTCGATTTGATTTTTTAGAGTATTGTGCATTTTGTTGTTATCTTCTTTAAATTCTTTTTACATTTTGTGTTCTACTTCTTCGATTTGAGTTTGCAAAAACAATTTATTGATAGCATCGTTTTCCTCCAAAGCTTTTGCAACATTTTTGATTCTTTTGTTCTGGACATCAATGTTGTTGTTCGCATCCAAAAAGAACCCCAACAATTTAGGTGCATTTTTCAATGAAATTATACTGCTAGTGTCGTTTAGATAATGTATATTTAAAATGTGTATGCGTTTATATAGTTTATACTATTATATTAGCTTCACGTAGTTCTTCAATAATTGAGACAATCTCGTTGTTGTGATTAGTATGACCAGCAGACTGTGATGCAAGCAGTAGTCTTAAGTCGATCTACCAACTCGTTTGGATCATCCCAGTATATATAGTTTGATTTATGAGGATTTACCTGCATCAACCCCTTACCTAAATAATTAGCCTTTGTTAATTCCGATGAGCTCTTATGATTTTTCTCTTTAAAAAGTTGTCCAATAATATGTTTGTACTTGTACCCTCTAGTCCCCTTGATGTGACCATCGGACTTATAATCTCTTCTGTGTGCATTGGTAGTAAGTAATATTTTTTTTATAAATTTCAAGCTCGAATTTATCATAGTTTTTTGGTGTTTTATGAAACATCAAAGAAAACAGTCCTGGGGTGAGAGCCCATATTTGACCACCAACTTGTATTTTATCTTGATTTAACTCGATGTTGCTACTACCAAATTTCCATTCGTTATTATAATCTCTATGTGGACCATAGTTAGTATCTAGTTCATTTCTCGATTGCAATAGTGATAAGTCAGGATAACTCTCGTCATGACTAGAATGTTGTGAATAAAAGTCATCTTCATCAAAATCGCTGTTACTTTTACTATTAGACTGTTTAAACATTGATTCTTCAATTAGTTTCTTAGGGGTACTTGTTTCCAACTTCATTGTTGAGTTCTGAGGATGAAAACTGGCACTGTCCTCATATTCAGTTTTCTTATCATTCTTTTCTTTTTTATTTGGTATATCAATATGTTTAGAGCTATTAATAAATTCTTTTAAAGGTTCTGTTATGGGCTTGAATGTATCACTTAATTGCTGATGTGTATCTATTTCACCACTTTTTATACTACAAAGCTTTTTCTTCAATATATTTCTTGTTGTCACCAAGTCTTTTAGAATTTTTTCATTCATTTTAGCTATTAGGTATTAGATCAGCTTATCAAGTATCAGATCAGGTTATCAGATCAGGTATCAGATCAGTTTATCAGGTATCAGATCAGCTTATTAGGTGTCAGATCAAGTTATCAGATCAGGTATCAGAACAGGTTATCAGATCAGGTTATCAGATCAGCTTATTAGGTATCAAATCAAGTTTTGCTTAGATGACCAGTTATAACAATCACATGTATAATGTTTAAAGCCAGATTATGTACTAAGCGATACCCTTGATGAACAATTTCATCAATCAATCAGAATTTGATCTAAGAAAATTTTCAAGAAATATTCCACACTTTAGAGGAGTTTTCATGTTGGACTCGCTGCCAAAACGTGCAAGGAAAATCGAATGTGGAATAATCAATTTAGATTTGTCAACAGCACCAGGTACTCATTGGGTAGCATACTATAGAAGCAATGATGAAAAACAATATTTCGACAGCTTTGGAAATTTACAACCTCCTTTAGAGATAATCAAATACCTAGGTAGAAATATTGAATACAACTACAATCCACATCAAAACTTTAATACATTTAATTGTGGTCACTTATGTTGGAAATTTCTTTATGAAATAACTAAATATATCAAATAAAACACAATCATATATATGTATAGTTGAAAAAAACCCAAAAACCCATGGGAAACACCGTCAAGGGCAACGTCAACAGGCGCGACGTCATTTTGGTTGTGGATTGTGTCAAGCAGACCACAAGTTGCCCACATGCAAAAGGTTCATTTCTCTGAATATATCAGAAAAATACCAAACCGCACTCCGTTTGCACTATTGCATTAATTGTTTGGCCCGAAACCATCTAATTGGGAACTGCACGAGCAAGGCCCGATGCAACAAATGTGGTGGAAAGCATCATTCCAGTTTACATGGACCAGAGCGCATACTGAAAAATATTCTTGATGGTCCAAGTACTTCTTCACAGCGAAAGAACCAACCCCCCGTCCCTGCACCTCGACGGTCTATAAGTACCAAGCAAATAACCACGGCCTTTGGTCTACCCACGTCGCTGCAAAGGGTACTGGTACCGACTGCACAAGTGTGTATAATGACCGACGACGGCTGCGTGTCCCTTAGGGCTATCGTAAATGCGATTGTTACGTCATCCCGCATATCTCATGAATTGGTTGAGCGGACACACCTACCCACTTTTAAAGTTGAAGGGCGAAAATACACAAAATCCATCATCACCCCTAACATGTCATCCACAATTAAATACGAGATGTACCTTTTGGTCAGCAGAGAGTTCCCAAAAACCCCGTATTCCGGACCTTTTAAAGAGTCCATCAAGGAAAAAGTAGAAAATCTGACGCTAGCAGACCCCTCTTTCTACTGCAACGATGTGGTGGAAGTTGAACTAGGTGGAGATTTGTACAGTAAAATACTTAAATCCAACATTATCCGTATGGATGGTGGATCACTACTAGCCCAGGATTCCTCCTTAGGCTGGCTCATTATGGGCTCATATTCCGGTTAAACCTTTACCCAACAAAATCCTAAGTATATTACTTACCCATTAACCCATTACACTTACCCGCTTTACTTTAATTTGGATATCAACTAAAGTCCACTCTTTTCTTTCAGATGTCGAGGCGGGGAGGATTTTTTCATGTGCGAGTAAGGGCACTTGACCCTTGAGTAGGCTGGGTGAGGGGATTGTACCGAGATTATACCCCGATCGGCACTATATATCGATTTAGGACCTTAATCAATTTTGGCTGACATTTAGCTAGAGTATAAATGAAAGTTCGCAAGTTGGAGGGGGCTTCCTTATCAGAAAAGTAGGCTGTAATTGCTTCTTCCGTCATGTCGAACGATTCAAGAGTCACTTTCAGAGAGTTCAGACCGAATTCCCGACTCTTTAGCGTCAATCCATCCTTGAGGATTAGTAAGTATGTATGGATCTGAGGATCCAGAGTTGCAGGTTCGGAAACAGCGGGATCAGGGGGTGGGGTTCGTGAGAATAAAACTTTGGTTTGTTTTTGTTTGCCCGTTGGGATGCAATCCGCCGGCCTGGCCTTCTTCTGTTCTGGGGAAGCATGTGGGTCCTTCAATGTGACTAGCCATTCTCCCTCAGCCTCGGATATCTTCAGGTACTTGTCAGCCAGTGGACCCATATTTGCTACAAGTTTTTTGAAAATCATCAGAAAATCATCTGAGTCATAGGACTGACCATTTATGAATCGATTCTCCATTAGGTCCGCTGTCACATATTGATGGGTCTCGGCAGTTTTATAAACATTTACCTCACGTGCCCTCTTGGATGTTGTGGGTCTGTCAATTAAAGTTAGTGCGGCCGTGCCTGTGGCCATACATCCGATGGGGTCACTAGTTATGCCGGTAGGCAGGTTTGGATTAACGAACCCTAGGTCCGTGGAACATAGTTCTGATTCAGGGTTCGGTCCGTCTTTTGCAAAGGTTCGTTCCACGTTCTCCAGCATTTCACCCGGATGGGATTGTGCTTCGTCAAACCATGTCTTTGGATCAAAGGGTCCATCGGGGTTGAATTGTTGGGATGACGGGAGGTCCGCTCCCTTCTGCTTTGGATTGTACCGAGATTATACCCCGATCGGCACTATATATCGATTTAGGACCTTAATCAATTTTGGCTGACATTTAGCTAGAGTATAAATGAAAGTTCGCAAGTTGGAGGGGGCTTCCTTATCAGAAAAGTAGGCTGTAATTGCTTCTTCCGTCATGTCGAACGATTCAAGAGTCACTTTCAGAGAGTTCAGACCGAATTCCCGACTCTTTAGCGTCAATCCATCCTTGAGGATTAGTAAGTATGTATGGATCTGAGGATCCAGAGTTGCAGGTTCGGAAACAGCGGGATCAGGGGGTGGGGTTCGTGAGAATAAAACTTTGGTTTGTTTTTGTTTGCCCGTTGGGATGCAATCCGCCGGCCTGGCCTTCTTCTGTTCTGGGGAAGCATGTGGGTCCTTCAATGTGACTAGCCATTCTCCCTCAGCCTCGGATATCTTCAGGTACTTGTCAGCCAGTGGACCCATATTTGCTACAAGTTTTTTGAAAATCATCAGAAAATCATCTGAGTCATAGGACTGACCATTTATGAATCGATTCTCCATTAGGTCCGCTGTCACATATTGATGGGTCTCGGCAGTTTTATAAACATTTACCTCACGTGCCCTCTTGGATGTTGTGGGTCTGTCAATTAAAGTTAGTGCGGCCGTGCCTGTGGCCATACATCAGATGGGGTCACTAGTTATGCCGGTAGGCAGGTTTGGATTAACGAACCCTAGGTCCGTGGAACATAGTTCTGATTCAGGGTTCGGTCCGTCTTTTGCAAAGGTTCGTTCCACGTTCTCCAGCATTTCACCCGGATGGGATTGTGCTTCGTCAAACCATGTCTTTGGATCAAAGGGTCCATCGAGGTTGAATTGTTGGGATGACGGGAGGTCCGCTCCCTTCTGCTTTGGATTGTACCGAGATTATACCCCGATCGGCACTATATATGGATTTAGGACCTTAATCAATTTTGGCTGACATTTAGCTAGAGTATAAATGAAAGTTCGCAAGTTGGAGGGGGCTTCCTTATCAGAAAAGTAGGCTGTAATTGCTTCTTCCGTCATGTCGAACGATTCAAGAGTCACTTTCAGAGAGTTCAGACCGAATTCCCGACTCTTTAGCGTCAATCCATCCTTGAGGATTAGTAAGTATGTATGGATCTGAGGATCCAGAGTTGCAGGTTCGGAAACAGCGGGATCAGGGGGTAGGGTTCGTGAGAATAAAACTTTGGTTTGTTTTTGTTTGCCCGTTGGGATGCAATCCGCCGGCCTGGCCTTCTTCTGTTCTGGGGAAGCATGTGGGTCCTTCAATGTGACTAGCCATTCTCCCTCAGCCTCGGATATCTTCAGGTACTTGTCAGCCAGTGGACCCATATTTGCTACAAGTTTTTTGAAAATCATCAGAAAATCATCTGAGTCATAGGACTGACCATTTATGAATCGATTCTCCATTAGGTCCGCTGTCACATATTGATGGGTCTCGGCAGTTTTATAAACATTTACCTCACGTGCCCTCTTGGATGTTGTGGGTCTGTCAATTAAAGTTAGTGCGGCCGTGCCTGTAGCCATACATCCGATGGGGTCACTAGTTATGCCGGTAGGCAGGTTTGGATTAACGAACCCTAGGTCCGTGGAACATAGTTCTGATTCAGGGTTCGGTCCGTCTTTTGCAAAGGTTCGTTCCACGTTCTCCAGCATTTCACCCGGATGGGATTGTGCTTCGTCAAACCATGTCTTTGGATCAAAGGGTCCATCGAGGTTGAATTGTTGGGATGACGGGAGGTCCGCTCCCTTCTGCTTTGGATTGTACCGAGATTATACCCCGATCGGCACTATATATGGATTTAGGACCTTAATCAATTTTGGCTGACATTTAGCTAGAGTATAAATGAAAGTTCGCAAGTTGGAGGGGGCTTCCTTATCAGAAAAGTAGGCTGTAATTGCTTCTTCCGTCATGTCGAACGATTCAAGAGTCACTTTCAGAGAGTTCAGACCGAATTCCCGACTCTTTAGCGTCAATCCATCCTTGAGGATTAGTAAGTATGTATGGATCTGAGGATCCAGAGTTGCAGGTTCGGAAACAGCGGGATCAGGGGGTAGGGTTCGTGAGAATAAAACTTTGGTTTGTTTTTGTTTGCCCGTTGGGATGCAATCCGCCGGCCTGGCCTTCTTCTGTTCTGGGGAAGCATGTGGGTCCTTCAATGTGACTAGCCATTCTCCCTCAGCCTCGGATATCTTCAGGTACTTGTCAGCCAGTGGACCCATATTTGCTACAAGTTTTTTGAAAATCATCAGAAAATCATCTGAGTCATAGGACTGACCATTTATGAATCGATTCTCCATTAGGTCCGCTGTCACATATTGATGGGTCTCGGCAGTTTTATAAACATTTACCTCACGTGCCCTCTTGGATGTTGTGGGTCTGTCAATTAAAGTTAGTGCGGCCGTGCCTGTAGCCATACATCCGATGGGGTCACTAGTTATGCCGGTAGGCAGGTTTGGATTAACGAACCCTAGGTCCGTGGAACATAGTTCTGATTCAGGGTTCGGTCCGTCTTTTGCAAAGGTTCGTTCCACGTTCTCAATTGAAAAATAGTCTCCATTGCCAGCGTTGTGTCAACAGCTGTCTTTCTTCTCAGAGGTACTGCCCAAGCATATTTGGAGAATGTATCAATTACAGTTAGCAAAAATCTATAATTTTTATTGTATGTAGAATAGTTCCCCATTTCAACTAAATCCGCTTGCCAAAGATCATCTATTCCTTTCATAACAACTCTACGACGCCCAAACATTTTTTGCATTGTATCCATGTCTAAGCTTTAAGAAGTCTTTTGGGTGTGTTGCGATCTATCTGATGCGCTTTCAGCATCAGATCAGGATGCTCTGATCTTGGAGATGCTTTCTTGCATTTTTTTCCTCTCTTCCAACTGTAATATTATTTCATGTTGTTGCATTTCGATTTGATTTTTTAGAGTATTGTGCATTTTGTTGTTATCTTCTTTAAATTCTTTTTACATTTTGTGTTCTACTTCTTCGATTTGAGTTTGCAAAAACAATTTATTGATAGCATCGTTTTCCTCCAAAGCTTTTGCAACATTTTTGATTCTTTTGTTCTGGACATCAATGTTGTTGTTCGCATCCAAAAAGAACCCCAACAATTTAGGTGCATTTTTCAATGAAATTATACTGCTAGTGTCGTTTAGATAATGTATATTTAAAATGTGTATGCGTTTATATAGTTTATACTATTATATTAGCTTCACGTAGTTCTTCAATAATTGAGACAATCTCGTTGTTGTGATTAGTATGACCAGCAGACTGTGATGCAAGCAGTAGTCTAAGTCGATCTACCAACTCGTTTGGATCATCCCAGTATATATAGTTTGATTTATGAGGATTTACCTGCATCAACCCCTTACCTAAATAATTAGCCTTTGTTAATTCCGATGAGCTCTTCTGATTTTTCTCTTTAAAAAGTTGTCCAATAATATGTTTGTACTTGTACCCTCTAGTCCCCTTGATGTGACCATCGGACTTATAATCTCTTCTGTGTGCATTGGTAGTAAGTAATATTTTTTTTATAAATTTCAAGCTCGAATTTATCATAGTTTTTTGGTGTTTTATGAAACATCAAAGAAAACAGTCCTGGGGTGAGAGCCCATATTTGACCACCAACTTGTATTTTATCTTGATTTAACTCGATGTTGCTACTACCAAATTTCCATTCGTTATTATAATCTCTATGTGGACCATAGTTAGTATCTAGTTCATTTCTCGATTGCAATAGTGATAAGTCAGGATAACTCTCGTCATGACTAGAATGTTGTGAATAAAAGTCATCTTCATCAAAATCGCTGTTACTTTTACTATTAGACTGTTTAAACATTGATTCTTCAATTAGTTTCTTAGGGGTACTTGTTTCCAACTTCATTGTTGAGTTCTGAGGATGAAAACTGGCACTGTCCTCATATTCAGTTTTCTTATCATTCTTTTCTTTTTTATTTGGTATATCAATATGTTTAGAGCTATTAATAAATTCTTTTAAAGGTTCTGTTATGGGCTTGAATGTATCACTTAATTGCTGATGTGTATCTATTTCACCACTTTTTATACTACAAAGCTTTTTCTTCAATATATTTCTTGTTGTCACCAAGTCTTTTAGAATTTTTTCATTCATTTTAGCTATTAGGTATTAGATCAGCTTATCAAGTATCAGATCAGGTTATCAGATCAGGTATCAGATCAGTTTATCAGGTATCAGATCAGCTTATTAGGTGTCAGATCAAGTTATCAGATCAGGTATCAGAACAGGTTATCAGATCAGGTTATCAGATCAGCTTATTAGGTATCAAATCAAGTTTTGCTTAGATGACCAGTTATAACAATCACATGTATAATGTTTAAAGCCAGATTATGTACTAAGCGATACCCTTGATGAACAATTTCATCAATCAATCAGAATTTGATCTAAGAAAATTTTCAAGAAATATTCCACACTTTAGAGGAGTTTTCATGTTGGACTCGCTGCCAAAACGTGCAAGGAAAATCGAATGTGGAATAATCAATTTAGATTTGTCAACAGCACCAGGTACTCATTGGGTAGCATACTATAGAAGCAATGATGAAAAACAATATTTCGACAGCTTTGGAAATTTACAACCTCCTTTAGAGATAATCAAATACCTAGGTAGAAATATTGAATACAACTACAATCCACATCAAAACTTTAATACATTTAATTGTGGTCACTTATGTTGGAAATTTCTTTATGAAATAACTAAATATATCAAATAAAACACAATCATATATATGTACAGTTGAAAAAAACCCAAAAACCCATGGGAAACACCGTCAAGGGCAACGTCAACAGGCGCGACGTCATTTTGGTTGTGGATTGTGTCAAGCAGACCACAAGTTGCCCACATGCAAAAGGTTCATTTCTCTGAATATATCAGAAAAATACCAAACCGCACTCCGTTTGCACTATTGCATTAATTGTTTGGCCCGAAACCATCTAATTGGGAACTGCACGAGCAAGGCCCGATGCAACAAATGTGGTGGAAAGCATCATTCCAGTTTACATGGACCAGAGCGCATACTGAAAAATATTCTTGATGGTCCAAGTACTTCTTCACAGCGAAAGAACCAACCCCCCGTCCCTGCACCTCGACGGTCTATAAGTACCAAGCAAATAACCACGGCCTTTGGTCTACCCACGTCGCTGCAAAGGGTACTGGTACCGACTGCACAAGTGTGTATAATGACCGACGACGGCTGCGTGTCCCTTAGGGCTATCGTAAATGCGATTGTTACGTCATCCCGCATATCTCATGAATTGGTTGAGCGGACACACCTACCCACTTTTAAAGTTGAAGGGCGAAAATACACAAAATCCATCATCACCCCTAACATGTCATCCACAATTAAATACGAGATGTACCTTTTGGTCAGCAGAGAGTTCCCAAAAACCCCGTATTCCGGACCTTTTAAAGAGTCCATCAAGGAAAAAGTAGAAAATCTGACGCTAGCAGACCCCTCTTTCTACTGCAACGATGTGGTGGAAGTTGAACTAGGTGGAGATTTGTACAGTAAAATACTTAAATCCAACATTATCCGTATGGATGGTGGATCACTACTAGCCCAGGATTCCTCCTTAGGCTGGCTCATTATGGGCTCATATTCCGGTTAAACCTTTACCCAACAAAATCCTAAGTATATTACTTACCCATTAACCCATTACACTTACCCGCTTTACTTTAATTTGGATATCAACTAAAGTCCACTCTTTTCTTTCAGATGTCGAGGCGGGGAGGATTTTTTCATGTGCGAGTAAGGGCACTTGACCCTTGAGTAGGCTGGGTGAGGGGATTGTACCGAGATTATACCCCGATCGGCACTATATATCGATTTAGGACCTTAATCAATTTTGGCTGACATTTAGCTAGAGTATAAATGAAAGTTCGCAAGTTGGAGGGGGCTTCCTTATCAGAAAAGTAGGCTGTAATTGCTTCTTCCGTCATGTCGAACGATTCAAGAGTCACTTTCAGAGAGTTCAGACCGAATTCCCGACTCTTTAGCGTCAATCCATCCTTGAGGATTAGTAAGTATGTATGGATCTGAGGATCCAGAGTTGCAGGTTCGGAAACAGCGGGATCAGGGGGTGGGGTTCGTGAGAATAAAACTTTGGTTTGTTTTTGTTTGCCCGTTGGGATGCAATCCGCCGGCCTGGCCTTCTTCTGTTCTGGGGAAGCATGTGGGTCCTTCAATGTGACTAGCCATTCTCCCTCAGCCTCGGATATCTTCAGGTACTTGTCAGCCAGTGGACCCATATTTGCTACAAGTTTTTTGAAAATCATCAGAAAATCATCTGAGTCATAGGACTGACCATTTATGAATCGATTCTCCATTAGGTCCGCTGTCACATATTGATGGGTCTCGGCAGTTTTATAAACATTTACCTCACGTGCCCTCTTGGATGTTGTGGGTCTGTCAATTAAAGTTAGTGCGGCCGTGCCTGTGGCCATACATCCGATGGGGTCACTAGTTATGCCGGTAGGCAGGTTTGGATTAACGAACCCTAGGTCCGTGGAACATAGTTCTGATTCAGGGTTCGGTCCGTCTTTTGCAAAGGTTCGTTCCACGTTCTCCAGCATTTCACCCGGATGGGATTGTGCTTCGTCAAACCATGTCTTTGGATCAAAGGGTCCATCGGGGTTGAATTGTTGGGATGACGGGAGGTCCGCTCCCTTCTGCTTTGGATTGTACCGAGATTATACCCCGATCGGCACTATATATCGATTTAGGACCTTAATCAATTTTGGCTGACATTTAGCTAGAGTATAAATGAAAGTTCGCAAGTTGGAGGGGGCTTCCTTATCAGAAAAGTAGGCTGTAATTGCTTCTTCCGTCATGTCGAACGATTCAAGAGTCACTTTCAGAGAGTTCAGACCGAATTCCCGACTCTTTAGCGTCAATCCATCCTTGAGGATTAGTAAGTATGTATGGATCTGAAGATCCAGAGTTGCAGGTTCGGAAACAGCGGGATCAGGGGGTGGGGTTCGTGAGAATAAAACTTTGGTTTGTTTTTGTTTGCCCGTTGGGATGCAATCCGCCGGCCTGGCCTTCTTCTGTTCTGGGGAAGCATGTGGGTCCTTCAATGTGACTAGCCATTCTCCCTCAGCCTCGGATATCTTCAGGTACTTGTCAGCCAGTGGACCCATATTTGCTACAAGTTTTTTGAAAATCATCAGAAAATCATCTGAGTCATAGGACTGACCATTTATGAATCGATTCTCCATTAGGTCCGCTGTCACATATTGATGGGTCTCGGCAATTTTATAAACATTTACCTCACGTGCCCTCTTGGATGTTGTGGGTCTGTCAATTAAAGTTAGTGCGGCCGTGCCTGTGGCCATACATCCGATGGGGTCACTAGTTATGCCGGTAGGCAGGTTTGGATTAACGAACCCTAGGTCCGTGGAACATAGTTCTGATTCAGGGTTCGGTCCGTCTTTTGCAAAGGTTCGTTCCACGTTCTCCAGCATTTCACCCGGATGGGATTGTGCTTCGTCAAACCATGTCTTTGGATCAAAGGGTCCATCGGGGTTGAATTGTTGGGATGACGGGAGGTCCGCTCCCTTCTGCTTTGGATTGTACCGAGATTATACCCCGATCGGCACTATATATCGATTTAGGACCTTAATCAATTTTGGCTGACATTTAGCTAGAGTATAAATGAAAGTTCGCAAGTTGGAGGGGGCTTCCTTATCAGAAAAGTAGGCTGTAATTGCTTCTTCCGTCATGTCGAACGATTCAAGAGTCACTTTCAGAGAGTTCAGACCGAATTCCCGACTCTTTAGCGTCAATCCATCCTTGAGGATTAGTAAGTATGTATGGATCTGAGGATCCAGAGTTGCAGGTTCGGAAACAGCGGGATCAGGGGGTGGGGTTCGTGAGAATAAAACTTTGGTTTGTTTTTGTTTGCCCGTTGGGATGCAATCCGCCGGCCTGGCCTTCTTCTGTTCTGGGGAAGCATGTGGGTCCTTCAATGTGACTAGCCATTCTCCCTCAGCCTCGGATATCTTCAGGTACTTGTCAGCCAGTGGACCCATATTTGCTACAAGTTTTTTGAAAATCATCAGAAAATCATCTGAGTCATAGGACTGACCATTTATGAATCGATTCTCCATTAGGTCCGCTGTCACATATTGATGGGTCTCGGCAGTTTTATAAACATTTACCTCACGTGCCCTCTTGGATGTTGTGGGTCTGTCAATTAAAGTTAGTGCGGCCGTGCCTGTGGCCATACATCCGATGGGGTCACTAGTTATGCCGGTAGGCAGGTTTGGATTAACGAACCCTAGGTCCGTGGAACATAGTTCTGATTCAGGGTTCGGTCCGTCTTTTGCAAAGGTTCGTTCCACGTTCTCCAGCATTTCACCCGGATGGGATTGTGCTTCGTCAAACCATGTCTTTGGATCAAAGGGTCCATCGGGGTTGAATTGTTGGGATGACGGGAGGTCCGCTCCCTTCTGCTTTGGATTGTACCGAGATTATACCCCGATCGGCACTATATATCGATTTAGGACCTTAATCAATTTTGGCTGACATTTAGCTAGAGTATAAATGAAAGTTCGCAAGTTGGAGGGGGCTTCCTTATCAGAAAAGTAGGCTGTAATTGCTTCTTCCGTCATGTCGAACGATTCAAGAGTCACTTTCAGAGAGTTCAGACCGAATTCCCGACTCTTTAGCGTCAATCCATCCTTGAGGATTAGTAAGTATGTATGGATCTGAGGATCCAGAGTTGCAGGTTCGGAAACAGCGGGATCAGGGGGTGGGGTTCGTGAGAATAAAACTTTGGTTTGTTTTTGTTTGCCCGTTGGGATGCAATCCGCCGGCCTGGCCTTCTTCTGTTCTGGGGAAGCATGTGGGTCCTTCAATGTGACTAGCCATTCTCCCTCAGCCTCGGATATCTTCAGGTACTTGTCAGCCAGTGGACCCATATTTGCTACAAGTTTTTTGAAAATCATCAGAAAATCATCTGAGTCATAGGACTGACCATTTATGAATCGATTCTCCATTAGGTCCGCTGTCACATATTGATGGGTCTCGGCAGTTTTATAAACATTTACCTCACGTGCCCTCTTGGATGTTGTGGGTCTGTCAATTAAAGTTAGTGCGGCCGTGCCTGTGGCCATACATCCGATGGGGTCACTAGTTATGCCGGTAGGCAGGTTTGGATTAACGAACCCTAGGTCCGTGGAACATAGTTCTGATTCAGGGTTCGGTCCGTCTTTTGCAAAGGTTCGTTCCACGTTCTCAATTGAAAAATAGTCTCCATTGCCAGCGTTGTGTCAACAGCTGTCTTTCTTCTCAGAGGTACTGCCCAAGCATATTTGGAGAATGTATCAATTACAGTTAGCAAAAATCTATAATTTTTATTGTATGTAGAATAGTTCCCCATTTCAACTAAATCCGCTTGCCAAAGATCATCTATTCCTTTCATAACAACTCTACGACGCCCAAACATTTTTTGCATTGTATCCATGTCTAAGCTTTAAGAAGTCTTTTGGGTGTGTTGCGATCTATCTGATGCGCTTTCAGCATCAGATCAGGATGCTCTGATCTTGGAGATGCTTTCTTGCATTTTTTTCCTCTCTTCCAACTGTAATATTATTTCATGTTGTTGCATTTCGATTTGATTTTTTAGAGTATTGTGCATTTTGTTGTTATCTTCTTTAAATTCTTTTTACATTTTGTGTTCTACTTCTTCGATTTGAGTTTGCAAAAACAATTTATTGATAGCATCGTTTTCCTCCAAAGCTTTTGCAACATTTTTGATTCTTTTGTTCTGGACATCAATGTTGTTGTTCGCATCCAAAAAGAACCCCAACAATTTAGGTGCATTTTTCAATGAAATTATACTGCTAGTGTCGTTTAGATAATGTATATTTAAAATGTGTATGCGTTTATATAGTTTATACTATTATATTAGCTTCACGTAGTTCTTCAATAATTGAGACAATCTCGTTGTTGTGATTAGTATGACCAGCAGACTGTGATGCAAGCAGTAGTCTAAGTCGATCTACCAACTCGTTTGGATCATCCCAGTATATATAGTTTGATTTATGAGGATTTACCTGCATCAACCCCTTACCTAAATAATTAGCCTTTGTTAATTCCGATGAGCTCTTATGATTTTTCTCTTTAAAAAGTTGTCCAATAATATGTTTGTACTTGTACCCTCTAGTCCCCTTGATGTGACCATCGGACTTATAATCTCTTCTGTGTGCATTGGTAGTAAGTAATATTTTTTTTTATAAATTTCAAGCTCGAATTTATCATAGTTTTTTGGTGTTTTATGAAACATCAAAGAAAACAGTCCTGGGGTGAGAGCCCATATTTGACCACCAACTTGTATTTTATCTTGATTTAACTCGATGTTGCTACTACCAAATTTCCATTCGTTATTATAATCTCTATGTGGACCATAGTTAGTATCTAGTTCATTTCTCGATTGCAATAGTGATAAGTCAGGATAACTCTCGTCATGACTAGAATGTTGTGAATAAAAGTCATCTTCATCAAAATCGCTGTTACTTTTACTATTAGACTGTTTAAACATTGATTCTTCAATTAGTTTCTTAGGGGTACTTGTTTCCAACTTCATTGTTGAGTTCTGAGGATGAAAACTGGCACTGTCCTCATATTCAGTTTTCTTATCATTCTTTTCTTTTTTATTTGGTATATCAATATGTTTAGAGCTATTAATAAATTCTTTTAAAGGTTCTGTTATGGGCTTGAATGTATCACTTAATTGCTGATGTGTATCTATTTCACCACTTTTTATTCTACAAAGCTTTTTCTTCAATATATTTCTTGTTGTCACCAAGTCTTTAAGAATTTTTTCATTCATTTTAGCTATTAGGTATTAGATCAGCTTATCAAGTATCAGATCAGGTTATCAGATCAGGTATCAGATCAGTTTATCAGGTATCAGATCAGCTTATTAGGTGTCAGATCAAGTTATCAGATCAGGTATCAGAACAGGTTATCAGATCAGGTTATCAGATCAGCTTATTAGGTATCAAATCAAGTTTTGCTTAGATGACCAGTTATAACAATCACATGTATAATGTTTAAAGCCAGATTATGTACTAAGCGATACCCTTGATGAACAGTAATTTATATATAATGATGAAGTAATCAAATGATTTTCTATAGCGACCATTGTTTAGTTCATTATCTGTACTTATCATCAAAAATCCATATTTATTTCAACATTCTTGACATATATACTGAAACTTTTCAAAGTTCATGTCGCTGGCAACATGATCATCGTATACATGTCTCATATTTGTCGCATCTTGTTTAAACGTTATAATTAAATTGGCATTATCTCTTATTAAATGTTTTGGAATTCTTGTGTAGGTTTGACACAAGTAAAATGAATCCACATTCTTATGACGCCCCATACAAAAATATGCACGTATATTGTTTTGGTTTTCACATGCAACATCATCGAAAATCATAATTGAACTGCTTTTAGCTTCGCTAGGAGGAACAACGGACTCATTGTCTGCGAATGTGTAGTATCCCATTCCTTTAATTGGCGAAATTAAATTCTTTAGATATTCATATTTAGGTTGATACAGAGATTTTTAGTACAAATAGATATTTTCAAACTTGAGACAATTAGGACTTTCTAGCAAACTGATCATTACATTAGTTTTTCCACAATTGGAGGGATCAACTATTAATGCTCGAATAGAATTTGGTAGCAAGGAACTATGTCTTATTTTTGTACTGTCATTTGAAGATACATCCACATTACGAACTAAAATATTTTTGTGTTGTTTTACTAAGCGCATTTCAATAACTACTTGTAAAATTCACAAAACAATATCTTTTATTCTAGAATAAAATAATATGGTTACGTTTTATAAAAAAACATTCAGTCATAAGAAAACTATCGTTGGAGAAGGTTTACTAAATAAAACAATAAATTCTCTACCTTTTAAATTACATCTTCCTGCATATCAGTACTGTGGACCTGGCACAAGATTACAAAGGATTAGAGGAGGTAATGGAATTAATTTATTGGATGCTGCTTGCAAAAATCACAATATAGCTTACTCCAAAAACAAAGAATTAAACAGTAGACACCAAGCTGATAAAATTCTTGAAAATAAGGCTTGGGAAAGAGTTATTTCAAACGATAGCAATCTTGCAGAAAAAACATTTGCATATATGGTGACCAACGCAATGAAATCAAAAACTAAATTTGGTATGGGTATGGAGGAGAAATAGGCAAATACTTTCGCCACGTACTCATTTAAATGACAACAAGCTGTTCAATAGTTCAATTAGAGCAGCAACAAAAACATTACGGAAGGAAAAACCACAAGACATCAACTCGGCCATTAAAATCTCTCGTAAAGTTATCAACAGATCACTTAAGGGGAAAAAGGCACGCGTTGTAATACCACGCATAATCAATGTTCCAAAAATTGGTGGCTTTTTACCGCTAATTCCGATTCTAACTGCTCTAGGTGCACTTGGCAGTCTAACAACTGGAGGTGCCGCTATAGCTAAGGCTGTAAATGCAACAAAGAATGCAAAAAAACAACTTGAGGAAGCCACCAGACACAATGAACGATGGAGTCTATTGCTGTGGGAGAAGGACTGTACCTTAAACCATATAAAAAGGGTTATGGACTTGTTTGTAAAGATCATACAAAAAACTATTAGATATGCTACCCAACAAACTATTATCAGAATTTGATCTAAGAAAATTTTCAAGAAATATTCCACACTTTAGAGGAGTTTTCATGTTGGACTCGCTGCCAAAACGTGCAAGGAAAATCGAATGTGGAATAATCAATTTAGATTTGTCAACAGCACCAGGTACTCATTGGGTAGCATACTATAGAAGCAATGATGAAAAACAATATTTCGACAGCTTTGGAAATTTACAACCTCCTTTAGAGATAATCAAATACCTAGGTAGAAATATTGAATACAACTACAATCCACATCAAAACTTTAATACATTTAATTGTGGTCACTTATGTTTGAAATTTCTTTATGAAATAACTAAATATATCAAATAAAACACAATCATATATATGTATAGTTGAAAAAAATTTCTTTTGTTTTATTTTTTTTTTTATATTTTTTTAATTATAAAATATATAACATTGTTTTAATTTTTTTTAGTGCCAAACGGGGTACTGGGAATTTGGTATCAAAAACTCGTTTATCTCGCTTTCTAAGATCAGGTTTCTCTCCCCTTTTCTTTTTAGTCGATATTTATCACTTGAAAGGTCCTCTAATTCTACATTTGTTAATATATTGTATCGGTTGGGGAGAAACAGTATATGGTTTTCCAGTTCAAGTTGAACTGTTTCCCCGTACTTTGTTCTTACTCGCTTTGCACGTACGATGACGTATTTGGATGATTCATCTAAATCCTTTATATGGTTTAAGGATTTTGTATTACAGGAATTGAATTTGCTTATTAAACTCATTGCGCTATTAATATTTCACAACTTATAAGTTTGAACTTAAATTTCGAAGTAATCACAATATAAACTTTCTAGACACTAAGAAGTCTAACTGAAAATTGATAAACAATGATATTTGATTCGTATGTAAGAGAGAGAGAGAGAGTGAGGGAACAAAAGACGAATAAATGAATAATGAAATCTATACTTAAAGCTAAAAAATTGGAAGAAGTTAGAGAGATATATGTATAAATTTTTAAGTTCTTGACTCAAAATTTAAAATTAGTTTTGGAGTGAAACGCAGATTTAGTTTTTTTTGAATTGTATATCATTTATCTTACAACTGATTCGGTGAAAGCAATTATTAGTAGAGAACTAATAGTCAAAAAGATCGCAAGCCAATTTCGGATACAAAAAGTAACAAAAATTTAAATCATGAGCGAAATAAGAAACAAGGTTGAACAATTCTTAATCGATTTTGAAGGATGTCAACTATATGAACACAGGGAAATGGTGAAATTTTTCCTCCATATGTTGGATGAAAACCAGGAGTTTGGTATAATGGAAGATGAGGACAAGGACGATGGTCACTTCAAGTCCTGTCCGTGGAGTCATCCAGATTGTGAGGAAGGTCCAGATACTTGCCGATGCTCCATATTTTATTTGAGAAAAATAGTGATAAATAATTTAATTAATTCGTATTATGTAATATTTCATTGAACCTAAATGAAAATCAAAAAACATAAAACAAAAATCAAGATTTTTTTTCTCATTTTTAATATATGTATATGTACAATTTCTATTTATTTCTCTTAAAAATAACACAATTTGTTCTCTTAATACTAGATATTATCACATTTCTTCTTCTTCTTCTAAACTAGCCATATCTGCTAAAAGCATATCAAGTTCGTAATGAGGATTGGTTTCTTCTATACGAAAATGATGCCATGCTAAAGTATTTATGTTATTGTTAGTAATTTTTCTCTTATCGTCTGCATAACTTAATACTGCTTTACTTAATTGACTAGTATAAATTTGGTGTAATTTGGGCATATACAATGGACTTATCAAACAAACAATTTCTATATGACAATAAACTGTACTTATCTAAAAAGGATTTCTTTACCCCCTTCGATTTTTTTACATCATTTTCATTTTCAATACTAAAGGAATACATCTTAGATCGCAGCCCAACAAATTCTTTCATTATTTTCCCGCAGTTTTCGTCTTTCATCATACCCAAAACTTTTTTGTTCAAAAGAGGAATGTCATACTTATTATCTAGAGCATTATCTGATGTATCAAATTGATGTTCGATGTCAGGCTTTATGTCTGCCTAAAAATCTTCTGTTTGTATTGTGTAAATGAATGAATCAGTGCCCGTATAATTTAATGATAGCCTTGTCTTGAACTTAGGTTGCATGTAGCCGTAATGGAAATCATACATTTTCCATTTAGAGAGTTCAAGTACACAAAATCCCAAGTAAATGGGCTTATGTAAAATGTCTTCACTCTATTCATTTCGATAGCTACCATATCTTCAAAAAATATGGACAAACTATGGAAATTGGATTTCGATATCCAGTCTTGAGCCCCCAAATGATTCCGATTAGTTCTGATCCAATTGGTTACAATTCTTACATTTCTCCTCTTGTCCACATTCTCCATAGTCTTCCCATACACTGCATTATTAAGCAATTTGAAGAAATTTTTCTCAAAAGCATTTTTAGCAGTGGCTCTATGCTGGGTATTTAAGTCGATATAACCTTTTAGCCATGGAGATTGTTTAAATGTCAGAATACGATGTATTTTCTTTAAAACTAAACCATATTTCAAGCATTGTTTAAGAACTCTATGATGTATAACGTATGAATCCTTTGTAGAGAAATCGGTTATCAATTTGTTGTGCTTCGATTGCAAAGTTTTTTTATTTTCAGCACAAAAAGGAAGGTCATTGTGTAAGTCGTGTGGGTTAACAGGGTAATCCAATGTGACTTCAAACACATAACCATCTGTTGAATTATCGGCTATGCTTTCCGGATCCAAATTCAGCTCCTCATTCGATAACCATCTGAATCCTCCGTATGGGAGATATTCAGACATCGCCCAACCGTACAGGTTATTTGCATCTAAGTATACAAGATATTCGGACGGTTTCTCTTTATCAAAATCTTCTAAATATTTGTTGTTTGCTTTAGAATATCTTTTACTACACTGTACAATTCCATCACGTATGCCCTTTTTCATAATCTACATATGTCTGTTAATAATTCGGGCTCAATTCTTGTATATTTCAACATTGCATCCCATGAAAGTCCAGGAGCTTTGTAATATTGACATGGATCCAGCTCATATATACTTTTACAAACTTTTCTGAAGTTCTCGATAATATCTGTTAGTAAAAGCACATCTGTTTTTAAATATAATTCCATGTAATCTTTCATGGTTTTGCAACCAAAAGTATTCCAAACCTCTTCGGCATGTGAGTATTCCTCTAAAGAATATTCATTGTTGTTCAGTTTATTAAAGAAATCTCTGCGCGAAGGAAGCTGACAATCATTAAGCTTTTGAAAAGAATTTAGATACTCATACGGGAAAATACCCTTTTTCTTAATCAGCTAAAATTCTTTTTCTGAGGGAAACATAGATTTGATGGTGATGAAGTCATTATCACATAAATTTGAAGCCAATGATTCCAAACTGTCGGCCATAAATCGTATTGTGTCAAAAAATCTTATTTCAAGATTATGACCATCGCTCATTTCTGCGAATTGGGAAAGTGATATATATTTTTCCATGTTAAGAGGGAGTACTTTTAGTTGCATAGAAAATTTTCCCAATTTCTTAACAAAAAGATGTGAATCATAGTTGGAATAGTTGTGAAAGTATACTGGCATGAACTTAGGAATTTAAATTACAGTTTTTGTGGGATGCACCTCTAAATTTTCCACTAACGTGACAGTGATCTCTAACACGATCGTTACCTAGACTCTGTTGACATATATGACAAGTCAAAGCATTACAAAAATTATAAGTATCTGAAGGGGATAGCACATCCATTTTCTTATTATTTAATAAATAATCATTATATATATCTTCGCAGTCTTTAATTAAAAATTCTAAAAATTTTTCTGAGGCATCTTAACCCGTATATATTCTTAATTTATCTAAGTTGTTATTATGCAACCACTTAATATAGTAGCTAAAAGCACAGGGGATATGTTTCTTAACTAATTTGGTTTTGTTACTCACACTAACTTCAATCTCCTGTAATATACATTCGAAGTCTGCATATATAACGAAGAGCACATCCATTTTCCTGTGATGCCCCTTAAAATTAAGAATATTATTTGGAGCTGACGGCATAGTGGTGACAATTTTAACGCATTATGGTTGCTCCATACTCCTATCATTGTGTGTGTGTTGCAGACAGCTGTTGCAAAACAAAAGTTTTCTGCGGTGCTTCGTAGTCTGATGTTTTAAAAGTCTGTGGAAGGAAAATAGATATAAATATGCATATCAATATATTTGTATGTGCGTAAGTGTATATGTGTATATCTTTACTTACCTTGATATGTTTTTTATAAAAATAAAGTGATGACACTCGCCTTTCTCCAGAAGAAGTAAGTTAACATGTTTGTTTTTTTCTTCTTTTGTGAGGTAAAATGGCCCAATAATTTCATCAGCTTCCTCATCATACCCAAACACATTAACACTGATATCAATGTTGTTCCCTTCAAAAATTCTGATATCCTTTAATTTTAGAGGGAAACTTAAAAGGCTGAAATCTATCACAACATTATTTTGAATTCTGATTAATTCGCTACTTATATCAGCAATATTATGTCATAAATGTCATTGTTTTCGACATTAATGCAAGCAGATTTATTTTTTAGTTTTTCTGGCGTGCAAATCCAGTTCGATGCTTTAACAAGAGATGACTTGTTAATACTAATTTCTGCCTGAACTATACGTGTTAAAGTCCAACCAGAATCCCTTTTCTGAAACTCAGACATTTTGTTAAAAATTTCAGCAATCTGCTTAGCGATTAGTTCCTCTATGTTATCTCCTAGAGTAAAATAAATACCTTGTGTTTATTCAAGTTAGTTTGAAGCCTTTCAACAAAAGTACTTTTCTTCTCCTTAACAAACTCTTCCAAAAGTAGCTGTTCTTTTTTATTAGGGATTGCGTATGTGATGATATTGTTTTTGAATGCTTTGGATATTTCATAATATCCTACATTATCTTCGGTATTTTCCTCCGAGTTAGCATATGGAGCACTTATCGAATTGGACATCGTTTCTTGTTCTGCTACTTCTTCTCTGTCTGGGGAACATATATCCATATCTTCATTCATCAAAGTAGCTCCATAGTGAACTTCTCGTTGTCGTTGTTGATGCTGTTCATATTGCTGAAACTGATGTGGTTGTTGTTGGTATTGCTGCAACTGATTATTCAAAGTTATGGGGTAGTACATGTAGCTTGGATACTGATATTGCTGGAACTGATTATTCCATGTCATTGGCATGGAATAGTATGAAGGCATATCATATTCTTGATAACTCTGTGGAGCTCCGAATCCCATAAGTTCCTAATTCCTTGTCATTGGGGTCGGATAATAAGAAACCATAGGATATTGATGTTGGAAAGTACTTGCCTGCTCATTCCTTAAGGATGTGTGTGGTTTTCCATGTGCTGTATGATTGTTTTAATTTTTATTAATAAGTAATATGTATAAATTTTTATTTATATCTTAATGTAAATCTGCCTCCATTGCGCCGCTGCCTCTACCAACAATTGTTCGTCTTCATACATCGCAAGAAAAATAGGTATATCAATTTTTGGCAGTATTTGAACACTCAATATTTCTATTTGAGGTTTGATTGCTACCTCTCTTGGACCATCTGCTACCTCTCTTGGACCATCAACTGTTGTGGTTGGCTGCGAAGACACCGCTAAAAAGAGATCCTCATCGCCTGTTAGCATCTCTTCATATGTTGCATTTTCTTGGGGTGCGTCAGACGTTGGCTGCGATGACAGCTCTAGGAAAAGCTCCTCATCTTCTTCAAGATATCTCTCGAATTCTTCCTGTCTGGCTCTTCTCAGATATTCCTTCAAGTGATGACGCTGCAGTCTGCGATACAATGGAGTGTACAAGAGCTTCATCATTTTTATTGCGCAAGAGTATCAATTCATGCTTTCCATTAAGTATAACTTTGTTGTAGTCTTCAGCAAATCCCAAAAGCATTTTTAGTGGTACATAAAAATTAAAATATCCATTCTTAAGATTCAAATTTTCAGTTTTATGTCATCCACCATTCGGCGTTACAACGCTTTCAGTTGGTGATAGAGATACCACATTTTTTATTGTGGTTGTTGTTCCTAAATACCTTGTATGATCGATTTCAATGCCATTAAGCTCGTAGCAGATTTCGTCAAATAAATGTGCAACAAAGTTGTTTTTCAATTTACAATTTTCTGAAAATTTTCCAGTTTTTTCATCTACAACGAAACCTTCCACATATATATAGCTCTCACTAGGTAACACGTACAAATCTTGATTTTGTATTGAGAT
Source organism: Linnaemya tessellans (assembly GCA_951800035.1). Taxonomy (NCBI): domain Eukaryota; kingdom Metazoa; phylum Arthropoda; class Insecta; order Diptera; family Tachinidae; genus Linnaemya; species Linnaemya tessellans. The sequence continues at coordinate 29,883,944 of OX637533.1, read as the reverse complement.
TCGAATCTCATCATTATTATTGTACGATTGTAGATATGGTATGTAGGTATGATAGTCCTTTTTTATTATATTTTCGTCAGACAATGGCTTATCCAATACGTTTATTATTGAGCTCATTTTGTTTTCAGTTTGAAATTCAAAGACTTGAGAAAACTTTTGTTTGCTGTTGTAAGTGATCTTTGACGAGCAGATCTTTTCAATTGTGGTTTAGGTTGTAATATCTGTGGATGAGACGTGACTGGCGTATTTTGTGATATACTTGTATTGTATATTATCATTACTTAGTTGGCCTTAAATGTATTCGTATTGTAATTTCCTCTCCTCGAAAATTAATTAAAGCACCGTTCTGATCAACCACGCGCAGTGAGAGAGAACTTATTTCTTTGGTGTTTACAGGTAAATAAATGAGATTCCTTGGAATCTCATCTATTTTATAGCATGCAGGTACATTAATCGGAAACTCATGAAGTGTATGTGATTATGAATTGTTCATATATGTATTAGTAGCGATACTACTTTCAATTCGCAAGAGATTTACTTTAAAAATATTAACTGGAAGATCTGAGTAATGATCATCGGTCGGTGTTAGGATTTTACTATTGAATCCTAAAAGATTCCCAATTGTATTTTCTCTATTAAAATATATCGGATCTTTAGAACTATTTATTTTAACTTGCATCGTATTGTTGTTAGCTTCTATAAAAATATGCTCTTCAGGACTATGTCGTTTGTATTGCTCTTCTATGTAGTCCACTATATCTTTCAATTCATGAGATCCAATTGGTATTTCAATTACATATTCCCCTATATGAAACATATTGTTATAGGAGTCTACATTTGGGATACTGTTGTATGAATGAAAATCAGTTAGCGCACACTCATATGTGTCGTTTAAGTCAATGGGAGAAAAATAATTAGCATATAGCGCTGATGAGTTAGAGCTCAGAGTAAGTGTCATTGACATTATAACAGCCTGTTCACAAATAAATAAAGTTTACTACACAGCATGGTTTATAAGAATGATTTGCATATATATTTCAATCGCGGATAGCGATTTATTTCGTTTTCCAACTATAGTATTTCATCTTTGCTTATCCAGGAATTGTGTTGATTAGAAAATCCCCTAATGCTTTGTCCCCTTTCAGTCGAATCACCTTTTCAACTAGATATGTATTTGGAAATCTAGTTCTTGACAGTTCTTCCGTGTAGAAGTCACCTTTAATAGGATTTCCAAGATAATCTTCTAATATGTATGTTGTAGAATATGTATTCTGAACTCTTTTGATTGTGAAAATTTCTGTTGTCCAATTCGGAGTATAGCCTTTCTCAAAAATATGTTTATTGCCCCTATTATGGTTTACAACTCAACCCTATTTCAGTTGTAATTTTTATATTTAGTATTATGAAATACAACTCAACCTGTCAAATATTCTAAGGTTGTAATTTTAGCGTTTTACAACTTTTTGTAGCGATTACCGATTACAACTCTATGTTGGTGTAGTTGACAAAAACGCAAAAATATTCCAACTGATAATTAGCAGTTGTTTTGAATTGACTTAGAACAAAAAATGGAAAGCGGGTAAGTATTTTTTTTTTATTGTCTTACAATAATTTATTAAATAGCGACTTTTAACAAATTTATAGAAAAAATAAACTTACTACGAAACAGCAATTTGAAAAACTAGTTGAGTTGATGGAAAAGCACCCCGAAACTGGAAGAGGTAAGCCGCAATTTGGATGCAGCAAAAATAAAAGCAAGGAATTGTGGGAGCAATTTGCAGTAGAACTGAATAGGGGACGACTGGGGACGGGTAAGAAGTTATCATGAAATAAAACAATGAAAGTACAATTAATATTTATTTATCATCTAGGTTTGGATACATTATAAGGCAAATTTAAAGCGAAAACGTGCCAACAACCGAAGCAATTGTCTTGCTACTGGTGGGGGTCCCTCTCAGGAAGTATCATTAAGCGCATTGGAGGAAAGCGTTCCACAATTAATTCAAATAAAAGAACAAGTAGCACCAGGTGGTCATTCATTTAGAGTCGAGAATATTGAACTGGTGATGAATGACGATGAAATGGGAGACAATTTTGCTTGTACTTCGCCTGTTGTGTGTGAACCCCAAAATGCAAACGTTGAACGTCCCACTTCATCAGCGTCACAAATAATAAAAGGTCGCCGCAAAATTCAAAACTTGGAAACCGAACGCTTAGAATTGCTGAAAACTCAAGTAGAAACTCAAAAGAAATTATTGAGAAAAATTGAACAGATGGAAAAAACTGTTTATAAAAATTTTGAGGTCAATAAAAAAATCCTGCAGTTTAAGCAACAAAAATTAGATATATACAAAAAGCAAGCAAAGGAAGCTCATGAACTACATACACTAAAAGTGGAAGTTGAAAAATTAAAAATTGCCAAAATGGGAGGCATTTTGCAAGACAAAGGTCAATAATTCTTTTTCCCACCGGATGTTTTTATTAAGATAATTATGTTAATTTATAATACACAAGAAGTGATATATTTTTTTAAGTTAACGGAGTGATATTTTTATTTTTTATAAAATCATGAAGTGATATTTATGTTACAACCAACAAATTTCAGTTTGGTATAACCAAATAAATTTAAGACTGAATTAAATGAAGTACAAATAAAAAATGTTAATAATTTTTTTGGTGAAAGATTTTGTCGATATTAGAGGGATAGCATTATATTATTACGAATTCTTCTGGCTGCATCATAGTCATCTCTTGCAACGTTTATATTTTCATTGCTTGGTTGCGTATTTGAAGCGGGTAGTAGAGCTGGCAAACTGTCGATAGTCACGCCATTCGATATTTTCGATAGTTTTCTGAAAACTATCGATACTATCGATAGTATCGAATTTTTTTTAGGAATGTTAAATTTCATTCTAAAAACATTTCATATAACTCAAACAACATCATAACTCAAAAAAACTATTTTTGTAGAAAATAAGTTTAAGGTTTTCAATTTGCATACAACTCAATTGATACAGAAAAAAGTTTTCTTCTATCCAGAGGAGAGCTTACACATCATTTGCATGAATTTTTTACAAAGATGAAATGTGACATGTGACATTTTTTGAGTTATGACGTTATTTGAGTAAATGATCGATAATAATACATTATGTACTTACATACATTTATTTTCAATAAAAGAAGACTATTAGATATATTAAGCGATATGAAGTAAGGTTCAGACTTGATTTATTAAAAAACGAATATAACAGAAAAACAACAAAAAAAAAACATAACATAAAAATAGAAAAATATTTGTAATTCATTTCTCACAAAATATTTTGAGATCAATTTTCTAAAACAAATTTGTACACTATAAATACTTTGTACTTATATATCACATATGTTTTACATTTGCTTATAAACATAATTTTTTGTAATTATTGGATAACCCAACAATTTTTGTTTACAAAGAGCAGCATATCTATTAATTTTTGACTGCGTCTTAGATATCGTTGTCAGATAGAAGCCGCCGCCACTTTATCGATTTTTTGTCGATTTGGTATTACATTTTTTCAGCGATAGTATCGCTATCGAGAAAAAACCATCGATAGTCTAGTGGAAACAAAACTATCGATACTATCGATAGTACTATCGATAGTTTGCCAGCTCTAGCGGGTAGTATATCCTCAGGAAGATCCACACGAAAATTTTGGCAAATATTGTGCAAAGTTGTTGTGCTTTGACAATTTGTGTTGCTTTTTCAGGCGAATAGTGTAAGGCACGCGCAGATAAAAGGCAACGAAATCTGCTTTTTAATATTCCAATTGTCCGCTCTACAATATTACGAGCTTTCGTGTGTGCGGTATTGTAACGACTTTGTGGTGATCCAGCTTCTCCCATGCGGAATGGAGTCATCAGAAAAGTTTGAAGAGGATAGCCAGAGTCGCCTTGAAAATGTAAACAAATTTTGTGAACACTGTATAATATACCTATAAAGACCAATGTTACCTAAAATCCAGGAATTGCTCTGAGTATTTCTCTGCAAGTGCAGTTTCAAACTACTCATATTAAATATAAACGAATCGTGGTTAGCGCCAGCGTACCTTGCGTCTACGTACCCGATAGCCATTTTGTAATCACAAAGCTAAAAGCAAAGAGATGGACGTTACCATAATGTAATTATGCGTTATACCTTATTTTGTTTTCTCTTTATTAACTTACGATCATGACGTTTAAACTGTAGTAGCCCTTTCTGTTTAAATATAGATGTTGCAAATCTTTTTTTGGTGAAATAATGCGGACGTGAGTCCCATCGATACAACCCAATACTCCAGGAAATCCGAATTTAGAATAAAAATGCATTTTCGATGCGTTCTGCTCCTCTTCAGTAATTTGAGTTTTAATCCATTGAGGACAAACGCGTTGTTCGATTATATTTAAAACTTCCTTAACAACAACAGATATTGTAGGTTGTGCCAATCCTAAATTAAAATCATTTCCGCAGCATTTCTGATAACTGCCGTCTGCTAGGAACCTAAGAGTTGCGGCCAATTTAAGTATATGAGGTATAGCCGTACTTCTAACCGGTTGATGGAAATGTTCCTTAAGTTCGTTTAACAAAAAGCTAAATGCTTCCTTATTTAGACGAAAGAAACTCTCAAATCTGTAAAAAATATTTAAAATCCTCTGTACTATTTATCATAAAAACTTTTCCTACTTGCTGTTTGGAAGTTCCAATGGATTCGAGTGATCCCGAAGATTTTTTCGTATGCGAAGCACATCAATTGTTGCATCATCATTTTCACCATTATAAAATAAATCAACACTAATATCCATTTTACTATATTTTTAAATAAAACACACAATTTTGCAAAATTTAGTTAAAAATTATTGTTTGAAAATTTTCCCGCACTAGAATCAGCTGTTTAATTATCTGTCAATTAGTTATTTTTTATGCTGGCAACAAAATAACAACTTCAACCAGATTTAGTTGTAAATCGTAATACCAAAAAAAAAGTTAAGTTGTTTAAAAGTTGAGTTGTTTCAATTTCAACACAACTGAGTTGAGTTGTAAACCATAATAGGGGCATATATTTGCTAATACGTACATGGTCCCCTGCATTAAATTTTGACATTTTGTACATCTTTAAATGGCTGTATACTGTATTTAGAAGCTTTTTTTCATTTTTTGAGTTGACTTTAATCGGTGGCATTTTAATGGTGCGATGAACTTTTCTATTGTATGCATTAAGTAAATCTTTGTATATATCAAGCCAGTTGTAGGAACCATTAAAACTAAACTCTTTCCACATCATTCCTTTTAATGTTCTATTGAATCGTTCTACTATTGATGCTTTCATGATGCTATAGGTTGAGTAGTGATTGACGTTGTATATATCCATCAATTGATTAAAGTATTTATTGAACAATTCTTTACCATCGTCTGTTTGTAAGTTTTTTGGCACATGCTCCAATTGAAAAATAGTCTCCATTGCCAGCGTTGTGTCAACAGCTGTCTTTCTTCTCAGAGGTACTGCCCAAACATATTTGGAGAATGTATCAATTACAGTTAGCAAAAATCTATAATTTTTATTGTATGCAGAATAGTTCCCCATTTCAACTAAATCCGCTTGCCAAAGATCATCTATTCCTTTCATAACAACTCTACGACGCCCAAACATTTTTCGTGCTTCCTTATGGAGCTCGTTCACTAAATTTCTTTTTGTATCCATGTCTAAGCGTTAAGAAGTCTTTTGGGTGTGTTGCGATCTATCTGATGCGCTTTCAGCATCAGATCAGGATGCTCTGATCTTGGAGATGCTTTCTTGCATTTTTTTCCTCTCTTCCAACTGTAATATTATTTCATGTTGTTGCATTTCGATTTGATTTTTTAGAGTATTGTGCATTTTGTTGTTATCTTCTTTAAATTCTTTTTACATTTTGTGTTCTACTTCTTCGATTTGAGTTTGCAAAAACAATTTATTGATAGCATTGTTTTCCTCCAAAGCTTTTGCAACATTTTTGATTCTTTTGTTCTGGACATCAATGTTGTTGTTCGCATCCAAAAAGAACCCCAATAATTTAGGTGAATTTTTCAATGAAATTATACTGCTAATGTCGTTTAGATAATGTCCGAATTTATCAACAGACATAATTTATATTTAAAATGTGTATGCGTTTATATAGTTTATACTATTATATTAGCTTCACGTAGCTCTTCAATAATTGAGACAATCTCGTTGTTGTGATTAGTATGACCAGCAGACTGTGATGCAAGTCGATCTACCAACTCGTTTGGATCATCCCAGTATATATAGTTTGATTTATGAGGATTTACCTGCATCAACCCCTTACCTAAATAATTAGCCTTTGTTAATTCCGATGAGCTCTTATGATTTTTCTCTTTAAAAAGTTTTCCAATAATATGTTTGTACTTGTACCCTCTAGTCCCCTTGATTTGACCATCGGACTTATAATCTCTTCTGTGTGCATTGGTAGTAAGTAATATTTTTTTATAGATTTCAAGCTCGAGTTTATCATAGTTTTTTGGTGTTTTATGAAACATTAAAGAAAACAGTCCTGTGGTGAAAGCCCATATTTGACCACCAACTTGTATTTTATCTTGATTTAACTCGAAGTTGCTACTACCAAATTTCCATTCGTTATTATAATCTCTATGTGGACCATAGTTAGTATCTAGTTCATTTCTCGATTGCAATAGTGATAAGTCAGGATAACTCTCGTCATGATTAGAATGTTGTGAATAAAAGTCATCTTCATCAAAATCGCTGTTACTTTTACTATTAGACTGTTTAAACATTGATTCTTCAATTAGTTTCTTAGGGGTACTTGTTTCCAACTTCATTGTTGAGTTCTGAGGATGAAAACTGGCACTGTCCTCATATTCAGTTTTCTTATCATTCTTTTCTTTTTTATTCGGTATATCAATATATTTAGAGCTATTTATAAATTCTTTTAAAGGTTCTGTTATGGGCTTGAATGTATCTCTTAATTGCTGATGTGTATCTATTTCACCAGTTTTTATACTACGAAGCTTTTTCTGTAATATATTTCTTGTTGTCACCAAGTCTTTTAGAATTTTTTCATTCATTTTAGCTATTAGGTATTAGATCAGCTTATCAAGTATCAGATCAGGTTATCAGATCAGGTATCAGATCAGTTTATCAGGTATCAGATCAGCTTATTAGGTGTCAGATCAAGTTATCAGATCAGGTATCAGAACAGGTTATCAGATCAGGTTATCAGATCAGCTTATTAGGTATCAAATCAAGTTTTGCTTAGATGACCAGTTATAACAATCACATGTATAATGTTTAAAGCCAGATTATGTACTAAGCGATACCCTTGATGAACAGTAATTTATATTATGATGAAGTAATCAAATGATTTTCTATAGCGACCATTGTTTAGTTCATTATCTTTACTTATCATCAAAAATTCATATTTATCCTTCCAACATTCTTGACATATATACTGAAACTTTTCAAAGTTCATGTCGCTGGCAACATGATCATCGTATACATGTCTCACATTTTTCGCATCTTGTTTAAACATTATAATTAAATTGGCATTATCTCTTATTAAATGTTTTGGAATTCTTGTGTAGGTTTGACACAAGTAAAATGAATCTACATTCTTATGACGCCCCATACAAAAATATGCACGTATATTGTTTTGGTTTTCACATGCAACATCATCGAAAATCATAATTGAATTGCTTTCAGCTTCGCTAGGAGGAACAACGGACTCATTGTCTGCGAATGTGTAGTATCCCATTCCATTAATTGGCGAAATTAAATTCTTTAGGTATTCATATTTAGCTTGATACAGAGATTTTGAGTACAAATAGATATTTTCAAACTTGAGACCATTAGGACTTTCTAGCAAACTGATCATTACATTAGTTTTTCCACAATTGGAGGGATCAACTATTAATGCTCGAATAGAATTTGGTAGCAAGGAACTATGTCTTATTTTTGTACTGTCATTTGAAGATACATCCACATTACGAACTAAAATATTTTTGTGTTGTTTTACTAAACGCATTTCAATAACTACTTGTAAAATTCACAAAACAATATCTTTTATTCTACAATAAAATAATATGGTTACGTTTTATAAAAAAACATTCAGTCATAAGAAAACTATCGTTGGAGAAGGTTTAGTAAATAAAACAATAAATTCTCTACCTTTTGAATTACATCTTCCTGGATATCAGTACTGTGGACCTGGCACAAGATTACAAAGGCGTTTAGCTAGAGGAGATAAAGAAATTAATTTATTGGATGCTGCTTGCAAAAATCACGATATAGCTTACTCCAAAAACAAAGAATTAAACAGTAGACACCAAGCTGATAAAATTCTTGAAAATAAGGCTTGGGAAAGAGTTATTTCAAACGATAGCAATCTTGCAGAAAAAACATTTGCATATATGGTGACCAACGCAATGAAAGCAAAAACTAAATTTGGTATGGGTATGGAGAAGAAGAGGAGAAATAGGCAAATACTATCGCCACGTACTCATTTAAATGACAAAAAGCTGTTCAATAGTTCAATTAGAGCAGCAACAAAAACATTACGGAAGGAAAAACCACAAGACATTAACTCGGCCATTAAAATCGCTCGTAAAGTTATCAACAGATCACTTAAGGGGAAAAAGGCACGCGTTGTAATACCACGCATAATCAATGTTCCAAAAATTGGTGGATTTTTACCGCTAATTCCGATTCTAACTGCTCTAGGTGCACTTGGCAGTCTAACAACTGGAGGTGCCGCTATAGCTAAGGCTGTAAATGCAACAAGGAATGCAAAAAAACAACTTGAGGAAGCCACCAGACACAATGAAGCGATGGAGTCTATTGCTGTGGGCTTAAACCATATAAAAAGCGTTATGGACTTGTTTGTAAAGATCATTCAAAAAACTATTAGATATGCTACCCAACAAACTATTATCAGAATTTGATCTAAGAAAATTTTCAAGAAATATTCCACACTTTAGAGGAGTTTTCATGTTGGACTCGCTGCCAAAACGTGCAAGGAAAATCGAATGTGGAATAATCAATTTAGATTTGTCAACAGCACCAGGTACTCATTGGGTAGCATACTATAGAAACAATGATGAAAAACAATATTTCGACAGCTTTGGAAATTTACAACCTCCTTTAGAGATAATCAAATACCTAGGTAGAAATATTGAATACAACTACAATCCACATCAAAACTTTAATACATTTAATTGTGGTCACTTATGTTTGAAATTTCTTTATGAAATAACTAAATATATCAAATAAAACACAATCATATATATGTATAGTTGAAAAAAATTTCTTTTGTTTTATTTTTTTATATATTTTTTTTTAATTATAAAATATATAACATTGTTTTAATTTTTTTTAGTGCCAAACGGGGTACTGGGAGTTTGGTATCAAAAACTCGTTTATCTCGCTTTCTAAGATCAGGTTTCTCTCTCCTTTTCTTTTTAGTCGATATTTATCAGTTGAAAGGTCCTCTAATTCTACATCTGTTAATACATTGTATCGGTTGGGGAGAAACAGTATATGGTTTTCCAGTTCAAGTTGAACTGTTTCCCCGTACTTTGTTGTTACTCGCTTTGCACGTACAATGACGTATTTGGATGATTCATCTAAATCCTTTATATGGATTAAGGATTTTGTATTACAGGAATTGAATTTGCTTATTAAACTCATTGCGCTATTAATATTTCACAACTTATAAGTTTGAACTTAAATCACAATATAAGCTTTCTAGCCACTAAGAAGTCGAACTGAAAATTGATAAACAATGATATTTGATTCGTATGTAAGAGAGAGAGAGAGAGAGTGAGAGCGAGTGAACAAAAGACGAATAAATGAATAATGAAATCTATACTTAAAGCTAAAAAATTGGAAGAAGTTAGAGAGATATATGTATAAATTTTTGAGTTCTTGACTCAAAATTTAAAATTAGTTTTGGAGTGAAACGCAGATTTAGTTTTTTTTGAATTATATCATTTATCTTACAACTGATTCGGTGAAAGCAATTATTAGTAGAGAACTAATAGTCAAAAAGATCGCAAGCCAATTTCGGATACAAAAAGTAACAAAATTTTAAATCATGAGCGAAATAAGAAACAAGGTTGAACAATTCTTAGCCGATTTTGAAGGATGTCAACTACATGAACACAGGGAAATGGTGAAATTTTTCCTCCATATGTTGGATGAAAACCAGGAGTTTGGTATAATGGAAGATGAGAACAAGGACGATGGTCACTTTAAGTCCTGTCCGTGGAGTCATCCAGATTGTGAGGAAGGTCCAGATACTTGCCGATGCTCCATATTTTATTTGAGAAAAATGGTGATATATAATTTAATTAATTCGTATTATGTAATATTACATTGAAAACATAAAACAAAAATCAAGATTTTTTTTCTCATTTTTAATATATGTATATGTACAATTTCTATTTATTTCTCTTAAAAATAAAACAATTTGTTCTCTTAATACTAGATATTATCACATTTCTTCTTCTTCTTCTTCTAAACTAGCAATATCTGCTAAAAGCATATCAAGTTCGTAATGAGGATTGGTTTCTTCTATACGAAAATGATGCCATGCTAAAGTATTTATGTTATTGTTAGTAATTTTTCTCTTATCGTCTGCATAACTTAATACTGCTTTACTTAATTGACTAGTATAAATTTGGTGTAATTTGGACTTAAACGTTAACATCGTATCATATACAATGGACTTATCAAACAAACAATTTCTATATGACAATAAACTGTAGTTATCTAAAACGGATTTCTTTACCCCCTTCGATTTTTTTACATCATTTTCATTTTCAATACTAAAGGAATACATCTTAGATCGCAGCCCAACAAATTCTTTCATTATTTTCCCGCAGTTTTCGTCTTTCATCATACCCAAAACTTTTTTGTTCAAAAGAGGAATGTCATACTTATTATCTAGAGCATTATCTGATGTATCAAATTGATGTTCGATGTCAGGCTTTATGTCCGCCTAAAAATCTTCTGTTTGTATTGTGTAAATGAATGAATCAGTGCCCGTATAATTTAATGATAGCCTTGTCTTGAACTTAGGTTGCATGTAGGCGTAATGGAAATCATACATTTTCCATTTAGAGAGTTAAAGTACACAAAATCACAAGTAAATGGGCTTATTGTAAAATGTCTTCACTCTATTCATTTCGATAGCTACCATATCTTCAGAAAATATGGACAAACTATGGAAATTGGATTTCGATATCCAGTCTTGAGCCCCCAAATGATTCCGATTAGTTCTGATCTAATTGGTTACAATTCTTACATTTCTCCTCTTGTCCATATTCTCCATAGTCTTCCCATACACTGCATTATTAAGCAATTTGAAGAAATTTTTCTCAAAAGCATTTTTAGCAGTGGCTCTATGCTGGGTACTTAAGTCGATATAAACTTTTAGCCATGGAGATTGTTTAAATGTCAGAATACGATGTATTTTCTTTAAAACTAAACCATATTTCAAGCATTGTTTAAGAACTCTATGATTTATAACGTATGAATCCTTTGTAGAGAAATCGGTTATCAATTTGTTGTGCTTCGATTGCAAAGTTTTTTTATTTTCAGCACAAAAAGGAAGGTCATTGTGTAAGTCGTGTAGGTTAAAAGGGTAATCCAATGTGACTTCAAACACATAACCATCTGTTGAATTATCGGCTATGCTTTCCGGATCCAAATTCAGCTCCTCATTCGATAACCATCTGAATCCTCCGTATGGGAGATATTCAGACATCGCCCAACCGTACAGGTTATTTGCATCTAAGTATACAAGAAATTCGGACGGTTTCTCTTTATCAAAATCTTCTAAATATTTGTTGTTTGCTTTAGAATATCTTTTACTACACTGTACAATTCCACCACGTATGCCGTTTTTCATAAAATTGAACATATCTTTGTCTGTTAATAATTCGAGCTCAATTCTTGTATATTTCAACATTGCATCCCATGAAAGTCCAGGAGCTGTGTAATATTGACATGGATCCAGCTCATATATACTTTTACAAACTTTTCAGAAGTTCTCGAAAATATCTGTTAGTAAAAGCACATCTGTTTTTAAATATAATTCCATGTAATCTTTCATGGTTTTGCAACCAAAAGTATTCCAAACCTCTTCGGCATGTGAGTATTCCTCTAAAGAATATTCCTTGTTGTTCAGTTTATTAAAGAAATCTCTGCGCGAAGCTGACACTCATTAAGCTTTTGAAAAGAATTTAGATACTCATACGGAAAAATACCCTTTTTCTTAATCAGCTGAAATTCTTTTTCTGAGGGAAACATAGATTTAATGGTGATGAAGTCATTATCACATAAATTAGAAGCCAATGATTCCAAACTTAAATTACAGTTTTTGTGGGATGCACCTCTAAATTTTCCACTAACGTGATAGTGATCTCTAACACGATCGTTACCTAGACTCTGTTGACATATATGACAAGTCAAAGCATTGTAAAAATTATAAGTATTTGAAGGGGATAGCACATCCATTTTCTTATTATTTAATAAATAATCATTATATATATCTTCGCAGTCTTTAATTAAAAATTCTACAAATTTTTCTGAGGCGTCTGTAGTAGTGAAATACTTTACTCTTCAATGTTCAAACCAGACTGACTGTTCTTTATTTCCAAAAAAAGACATAAGCATCCGTATTCTAAGTAAATATAAGTTATGAACTAAAGTAAATACGTTTATAAGTATACAAGAAACAACTGAACATAAACGGTCGCACTCAAAGTAAATAGCAAGGATATATAAGCTTAACATAAGCAAGCAGACACAGATCACATCAAAGGGAACATCCTTATACATACTAGGCAGCGAATATGTGTAAAGTAAAGAAACACAAACGATCGCACATAAATGAAATAATGTAGCAAAGGAATATAAACTTAGAATAAATAAGCGCGAAACAGATTATATTAAAGGGTAGATCTTTATACATACGAAGCAATGTATCAAAGTTAATACATGTGAAGCAAAGAAACATAGGCGACCGTACTTAAAGTAAATAACATAACAAGGGAATATAAACTTAGTTAGCTAGTTATGTTTAAATATAATAACTAAATATGTACAAATGTATGCATACCGTATTCCTACGAAACGGTCATGAACGTCTAGACACGAGGAAGCATATCAGTTGGGGAAACCATACCATATCCCATACTTGACTACACGTCTTTACCCGTATATATTCTTAATTTATCTAAGTTGTTATTATGCAAACACTTAATATAGTAGCTAAAAGCACAGGGGATATGTTTCTTAACTAATTTGGTTTTGTTACTTATACTAACTTCAATATCCTGTAATATGCATTCGAAGTCTGCATATATAACGAAGGGCACATCCATTTTCCTGTGATGCCCCTTAAAATTAAGAATATTATTTGGAGCTGACGGCATAGTGGTGACAATTTTAACGCATTATGGTTGCTCCATACTCCTATCATTGTGTGTGCGTTGCAGACAGCTGTTGCAAAACAAAAGTTTTCTGCGGTGCTTCGTAGTCTGATGTTTTAAAAGTCTGTGGAAGGAAAATAGATATAAATATGCATATCAATATATTTGTATGTGCGTAAGTGTATATGTGTATATCTTTACTTACCTTGATATGTTTTTTATAAAAATAAAGTGATGACACTCGCCTTTCTCCAGAAGAAGTAAGTTAACATGTTTGTTTTTTTCTTCTTTTGTGAGGTAAAATGGCCCAATAATTTCATCAGCTTCCTCATCATACCCAAACACATTAACACTGATATCAATGTTATTCCCTTCAAAAATTCTGATATCCTTTAATTTTAGAGGAAAACTTAAAAGGCTGAAATCTAGCACAACATTATTTTGAATTCTGATTAATTCGCTACTTATATCAGCAATATTATATGAGCTGCACCCTCGTCGTTCTTTAATATCAGATGAATCCAGTGCAGATATTATGGCCCATTTAAAACAATAAATGTCATTGTTTTCGACATTAATGCAAGCAGATTTATTTTTTAGTTTTTCTGGCGTGCAAATCCAGTTCGATCCTTTAACAAGAGATGGCTTGTTAATACTAATTTCTGCCTGAACTAAAATACTTATATTGAATTTTAATACCTTGTGTTTATTCAAGTTAGTTTGAAGCCTTTCAACAAAAATACTTTTCTTCTCCTTAAACTCTTCCAAAAGTAGCTGATCTTTTTTATTAGGGATTGCGTATGTGATGATATTGTTTTTGAATGCTTTGGATATTTCATAATATCCTACATTATCTTCGGTATTTTCCTCTGAGTTAGCATATGGAGCACTTATCGAATTGGATATCGTTTCTTGTTCTGCTACTTCTTCTCTGTCTGGGGAACATATATCTATATCTTCATTCATCAAAGTTGCTCCATAGTGTAAGCTACCGAATCAAATAAAACACAACTTTCCTTTTTGATTTACCAAACTAGAATGTATGTTCTTTATTTTCATCAACAACAGCGAAGTTATAATTTACATATACAAATATAGCTTTATATAAATGAGTAAAATAGAAGAAATATTGAGAGTATGTACATAATAACATCAAAAGCAAACGTACAGAAACATCGTTAATTTCAAAAAAATAACAAAAAGAGAGAATGAGTTGGCGTATGTAAATAAATACAACAGCTTCGTGAGTCGGCGAAAATACTTAGAGTTACATACATATATTATTCAAATAAATAGGCACAAATACAATTGCGCGACAAACTCACAAAGCTGTTGAGAAAAATAAATGATACAGAAATATGCCCATCGTATTGCGTCATCCTTTTAACTAGCATGAATGTATGTATGTATGTATATTTAACAAGACAAAAGTCAGGCAAAGCAACAGAAATAAATGCGTGCTGTACAAATCAAGCCTTAGAGAAAGAAAAAGAAGGAATATGCGTACATACATAACATGAATGTATGCATATTCTGTATTTATATTCGGATTGTAAAAAAATAAATGCGACTACATACATGCATATACATATAAGCAAGTATGGTTCATAAAAGCAAATTGAAATAACTGAGTGATGAACAAAAGTAACGATACACAGAAATACTGCTACAATTCGGCCATCCTGACCACGAGATCCCCCGATCTCGGTCCCAGATCAATACAAATAAAAAAAACCTATTGATCCCTACGAGTGCCAAACCAAGGCCTAATGTTACCCACAGCCCATACACCAGTGTACGGTGTACGTGACTGCTGGAACCCTTCAACGTCCTCCAATACTTACCGGTCATTCCTCAAAACTCTTGCGATCCGATAAGGTCCCCTGAACTTCGGGATCAGCTTCTTCGAAACTCCGGGTTGCGAGTCAAAATTTTTCACCATCACATAATCATTCTCCTTATATTCTGTCGGTGGCCACCTCTTGCGATCAACGTACTGTTTGTTATACTCCTGTAAACGCTCCTGAGCCACGTTTGCCTTTTTACGAATATCCTGAAGTCTAACTTCCCCTACACCCTGTTCCATTTCCACAAAATTTTCCTTCAAACAATCGAGAACGGTACCTCTCTGTGTCACTCCGAACAGCATTTTACTAGGATATTCCTCTATTGACCTATGCCTTGTATTATTCAAACAAAACTCAACAATTTCTATAGTGTTGTCCCAGTGAACATTCTTTCCAGAATCCACAAGTTTGGCGATCATCGGCTTAAGGCTCCTATTCACTCTTTCCACTTGACCATTTGCCCGCGGAGAGCCCGTGGCGATCTTAATGTGCCGTATGTTGTTCCCCTCGAGAAAAGACTCAAATTCTGCCGAGGTAAAGCAGCTTCCCCTGTCCGACACTAGGCACCTTGGGCGGCTATAGGACCTAAAGTAATCGTTCAATGATTTTATAACTTCTCTCGTACTAGTTGTTTTCGTCGGGTGCAATCTTACGAATTTCGTCGACGCATCCACCACAACAAATAAATGTTTTTTCGATCTTCCATTATCAACTGGCCCGAAATGGTCAACATGCAGAACTTCGAATGGGACATTTCCCTTTGGGATGTTGTGTAGAAAGCCCTCTTCCCGTCCGTTATTTGCCGAAAACGCTATACATCTCAAGCAATTCCTTATGTGATCCTTCGATTTCTCGCGCATCTTCGGAAACCAGTATGTCCTACCTATTAAATCCGTCATCTTGTCCACGCCAACATGACCCATTTCGTCATGATACTTAAACATCACATGAGCCTCCATGTCCCTAGGAACACAGAAACACAAAGTGCCGTCGTCCCTTCTCCTGTAAATAACACCATTCCTCATATCGTAAAACTTGTGCTCCGATTCCTGTAATAATTTCCTTAACCCTTGCAGCTTTGCATCCCTGCCTTGGCATATCATCAAATTTTCCTCAAAAGTATTCGTTTCTAAGACCATTACATCATTGCAACGGCTCAAAGCGTCCACATGCTGCATCCGTGTACCTGGTCGATGTTCAAGGGTATAATCATAATTCTGCAGCTCTAAAGCCCACCTGGCGATTCTGGGATTAAGTTCCTTCCTATTAAGTGTCAGAGTCAACGAATTACAGTCTGTCACTATCTTAAATTCCCTTCCCTGTAAATACACCCGAAATCGCTTCAACGCACTAACAATTGCCAACGTCTCTAACTCAAAGCTGTGGTACTTCGACTCCGCCTCAGTCGTTCTCTTGGAAAAATAAAATACAGGATGCATTCGTCCATCCCGTTTTTTCTGCATAAGGATTGCCCCGAGGCCAATGGAGCTGGCATCACAATGAAGTTCCGTCGCATCATGGGGGTCATATAAAGCCAGAATCGGTGCCTCCATGAGCTTTCGCCTAAGCACCTCAAAAGACTGCAAATGTTCCGGGCCAAATTTAAATTTACTTGACTTCCTTGTCAAATCATACAGAGGCTTAGCCAGGATAGAAAAATCCCTGATAAATCGTCGAAAGTACGAGCAAAGGCCCAAAAAGCTCCGAACAGAATGTTGATTGTCAGGAATTGGAAAGTTCTCGATCGCGCGCAAGCCCTTCTCATCCGCTCTAATCCCATCTCCATTAATGTTATATCCCAAATATTTCACCTCAGACTGCAGAAACACGCATTTATCCAACCTCAACTCCAATTTATTAGCAACCAAGCGCTTGAACACCTCAGTCAGTATCCTAAAATGCTCCTCCATATTATCCGTCGCGATCATTATATCATCCAAGTAAATCGTCACCGTGTCCTCTCGCACCATATCCGCAAAAATTCTATGTATTAACAAAGCGCTGGAACACTGACGGCGCATTTCTCAAACCGAAAGGCATTCTTAAAAATTCGTACTGACCCAAAGGGGAAACAAATGAAGTGTACTTCACCGATTCCTCATGCATAAAAACGTGGAAGAAACCATTCTTGAGATCAAGCTTCGTAAATATGGTCTTTCCTGCTAGTCGGTCCAATAAGTCATCAATTAACGGAATTGGGTAATTGTCCCTAGCCGTTACCTTGTTAAGCCTTCGGTAATCCACGCACATTCTCAGCTCCCCGGTTTTTTTCCTCACCAAGACAATAGGCGATGTAAACTCCGACTCGCTAGGCCGTATATATCCCTTAGCCAGGTATTCATCCAGAAGCTGCTGTAATTCAATCTTCTCCGAGTATGATAATCTTCTAGGAGGACAGTTAAAGGGCTTCGAGTCACCTAAAATAAGTTTCATCTCAGTCCTTACGGCCGGTTCCTCAGGTCGCTCCAGCTCAACATAATGTCTACTAAATATGTCCCTGAACCTCGTCTTGTCCGCGTAAGAAACGTTGTCACCAACCGCACACATAGTCTCAGTCCTTTCCTCAATACAGTCCAATGTCATGATATAGTCGTTAAAGTCAAAATCCTCCCTATATTCCGTTAGTCCCACCTCCGGAACATCCGTATCCTCCCCCTTCCCAAGTCCACACACCAATCTAAATTCACAAGCACCCATAAAATCTCTACCAAGAACAGCCCGAACACTCATTGTACCATCGGGTACAACGTTAAGAGCAAAACAAATTTTCCTTCCATCCACAATAATATAATACGAAATCATCCCAATAATTTTCAACCTGCTTTTATTTAAACCATAGTAAGAAACACAAAAATTCATATTCAATATTAAGCTCTCAGGAACAACAGACTGTCTTACGAAACTGATTGGGCTTCCTGTATCTAATAAACATTCTATAAATAAAGATTCATTTTCACCACTAACATCGAAAACCAAATTAAATAATCTTACATAATCATTGTCCTCAACCAAATGTACAGCAGTTTTCTTCTTTGGGCAATCAGCAATGCGATGGTGGGAGCTGCCACAACCGTAGCACGTACCTGGCTCACGTTTCGGCTTCTTGCATTCTGCGGCAAAATGTCCAGTTGAATTGCAATTAAAACATATTAAATTGTCCTTGTTATATTTTGTTACAGGTGCGCCTTGGCGTTTTAGTGTTATTTGTGCGAAAGCACGTTGCAGCTGCATCTTATCGCTATAATTCTGCATAAGCGCCTGCGTTTTCAATTGAGTATCAGGAATACCTTCTATCAAGCAATCAATTAGTTCTTCATCATCAAGTTTTATTTGGTTTGCTAAGATTAATTTCTCGTTAAAATATTCGGTAAATGTCTCGCCAAAATTCCATTTACGGCTTTCAAAATTTTTACGTAACGTATATTTACTTTCCTTTGTACCGAATATTTCTTGTAATTGGCGTAGAAGGCTTTCGGCAGATTCCGATGCATAGCAGGGTTTGGATTGTAACCAAGCGAGCGCTTTGCCCTTTAGCTTGCTCATCAACAAGGCACGAAGCATATTATCATTTACGCCATATGTTTCGGCCACGCATTTCAGTTGAACACACCATAAGCTTACGTTACTGCTGCCATCATATTCCGGCCCAAATTCGCGAACCATACCAAAAGAAACACCTGAAGCAACCAATTGCGGCTCGTCCCCGGCAATGGACGTTTCTTTATCACTCGCCTCTTCGACATCAACAGATTTCTTTAAGATTTCGTTTTCTCTTGCCAAAAGATCGCGTTCTTTACGTATTAATTCTATTTCCTTTCTCAACATTTGCATTTCGTCGCCTTCTTTTTCGTTATTGAAAGTCACTGGACACTCACCTCGTTCATCTACTGGAACCTCATTTAATCTGGCTGCTAATGCACTCTTGGTGCCAGAAGTTGGCAACGCCAGTTTTGCTAACCACCCTTTGAGTTGCACCAGGGTATACTCGTCTGCATCGATCATATCACTCATTCTGTTTTATTTCGTTTAAATTAAATTTGTTTACTTAAGTTCTCACAAAATGTACGAAATGTTTTTTTCAAAAAAAAATTTACTTAAGACTGTTCACGGAAAATTTTTCTTAAAGTTTCTTTTCTTATTAATTGTTTTGTTTAAACTGAATTTCGCTTTTAAAAATTTTCATAAAATTTATTTTATTCTCCTTACTTTTCACCAAATTTTCTTAATTTTTTTTCTTTGTTTAACGTCTTTATTTCCTGTATTATTCACAAAAAATTTCGTGCTTTTGTTGTCTTTTTTTTATAGTTTTTTTTTCTAGAGACTTTCTTTTGCCGTTGTACTTAAGTTTGCATAAAAAAAATTCAATAAAATTCTTCATAAATTTCGTTTGACTTCGTTTCTTAATTTTACTGTTCTTCGTTCGTAAAAGAAATTTTTATAAATGCACACACATAACTTCTCTTTCTTAAAAGTTCTCTTAAATTTTTCATAAAACAAAAAAATTTTTTTCTTTTGTGTTCGTGAAGTGTCTTTTCTTTAAAAAAAACTGTCTTTTACACTTTGATAATTATTTAAATTTTTATTTGTTGTAGTTTTTTTTTATAGACGCTTATTTATATTCATTTAAACTTCTAGAAAAATTCTTTACTTTTATGGCGTTTTAAATGCAGTACAATCCCACTTCTGAGAAAACTGTAAGCTACCGAATCAAATAAAACACAACTTTCCTTTTTGATTTACCAAACTAGAATGTATGTTCTTTATTTTCATCAACAACAGCGAAGTTATAATTTACATATACAAATATAGCTTTATATAAATGAGTAAAATAGAAGAAATATTGAGAGTATGTACATAATAACATCAAAAGCAAACGTACAGAAACATCGTTAATTTCAAAAAAATAACAAAAAGAGAGAATGAGTTGGCGTATGTAAATAAATACAACAGCTTCGTGAGTCGGCGAAAATACTTAGAGTTACATACATATATTATTCAAATAAATAGGCACAAATACAATTGCGCGACAAACTCACAAAGCTGTTGAGAAAAATAAATGATACAGAAATATGCCCATCGTATTGCGTCATCCTTTTAACTAGCATGAATGTATGTATGTATGTATATTTAACAAGACAAAAGTCAGGCAAAGCAACAGAAATAAATGCGTGCTGTACAAATCAAGCCTTAGAGAAAGAAAAAGAAGGAATATGCGTACATACATAACATGAATGTATGCATATTCTGTATTTATATTCGGGTTGTAAAAAAATAAATGCGACTACATACATGCATATACATATAAGCAAGTATGGTTCATAAAAGCAAATTGAAATAACTGAGTTAAAGTGATGAACAAAAGTAACGATACACAGAAATACTGCTACAATAGTGAACTTGTCGTTGTTGATGCTGTTCATATTGCTGAAATTGATGTGGTTGTTGTTGGTATTGCTGCAACTGATTATTTAAAGTTATGGGGTAGTACATGTAGCTTGGATACTGATATTGCTGGAACTGATTATTCCATGTCATTGGCATGGAATAGTATGAAGGCATAACATATTCTTGATAACTCTGTGGAGCTCCGAATCCCATAAGTTCCTCATTCTTTGTCATTGGGGTCGGATAATAAGAAACCATAGGATATTGATGTTGGAAAGTACTTGGCTGCTCATTCCTTAAGGATGTGTGTGGTTTTCCATGTGCTGTATGATTTTTGATGTGATTCAGATATGATTTTTGGTATTTGTATACCTTATCACAAATAGCGCATTGATAAACAGAAGAAGGACTCATATATTGTTTTGTTTGTTTTTTGTTTAATGTATTAATAATAATAACACAAATATATATGTATATATATATATTTTTTAATTTTTTTTTTTTTGTATAATAAAAGACACTTCAGGTTACTGGAACTTGTTTATTACGGATTTGAAAACACTTTTAAATACAATACTGTACTGACTCGAAGTTGGAAAATTTTCTGAGTTATATACACAGATATGCTTAGTATTTTTGAGGTAAAACTGTGGCTTACTTGTGGTACATAATTTTTACTAAAGTAGTAATTTAGAAGTACAGCGGGTATATGAGATCGAACTACTATGTAGGCAAACTTATGTAAACAAACTGAATATAGAATAATGCATGCACGTTTCATAGTGAAATAAACTCCTACGTAGACAAAATTTATGACAACATAAAATTTTAGTATGTGTACCAAAGTCTCTGATATAAACCGAATACAGAAACATGCTTCAGCGTGCAGGTACGTTACAAAGTTTTGAACGGAATGTGATATATACAGGATACAGAGACATGATTATGCATGCAGATACGATACAAAATGTTTAAGGGAATGAAACTGCTACGTAGACAATATTTATGTAAACAAACATTTTTATATGTGATATGTACAGAATACGAAGGCATGCTTATGCATGCAGATACGATACAAAACGTTTAAGGGAATGAAATTGCTACGTAGACAATATTTATGTAAACAAACATTTTTATATGTGATATGTACAGAATACGAAGGCATGCTTATGCATGCAGATACGATACAAAATGTTTAATGGAATGAAACTGCTACGTAGACAATATTTATGGTCACATGTATGGAATCTACTGGCATCATTGTGTGACCGGGTAGTAGAAATGTTATTTTAACATCCTGAATGTAAACTGCCGATTTCAAAAATTGAAAAATCATGGCGATCATCGCTCGATTACGGTTTTGGCCTGCGCAACTGTCGCAAAAGAGGCTTACAGTGGTATATTGCTTCCTATTATCTACCATTGTTAAGTATTTAAACATGATTGAACAAATTTCGTTACATCCTCTATTTCCATCACATTCGCCCCACAAAAAACAGTATCCGAACTTAGTACCACTTTCATAAATACTTTCATTATAGAAGGAGTATTTTCTCGAATAAAACAAATTTACACTGCTTCCGTAAGAAGTATTTAGCACCTTCTGTAAGTCAAAGCTGGCACATAAAGTGGTAGAATTATCTTCTTTACTTTTAGCTTGGTCGATTAAGAACAATTCTTTTGCTTTATTTTTGTCACTTATGTGCTGTCTATACTTTTGGGACTGTTCAAAAATTGTACGTTTCTGAAAATCCATATTCTTAATCTTTTCACAAAAATCGCATTTATCCTTCTTCGGCAAATGAAATCCCAAATGATATTCTGTATTAAAAATTTTACGGAATACATATAAAGAAACAATTGATGAATGCTGCATTTCTGATCTCATATGTTCTACATAATGTTTATATAAAGTTGGAACATTCCGGAATTCTGTCGGTAAATATAGTTTAGTACTTTTGTTGCGAGAATAGTGGGAAGGGACCGCTGGTAACTTCTCAATAAATTTGCGTACTAGGCCCAGACTTGACTCCTTAGTTTTGTTGATTGCCTGTCTTTTTGGCAAATTTATTTCTACCAGTAGTCTCAACTTTTTTAAATACAGAATGGCGCAAAGTCATTTGTGATATTCCCAGAGTTTTTATTAAAAATTGCTGACAAACTTTGATACGATCTCCGCGAAAACTAATGAAGTATTTGTATGATGCTTTTCTTATATTTGTAGAAGCACGTTTTCTACGAATACTACTTCTCTCGATGCACGAAAACAGGTAATCTTTTTGCCGAGCATCACTTGCAAGACCCCAATAGTATGCATTTATATGAGTCCGATCCAATTCCAAAAATTTGTCTGAACAGTTGTTTTGACACTTCTTGCGAAGACATGGATTTAATTGGACTTGTTTTACAGCAGCACCTCTTTTCCTGTTCTCTGCCTTCTTCACACTTTTTTCACTCTTTCTGCCTCGTTTCCCATCGGAAGTTTCTTCTACAAATTCATCCGACTCGAAATCACTATAGTCAACTAGTTTGCAAGGCCCACTCTTCATGCCAGCCTGATTTATTACCTGCATTATGTACTACATGTCAGTAATATATAGCACATACACCTACAATTTTTAATAACTTACCTTTTCGAAGTTGTAATCCATTTATGTAAAGTAAATGTATACTTTGGTCATAAAAAGAAAACGTGACTTCCAATATTCAAGACAAATGTAACTGAACTTACTTTTAGAAAATGCCAGTGAAGTTGGTTGCATTTATTTATACATTCAGTCCGATCTGCTTCAAAATTACAGAGTAGTGCCAAAATATATAATACAAAAATATACCTATCTTCTTTACTCACATGCACACTATACCTTGATCGCAACGTATTTGCTGTCATCTTAAGCGCCAAATATACGTTCAGTCTGATAAACAGATAGTCAGACATTTTTGCTCTGCTTTTGTAGAGTGAAGTACACAATGAATGCGTCGGACGACGTAAAACTTGCAGTCGCTCTAGCTCCAAAATAAAGCGAATTTGGATGAAGAAATGGCATAAAACGGCCAATATTAAATTATGAAAATTTATTAGATAAATTTTATTACAATATATTTCTTTAAATTCAAAAAAAATCTGTTTCTTTCTCTTTTTTTTTCTTTTATCCGAGTACATGTTACCGCTTCGACCGATAATGCGTCATGGCAAAATATCAAACTCAGTTTGATATTTCTACTGACAGATACATCAACCGAAAATCATGTCTGTGTCTCGCACACATACTTATTTTCACTAACACAACTAACTGACTGATTCAATCAGAATGAACGTTTATGGGGGCCTTTGGTAGTTTAATATGTCATTTACGATAAAGTGTTTTCACAAAAAAGTGTAAACAATCATTAACGATAAAATGACACCTCCACTTTTTTAGTGTTTTAATGATAATTTGAATATTCTGGATATACACAGCGATGTCACATGGTCTAATGATTAATTTTCAATCATAAAATTTTTCCCGATAAAATGTCGCTAACGATAAATTTGCTCTCATGGCTCGATATATACGTGTATTTTTTAGATAGAAAAACAATATGGTTCTCTAGCTCTAACATTATTCGCAGCCCATATAATGTTTGTTTCCTTTCACATCGTTTGATTTCCAAAGCCTCATACAACGGAAAGTCTCTTAGTGGGTGTGTAGTTTTTGAAGTCTCTCAGTCTCTGTTTTAAGCTCACGTGAGCACTAACCTAAAGACGAAAGTAGCGTTGAAAAATCGCAGTCGTCGACAAATTTTCCCTAGACCTGAGCTGTGTATCACTTCCGGATAACTCTCCGGTTCAGTCCGGAAGCGTACCTCCATAAGAAATCCTAATAATTCCTCCTTCGTTTCTGCCCTCCTTTCTTCCAAGCTGGCAAGTGTCTCAGGTTGAGTATGGATTTTCGACAGAAGTTTTTTAATTTTGGAAGCTTCCCTAAGGCTGTCTACCTGTTCACAGAAAAGCTTCCAGAATTCGAGTTTCTTATTTTTCTATTGTATATACTAAGTTTACTTTTATATTCTTCCCAGAATATTTCCTACGGGCCCTGTTGAAGGGCCTTCTGGTTTCTTTCCTGAGATTTATAAGATAACCCGTCGTCCAGGGTTTTCTTGGGGGTTCGACTGTTTCGGAGTGGACAACGGTCCTCAAAAGATGCCCTAATATCAGTGCTTAGTCTATTTATCTCTGAATCTATGCGCCCTACAGTATCAACTGGTGGTGAATACTTAGTTCTCGAGTTTGTTTTGTAAACTAGACCTAAATCGTATATGTTAATATACATAATTATCTTACATGGGCTGTAAAAAAATAGTATTCCAGATTAAAATTAAACAAGTGATAATGTTGTTTATTATTCTCCCGAGCTGATTAAGCAGAACAGTGGTTGTTATTTGTTTGTTTATTAACAGAGAATATGAAGGAAAGCATGTCAATAAAAAATTGGTTTACAGCACAAAATTAGTGATCAGTTTAAAAACAAAATAAGATGCACAAAACTCAATGCAAATAATAAAGGCAAAAGAGTGTTTAAAATAAAAATTATTTTATTTAATTTTTGTTTTTTATTAATTTATTTGAAAGAATTTTTGACAGAATTTAAAAATATAAGAAGAGTTCTGATCAAAATTGGTGATGACTGCGATTTCTTTATTATCCTGACGACGGCAAATTAAAATTTTATTTTTGCTGTCAAACTGAAAGCCATGATCGTCTCCTTCCAAAAATTTTCCGGTTTTTAGTTCAGCTCTCAGACTCTATTTGCTCGCATATTGCACATGAGTTAGTAAGGAGTGAAAAAGTTATTAAAATACACGGCATGCCTATCTGCAAACTCTATACGTTCTAATAAGCGAAGAACCACATCGGCTCCTAAACCGAGCTCCTTGTTATAGTTGTCCGCCGATCCGGCATATCGTATACTGTTATAAAGATATCCAGCTAAAGAGCAGACGCACCATAACTTATACCCAAAACGAATTGGCTTATCGCATACAAACATTTTGAAAGAGTGTCTTCCAAAATATGTCACCATTTGCTTATCAACCGACAAACCTGCTTTCCTAATACCAAATTTCATAAATTTTTTGGTTACCAGCTCATATAAAGGACGTATCTTATGTAAAATAAATATACTAATAAAAAATAATGTCGGTTGAATTAAACAACGCCTATGTCATTTTGTCGTTCTTGTCTTAGTTAAAGTTGTTGCTGAAGAATACGTTTTTTAATATCCAATATTTGTTTCTTGTAACTTCACAGCGGGAACGCCCAATGTAGGGTAATTTGAGCAATAATCGCGTGCAGTAGACCATAAACGAGGTCAAGCTTTGTAGTATGGCTTAGCAAGTTTAGACACTGTTCCAAATTTCCCCTTCAAACAGTTTCTCTAATTGTGTTTTATTATTTGAGTAACTTGCCATCGTAAGGCGTTCTATTTCACCCGCTCGACGTCAACGGGAATTGCATCAAAAATTTTGTTCTTTAAAAAAACAAAATATTTTTATATCACTTTTAGATGTCAAAATAACTTTTGCTTTTGTCGCTTTTGGGAACATAATTAAAAAAATATTGATCTCCAATTGTTGAGTTTCACCTAATTTTTTACCAAAATTGTCAAATGCTGCTGCGCAACAGCAGTTGTCATTCCAGTTTGAAATAATTCTTAACATTTTCACAGAAGTATCGAATAAAACTTGTTTTGAAGGTGTCTTGGAGTTTTTAGATGCTCTTATCTGTTGTCAATTCAAAATCTGCCTAGGAGTCTTAGTTCTGATCGGATCAAATCATCTTACGTACTTTATTATTAACTCATTCTTATATATTATGGTTCTTGTTACTTTGTCTTTCCTTAACACGGGAAAAATTCTGGTCCTTAATATAGCATTGATTACTTTGTGGATGTACTGGTTCAATCGCCTCCCTCCTATAAGATTGTATCTTGAGTTTTTTTATATTATTTTTATCACATTTACCCATGTGCTTACAATGCTTACAACACACATAATCATCAGCTGTGTTTCGTTGATGAACCGGTTCCTGTTTTGTAATTATGATAATTCCACTGAACGTGTTGTTCAGGAAATCAACTTCTTTTCTCAACTTTGCTATTATTTCCAGTCGTTCTTTTGAAGGAATCGATAAATTGATAGCTTGTGTAATTTTCTTTTCTGATTTCTGTCGCAAAAAAATGTCTTGCCAATTTAGTTTGTATCGATTTACAGAATATTCAAAAGTGCGTTTTTGAAGCGCTTGTTTTATGTCAGTTTTTAATATTAGACAATTCTGAAGGTTCCGGAATTCTGTCTTGCTTTGTGATAGTATTATTTATTTATTAATTGATTTATAATACATTTAGCCTTTTGACCAATACAAATCCCAAATTTTCCTTATTGAATCAAATTTGTCGAAACTTCTTTGGAGACGTTACGATTTATCATCAAATTGACCCGTGTCATCATGTTGTTGACACCAACCTTCCCTGCAATACTGGCAACTTGTCTTTTGGTGCGGCTATGGCCCGTCGGTCTGTGGGAAGGTTCGTCGCAGGTGTGGTCAGCTAGCGAGATCGGATTTTCAAATTTGTACCAGTATTATTTCTAGAAAACAAAAAATAAAAATAAAAAAGGCACCAAAACATTCATATAACCCTCTTTTGAAACTTAGTGGCATTAGGTGTACGCTGGCCACGGTTCACTCTGCCTCGCTTCAGACTAGGCTAAATGGTACACTACCATATCGACTATATAGAACGTCTGTCCATCAGCAACCATGGTGCTCCCAATAAACTGTTGTGGGATCACCCCTAAATTGAAACACCCAATACTCACCACCTAACCCCGTTGAAGTTAATACATAATTTTATATGAGTTCACCATAATACATGTACTTTATTTTCCAACCTTAAGTCTAAATAATCTTATTTAGTTCGAACTGTTACATTCTATAAAAATGGTCGGCACGCAGGCCCAAATTTAAATTCACTCTACAAAGAGATACACTTGTTGCTTAATTTATGAAATTTTGTATTGTTATGGTTCTCATTTTTTTCTTAGGTTCGTACTTTACCCTATTCATTTAATTTATTGACTCTTATTTTCTATATTGACCGACAACGTATTAGACTTGGATTGTGTAATTGTGTTCGATTAATTTAAACCGTTGGAATGAAATGTCTAGTATTTGAAAAGTACATGAAGGAAACGAACCCTATGGTATGTGGTTATCGAGTACCAATTATGGTATTTGCATTTTTAACAGGAAATTAGTAAATATAGATAAATACTACTTGTGTGGCCATGGAACTTTATTAATTCAGGTATTTAGTACAAGGTTGTCCTGTGTGGCCGAAAAGCTTAAATAAAATGGGTGGTGTGCTTGTTATGTGCAACTGTTGTGTATCATGACTGGTCTATTGTGTGCGCCAAATCGCGTTGAGCTCGCTGGCTCGGCTAGTGGCGGGTGTCAGAGTTTTAACCTAGAGGAAGGGTAAGTGCTAGGCTCTGGGGTTTGCGGTGGGCCCAGGTCCAGACTTACCGCCACAGAACTTAAGGTCCCCTGACCGATCGCCCAAAACGATCACTGAACAAGTGTCGCTATCCTCGCAGGGTATAGCTATATAATTCTATCCTTTTACTTGTCTGTTCTATAACAAAAAAGAATTCAGATTTACTTATCTTGATTGGTGCGACTGTTGTCTTTCAGCTGGCGTCTTATATGTGTTGCTTTTCAGATGCAGTCACTTATATTATATCACAGATGAAAGCAGTTGTGCTACCGATGCAGGCACTTATGTTGTTATCCAGATGAAGGCACTGTGTTGTGTTACAGATGACAAATATGAAAGCACTGTGTTGTGTTACAGATGAAAAAGATCCAAGTACTGTGTTGTGTTATAGATGAAAAATATGCAAACACTTAGGTTATTTTCCGGATGCAGGCACTTGCGCTCCTTCTCGTGCTGGCTCAAGTCTTCCCGGGTCTTGCCTTCCTCACGTTCTGGCGACCACTCTGCTTTCCATCATTATCCTAACCCACAATTACGGGATGTGGCCAACCTGTTCACTGGGGAAGCCGCGGCCGCCAAAACTTTCTTCACCGTCACTTGGCTTTGTCCTTTTCACGGTGATCTAATGGTTTGTTGCTTACCCTCCCTGTTGGTTGTCTCTGATTAACAGTTGTTTTAATGAAGGTGGCTCTATCCAATCCAGCTTTTCACTATTTCTTGTGCTGTCTGGCGATTTTCACTCATGGTCACTCGCAGTGTTGCAATTTACAAACTGCTCTGTATAAACACACGCGTGTTTAACGACTCCTCAACCGGCACTAAATCTCAAAAGTGTTTTTAAAAACAGAAAACGGTCTTTACTCATCGTTGCTACATATCGTGATCCAGAATAAGTACTATCAAAGAGTTCTCTAACGGTGAGGTGATTATAATTTCTCGCAGCTGAGAGGACCAATTATCGTTTTTTGCGCTCGTTGTGACTTTAGCAGACATGGTGTTATCGTGTCTCAAATTTATTTCGGCATTTGTCCATTGAAGAACTTCAGATATTATTTCCTGACTTATAAACATTTCAAACCATTTGAGGATCAGTGATATATTTGCAGTTACGAGTTGGCCCACGAGCTTGATGTACTGTGTTACATCCAGTATGATGAAATTTAGGTATAACGGTTGACCATTTGTGACGGTTTTTTCCACGTAATATCTTTTTCGGCAATGTAATGATATGTGATTGATGTTCTAATGTCAAGTTTTGTGCAATATTTTCTTCTTCAACTTCATTTAAAACAGTCTAGTTGATGTCATCGTTTAATATTTCATTGTCGCTATTTAAGTTCCTAGATGCAAATAGGGAAACATTTTCATCTTCCGATTCGGTAGAAGTATTCGCATAGCTATCATCACTTAAAACTCCGTCGTTATCGTCTGCATCGCTTTCAATTATTTCTTCATCATCGGAAAAATTTCAATTCTCAAAAAACTTTTCAATTTCAGCATCAGTTAAGTTTTTTACTATAACACTAGAAGCGCCGGAACTTACAACCCCCCTAGAACCGCCACTGTGCCAAAATTGTCCCATTGTGTATATTACAAAGTTCTTTGAAATATGATATGAAACTTGTGATTAAAAATTTCTGGTATGTATTCTGGGATATCTGAAGGTATTGATTTTTTTCTACTATTCATATTTTTAGATCCTAATTCTTAACCCAGTTGCAATAGAAAATCTCTGCGTTTAATTTTGTTATTGCTGATAAGTTTAAATATTGTCCATGAGTTTATGGCTGCTAGATCTAACATATTATAAAATGTGTGAACGGGCCAACGTCTAGATGGTGCCTTTACTGTGTACTTACGGCTCATTGAGTCCACGACATCTACTCCGTATTTCGTGCTATTGTAGAATAACACTGTCTCTGGTTTTTTCTTTGGCGTAGAGCTTATTGTTACATCTGGATGCATAGTGCTGAGAATCAGCACATTTTTGTTGGATTTAGCCTGATAAACTGACAAAGAGCTGGCGTTTGTTCTTAAAACAGTCGTGCTGTATGGCCTCTCTTTTGCCGTCTTTACGGCAATGGGTATTCCTCTTCGAGCTCTATTAATCGTGCCCACGATACTAGTGTTTTTGGACTTCAAATATTCCGCTAGCAAAAGTGAAGTAAAAAAGTTGTCACAAGTAACATTTCTGCCTTTATTGATATAAGGATCCATTAATTTCTTCACTACCCAATCTCCCAAACGCTCCTCATTTGGTCTATTGTCATCCCTGCCAAGATAAGGAAAAGCATTTATTACATAGTTTTCATCGCTGTCAACCGCCATCCAAAACTTTTGACCATATTTATCAGGTTTTGAGCTCATAAATTGAGTAAATCGACAGCGACCCTTAAAGGGAAAGAGTTGTTCGTCAATTGTTATATATGGGCCGGGCACGTAACACGCTTGTGAGTTTGCAATAAATTCATACCAAATTTCGGAGATCATACCAAACTTATCTTTATTCAGTCTTTGTCGTCTAGTTGTCTTGTGATCAAATCTCAGAAACTTCATTATCTCTCGAAATCGATTTCGGGACATAATTGCCTTTATAATTGGATTACCCCATTTTGTTGACCATAATGAGTCCATATCTAATTTACTTGCACCAATTGCTCCTCGAATGTACAGTATACCAATAAAGCCCTCCAATTCCTCCAGAGTTATATGCCAGCTTTCATCTTGTAATTCGCGTTGACCCTCTTCCGTTGTACATTCTAATATATGTTGCAACATTCTTTTTGTAAATATTAGTTTCCAAGCACTTTCACAAGTTTCATCTACGTTACGCATCGCATACGAGGTTGGTCCACTGCGGTCCCTAAAAACGTTTTGGCACCCATGCCTGCCAGCTTTATTGTCTCCTTCAATTATTGTCCAAGCTGTTCCATCGGGCGAAAAAATAGCTTTATTTGAATCTGATATTTCTGTACGTGTATGCGTCAAAGTTGTAGGTAATCGCACAGTTGCAGACGACCGCCCGCGAGGTGCTCGAATACCTGCGGTACGTCCTCTTCTGCGACCCTTACTTTGATCTTGTGCCTCATTTATAGTGCTGGTAAAGCTTGTTTCATCTGAAATAAATCCAAATTAGAATATTTAGTATTGAAGTTATAACAACAATATAGAAGAAAAGCACAATATATTACTTCAAAATTAAAAATAATATCGCAGGTTACCTTGTTGTACTTCTATTTGAATAGCATTGTCAATTTCGTCAGAAGAAGAACTGGAACTAGTCTCCAATGCATAATCATCGTCTGAGTATTCCAAAGGCTCGCCATCTGACTCATCCTCCAAAATATCATTCAAACAAGACACAATTTCTTGCGCGTTCAATATTTTCTTACTTTGAGCAGACATATGTATGTTACGCTGAACAACGTGAAACTAACTGACAAAATTTTTGCTATAAAAAAGACAAACACGAAATTACAAAAAAAAAATAAAAAATGTTTTCTTTCATACATACCAACCAAGCGTTTGACTCTTTCACATAGAACAAAAAGAGAAGCACCGTTATTTTATTTCTGCATATATGTATTTTAGTTTGCAAATACAAAAATTACGTACTTTTTTCTTAACTATAAAAAATACTGAGGGGACAAAAATGACCCAACGGCAGTTCTAGGTAAAACACACTTTTTTTTAATATTTGCATGTGAAAAAATTTTATACATTTTCAGCTTAATATATACATAAAATTAATAAAAGTCAAAAAGTCTCATAAATGGAAATAAAAAAATAAAGAAGTTAATGGCCACACAACTCGTGTGTGGGACAAAAATGGCACGGTGGCGTTTCTAGTGATAAATCATTTACTTTTTCGACTAAATCAAACATATTATTGATTAACTCAATTATAGAAAAAAAATACAATAAAAAAATGGTAATAAAAATAAAAAAATCACGACAGTATTAAGCATCGACGAGTACAAACAAAAAAAAAATATGTTCCAGCAAAGCGTAATAAAAAACACGACTACTCACCGCCAGGGCTGCCAGATAATTTCTTTAAAAAATCAGCATATTCGAAAAAAGAAATCAGCATTATCGGCACTTTAATTTAAAAAAATCGGAAGAAAATCGGCAAATTAAAAATATCAATTTTAAATTCAATAAAATATTTTATTATTAACAAAAAATAACAAAACAGAACAATTCAGCACAAACAAATGTTTATATATGAATAACATTAAAAAACTTAAAAATAAACGTTTTGAAAACAAATTGTAGCTAACATAAAATTATGTATTGTATATGCATACATAATACTTCGTAATGTATAATTACATATATATTACATGTTATGCTAGGAACACAACTGCGACGAACGACGAATTTTTGGTCGCGAATATTCGTCACCAAAAATAAAACACATTGGTGTATATGAAAATGCACACAATCGTGGCGTTGGACGAAATTCGTCATACTCAGCGAAAGTTGAAATAGGTTTGTTTCTAATTGTTTCGTCAGCGAGCCACGAACAAATCAATATGAGGTGCCCAGGTTTCATATACTCAAACTGGTTTTTTGTGGGAAAACATAATTCACTACTGTATTGTTGTATCTAGCACGAAAATTTTCAGTACATACTAAAAATGCATTCACCAATTCACAAAAATTTATCATTCGGACGACTTTTTATTAATTTTGAACACTTTTTATAATATATTCTCTCTTCCTATTTCCTACTTTTTCATATGGTCACCCCATCAGCTGTTAAATGAAAAGAATAATTTATTTACAGAAAAAATTTTCAGAAAACAATTACAAAAAGGAGTTTGTTTTGGAAAAAATGGACACCACCGGGTTAATTATTGAATGTCTAAAGAATCTGGCATCAGAGGATTACAAAGTTTTTTAACAAAATTTACAATATTTTTGTTTATTATTTTAATTTATTCGTCGTTATTGTATTTCATACGACGAATTTATAGAGCAAATTTTTACGAACGAATTCGTCGTACTGAACGCAATTCGTCGTTCGTCCCAGTTGTGTTCCTACCATTATGTGTATTTTGTACTTAAGGTATATTTTTTTTAAGTTTGAAAAAACAGTTTTTAGTTTTTTATATTAACGAATTTTTACTGATACATGTTTGAGTTTGTCATTATAATTAAATCTTGTTTAATATCAACATCGAAACAGTTAGCATTGCAAAACTTTAAATAATCTTTAGAAAAAAGAATTCCTTCTAGAGATTCATTTTCCAGAGAACATCGAAATTTTGTTTTGTTCAGGTTGACTTTACTAAAAATTCTTTCCACATTTGCGGAAGAATGTGGAAGAATCATAACGTGTTGTACAAATTTTGACAGAACTGGAAATGCATTTGAAAAGTCCCCATGTTTTAAATCCGAAATTTTTTGCCAAAAGTTTTCCAAACTAACTTCTTTTCCTTCAAAAATTTCTTCAAAATTTAAAAATCTTAACTCTCTGAATTCGGAGTCTAATATTTGTTTTTCTTTTCCAGAAATAAAGCTGGGAAATTCTTTTAGAACTTCCATGAAAGAATTATTGTCTTTTTTAATAATTTTTTAGGGTTAATCATATTTAGATACTTAAAAGATTTATGCTCAAAATCAAAACGTTTTAAAATTTGATTGGCCAATTCTATATAAAAATTAATACAGTTGTTTACAATTTTGTTGGTTTCGCATTTGTTAATTTTTGATTTTGATATTAACTCTTTAGCCAATAAGCCCAAATACACTTCATCAAATTTCAAAAAATTCTCTGGATTCATAAATTCCGTTAAATAAATTTCTTCATTTTTTAACATATCGTGTTTTATAAAATTGCTTAACACAGTTTTAAGAAGCCTTTCCATTTGGTTGTGTAGATTGTGTATTTCTGTGGACTCACTTTGAAATATTCTGTTAATATTATTGACAAATCCTAGAATATATTTTAAAAAAGATAAATATATTTCATTCGATTGGTTTAAATTTTTTATAATTATTTTCGCTGTATCGATTTGGTCAACATTGGCAGCAAAAGAAAAGTAAATTTTCAAAGCCTCATATAAATCTAGTACTCTAACAACTACTGCTTCAAGCGATAACCATCTGGTTTGACTTGGATGCAGCAATTTTTTTGGCTTCATTTCTAGCAATTTTTGAATATTTTGAAATTGATCAAGCCTTTTTGGACTGTTTGATACATAATTGTAAATGTCTCTGACTAGAGTTTCAACTTCGGAAGGTAATTGAAGGCAAGCATATGAAGAGCATAATGCAAGTCAGTGACAAATACATTTCATAATAAACAAATCTGGTATATCGTTTTTTAACAATTTCGCTACTGAATTATTTTTGCCTGTCATAACGGCAGCACCGTCAGCAGCGAATCCTATCAAATTGGACTTATAGTTTACGTGGTTTTGGGTAAAATAATCTACAAAGGTTTGTACAAACCTTTGGCATCGCATTGGTAAACTTTTAATAATCCGAAAAAATAGTCCAGTATTTTAAAATTAACGCATATACGTACAACCAAACACAATGACTTGCTGTTGGATAGGTCAGTTGACTCATCTACGCACAGGGAGAACTTGTTATTTTTCAATAGCTCACATACATTTAAAAACTGTTTTTTTCTCACAACGTTTTTTATAATGGCATTTGCCTTTGTTCGTCCTAGCATCATATTATTGGCACATGCTGAGTCAGAAAAAGAACGTTGACACACTTTAGTTAAATGGTCCGAAACCATAAATGGAAGGTTGTGTTCAACAATGAAAAGGGCCATTCTTATTTCTGCCTTTTTTGAAGGGTACTGTTCTGTGTTGAAGGTCTCATTTATCTTTTTTTGAGATGATATGGCATTTGCAGCGGCTAAATGTTTTTTTTTTGTCTGAGAATGTGATACTAAATCAGCTTTTCCAGAAGAAGCTTTAAGCTGAACGTTGCACAATTTGCAAAAAAAAAGTTTGCTTCTTTTTTCAGCCCAGCATTTGATGTCATCATCAATCCATTCCGCTTTCAACTGGCGCTTTTTCTTTTTCAGCTCCTAAGGAAATTCAAATGATTTTATGGCATTAATATGTTTGTACATCACTTGTGTTTCGATTTCAAAAGTACTTACAATAGATTGGCTACCTGATGTACTGGCACTATGTTCATTTGCGTTACAATCTATAAAAATATTGTAATTTAAATTAATTTCATTGAATTTAAATTTGGCTTACCTGCACTCTTTTGTAAATATCTATCCATTTTCAGACACAAAATTTTGATTACATGTTTTATATTCCATTAGTTCAATTGAATTATTACAGTTTTTAAAAATTACTTTTGCTTGTAGCTTTGGTGAAAAATCCGTTTGTTTTTATTTTGCTTTTGTTCTTTCATTCTTCATAGTTGCATATTTTGCAAATAAAAATGTACTAAAGCAACACACACATGATATTGACTGAATTCCTAAACTTCCATATACATTGCAGGGATGCAAAGTCTCATGTGTTTTGTTTTTGTAACTAATGTAACTTGGCATCACTGCAAAGTATTTTGATGTTTTGGAATTCACCCATATCCAACCCTATTTGTTTTAAAAATACGCGGAATTATTAATAGTTGTCTCTTTTTAATGTAATATGTATTCAAATGTTGCCCATAATTATAAATTAGACTCAAATAAACAAAGTTATCATGTTTTTGGAGTTTATCGAAAAATCGAAATTTTTTTAAGAAAAATCGGCTAATCGGCACTTTGATAATTTTAAGGGAAAAAATCGGCAAAATGCCGATAAATCGACAAATATGGCAGGCCTGCTCACCGAAAATCTACTAACAGCATGCAAAAGTTGAGAGTGTTAAGTAGCATACACACCAGAGAACTTCACTTGTTGATTAAAAAACCGTTCAACAATAACAAAGGCACAAAAAACTTGTCTTTTATTTGCAAATGATCAAACTTGCCCGCACACTCTCTTTTGTTGTTGATTTTAAATCAACCGAACATATGCATCTTTGCTGGTTCTGATGCTAAACACATCGGCTTACTCACAAAAATAATATTTTTTATGCTAGGAATAAAAACATTAATCAAACTTGCTCAAGCTTTTATATGCGTTGTTCATTATAAGGCAATCGAACCACATGCAAGTTGAACACTTGCTTATTTTCATCATAGGTCGAATCAAACTTGTCAACTTGTGTTCTTGTCTATTCCGCTCAACGCTCAAAAATTTGATCAACATTAAAGTACAAAAAGCAAGAAATCATTGTGTATGAATTTGTTCATTCCTATCAACAAAGGCACGCTTGTTTTTTTATTTTAATTTACAGTGGTTTATGATGTCCATTTGCGTTGTTTATGACAAAATAGGAAATTTTTTTAAGAAAATATTATTTTTATTTGCAGTTCGATATTGCAAATAATATTTATTATTATTTTTGTTTATTTTTATTTGTTCTCCTTTACAGTGGTGTTTTTTGTGTTATTTAATTTGTATTTCTTATTAAGCTAAAATTGACAAAAATTTTCTGCAGCATAAGTAGCCCTCCAGTACTTATTCGTTTTCCATAATTATTTCACTTAATATGGACCGTATTATATTTTTTCCCTTACGCCGAGGCGACAAGGTGTGAACTTTCTTGGAAATTTGACTTAAAAAAATTTTTTTCCCTTTTGTCATATTTGCATGTGTATTTCGGCGTATGTAATTCAACTAAATTTATTCTCTTAATCGGACACATGTTTAACAATAAAAAACAAACAAATGATCAAACTTGTGCACACATTCTCATTTGTTTCAATTTTGTAAAGAAAAAGTCCCATAAACCACCGTGCATTTGCCCATGTGTATTCCCTTTAACTTTGTTTTTGATGAACAAATTCAAATAAATACTAAACCTGTACCTCCACTCATGTATCAGTGTTGAATTGGTTATGTTGTTTGCATTGTTCGTATATCACATTGCTCAAGTCACACAGACGGTCGGTTCAAACATGTTGTGTGAATTAATGAGAATAAGAGCGTTTGGACACGATGAATTTACTGCAAGCCCTTCTCTTGCCTGTGCGATCTTGCTCATAAAATGCTTTTGTTAATTTTACTCATAATCAGAATTTGATGTATACATCAGAATGAAATGATTTTTAATCATCATTGAATTTTTCTTTAATCTTTACAATGAACAAAAATTTGCGTGCTGAACAAAATCAAGAAAAATCGTGATTTTGAAGTACTCTGATACACACTGGCAAACTTGAGTGACAGTCAAAAATTCATCA
The DNA here is from genome assembly GCA_951800035.1 of Linnaemya tessellans. NCBI lineage: Eukaryota > Metazoa > Arthropoda > Insecta > Diptera > Tachinidae > Linnaemya > Linnaemya tessellans. Next base: position 29,846,435 of record OX637533.1, on the reverse strand, counting down.
TTTTTGAAGGTTACGTTTGACTGTCTAGACTATCGACTATGTTCGACACTCAAACCGTCATTCAAGAAAAAAATTTGACACACAAACATAGAAAATAACAAAATAGGATTATTCGCGTGAGTTAAGTTGTCTATTTATTATAGAATTAAAAAAAAATATATTTTTTCCCTGAACGACGTGCGCTCAACTTTTATTTATTTTCTCTTAATTCTAATGAGTATGGCTTAGTGCACATGCTAATTCAAAAACTGACTATTCTCGTGAATAGTTTGTCTTATATATTAAAAATGTAAGTATTGATAAGGATTAGTTACTCATCTTTATCAATATGTTTACAAACTGTTTATTTCTTAAATTACTTTGTTTAGATATTTTATACGTACTTATCATATATTCTTTGTTATTAAAATGTGTTGTTATCATATATTCTTTGTTACATAAAAATGTGTTATTATCGTATATTCTTTGTTACATAAAAATGTGTTATTATCGTATATTCTTTGTTACATAAAAATGTGTTCTTGTCATAACTAAGTATGATAACATTTTCTGCTTAACTTAAGTGTTAGGTTGATTCAATTCAAGGTTACGAGTATCTTTCTTAAAAGATAAAATTTAAATAATCAATCTACATACTCGTGTACCTTAACTTACATATTCGTGTACCTTAACTCTCCTCCTTCTTAAAAAAGATCGCCCCGATCTTTCCTAATTCTACCTAAAACTGTATTATAATATGCGTAGTATAATTCTGCTTGTTTCTTTTGTTTATAGATTAAGAAATATTTATACAATTTTAGTCCGAATATAATTATACCTATAACTGTTACTATTATAAGTAAAGAATAAAAGGTTGATCTGAAAGGATGTTCTTCATATGGAATAATGAATTTTCTAATTGAATCTATATTATTAAATGCATTTTCCTTATCTGATTCTATGATTTTTTCTATTTCAAAATCTTCATGGTGTTTGTTATGTATGGCTTCTACTAATCTATCATGAAGGTTCCTATATAAAATACCATCAATATTAACTTTGTCCGTATATGTAACTAAATGTGTTCCTGTTATTGATTTGTTTTCTACTGTGTGGTCTCCGTCTAATAATATTAAACCTTCATCAATTTCTAATAATGCACTGTTATATTCCTGAATGACTGTGCATTTGCTATTTTTATCTTCAAGAAGTGGAATTATACATGTATCCGTTTCGTTGTTTCTTTGACAAATATATCTTCCTAGATAATTTTCGCAATGGGTGACTCTAATATATTCTTTATTACAATAGGCAATTTGTTCATCTGTTTTGATTTTCCCATGTCGAAAGCTTATAGGTGTGATTTTGAAAAGTTTACAATGATTGTTGAGTATAGGGTATTTATAAATAGCTATAAATAAATCTCCTGTTCCAGCAATATGAACGTCTGCGTATTCTAATATGTTTATTATAGGTACAGTAATTAGTTCATGTTGTATTACTTCCTTTATTTCGACAATGTTTAAAGATTCTGTTAAATATTCATTGTTTTTCGCAGCATTAATTGTCCTAACAAGTAGCATAAGTTGGTCATACACCTGTTCTATTATAAGGTTATTTGTTAATGTGTGATTGTGTAGTTCGTCAATTAATTTCTCAAATCTTGAATTAACTAGGCGTTGTTTTTGGTTGTTGTTTATTAATTTATTTATTGCTGTTTCCATTTCAATAAAGTCGTCATGATCCGGATTTCCTGTGATAAATTTCAATGCTGATCCTAGAAAGTTTAAGGATCTTGAGTACCGTTTGTGTTCATTTAATTGATCAGCTAAAGCTTCAATCTTCTTTATCCAGATAGTTTCTTGAGCAGTTGGTTTATATTCCTCTGTAACAATCTTCCAATATGGAGTTAAGATTTTCGTCAAATTAGTGACGTGAAAAAGATATGACTGGTCATCATATAAAAGAACGTCATCAGTTCTAGTTAGAACGTATTTCTGATTTTGCAGGTTTTTTAGTTCCATGGTTGCCTTGTTTATTTGGCATACCGCGGCGAGTAATATCAGGTATAATATCATCATTTTTGTTTAAAGTGTAGTTTTTAATATTGTTTTTATGAACTATTACTCCTCCCTTTGTTAAAATCGTGTCCTCACGATCTTCATGAACAATATGTTTTTTGTACTTAGCGTCACTTTTTTTCCTTAAATTCTTTATATTCACTAGAATTTGTTCTCCTTCTGTAAAGGTTCTGTGTTTTGTTCCTTGATTTAATTTTCCTAAAACTTTATCGGACGCTTTTTTTAAATTATTATAAATTTTTTTACTATCAAATTGGATAGTGCCAAAGTGTATTTCACTAGGTTTATGTTGAGTGACTGAATGTATCGTGTTGTTTAGTGCTTTTATAGCTGTAAATAATTCTTCGGTTGAACTCGTTTCATTCTGTATCTTTAATATTCTTGTTAATTCCGTTATCGTTCCATGTTCTCTTTCTATTTGACCATTTGCTGATGATCTGTACACTGGTGTGTTTATTTTATCAATATTGTGTTTTGTGCACATTATTTTTACTGCAGCTGTGTTCAAACATGGTTCGTTATCTGTCATAAGACGTTTGCAATTGGGATAATTATTAATGATAAGTTCTTCTATTTTTTCATCCATATGCGTTTTATCTGAAACTTGTCTCACTACGACGTATTTGGAGAATTTGTCGATAGCGCAAATAAATGTTTTATTTTCATTGTAATATACGTCCATGTGTATGAGCTGATTAGGTTCTGTTGGAATTGTAGCATCTCTCAATGGTTGTTTTATTGGATTTCTTTCGTATTTACCGAAAAGACATGGTGAGCATTTTTTGTTGTATGCTTTACAATGTTTTCTCATATCGGGCCAGTAACATGTTAATAATATTTCTTTGATATTATTTTTGTAGCCTCTGTGTGCACGATTATGTGTAAATTCAACAATATTACGTTGTTGTTCTTTATCAATAATGTCTTTTAGTTTAATTGGTGTATGTATAAATGTTGTGTTTAAAAATGTATTTTTGATAATAGGAGCTACTTTGAATATAGTTTCTGCTGTCGCATGTATAGCCGTTATTCGTTTTGGTATTATCACCTTTTTTAATTCTTCTATCAAATTTTGTTCTGACGTATAATTTATTGTATGTCTTATTCTATTTGGAAAAACTGTACGTGTTCTTACTTCATTGATGTGTTTATTTGGTACTAGATCAATTTGTATACCATATGCATTAAATGGAGTATGAACAGTTTTAAATATAGTTTCTAAAGATGATTCGGCTGAATGTATGGTGTCTTCTGATGTCGTACTTAGTACATTTACAATGTGTCTTGACAATGCGTCTGCTACTACGTTTTCTTTACCTGGCTTATACTTAAGCTTAGCACCATATTCTTCAATTATATTCTTCCAGCGTTTCAGCTTTGTGTTTGGATTTTTATCCGAAATGGAAAATGTTAATGACTGATGGTCAGTAAATATTGTTAAGTCTGGACTTCCGTAGACATAGTTCCTGAATTTTTGTAATGCCCAAATTATGGCTAATAATTCTTTTTCGTTGGTACTGTAGTTTTCCTCAGTACTTGACAAAGTTCTACTAATAAAAGCAATCGGTTTACCTAGTTGTGTTAGTACTGCACCTAAAGCTATGTTTGATGCATCTGTCGTGAGTTCAAATGGTTTATCAACTCTGGGTTGTTGAAGTTCCACTTGTTCCTTTAAACAATTTTTTAATTTATTGAACGCATCTATGGCTGGTTGATCTAATTTTATTATAGTATTTTTACTTTGATTTTTTGTAACATTACCATTTTCTCCTCTCAAATGAACAGTAAGTGGCTTAGCTATTGTTGCATAGTTCTTTACAAACTTACGGTAGTAACCTGTCATTCCTAGAAAACCTCTAAGTTCCTTTAAATTTTGCGGAATGGGCAGTTTATCTATTGCTTCAATTTTTTCTGGATTTGTTGAGATTTTTCCATGCTTAATTACATGTCCTAAATATTCAACTTCTGTTTGAAAAAACTTACTTTTATCTTTGGATATTCTTAGAGTTGCCTTATTTAGGGCTTCGAAGACAATTTCAATATGTTTCATATGCTCATCAGCCGATGATGAATATATTAAAACGTCATCAATATAGACATAAGCAAATTTTCCAATGTAATCACGAAGTATTTCGTCTACGCATCTTTGAAAGATGGCAGGAGCATTTTTTAAACCGAAAGGCATTCTTTTATATTCATAGTGACCACCTAAGACAGAGAAAGCTGTCTTTTCCTGATCAGAATCTTTAATTTTTATTTGATGGAATCCTGATTCCAAATCAAGTGTTGTAAACAATGAGGCCTGTCCTAAATTTTGCAGTACCGTCGTAATATCTGGTATAGGGTATTTATCTGAAATAGTATTTTTATTTAGTTTTTGAAAGTCTACGACCATTCTACGCTTGGGTTGACCTGATTCGTCTAATCCTTTTTTTGGGACTGTCCAAATCGGTGAGTTGAAAGGGCTATTACTTTTTGAAATGATACCTTCATCAAGTAATCTTTTAACTTCCTTATTAACAAATTCATTGTCAGCTATTGGGTATGGGTACTGTTTTGTATAAATAGGATCTTCTGTCACTGTTCTAATTGTCGCTTCCAGTAGATTTGTAAAAGGTAATGGCCCAATGCCATTGTTTTCTTCCATTAAATCATCTATTCTTCTTCTATATTTTTCATATTTTTCATTAACTAAATAATTAATTTTAATTGTTTCCTCTTCCCCTAATTTAAATATCATTTTATCTAAATCTATTTTTCCTTTTAATGTTTTTAATCCTTTGTAACCTAATAATATATCAAAATCTTTTAATTCATCTGTTTCGTAGAAATCTAATATTTTATTAAATATTTGAGCAGTTTGTTTTTTTTCCAAAGTAGATGTACCGTGAATTGAATAAACCTTAACGTTTTCTTTTAAATTTTCAGAGTCACTTAACTTAATTTCTGAATTTACATAGTTATGGGTTGCACCTGTGTCAACTAGTACAAGATAATCTCTACTACCGTCTGACAAGGTGAGACAAGGCAACCCGTGTCTTAGTTTAAATGCTTAAAATTATTTTTCTTTTTACTTACAATATTTGATGAATTTCCAGTTTCTACACACATGTCATCTTTGTCATCTTCCATACATAGGTTATTCACTCGCATAGCTTTTTGATGCTGGTAATTACCACTGGGTTCTCGTTGCCTTTTAGGTATATTGGAGTTGTAGGTACCTTGTTGGTTGAAACTCGATTGTTGCTGGTTATATCGTTGTTGTTGTGTTGATACATTGTTGATCCAAGGTTTTGTTATAAACTGTCGAGTATTTCCTGATGATATATCCATTGGTTCCGGACGAGTATAATTCTGTTGATGATGATGTCCATGTTGCTTAAATGTTGTTATATTTGGACGTCTTTGAAATTCTTGTCTCGATTGGTGCTTCGGACGAACATATCCTTCTTGTCTGGGCTCTTCATAACTTAGATTTAATCGTCTATGTTCATTATCATGCTCAATTGTTCTCGCAATTGCATATGCATGTTCTAGATCCTTAATTTGGTTACCATAAAGAGTGGATCTTATATAAGAGTTTTTAATTCCATCCTTAAATACTCTGACTGCTTCCTGAACAGCTTCTTCCATCATTATCTCAATTGTATTTTTTGGATGACCTGACATCGAAATTTTTGACGTGATGAGAGTCAGGGATCTGTTTATGTCATCATGATACTGGCTTAGAGTTTTATTGCCTTGTTGAAGTCTTCTCAATTCGTCTTGTAATACATAGATTGGTCTTTGATCTGCGTATGTGTAGTCCAAACGATTTTTTATAGCCTCCCAATTAAATATTGTGTTGTGATTTATAAGGACATCTGATGCAGATCCTCGTATTTTTGTCTTTACTATTGATAAAGCTTCACAATACCTGTTTGAAAATTCATGTTGTTTTATTCCATCCATCAACCTTGAGACGTCTTCTCTCCATGATCGGTATTCTAGTTGATTGCCATTAAACTCAGGCAATGTTTTAAATACATCCAAATTAATTTGTTCCGGGGTATTATATGTCATCATAACGGCTCGTAAGGGTTGTGGTATGCTTGGTTGTAGGTCGGGTGCTTGATTTAATCTTCGTTCAAGTTCCTCATTTTTTTCATTCAATGATTGCATGGTTAGCTGCATACTTGCAATTTGTTGTATCAAAGCTTCCATGTTTATTTGTAGGTTACCAGGATTAGCCATATTTTCTTCTTCCGTTAATCTGTTACTATCGAAAACTTTTTGTCTTTGTTTCTTCATTAATTGTTCACCTTAATTTTTTAATTTAAATTTTCTCTAGAGCACAAATTTACTTTATTGTGGTCAGAGTTTACTTAAATTATTTCTGGAGTCTTGAGTTACTTTACAAGAGTCAGTTTTAGTATCCTTGTTGCGGCAAGGATGAATATCGTGGTCCGCCTCGTGAAGAATAACAATATATTAATCTCCTGGCAGGATCGCCAGTTAAGTTGTCTATTTATTATAGAATTAAAAAAAAAATATTTTTTCCCTGAACGACGTGCGCTCAACTTTTATTTATTTTCTCTTAATTCTAATGAGTATGTCTTAGTGCACATGCTAATTCAAAAACTGACTATTCTCGTGAATAGTTTGTCTTATATATTAAAAATGTAAGTATTGATAAGGATTAGTTACTCATCTTTATCAATATGTTTACAAACTGTTTATTTCTTAAATTACTTTGTTTAGATATTTTATACGTACTTATCATATATTCTTTGTTATATAAAATTGTGTTCTTATCATATATTCTTTGTTATTAAAATGTGTTGTTATCATATATTCTTTGTTACATAAAAATGTGTTATTATCGTATATTCTTTGTTACATAAAAATGTGTTATTATCGTATATTCTTTGTTACATAAAAATGTGTTCTTGTCATAACTAAGTATGATAACATTTTCTGCTTAACTTAAGTGTTAGGTTGATTCAATTCAAGGTTACGAGTATCTTTCTTAAAAGATAAAATTTAAATAATCAATCTACATACTCGTGTACCTTAACTTACATATTCGTGTACCTTAACTCGTGCATGTTGTGAAGTTAAAATTTTGTTTGTGAAGAAAAAACTTTGCTTAAGTTCTCTGATCATACACCTTGGCTTTGTAATATCACAGAGATAACGAGGGAAACAAGAAAAGTAAGCAAATTACATTAGCTTTGTTAATAATGAATTTATTTAGTGACTTTTTTATTCGTCCATGTGATGGAAAGCGCTTATCGCATGAAATAAAGCGTTTGGCGAATATTCTTTCTGGAAGCCCCATCACAAACTGATTCAAGATGAAATTGTCCAAACAATCACCAAATTTGCAGTTCAATGCCAGTGTTTTTATTCTGGCGAAATACTCAGCAACGCTTTCATTGGCGTTCATTGATGCCTCTTGAAAAATCTTTCTTTGCTGGAAAATTATTACCGGTGGTGTGAAGTGTGTTTTAAGCTTCTTACACACGTCTTTAAATTATAAAGATGCTGGTTTGTTTGGGCTGCATAAACTATGCAATAAATTGTATGCTTGCGATCCAATTGATTTTAATAAAGCAGATCGCTTGGCACTATCATCCGTAATGTTAAGTTCCGATATAGTATGTACATGGAACTTGTCTTTCCATAGGGTCCATGACTCTTTGGACGGATTAAATTCTTGCAGTGTCACTGTTTATTTTTTTTTTTATTTAAACTTTTTTTTTTTTGCTTTAACCTCGTCGCCAATGTAATGTAGCGGCAAAGGTATGACCAACGAGACAAAGAAAACGACCAATCTCAATGAGTACAAGTTTAAGAGTGTCTGTTTTATTAATTGCATTCTTATAGCTAGTTAACATGGTTACGCAATAACACCTGATAGTGTTGCCGTCGTACTCACATTTGCATAGTACTAGAGATGCCATTTTATAGTGTATCATTTACTATGAAAGTCATAATTTCATATTCATCAGTTAAATTGGGTGATATTGTAAGTCACTAGCAATGGCTAAAGCAATACTTTCTTTAAGTGGTGTTAATCGTTACTGCAAATCGGTCAACATTGCTTTTTCTCTTCTTTTTTATTCCTCCTTATTCTGTAACTCGTTATCAACGCCACATCAAGACAATATTAAATATTGCCAGTTACATACTCCCTGTTCACAAATAGTTACAGAATAAGAGGGATTATTTTTTACACAAGTTTAATTAATATAGAATATGGTAAAATTTACCAGGTAAATAAATTAATAAAATTAATTTTTAAATTTTTGGAAATATTAAAAATGCAGTTTAATAAAGATATTTAAGGCATATAACGAAGACATGACGTAGCTAGCTCGATGATAATGTGACTAAAACCGGTTTTACTATAAATTATGATATTTACTTATTTTTAAATACATATGTACATGTTTAATTGCTTATTTTATTTAACACAATAATACATAGTGATAGTAAGTATGTAAATATTTCTTATTTTATGTTTCTTAACCAACTATTTTCATATTTGATAAGAAAATTACACCACGACTTAATATTAAGAGAACTGTTTGTTAATTACAAAATGATATAATAGTAGAGATGTACTTATTAAGTTGTTCACTTTATTCCTCAAGACAGATATAAAACTTATAAAAACATATTCAAATAAATATTAAATTTAATGTGTAAATTTAAGTCATATGTAGAAATTTTAATAAAAATTCAAACTCTGTTTAAATACACATTCAGTTTAAAATTACATTTGATATTTAATTGTGACAGAAGTATGGTAGCACAATTAAATGGTACGAAAATTACAGACAATAGCACAATAAATATACCTTCTTATCGACGGGTTTTTCTTAATGAACAGCTGATTTCCTAATTGCAGAATTTAAACAATCTATCGAAAACAGATGGTAGTATGAAAAATTTAAATTAAATTTAAATAGAACCGGTAGGAGATTTAAATTATATTTAAATATGATCTATAAAAATGAATTTGGTGTTAAAAGAGATTTTAAAAGTAAATGCCGTTTAATTATCCACTGAATTATTGGGCAATATTCTAATGCCTAGTTTTTAACTTCAAAATTAAGTACTATTTAAACATAAAGTGTATTTAAATACAAAATTTTGTTTTTCATTTCAAAGTTATATAAGATTTAAATGGCCCACATTGTACATTTAAATTCAATTTAAGTTTCTCATACAACCATGTGTTTTTCATTGTTTGTTTACATTCAACTACTTGAAAATTGGTAAAGCACAGGGCAAGGCAGATTAAACAGGTACCCTCACTAGCGCAGCTGTCTATTGTTTATAAAGCAACTTATTGTCAAAAGTTTGTTTACAAGGTACACAAATAATTTTTTTCACTGAAAAATATTAAAAATATTGCAGCAAAATATTAAAAAAATTTTCAAAAATAGTGATATTTTAAAAAAGTGCGTTAGTGTGATAGTGTTATATGCTCAGTGGAAACCGAACAAAACAAATTATAAATATTTTTAGTCTTTAGAATTGGAATACCAAGTTTTACAAAGACGCAGGCTTGTGGAAAAAAAATTCCAAGTATATAAAAAGAATTAGTGCATAAAAAGAAATAAATAAAGTTCAGTATGCGTCGCTGTTGTTTGTGCCACAAGAAAAAAGATGCGAACGGAAGTTTCTTCAGCGTACCAAGGGATGAGCGTAGACGAAACAAGTGGTCGGAAGCTTGCAAGATGCAATTCAAACCGACGTCTTATGTTTGCAGCCCTACACGTAATATATTGAGTGGCTTCCCAGATTCATACTGGAAAATTAAACACTTTATTTATTTTCCAAATACGTTCAAGGGATTGCGAATTATAATATTATTATAAAAATATTATTATAAAAATTTAATAAAAACAATTCAAAACACGTAAATTTTCTTATATTATTTGATTTAGCTGCGTTTTGTTTGTTTTACTTTTTGTTTTGTTTTCAAGAAAATAACATTGATTTTTGACAATGAGGCGCTTAAATTGTAGCAACAAAATACGTGTGGTTTTTGGTGTTGTTCATTGTTGTAGTTATGGGGGTACCTAGTAAATCTGCCTTGGCACAGGGCACACTCGTACAGGTAGGAGCAATAGCCCAGTTGATTATTTTGTTGTTGGGAGAAATTCTAGTACAAAGTCAAATTTTTTTACATATTTACATACAAACAAAACTTAGAGCAAATGTAAAAACAAATATGTATATTTGTTTTTGTACTTTTTGGTTTTGTTCTGTTCTACACATTTAATTGTGACATTTGAATTAGATTTCACAAAAACAAAACACATGTTGGTTTTTATTTTTGTAGAACTGCTCCTACCTTTATCACTGTGCCCTGGTAAAGCAGCTCTTCATTGAAACAAAATGTCTGTAAAAAGGTAGTTGTATTGGATAATTTTCAGTATTTTGCTTACCATTTATTGTGCTACCATACTTTTATCACAATTAAATACCAAAATAAATTTTAGACTGAAAAACTGAAAGTGTATTTAAACACAACTTACGTTTATGGAAAAATTAACTAAAAATTAATTAAAAACTGGGGGTAAGAACCTATTTTTAAGTTAGCCAAACCAAACTACATATTAATAATTAAATTAAGTATGAATGTACAAAAAATTTAAAATAAAATTAACTTTAATTGAATGTAGTAATATAATTTATTCATATCTTTTTTAATATAATTTGTTCATATCTTGTTTAATTTAATAAAAAATGCCTTAGTATCAAAGATGACATTAAACATGTTTATCCAATTTAAAGAAACTCATAGTTACGGAATTTTCATAAAAAACATTTAAGCAAACAAGGAGTTAATAGCTTGTTTTTCATAGCTCCAAAAAATATTAAACATATTTGATAAATAAGGAAGTTGAAAATTTTAAATAATAAATTTAAATAACACTTTATCACAATAGAACGACTTCTGTTGAAAAAGGTGATTTTTTAAAGTTAAATTACGACGTGCTGCAAAAGTAGTGTCATAACTCCAACACATTTCAGCCAAAGATAAAATAAAATAAGTTGAGTAAGTCAAACTCCCTTAAGTGTTTCATTCAACTTTATATATCCCATCCGTGATGATTGCTTTAGACAATATATGCGTCTCAATATCTTACCCCTAATAACCTCCAAACCCCCAGGTGTTGCTATAAAAATTTCCTCCTTAAGTTAACCCTAAAAACTTAATTGAACAGTCCATAATAGTAAATAAAGTAGCGAAGAATATCTCATGACTGGTGTATATGTTTCACTGTAGTCTATGTTAGAACGTTGAGAGCAACCCTAGCAACTAGACGCACCTTATATGGCACAACTTCATTGTTTTCACCACATTTCAGTTTAAATAGTCATATTGTGGTCAATACGTTTCCATTGTCACACCTATGAAATGTTGTTTCATGTATGATATTCGATTAGTGTCTTGATTTCTTTATCGCCTTTTGCCAATATTCTTCATCCCCCATTCTTACTTGTGTATAAATAGTTTTGTGGTTCCTCCCCATTACCAACAACTGCGTATGTCACGTAATCGTCCATTTTACTTGGACATAGTTTTCTTGCGATGGACGTACAGTTCGCTTTTCACATACTTCCTCGCTATTTGGTGTCATTTTCTTGACATGAAACCTTCCAATTCATCATCATTGTTTGTAGTGTTGTCATTGTCATTTGAGCCATTTAGTAACTGATTGGAATTTTCACCAAGTGTCATCCTCACTAATTTCCCATTACTTGCGCCAATATTCCTTATCAAGTGATTACTCTCAACCAAACCATATCCTATAAAAACGTTTAATTTTTTAAAAATACCAAAATGCACTCACGTGCATTTTGCGTAAAATGATGTCATACAATTGATATGCCTTGGAGTTCTCTAAGGTATGATAAGTTTTGCTCACGACCATTCCCGATCTCATTTGGCGTTTTCTTATTAAATTTTTCATGACGTATTTTATTTAGCAATTAATTTTGTGTATTTTATTCGACCTTATATTTACGATATTTATATTATTCGGTATATATATACCGAAATAAAACATAGAGTTTTATTTTCAATTCTTACACCTAGAGCCTGAAAAATAAATAAAATAAGAACTTTATTTTAAATGAAATTTATTTGCTGGTGGTCAAGCAATGTCTATATGCATTTCATTGGTGCTTTACCAAATCATGAATGAAATGCATATAGACGTTGCTTGACCACCAGCAAATAAATGTCATTTACAATAGTATTGTGACAACAATATATCAAATAAAAATTTCATAAGAATTTTATTATTTTATTTAGTAAATATGCTGTTATATTAATTGCTTCAGCCTCATACGATTTTTCTCTAGACATGCGTCAAATATCATAGCACAAGCCTTTTCGACAATCGTCCTATTCATTCGTTCGGCCTTCTCGTTCAGATGCGGGGTGTATGGTGCTGATATCTGGTGTTCTATTCCACTTTGCTGACAGATTGCATACATATTTTTTATTACAAAATTCTAGGCCGTTATCGGAACATAAAACTTTTATTTTTCTATTAGTCTGATTCCTAAAAATCTTAAATCTCTCCGGAACTTCTGGTTTATTTATTTATTTAGTCTATGGACAAGAAAATCCTTACAGACTAAGACAGTATATATAAATAGATAAATTATTAGGTTACAATTTAGTGTTCAGTATCTAAACAAAAGCACTATTGGAGTAATCATCCAAAAACAAGAGAAAATTCAAGCCACCGCTTATTGATAGCGTCTCCATAGGACCACATCAGGGTTGCCACTCAAAATTTTTTTTTCCTACCAAATTTAATTTCAAAAACTACCAAATGGCATGTTTACCTACCAAAAAATAAAATAAGCAGTTATAAAAAAAAATAAACTTTATTAAAAAAAACAAAACAAGTTTATACATAACAATGTTTATAAAAATAAATAACAATTCATTTGTAAAAGAAACAATATTTTAAGTAAAAAAATAAATAAGACTTCATTAATAAAAGTAAAAATTTATATTATAAAATTCTTCGACCTTATTTTTTATTAATTTATAATGTTTATTTAAGCGAAAGGTCAATTATTTTTTAATTTTTATATCAAATTACACAATTTTATATATCCCTGAAGAAGCTACACAAAGAAGTGGCGAAATATTGGAATAAAAACATAATTTTTATATAAAAATCAAAAAATAATTGACCTTTTGCTTAAATAAACATTATAAATTAATAAAAGTAAAACTCTTAAGTGTTTATTTGGAAAAAGGTTTATTTTTTAAAGTCTCTTTTTGCTGACCATATATAGTGCGAATCAGTCTTATTTATCATTCCCTTGCACGTCATAATATTATTCAATCAAACCAACTTGTCCATGATGCCATACAACGCACAGAGTAACAGAGAGCCGGCAAGATTGATGTAACATCAAAAAGATGGCCATTAAGACCGAAAAGTTGCCACTTGTTATTACTGTCGCCTCTATGATGCATACAAAAGCTGATGACTAAAAATCAAAAAGCAATCATAGATGAAAGCTGATTATTAAAAATCATGCATGGATGAAAGCTGATTAGCGTGAAAAAAATATTAAAACTGAAATTGAAAAAAACTACCAAATTCACGACACAACCTACCAACCTACCAACGCATTTCAAAAGTACCGAATTTGGTAGGAAACTACCAAAAACGGCAACTCTGGACCACATACGTCTGCATGTATGAAAATCAAGTATGCCGTCTGACTTGTCCGTAGATTGCTTATAGCGTAAATTTGTCAACAGGGATAAATTTTTCCTCTAAAAAATCTTTCTCAGGACATTCCTCTAATAGTCTCTTATTAATACATGACCAAAACGTCTGTGTAAAATTTCCTTTCACTTACTAATGTAATGTAACTGTTGTATTAATGCATGATGCCTTGACTGTTATAAACAAAAAAACATATGTCTGCTATGCTACCAGACAACTGGCCGCGTTTGCTGCTGGTTACGAACACAGTTGCCACAGTTGGTAACATTCTACCAAAATTGGTAATTTTTTTTAGGGTTGGTAACTTGGTAACTTTGTTTTTAAGGCTTGACACACTATCAAATTATTGCTTTTCTTTTATAATTTTTCTGCATTACTCAACACTGAGAAAAAAATCATTAAAAACAACTGTGTGAATGTGCGCCAAATTGTTCGACGGCGTAATATGCAAATGTCATTATGTTTGGTCAGCAAAAGATTATTTTAAATGACTGCAATATTAAATAATTTATTTAAATTAAATACGGACTTCGTAGGTATAATGAATTGAAATATTTATTTATGTTCTAAAATGAATTAAAACGTTTTATGTTATGTTTTTTATTAATAAAAGTTGTTGTTTTTATTATAATAAAAATAGAAATTTTTGTTTTTATAAAAAAAATTTTTTGGTAACTTTTTGGTAACATTTTCGGAAAATTTTGGTAGAAATTTTTTTTACTCAGTGGCAACCGTGGTTACGAAGCCTGATGACAGCATTATAAAAATCGTCAAAAAATTGCTCTTGATGTATGGTATACTTTTTCATACCGCATGTAATGACTCAAGAGTGCTTTTTCCAATGTCTTCCAGATATTAATATAAACTATTTTGAGGTAGTCCCAATACCAATCGGGTACAGTAAATGAAAACTGCGCAAAATTTTACCATCCGGGCAATCATAATCCGTTCTTAAGGCGATCACCCGAAAGATAAATTCTTGGTATATTCATGGTTTTGGATGTACCATCGAATTTAACGTCCCGATTTATCCAGCTTAAATATAAGCGGATCATGATGCTTTGGCATAGACATGGCCAGATTATAATTTTGTGTTGCGCAACAGGTGTCCACCAAACGTCTTGCCGGTATTCTGGCTGTGAATTACCTGAGACTGGACGCTCATAATTTTACTGACTTATAATATTATTTGCTGAACTCATTATTTGCTAACTGGTTCAGGCCAGAAACCGTAGCGGCTGCCTGAAACGAATATTGGCTCTGCGTTGCTAAATTTACCTGTGTCTCACTATATGGCTGGTAGATCGTAGGCTGCTGCTGATGTATATTATTCTGCTGTGGCTGTAAATAATTTTGCTGTTGCTGTATATTCTGTAGCTGAGGCTGAGTCATCTGTGGTGGTTTGGTCTCTTGGTGTACCCTACGTGGTGCTGGTACCAATTACGGCATCGCTAGCGGCTGTTGCCTGTAAGTGCTATGCACGATCATACCCAGTCACGGCCGAAGACCCAACTGGTGGCTGGGGTAAAAATGGTTAATGCTGCTCAGTTCTCAGTGGTATTACAGACAACTCCCATCGCGCGGAATGTCAATGGCTTATCGGCTACTGATGCCAAAACCTTCATCTAAGGTTTTCTGAATTTTAAATATTAAAATAATCAAACCTAAACGAAAATTATCAAAATTACTAATCAAGTCTAAAACAGACTGTAAACTTCAATAAAAATTGGTATATGTAGTTATTTTGCCAATATGTAAAAAATTAAAACTAAAATGATAAAATAGTAAAGTAAACATTAAAACTAAGAAAAATAAGTGACACAAATTAATTTGCTGAATAAAAGACTCAAACCGAAAATTTAAAATTCGGCTAACTATAGGGTCCGCAATCTAAATTTTTTTTTCAACTAGTGCTTATTTCGTGAATGGTAACACTTAGCTCATGTCTGATTTGACAGATAATTAGTTTTATCCTTCCGCTGAACGAATATGGTTGACCATCCAATGCGTTATCGCTTCGCTAAGTGGGTCTGCGATCGACTTACAGAAGATACCGATTTTGCCAAAAAATCATCTTTTCAGATGAAGCTCATTTTGATCTTGGCGGAAGCTCATTTTGATCTTGGCAAAATTGTCGCATTTGGGGCACAGAAAACCCGCACGCATACATTGAAAAGCCGACGCACCCAAAACGAGTCACTGTTTGGTGCGGATTTTGGTCCAGAGGCATAATTGGGCCATTTTTCTTCGAAAATGAGCAAGGAGTGGCCGTTACAGTCAATGGCGATCGTTATCGGGTCATGCAGCCATTTGAATGAAATTATTTTCCATTATTAATCGGAAGGATTGTACTTTCAAATAAAAAAAGAAATTTGAGAAAATATTCAGTAGTTTTTTTATAGCATTTTCAAAAAAAAAAATTATTTGGCGGACTCTTTATATGGGTATTTGCTCTTCTTTTCCCAAAGTTCCATAAAAAAAAATTGATTATGGAAGTGTTTTAGCTAGTTCCTATGCGAATTTCACTGGGCCTAATGCAGATCAATCAGGGAACCTTTACCCAACTTTTCTTAATTATGCTTAGAAAAAAAAATCTAGTGATAAATTTAACTGATATCAAAATAAAAAAATAGCTAAGTAGATTAAATTCAATATACGCGTGTCTAACTCGATGAAATGCATAGAACCAACCTTTATTAAATGCTCTCATCAGCCTCCGTACCAAGAATGGTCTTCCAATACCACTGAAGCTTCAGCGCATGTTCAGGAGTAATTTCCAGCTACCCGTCAACTTCTTAAATTCCATTACCCGTTCCATTTTCTGAGACTGGAATCTGAGAGTTTGACAAACCTTTCTTTATTAATACGTAATTAAAAAGAAGCGCGTTAATATCAGTATTCAAGCTTCTATTTGATCAATTGCACAAGAATGAATCTTAGGTTATAAAATTTATTCTATAGCCGTGTCAGATACAACTTTGTAGCTTTGCTTGGCGTTTTTAACTTTAATAGAAAAGCGTAAAGCAAAAGGTGGATGCCACAATAAAAACTTTGACAATACCCGTGTATTGTTTATTTACCATAAAAAGTGGTTGATAATTTTGTTATTATACATATTTTTTTAATATTTATTGCATAAATTGTACATATATATTTAGCTTTTATTAAAACACATTCAGATATTTAAAACTTACGTCCGAGTTTGGCAAAAGAAAAAAAAAAGATTCCCGCTGATTGTCAAAGCACGCAAAAAGATGGGAATTGCTGAACTTTTCGCTTTGCGCTGCGTTAAAAGTGCTTTATGTGACATGTATCATATATGTAAGTATGTATGTACATTTTATATAAGATGTCAAAGCGAAACTACAACGCAACGCGAAGCAAAAGTTGTATCTGACATGGCCTTACTTGTGAATGGTAGCACGAAATGGCACTAAAACATAAAACGAATGTACTTTTTATTTTCCACATAAATAATATGTATTATTGGAGATTGTATAAAATCCTAAGACTATCTGTAACCAATGTGATAATTATTATATGTCAAATTATAAAGAATGATCAGCTTAAAATAAAAATATGTGAATTTAATCAGCTTCAAATAAAAATTATAGAATTTCTAATAAAAGAAAAAATATTTTGTGTGAATGACTCAGCTAAAGTTAATAACTACAGAAAAAATAATCGTACGTAAGTAACCTTATTCTACATTTATTTTCATTTTAGTAACGTTTTGAGTTGAGATAAAAATTAAAATAAAAATGCATTATGTATTTTCATACGAAAGATATTATTTTGAGTTTAGCCTACTAGATTCAAGTAAAATATAATAAAATGGTAGAATATAAATTTGAATGTATTTTGAATTTATACTGGTTCAATCCACAAGTTTTGTTGTATCATTTAAAATTGTATTTAAAACAGCAATTTCAAATGAAATTTTTTTAAAGCAGAAAGAATTGTGTACTTCTAAAATATTTTTGTTTTGAGAATTTTTGTTGAAATATCGTTGCAAATACAAATATAAGCGATACAAGGTTCGTGTATTGAACAAATGTTTTGTTGAAAAAAGCGCCTCAAAATAATAAAAAAAAATCAGGAAAGTGGAATTAATATAAAATCAATGAGTGTTCGAACTCACGGGCGATGTGTTAACACCTTTTTGTTTATTTATTTTATATTAAACCCACAAAAAACAAAGAGAATGCAAAGCAACAGACAAATGTACATACGTACATTGTTATGTTTGTACATAAGCTACATACGTTGCTGTCTTGCTATCTCATTTTTATATATGTACGTATAACTACGTCACTATTCTCTTTGCTATGCATAAGACAAAACCGAAGATCAACATAGAACACTTTTTTAATATTACTCCAAATTAATACTCCGAATTAAAACACTTAAATCTCCGCTCGCCGATATCGGATCGCCTTAATTTTTGGCCTAAACTCTTCTTACATCTTACACCTTACACTTGCGTATGTATTGAAACTGATAGTTTACTGCCCTAGAGGCGCGCGTATAGATGTTAACACATCAAAAAGTTTTTTTTTTGCAAATATGCAATTGGAAAAATTTAAAAGTAAAACAGGGGCCAAATTACCGCATTCGATATCGATCGAAATTTCAATACAATTTAAATGGAAATTTCGATCGAAATCGAATGCCGTAATTTGCCCCCAGTTGTGTTTTCCCTTACTGAAAACTTTAAAATTCCTTGTTGATCAAGTGCGATCGATGTATGAATGTATTTTACTGAATTGATTATTATTACTAATTCTTTTATGGGACGTACAGTAGAGCTAAATTACCATGGATCGAAAAACACGTCAGGTTGCATTTGCACATTTTTATGTAATCATACTTTAGTTCGGAAGCGTGATATAAGGATGTTTGTATCACCCGGTTTGTATTGTGTAAATAAATATATAGTTCATCCCCAAAGTATGCATTAAATTTGTTCTTGATTTAAAATAATTAAATGAAAATAACGACTTGAAGGTTTTTCTGCAGTTCGTGCAGTTGGTGCTTGGTATTTTACATGCATTTTGAAATTGAGCAAAATTTTGTAGTCAAAAGTGTTGCCGCAACATATTTTTGCTTTTACAAATTATATGCATAAAATTTACACACAATTTAGAATTATGTATATCTAATACTGTGACAGACTAATTTGAATTGCTCTCTGAAGGAACAACAAACTAAAAGCAACAGTACATATTAGGTGTAAATAGCATATGGAACGAAGTTATTTGACATACACCTCTTTCATCAGAATAAAATCAATAAAAATCAACATTTTAACGCGTTTTAATTTGAAGTAACTGTGTTTCTGAAACACAACTTGTCTTAAATATTCGCCAGTTTGTGATTCGTTGTACCTACTTGATTTAAAATCTTTAAAACTTTCCAATAGAAACAAACCTTGAAAATATTTTAATTATAATTTTATTTCTATGAAATAAAGTTTTTAGGCAATTCTACAAAATTTAACAACTTCAAATTTAGTTTTATTATAAATCACTGTTGAAACTTAAACAAAAAATTATTGTTTTTAATTATTATTTTATGACGTTTATCTCAAAATCTTGGAAATTGATTAATATGTGTTATGTTAATAGTATAAATATTGAAAAATAAAAAAAATATATAAAGTAGATCTATCGTTGTTTATTATTTGAGTTTTACACAATTTTTTTTTTCTCATAAAATTTTTTTTCTCATACAATTTTTTTTAATTAACATATACAATAACGAAAATGGCAATGTAAAATTTGATTAAAAGTTAAATGGAATCAATTAAGAAGCAAATATCATAAAACAAACACAATATTATTATACTTAAAATTTAAAATTTTATGTATATTCAAGAGTTTAAAAAACTAAACACAAAAATCATTTCGAAATTGTGTATATTGTTATTTATTAATTATGTATATATGTATATATTTTTATTTTATTGAATGCGTAACTGATGTGCGTGTGTTTTTTGTTTCATTCTTGTTGTAAATCGTATACATGCGTACTGTTCTTATATGTTTGTAGTAATTTGAGTCACATTTGAGTAATTTTTTATATCAGTTGTTTGAGTTTTGTTTCTTTTTGCAAAAGTTCGTATTGCTTGGTTTTAAGAATCGGTTTACCTCATTGGGTTCCGATTCTTTAAACGCTAGCGATTCCGTTTAGTTTTTCGGCTGACATTACCCTCGATGATTATCTGTGTAAAAGAGAAGAAGAGTTTATTAATTACAATTCTCAGTTTATTTCACAAATTTATTCGACCTTTTTTATTATTAATAAATTTTGTTTATTTAAGCAAGAGGTCAATTACTTTTTATAAAAACGTTGTTTATTCCGATATTTCGAAACTTGAATGCTCAATTTCATTTTAAAATTTCAATCATGTGAATCAGGGATGGAAAATGGCTATTTTGATTTTGTGAAAAGTACACATCATGGCGGTGCGTTTTTTTAATATTTATTAAAAACAGACATTTGAAACAATTTTTGAACAAACGCACAACTGTATAAAAAAGGCCTAATTTATAAAAATCACTTTATATTTATAAACTTATCATGAATTTTGTTTCTATACAAAATAAGAATTTTATTCTTCCCACAACCAATTTACTTTATGAATTAGGCCTTAAGAATGTATTACTTCAATAAAGATATAAATCTAAAAATCTGATAAATAAATTTTATAAAAACAATTTTTTAAGATAATAAATTTTCTGTTATTTGCAGTTTAACAATGAAAAATACTTTAGTTAGCTTTATATAATTGGGAATTTGTTGTTTAACACAAAATTTTTAATTTTATTCGTGCTGATTCTTTTCCCGAATTTACAAAAAAAAAAAATGGAAAAAACAAGTCAGTGTAATATGATATAGTAAGAAAATAAAAAAAAAAGATAAGTGATTATTGAGTTTTTGTTATAGCTTTGATATTTGTTTAAGCTACTGATTAAATTGGTTCACAGTTTAAAATAATATCTTTAGTTATTCAAAGAAATATTGATTAAAGGTTCCCTCATGATCTGCATTAACCCTATTTAAATACGCATAGGAACTAGCAAACAGCTCAATAATCAGGAATAAGATTAAAAATTTTGTGAAAAATATTTTAGTAGCGGAAAAATTTTACACTAATTGCAAGTCTCTCTCGAAAGGGTCATAATTTATCAGAAATACAAGCTGTAAACGACTTTTTCAGAAGAGTAGCGTCTAAGCATCCTTTTTTCGTAAAATAATTATCACTTTCCACTCTAAAAGAAACCTCTAAATAGTTACTTTAATCCAGCAAAGGAGTAAAAAAACACTCAACTTTATTAAGTTTTGTACAGTAGTATCTTCTAGGGTTAATAGCAGTACAGATTCAAATAACTTGTAAATTACAAACTATTTTCAAAAATAACAACAGAACAAGAACATAGGCTTGCAACTCATACAAAACTAAACCAACAAATAAAGTATGTTCTTGTTCTGTTGTTATTTTTGAAAATAGTTTGTAATTTATAAGTTGTGAATTCTCAGATGGTTTTCGGAAGTATATGCATAAGATAAGAGGTTTTTAACTTTTCAAAACTGTGGTTAAAGTCTACTGACGATTTGGTAAAGCACCAATGAAATGCATATAGACATTGCTTAACCACCAACAAATAAATTTCATTTATATATTAGTATTGTGACAACAATGTGTTAAATAAAGAAACTTCATATATATACATATATATATATATATATATATATATATATATATATATATATATCTTTTTGTTTTATCATCCGTAATATATTAAATGGCTATTCAGCAATGAAGAGAAACTTGACGACGTTTCGTGTGTTCAAAAGAAAATTTAATAAAATGTCATCAGGTAAACTTGAGTTGTGTGAATCGGGACTAACTTTCGTTTAATTTCTGTGCGAAGGGATGAAAGCTCGTACAATTGTACTTTGGTAAAACCGCGACGAAAAGCACTGACTAGTGCATTCATTGCGAATAAAAGCTGATTTTACAAGTGCAAAATGTAATTTTATTAAAACAGAATTATCTGATCCAGTTTATGAAATGTTGATACTCTTTCTGCAGCACATACTGAAAATCATAAATAGAATAAATTTGAAATGAAAGCAGAAGACACTCAAAACTTTCATTTCGTAAAAAGGCACCCAATTTTTTCGAAATTTCAACTGGCTCCTACTGCTGTATGTATATTCTGTGGCAATCCTTTTGTAAGTTCACTGATCGTTTACTCTTTTTCGAGACTTGCGTCTCAATCGTACTAGCTAATTTCAATACCTCAGGAATATGTTTGTATAGATTTACAGTTCTTCTAAGAACTACGTTGCTACTTTGTTACAACCGTAGAGACCAGTGAGGTTTCCGTCTAGCTCTTTTCCAACCGGTACACACATCTCAGAAGGTTCCACCCTCTCACTGGGTACGCTGCACATAAAAATTTTAAAAGGAAATAACAACAAAAAAAAATTTAAACACTATGCCATCACAAGATATACCACTTCATAACACTCCTTCTGTTCTTACGGTTCTTTTCATTTCAGGCGGATGTTGTGCCCTACTTCGCCCTCCCAGCCATGTCACACGCGGAACCAAAAGCTAATCTCTTGTGACCCCTAGAACCGGCCGACGTTCCCAAACCTAACTTACCTTCATGCCTTCCCCTTCTTTAAATTCTACACCCAATAAATCATCTTCTTTCCTTTCAGATTACAACATACATTCTTTATTTTCTAACAGAAATTTTCTTAAAACTAATTTAACTAACTTCATGCAATAAAAAAAATAAAAAAAATTTAAATCTTATTTCCTAGATAATACAAAAAAAACTAAATAAAGATTTGAGACAATAAAACAAGATAAAAATTAAAATTGTTTAGAAACTTTAACGTTATTTATTTATACCTTCTACGTTGCATAGATAAAACACCTTTCCCGCGATTGTGATCTCCGAACGACTATATTGATTACTGGAAAACCTTTTCTTTTTGTATCGTACCTGATATACCCTAACCTAAAGGAGCTCCCCAAAGTTTGATGGGTTCTAATCCAAGACAACACAAAAAAAAATTTTATTTATTTTAAATATATACTCCGCTGTTTACTTTGCAATTTAATAAAGAAAATGGCTGCCATCTACTGGGCAGTAGCTAATACACACCTAGTTTCCCGCACGTCTAGGCAACTTTTAGGCAGAACGAAATAAAACACGCACTATGCAACATACAATCACATATATAAAAATTAAAGTAAAATTGAAATATGAAAAATATAAAATATAATAAGAAGCAAAAATTAATATCGAGGGTTTCTTAAAGCTAAAAATTTTCTTCCCTAATCTCTTTCGGATTTTCTTTTGCAAGGTAACAACAAAAATTTTCTTTCTTTTAAAGTTTTTTTTTTTTTTGTATAATACTTTTTTTCTTTTTTGGTTAAAAATAGTGGTATGCTGATTTTTGATTCCCTTTTTTTTTGTAGGGTAAATTATTGTTTTCCTTTTTGCAATATATATATATACATAGCTATCGGCCTTTACTTTTGACCCTCCTATGACCACTTTCTTTCTTTGCAGAAGGGTTATTCTTTACCTGGCTATAGCGGCTTTTGGTATCTACCTAGCTTCTTTATGGTTTACGGTGGCGCACCTCTTCGCTCCTTCCCTTATTTTCCTTTGCCAGAATCGCCCTGGATTTCTCGGTTTGCCGAAATGTGGTCGGGGTTACTTCACTGTTTAACCACAAAAAAAACTCCTTATTAATCCGCTTATATCGGATTCAATTTTCTTAAATTGTTTTACCTGTATTTATTTTTTTTTTATATATATCTTTTTTTTTTCTTTGCAATTTGCTTCAAACTTTATTTATTACTATAGTTTTAAATTTATTTTCCCTCGGGAAAGAACTTCACTTCTGGTGTCGGTGCGCACTGCTTAAAAATTTTTCAAGTAATGATCTAAAAAATATTTTCTTGCTTTCCTGCAATCTAACTCAACTGTTCGACCTTTCCCATTTTCCCATTGGTATTTTCCGCCAAATTAGCCATCTTTTATTTTCATCCGATTTTTCCAGAATTTCTTTTGGATACCTAACACTTTATCTACCTATCCTATTCTAATTTGGAAATAGTGATTTTCAAAATAACCGTTTTGATTGTACTTTTCGCATCCATGAATGAACACACAATCCCTGTTTTTGTGTTGTGTCATCATTCCCTTTGGGATTGCGAATTCCATCGAAAACAGCTGTGCAGCAATTGGTAGCCATTTATTTATTTCCTTTCTGCCGACCACACTCTATAAATTTTCTCCGATCATACAAGCAAACTCTAATTGATTAAAAAAAAACTCACGCAATTTTACAATACCTATGGAAACTGTTGCATTTGGGCATATATTTGATACAGGTATATTGGTTTTCATTAATCATTCACCATTTGCATAGAAATTTCCTTTCAGGTCCCCTTGAAAACTGCGTCGATATAACTTCGCCTCAATTTTCTTATTCCACTAACCAAACAAAAACTTTGGATTGACCGAATGGATTTTTATCCTCCCCACCAACGGTCCACGCATTGTGCAAAAAAAATATGTTTTTCCCCTCAGGCTGGATAGAAAGGAAGAAAACTGCTGGCTAACCATTGAATAAATTATTTAACCCGTGCAGGGCTGTATCCGAACTCCGCGCTAATACATCCCCGCAACAAAACTCCGGGTTTCATGAGTGTACTCATGGGGAACGGTGTGCGGGATTTCGGGCCCCCAAGAGCTGTTTACGTGGGGAACTCCCACTCCCTGAATGTCTCTAACGCCGGGCTTTACATCATCATGAGCCCTGTCTGTCCGGAAACTCTACTGGCCTCCTGTGCAATCTGTTTATTAGACATAAAACTCATCATCCTCGGAAACCTCACATCCTCTGAGAGTAATAGCCCACTGCTGAACTTTCACTATTGGAGAAAGGACATAGTGGCAAACCCATA
This sequence comes from Linnaemya tessellans, assembly GCA_951800035.1. Taxonomy (NCBI): domain Eukaryota; kingdom Metazoa; phylum Arthropoda; class Insecta; order Diptera; family Tachinidae; genus Linnaemya; species Linnaemya tessellans. Next base: position 29,821,602 of record OX637533.1, on the reverse strand, counting down.
TTATTTTATCATAAAAGATCATTTTAAATCGTCATAGGTATTATAACCCAATCAGCACAAAGTGCAATCAAATAAAACGAACGCCTACAAGCATAAGGCAAATTAAATTACATAATATCTACATTCTGTATCGTCAATTTCTTTATGTTTCTCTTACTAATCTCTCTGTACCTTTCCAGGTTAGATCTTTTCAATTATTCGCGGGCATCACCTCTATTCATCTTTCTTCATTTTGCATGGCTACTCTTGGATGTGAAGTCATCTCTCAGGTCACCTTTCTCCCCAGAGAAAGAACTTGAGAATCTATCATATTTTACGGGAAGTATTCATCATGATTTTGAAATATTAAGAGTTTACTTTGTGTCCTTTTTTATATCTTTCAGATTTCTTGGCTAATATATTAAAAAAAAAAATTGGGACAGCACTCACGTAAATATCACAGGATTATAAGATGTTTACTTATCTCTATTATTGCACAAGGAATGGTGGTATGTAAAACTTATTGGTTTCCTAGCGTTTTATATAAAATTACAGTTATCAGGTACCATTATGGACTATTATCAGGTATTCCTAGGGACTATTATCAGGTATTCCTAGGGACTATTATCACAGTTTGATTCGACTTAAAGGCTAAATTGCTATGCCTAGTAAAAGTGGGACAACACACAGATATTTATTATATAATTAACTAAAATTATCAGTCACCTACGCCCTACTATTGCACCTAATGTCGCTACGCGATATTTTGCGTTCTTAGCGATTTATACCTTTATATCTCTTATGTGATATACCCCTATCGTCTTCCCATCTAGAGTCTCTAACTCGTACAGGTTATTACCGACCGGTCGAACCACTCTACACTTCAAAAATTTCCGACAAAACTTTGAATTTACGTTCTTTGCAAAACTACTCTGCACCATGTTCCTTCGATATACTTCTTGCCCAGGCAAAAATTTAACTTTTCGGGCTCTTTTATTATACCTCTCGGCGCTTTTCTCGTAGGCTAGGTTCATATTGATTTTTATCTGGTTCCTTATTTCTTCCATATGTTCATTTGGCTTCGAAACTATCTGGTGATCTGTAATCGATTGCAGTTTCCGACCTAATTTGTACTGGGCCCCGCTTGTGTACATGTGAAAGCCAAATAGTGCGAAGAAGGGTGTAAATCCTATCGCACTATGGAATGAATTTCGCAATGCACAAGCTATTTCGGATAAATACAAATCCCAGTCTCTATGATCGTCCTTAAGATATGCTCTTATCGCTGCCAAAATGCTTTGATTAACCCGTTCTGAAGCGTTGCTACTCGGTTGATACACTGGTGTTCTTATGTGTTGTATTTTGTACGAATCAAGCATATTTTTAAATTTATTTGACACAAATTGGACCCCATTATCAGTGTGAATTATTTCCGGAACACCAAATTTATGGAAGACTTCCTGAACTAAAAATTCAATTACATTTCCAGCGGTAGCTTCTTTCATGGCTTTAATAAAGGTATATTTGGAGAAGTGGTCTAGAACAATAAATACGTAGCAGTTCCCACTTTTTGACCTGGGATATTTTCCTAAGAAATCCAAATACAACTTTTGAAATGGTCTATCCGTAGTCACTTGATTTCCTATTTCTGGTCTAAGATTTTGATTCGATGGTTTTATTTCTTTACAAATCTGGCAATTTCTTATGTACTCTTTTACCTGAGTGGGCATTCTAGGCCAATAAAAAAAACGCTTAAGGCGTTCTAAGGTTTTTGTAAAACCTCCATGAGCTGCTGTTGGACTTGCATGAGCCTTTTCAATTATGGGCAGCGAAATGTTAGGTGGAATCCATATTTTCCACTGGAATTCAGTTTCTCCTCCTCTGCTGAACTCCATTCTTTTATATATGACCCCATCTTCAACTTTCAAGTCTGGCAAACTGTGCTGATTTTCTTCTATATGCTTAATTAAATCTCTATACTCCTCGCTTTCAAATTCTGTGGTTTCAAAGTCAAATAAATTTTCGAGATTCAATTCCTCCACGCTTGTATGAACAGTCACCGCACGTGAGAGCGTATCCGCTACTACATTATCGGAGCCTTTTCTGTGCTCGATTTCAAAATCGAAGGATTGTAATTGAAGCGACCATCGTGCTAATCTTCCTGACAAATCTTTCATGGTCATCAACCATTTAAGGCTGGCATGATCGGTCACGATGGTAAATGGCATCATTTCTATATAGGGACGAAATTTCTTTACCGCCATTACAGCTGCTAAGCATTCTTTTTCAGTGACTGTATAATTTTTTTGGCAGCTATTTAATTTTTGACTATAGAATGCAATCGGATGTTCCTCCTTATTGTCGTTTAGCTGCGATAGAACCGCTCCGATTCCATAATCGCTTGCATCACACTGTATCCAGAACCTTTTTGTAAAATCCGCATGTCTCAGCACTGGGGCAGAAGTTAAAGCGTTTTTTAAACTCTCAAACGCCTGTATAGCTTCCGGAGTCATATTAAATTTTTTGGATTTTTTTAACCTGTCTGTTAAAGGAGCGGAGATGGATGCAAAATCTTTGATAAACCTACGGTACCATCCTGCTGTTCCCAGAAAACTGCGCACCTCTCGGGGAGTTCTTGGTACCCTTATTTCTTTTATTGCCTTTACTTTCTCGGGATCTGTCTTAAGACAACCGCCTCCAATAATAAATCCAAGATATTTCAATTGCTGGAAACAAAATTTCGACTTTCCCAGGCCTATGGTCAGGTTAGCTTTTTTTAAACATGTTGCTACTTCCTCTAATATTTTCAGGTGTTTTTCGAAACTGTCGGAAATAACTAACAGATCATCCAAATAGATGAAGACGTTTTCTTTAAGTCTCTGCGGGATGACCTTGTCCATGAGCCTGCACAAACGTTGTGCCGCATTACACAAACCGAAGGGCATAACTCGGAATTGATAAAGTGGTCGACCTGGTACGGTAAACGCGGTATACGGTTTACACTCCTCTTCCAACTCTATCTGCCAAAACGCAAATTTCAAATCGACACTACTTATGTAATAAGTCTCATCGATTCTACTTAGAATGCCATCAATGTTTTGCAGTGGGTAAGCATCTTTAATGGTAAGATTGTTTAACTTGCGGGCATCAAGGCAAAATCTATTCTTATTGGGTTTTCGGACGACTGTCGTCCTATTCGACCAAGGACCTTCACTCTCTTCAATGACGTTTAATGCTAACATGCTATCTATTTCTTTATACACAATTTCTTGCATAGCTGGCGATAAAGGATAGTGTCGGTCCTTAAAGGGAACCGCACTTTCTAATAACTTTATCGAATGTTTCTCAAGCGGAGTACACCCTAAACCATCTTTTTCAAATGTAGAAAAGGTCCCTATTACTTGATTCAACCTGTCTTGTTCATCAGAGTTTAGCAAGTGTGGACATAATCTATGGTCCTCTGTTACAAAATCCTCTGGTATTTCTTTCAGGTTTACTTCTTCCGCTTGAAAAATCTCTGGAGCTAAGCAAAATGTGGTCCAGAAATCCACCCCTAGATAAGCCTCCTGCTCCAAATCTGGACACAAGTAGAATCTTATCTTTCCTGTTTTTTTCCTAAAATGAACGTCTAACTCAATTTTCCCTAGCAATCTATGCCTCTGTCCGGCCGCTGTAGAAACAAACGAAAATATCGGAATAAATTCGCATCCTAAGCTTTCCATCAATTCTCTACAGTTTTTCCCTAGCACGCTCACGGATGCACCTGTATCCAGCAATCCTTTTAATTTAACATTCCCTATACCTATTTCGGCAAATGGCCTCGGATCCTCTTTCCGGCTGATGGATGCCACCGATTCGATGATTAATATTCGCTCTTTCCTTTTTTGTTCGAATTTCCGCCTTAATTTAATTATTCGATTTGAGACCGTCCTTTTATAGTTTATCGATTCATTAAAAATTCTATTTCTTACGCTATTATAATTATGCTCCCGTTCTTCGATACTATACGTGTGTCGCAGTTGAGGAACAAATTTATTAAATTGTTTTGCTTGTTTAATTAAGTTTATTGTTTTTGTTTCTCTTAATTTAGGGAGGTTTGCGGGTGGTCGCTTGAACGATGGTTCCCCGCAGTTCCTTCGCTCCTCCGAAAATACCGAGCCTTACAATCGGCGCAATTTGGCGATATGATGTTCCGCTTGCCGCAACCATAACAAAAAATTGCTCTTTCCTCTGAGGGACAAAAATAAAATACATGGCCCTTCTGATGGCAATTCCAACATTCCATCTGATTTTTGGCTATTGGACCGGGTGACTCTCTTGTTTGCAGTGCAGCTAAATCCTCGACATGACAAGTGGGATCTTCGTACAATTCATGCACTTGTCTTTGAAACTTGGTGTTCGTAGCAGTATAGGTATTTCTGGTTTCCTTCCGACAGAATACCTTTTCTGCTTCGTTACATTCTTGCCGCAACTCTTCAATCGACTCAACACTAATTGGGTAGACTCTACCTCTAATATCTTCTCTTAAATTTTTCTTAATCATTTTTATCATTTCTCTTTCAGAAACTGAAATGTTAAGCCTGGACCTCATTTGACTCATGATGAAGAAAAATGAATCGATATCCTCTCCAGGTTGCTGCTTCCGCTCTACCATGTCGCTCATTAGTTCGAAGCTTGACCGGGTGGATTGGTACTGCTTCATTAAGGCTTCTTTCAAAGTGGACCATTCTGTTACCAGGTTCGTCTGCACAAACAGCCAATACCACTTCTCGGCCACTCCCTTGACCAGCAAATGGAAATTGTCCATCACTTCTTCCCATGAAACCGCATACTGTCTTTGCAACCGTTCCACTCGGAACACAAAATCTTCCACGGCCAATTTCTTAACGTTGCCATCAAATTCAAGGCCCCATTTATCTATTCGCAGTCGTTGATATCTTTGAATTCTCGGCTCATTTTCAACTGACGCCCTTGAAGAATTATCTGCGCTTGTTGGTAAAGTTCGATGGAAACTACCCTCTTCACTCCTTTTTACCATTGGAACTATTTCGTCTAATAGCTTCTTGTTTTCCGACTGCGTATGTTGCAATACAATACTCATTTTCCCTACAGTGGCTGTTAATTCTGATATTTGCCTTTTCATTTCTACCATTTGTATTAAACTATTCTGCTCTAAGTTCAAAAGAGGATTCCTGACCGGTTGATACGATGCACCCATGGCCGCAGCGCTGGTGCTGGGTTTATCTGCCATGATGGTTGCCGATTTGTCCTGAATCTGCGCGGTTGTTTGGTTAATTGGTTGACTCATTTTCCTATGCTCTATACTAACTTTCTGACTTGGCGTATTTGTTTTATACGCCTTGCCAAACTCGAGCGGTGTAGATCGGTTCAAGTCGAATTGAGTCTCCCTTTCTCTTTTTCGGTCCCTTACCTCACAAGGACTTTTGGACATTCCCTAGCAAACAAAACAGATATCTCTATCACCCCCAAAACACAATTGGAAAGGCCTTATTTTGTAACAAAAAAAAAATAATTATGCCTATATACGAATTCTAACAAAAAAAATATATTTCTAAATGCCAATAAAGGTTTTTAAATTTTTTTTTTTTTTTTTTTTGTACTATTCTAATTTCTAGCTGCTATTTCACAAACACAAACTTTAGAGAATGTATGTATTTATTTCCAATTCAAAAAATTTTTTTTTTTTTTATTCTATATGTTCTTTAATTTAAATTCTTCTCTTTTTTTTTTTTTTTTTTTAGGTCTGTTACGGGTTTGGCATGAAGGATCGATTGGGGTCGGTTAATTTCACATTAAGAACAGATTTTAAATGTTATTCCGCGGTACATAAAACACATTACTTAACCACATTCTAATGTATTGTACAGGGTATCATATACATACTTTCATCCTCATGTTTTATCGCATGTGATGAGCTACATGAAAACCCTCTACATTCGGTGATTCTCGATACTGCAGACCCTGAGCTCTATAAAATATAAAATATAAAATTTATTACTTTGCTCCACCCAGGCGGCTACCGAAGTCATCTACCATTTCAATTTCACTGATTCTAACATTAATTACCAAACTATAGAAAACTACACTAATACAATGAGACACTGGCGTTCGCCCTATCTAAGCTATTATGTGCTTTCTAAAAAAAAACATTACTTTGGGATGGTGCTCTGACCAATGAAATTTGTTTCACTTGGTACTACCTTCGCAAGAACGTGCTTCGAAGTGCTACCCCGCGATTCCCATTTCATTATCAGTGAGCGTTCATTCTATGGCTATTACAAAAAAAACTATTAGGCTATTGTTTTTCATGTGTAGATATTATACATGATATTTAAAATATTATTTTGAACACTGCTTTGCAGCTTCAACGATTTCTAGCGGTTTTGCGCCATTTTGAGGTGCCAACTACGCTTTTTGATTGGGCGCCATTTATGTTACAACCGTAGAGACCAGTGAGGTTTCCGTCTAGCTCTTTTCCAACCGGTACACACATCTCAGAAGGTTCCACCCTCTCACTGGGTACGCTGCACATAAAAATTTTAAAAGGAAATAACAACAAAAAAAAATTTAAACACTATGCCATCACAAGATATACCACTTCATAACACTCCTTCTGTTCTTACGGTTCTTTTCATTTCAGGCGGATGTTGTGCCCTACTTCGCCCTCCCAGCCATGTCACACGCGGAACCAAAAGCTAATCTCTTGTGACCCCTAGAACCGGCCGACGTTCCCAAACCTAACTTACCTTCATGCCTTCCCCTTCTTTAAATTCTACACCCAATAAATCATCTTCTTTCCTTTCAGATTACAACATACATTCTTTATTTTCTAACAGAAATTTTCTTAAAACTAATTTAACTAACTTCATGCAATAAAAAAAATAAAAAAAATTTAAATCTTATTTCCTAGATAATACAAAAAAAACTAAATAAAGATTTGAGACAATAAAACAAGATAAAAATTAAAATTGTTTAGAAACTTTAACGTTATTTATTTATACCTTCTACGTTGCATAGATAAAACACCTTTCCCGCGATTGTGATCTCCGAACGACTATATTGATTACTGGAAAACCTTTTCTTTTTGTATCGTACCTGATATACCCTAACCTAAAGGAGCTCCCCAAAGTTTGATGGGTTCTAATCCAAGACAACACAAAAAAAAATTTTATTTATTTTAAATATATACTCCGCTGTTTACTTTGCAATTTAATAAAGAAAATGGCTGCCATCTACTGGGCAGTAGCTAATACACACCTAGTTTCCCGCACGTCTAGGCAACTTTTAGGCAGAACGAAATAAAACACGCACTATGCAACATACAATCACATATATAAAAATTAAAGTAAAATTGAAATATGAAAAATATAAAATATAATAAGAAGCAAAAATTAATATCGAGGGTTTCTTAAAGCTAAAAATTTTCTTCCCTAATCTCTTTCGGATTTTCTTTTGCAAGGTAACAACAAAAATTTTCTTTCTTTTAAAGTTTTTTTTTTTTTTGTATAATACTTTTTTTCTTTTTTGGTTAAAAATAGTGGTATGCTGATTTTTGATTCCCTTTTTTTTTGTAGGGTAAATTATTGTTTTCCTTTTTGCAATATATATATATACATAGCTATCGGCCTTTACTTTTGACCCTCCTATGACCACTTTCTTTCTTTGCAGAAGGGTTATTCTTTACCTGGCTATAGCGGCTTTTGGTATCTACCTAGCTTCTTTATGGTTTACGGTGGCGCACCTCTTCGCTCCTTCCCTTATTTTCCTTTGCCAGAATCGCCCTGGATTTCTCGGTTTGCCGAAATGTGGTCGGGGTTACTTCACTGTTTAACCACAAAAAAAACTCCTTATTAATCCGCTTATATCGGATTCAATTTTCTTAAATTGTTTTACCTGTATTTATTTTTTTTTTATATATATCTTTTTTTTTTCTTTGCAATTTGCTTCAAACTTTATTTATTACTATAGTTTTAAATTTATTTTCCCTCGGGAAAGAACTTCACTTCTGGTGTCGGTGCGCACTGCTTAAAAATTTTTCAAGTAATGATCTAAAAAATATTTTCTTGCTTTCCTGCAATCTAACTCAACTGTTCGACCTTTCCCATTTTCCCATTGGTATTTTCCGCCAAATTAGCCATCTTTTATTTTCATCCGATTTTTCCAGAATTTCTTTTGGATACCTAACACTTTATCTACCTATCCTATTCTAATTTGGAAATAGTGATTTTCAAAATAACCGTTTTGATTGTACTTTTCGCATCCATGAATGAACACACAATCCCTGTTTTTGTGTTGTGTCATCATTCCCTTTGGGATTGCGAATTCCATCGAAAACAGCTGTGCAGCAATTGGTAGCCATTTATTTATTTCCTTTCTGCCGACCACACTCTATAAATTTTCTCCGATCATACAAGCAAACTCTAATTGATTAAAAAAAAACTCACGCAATTTTACAATACCTATGGAAACTGTTGCATTTGGGCATATATTTGATACAGGTATATTGGTTTTCATTAATCATTCACCATTTGCATAGAAATTTCCTTTCAGGTCCCCTTGAAAACTGCGGCGATATAACTTCGCCTCAATTTTCTTATTCCACTAACCAAACAAAAACTTTGGATTGACCGAATGGATTTTTATCCTCCCCACCAACGGTCCACGCATTGTGCAAAAAAAATATGTTTTTCCCCTCAGGCTGGATAGAAAGGAAGAAAACTGCTGGCTAACCATTGAATAAATTATTTAACCCGTGCAGGGCTGTATCCGAACTCCGCGCTAATACATCCCCGCAACAACTTCTTAAGTGAATTCATAAGTCGGGTACAGCCATGCACAGTAACCGATAAAATAAGGGTTTACAACATTGCCGAACTGTATAAAAAATACTTTGAAAAGTAAAGTATACAAATATAAATGAACTGATCCACCAAAAAAGAACCTAGACCCCCATATACGTCGGACACTGCTTCCAACGGACAATTGATTTAAGACCTAATTCATAAAAAATATTTTATCTTTATAAACTGCCAGAAAATTGTCAAAAAACAAGGTTATAAGCATAAAATATTTTTTATGCATTACAGTCATACCTAAATACGGGCGGAAAGCGGAACGTTTTTTTCCGCTGAGCTTTAACGCTGAAATGCCATACCTAAACAAAAGCGGCAACGTTATGTCAAAAAACAATAAAAACAGGGTTATCAAACAAACAAATTAAAACAACCCCGATTATTTTAACAGCTGGACGGACGACATTTGTGATTTTGTTATTGAAATTTTGTACAAATTACAAACGTGCATACATATGTGTGTATATAATCATATTGCAAATATTTTCTTATCTCCATTTTCTAATACGAAATGCACAAAATTTTTCTTTTATTATTTATTTCACTTTTGTAAATTTTTGCTTTTTTTCTCTGGTTACAATTGTTTTCTTTTGCAACTAACTTCATTAGAAAACGCTCTGTCAAAATCGGATTTTCCAATAGCACAGCGTTGCCGCCGCGTTTTTTCGGTATGCTCCATACAAAATGTATGGACATGAGAACTTTTGACAGTTAAAAAACGCTTAGGTATGGCTGTTAGATATGGCTAGACGCTTTAGGTATGGCTGTTAGACCTTTATAGTATTCTATAAATTTATATTTTAATATAGTTCCATAAATTCACTATCATCTCAAATTTTGAAATGAAAGTATTGAAAGTTTTACTATGTAGAAAACATATAAGCAAAAAAATAAAATTAATGTGTACAAAAATATACATAAAAACATTGAACAAAGGTGCATAAAAATTATAAAAGAATGCCTTCGAAACTTTAGCTTTTTAAAGAAAACACATAAAGTCGCGAAAAATATTTGCACAAAAACATGAACCAGGAACAATCTTCTGAACACCAAGGTTTGAAACAGTGGTTTTGGCGTGCGAACATACTAATCTATTAATCTTTAAATGCCGTATTCCTTCCTCGTTTCCATTAAAAAAAGGTTTATTTTGTAAAATAACACCCAATTCACACGATGAATTTTATGACGTCTAATTTTATTAATTCAATTTTGAAATTGGTTCCAAAAAGGTTTTGCGTTCATACGATGAATTTGGTTTTCATGTCTATTTTTATTTTTTGTTATTGTTTCACATGTATATGACCTGAAAAAAAAACAGAACAAAACGTAACAAAGAGAATAGGTATTGTTGATGTTAAGAGAAATATGAAAAAAAACATGAAATCAGAAATCAAGTAATTTTTTCTAGTCATTCATCGTGTGAATTGGGTGTAATTCGTGAGAGTAAACATTGGAGATGCCACACTTTCTAAATTTGCGAATTAACCCCCAAGAAATCGTGTATGAGAAACATTCACGATAGAAAATTTAGAACTTTTTTAAACACTTTGGAACATAATCGGTTCATTTCACTCCAACAATAGTTAATGTTCATCAACAACATTGAGATTAATTGTTTTTAAATCATGACCAATAATACCTGCAGTATTTGGCTTGCTTCAAAAGCAGTTCCTGGCAGCAGTACAACCGGCGAAGAGACATGGCCAGCCTCGACACACAGCATATTGGGAAATTCATCATCCCCAAAGTCACCAATCTCTCTGGCTTTATCAATCCATGGATTCCAAATGACTGTATCTGGAAAATTGTATTTGTGTATGCGCATTTTACGGCCCGATACAACATTCGTTATAATATGTTCTTGAGGCGTATGTTGATAAATGCGGTCGGTCCATTCATTGACCGTCACAACTTCTCGTCCCTCTTGATAAATAGCACCATCTCGAGTCTAGGGATATACAAAAATTAACTTTAATTAAAAACTGTTAATACACAAACCTTATCCATAAAGGTACAACCATGCAGTCCAGTTATTTGACAACGTCTAACATCAGGAACTTTTAAATACGTATGCAATAATAGATTAAATGTAAGCGCTAAGTCTTTACTAGGATTGTAGACACCTATATGGAAGTGTAATTCTTTTTCACGCAATATCAAACGATACGTGATTCGAAATCTGTAAAGCCAAGTATTATATTTTACTCTTTCTTTTCTTTTCATGACTATTTACTGATAGTTCCACATTGAGCGGGTGAATTCATTGTCCATCAAAGAAAATATAGCCTCTACATCACCATTATGCAGCCTTTCCGGTGGTCGCTCCAGATTCCAACGCGTTATGCGTGCGAAGCCATGTTGAGCACCAAATGTCCATGGACCGAATTGAGCTGTTGAGAAGAAAGTAAAATATTATTGAGAAGGTTGTAACAAGAGTCAACTACATTGTGCAAAACTTACGGAAGACGAATGGTATGCCGCCGCGTATTGCCTTTTTCCCGTCAAATGACGCCAATTTGCTGGAAATAAACATATAAATATTTGTTAGACTGTACTTTTTTACCAACTTTATTATTCATAGTAAGAGTAATTAAAAATTTAATTTATAAAATTTAATTTTCATTTTTATACTGTTACTAGAGTAACCCTGGCCGCGTTGCTGGACAATACAATAACAGACATTTACGTCTTTGTATTAAAAATTAAAATTTCTAGAAAGAATAATTTTATTAATTTTTTTTTATGCAAAAGATTTTAATTTTAACTAGAAGATTACAAATCAGTAATTAAAATATGTCAATGCTCGCACTGTAAACTTAAATGACAACCAACAAACACACAGAGATTAAATAAGTGAAATGACGCGAGCAAGCAGAGCCTTATACCGACAAAATGTAATTATCATAAGAAAAAACATACATTTTATATAGGGAAAACACACCATCATAAAAGTGCGCGTATAACGCATATTCGTAGAAATTTTTCGATGTTTTTTTTTTATAAACCATCAGTGAAAGTAGACATTTCCAACGCATGTACTCGTTTGAAAATTGGTTGAGTGGTTCTCGAGTTATAAAATCACGAACATAGGACAACTTATTTTTATATATATATATATATATATATATATATATATATATATATATATATAAAGAAAAAAGATAGAAAAAGGTTCATTTACTGCCGGTAAGCTGCGGAACCATTGATTCGATTTCTAAAGTTCTGTCAACAATATGTTAAATGGAACCGTTCCATCGGGCATAGAATATTAAAGTTTTCAAAATAGGGTCAAGACCGGTGAACTCCCCACACCCAGTAAATATTTAATATCGTTTATGTAGCGATATATTAAAGGAAGAATACGAGTATATAAAGTAAAAAGTAAATCGAGAAGTTAGTGGTTTTACACCTTTTGAAAAAATCTAGCTTTACTAAATCTCGACGTTTCGACATCCTAGAAAGCTTCCGACTACTCCTGAGTGGTTATGTCTCCGACTACTCCTGAGTGGTTATGAACTCCTTATAACCTTGGAACGGTTCATTCAAAGAAATCTCAAAAAAAACGAAGAAAAAATTTTATTCCAAATGAGGTTTTTCGGAATAACTTTTAAGCGGTTTTACCGATCGATTCTTGACGTTGAAAAACTACGTCGAACGCCATAAACGGGGTCAAAATCGGTTAATGGGTTGCTTGAAATATTGAGAATGAAAAAATTCGAAAAAACTCCGAAATCATATTATCAATTATTGTTCTCTATTCTTTTATATTTACACGGGAATCGGTTGATTCATTCAAAAGTTTGAAAATAAAAATAATAGTGTTTTGTCAAACTTTTATTGGACCACAGTGCTCGAAGCTTTACGGTTGAAATTAACCGGTAATCGTTTTCTATATTTTTTTAAAATAAAGACCAGGAGTAGGGTCTGTACACCCCAGAAGCACAATTTTTGCTTATTTTAAACTATCCAACTGTGAAACTTTAAACATTGATAGATCTGAATCTAAAGGGAAAAAAGTTGTATATTTCTTTTAAAACGTATAGCAAGCAGATCTAACAGGTCTTGATGGAATCTATACATACATATACGAGTATATAGCAAAAGTTATTATTATGCAACATTTCTATGTGTATAATAAGTGGACCCACGAAATAGTGGTGCTGCGATTCCAAAAATAAAAAATTAGCTAATTTTTCGGTAAACTTAAGTTGTATTTAAAAATGTTTTCAGTTTTGAAAAAAATATTATATTTGCTATCTAATTGTAACGAAAGACAATTAAATGGTAAGAAAATTGCCGTCAAATTACCGATATTTTCTTTCATGAACAGCTGCTTTAAAAAATTTCCAAGTAAACGTGACCTGCAGCATGTAAACAAACTATGAAAACCACATGGCAGTATGAGAATCTTAACTTGAATTTAAAGAGACCTGGTAGGACACTTAAGTTGTATTTAAATATGATGGGCGAAAACGAATTTTGTATTTAAATACCATTTAATTTTTAAGTCAGAAACTGGGGGTAAGACTCATATTCATAAATGGAACATTTCATTCAGCACATTTTCATTTAAATAACTTGAACCTTTTGTGTTGGCTAATAGTAATACTCATCATTAACTTAATTTTCCAACCAACACAGAGCTGTTTTCGGAGCTCGGTACACTTTCATTTTCAGTACTCATGTGTATATTTGATTATCCTATAACTTGTACCTATGTTTTCAATATTTTTACAAACTATTACTTATGTACTTTTATAGCGCTATACGTTTTTTTTATCAAAATTATTTGTTCTGAGCTTTAGTTTTTAAAACTAAAGTTTCGTTTCGCTCGTAGAATATTCTTCATACCATTTTTAAAATTAATCATTTCAGTTCAAATCTAAAATACACTGATTTTTTGAGAAGCAACATCACAAGATAAAACTTCAAAAGAATCTTTTATCTACATGCGCATACATACTTGTGGAGGTGTGTGTGCGTGCATTAGACTGGCCCAAGAATATATGAAATCTTGAAATGTTTCATGGCTCTATTGCCGCAACTCTGCCAATATTCCATTTATCAAAACACGTTTATAAACAGAAAAACTTATGAGGCATCGTACTATATATAGACTTTTACCATTACACTTAATGCTAACATTAAGTATGTACGAAAATAAGACATATACATATTTAAGATTTATAAATTGTGCAACTCTACAACGAAAACTTTTGTTGTAATTATTTTATTGCTATTATGGTGTTTGGCATAGATAACGGAAAATTGGCAGAAACAGATGTTGACATGATCAGACCGTGTCATTTAATCACCTCTACATCAGGCATGGTAAAAGCTATTTTCAAAATTGTACTGATTTATTTAACAATCATACTTTTTCACCCCTAATTGTATTAATAAGCTATCAATATTTCATTATCAATTTCCAATTATATAGAAACCATATTAAAGATCAATTTGGGTGGATGAAGTAGCAAAGTTATTAAATTCCTTACGGAAAATTACCTGATTATTATTCACACAGTTCTCAAACCTTGTCTCTTTATTTACAAAACAGGGGCTCTAGGCTGTCAATAGCAGATGAGATTCAAGATTATAAGAAAATGTTCAATATATCAGTCGCAAAGCAGCTCTGAGTCAGTGAACATCAAGCCTCGTTGGCAATTATTTTTTAAGTGCAGCCAGACCACTGATCGTTTATTCTCTTTCGAGAGTTTTGCGTCTCACTCGCACTAGTTAATTTCAACACCTCAGATAACTGTATAGTTTTACAGTTCTTCTGAGAAATATTCCGTGGTTCACTACGTTGCTACTTCCTATGTGAAGACATAGGTCGCGTACAGTCAGTCACATAACGGAAAAATACCGGTTAACAACATCGCCGACATATGGTCTTAGTCACTCGGTCGGCATCTGTGCACCAATACTTTGCAAATTTACTTTGTAAAGTATTCTACGAAGGATAAGGATGTTCAATATATGTTTATTAATATGGGACGGTCATATTAACCATAATATATTGAACCACCATGTGATGACCAAGTAAGAGTAGATTACAATAATTGTATTAAATCGAAAAGGTTCAAAAGGTCGTTGTAGCATGCCAGTGCAATCGCCGTGGGTGCGATTCCCGCCGGAGAGTAGATGTTTTCCGCAGACAAGCAAATCGCTTTGCGGGCTGTATGTATTTGTTATTTTAAAAAATAAAATAATATTGTCCTCGAAGTTAATCTTCAACATCTTGAGGGTGCTGTTGGCTGAAGTAGTAGAACACGAGACTATGAAGGGGAGGGTCCTGAGTTCAACACCGCGCTGAGTCATGAATATTGTATTGAATTCTTCTGATCAGCATTAGTGAATGGTTGTGTTAGTTGTTGCCAACCTGTTTCACTGAACATAATTGGCAGCGACCGACACGATCATGTACTAAAAAGCAGAGTAACAACAGCATCCTCCTTCGTCGGTCCTGTATTCTCTAACTCCTCATCTTTCTTCATCTGTCCCCTCAATACTATCCCCTCCTTTCTAGTTACGGCGCAGTGGTCCAATATAAAAAAAAAAACATTATGACTCCGAATGCAAACATTTTACCATGAACTTGATTTTCGGAAAAAAATATTTTTGGGTCTTGAAACATTTTTTCGTCTGAATAACATTGTAAAGCGTTAAAGAGATTTTCCCATGTAACGTCAGCATCTTTCGCTTAAGAAATATTTGAAGAGACGGGAAACATCACGGACAATAAATACGAATTTTAAATTAGAAGTGTAAATATTTTAATATAGTACTAAAAATATTATCGGAGTATAAATTCCATTGGAAAAAGTACAAAAGTACTGAATTTATTATCTCTGCTCTACATATCGAAATATTTGTTTTAAGTAGAACCCACTCAGGGGATGACTCCCATTTATGCAGTGCATTGCGCCAGAACTAGAAAGGAAGGGATAGCGTTGAATAGACAGACCAAGAAAGATGAGAAGATAGAGTATTTTTTAAGCTTTTTTAACCTTTACTTCGATGGCTAATTTTTTCTAAAGGCCCGTCAGGGTATGGTGCTATTGTTCTGCTCTTATTACACGATGGTAGGCTGATGTAAACTAACTAACTAACCATGCACTAATGCTGATCAGATGAATACGACAGAATCGAACTCGAGACTTTCGACTTCATAATCTCAGTGTTAACTATTTCTGCCAATAATTTTCTTCTAAGTTGGAGGAGCACAGTTTGCCTTCTGGTTAACATAATCTTATGGTTATTTCGAACCAGTATAAAACAGTTCAGGCGTAACCGATTTCAATTATTCGATTTATCAATACATACATATTTACGATTAGGCGGTCTGGTAGAGCCCATGATATTAATGTTCAACATTTTGGACCAGTCTAATACGCACACATGTTCATGTAAAAGATATGATATGATTATAGCTTGTGTGTATGTATAAAGAAATGGCTACATAGTCACACGTACATACATACATATGTACATACATAAATGCACATTCAATCAAATATAAAGTGTTGTGAAAAACTATTCCAGACATTAAGATATTCCGCATATACTCGTACATATATTTTTTTTAACATTAAATAGTTGTACACTTGCACAGTAATATTAACTTGGAAAAAAGTGTCTGGGGTTTTTGTTTCTTGTTTTGTTATTCCTTACAAAAAAATTCTCTTTTGAAGTTTAAATGAAGTAAAAGTTTTTATTTGCTTTCATCAAAATCATCTACTATAGAAACTGAACACACACATACACGTATGAGCAAGAAATGAACAGTGTTGTGCAAAATGGAAGTAAATAAAGTTATATTTCTTTAATAATTAAGACATTTAAGGCTATTTTCCTTTTAAATATGCGAACAAATGAACTCGAGCAGTATCTTCCAAAATTAAATGAAAGACACGAAATATCTTATAACATGTTATTATAATGTAGATTTAGAAAAACATTACACTTATGGATGATCGCTTCCCAATATTTTAAATTAATTCAAACGCAAAATCCTTAAATATCTCGATAAATGAAAAAATTAAATTTCAAATATAACTGCTCATATGTGTATTCCACAATGGCCAATATAGTACATATGTATGTACATAGTCAGCAAAGTCGGTTCGTTTTAAAAACAACTTTAAATTAGAGAAATATGACGACGAATCTATAACACTGCTCAGCAGCAAAATCCTCCTTTAAATGAAACTATGTGGACTATATGGATTTTGATGCGCTTTCAATTTTTTTCCATCAGGTCGGAATTTTTGATGTGTAAACATCTATACGCTGTGGGTAAAAATATTTTTCACAATACAATCACAAATTTAGAGTAAGATCAAATCGGTGTGAGCTATGTATGAGTGTATTAGTGTAACCTTACGGACATCAAGAAGTACAGAGAAACTTAACAGCTGCATATAAACACCATCTAGTGTGCAATGGCATATAATTGTACTTGCTAGTACTTCAAACTTAAAACAAAAATTTTCATTGCTAGATGTTTACACATCTCCCCTGTGATCGGACTCACATTGATTTTTTTTTATAGGCGTGACAGTATATATATATATATATATATATATATATATATATATATGCTTTTTTTAATGAACTAACCATTAAAATTTGCTATAGCTAATTTTGTCAGTGTGTGTACGTGGCTGTACAGTGTTGTATAAATTATAAACAACATTTCCTATCCATATGATAGGAATAACTACAGTTTTGTATTATGTATCATGATTGTCAAAATATGTAAAGTTTGAGTTCAGGTGCCTCACATTTTGTAGGATTCTTCCATTATTCATAAGAAAATCTGGACCACTTGACCCAGTCTTGCATTGGATTGGTACTTGGATTGGTATTTCATGGAGTAGTATGGCAACTAGTATATTTCATTACACCATAGAATACCCATATGTGTTACTTTTGAAACTACTCCATTTCATCACATCATGGAGTACATAAAGGGATTAATGTCGTAACTACTTTATATTGAAGAATATTCAAAGTAAAATTCAGAAACGGAAAATTAAGATGATCTTTGAATTATTACCGACTAAAAAGTTATATTCTCATATTAAAATGTATTTGAAATCTATTTTAAGGAAAACCTGTATGAAAAAATTTTTAATAACATACATTTCAAGTTCATGTTAAATTTTGTGAAAATTGGTTAAAATGTCTTGTTTCATTTTCAAATTTCTGAACTTGTTTTTTATATTTTCCGATCTTGCATTATTTATCAAAATATGTTTAATAAGTTAAGTTAATTTATTGAGCCTTGTTTTGTATGATAATAGGATACGAAAGATGTGTATAACAATTTTGAAATATTTAAGATTGAAATGTAATGTCTTAAAAACTATGTTATGAATATTACAGTACCAAACTTAACATAAGAAGTAAACATTAAAAAAAAACATTTTTTTAAATTGACAACGCATTTGTTCCCGATGCTAACAATTTCGTGAGTGTATAACTCAATATGTTTAATATATAAAAGATCTATAAAACAGATTTTCACACAAATTTTTGCAAAAATAAATTTTTTGTAACACAATTTTTTCAAAAAGGTACACATGTATTTCTAATAAATATGTTTTATAAGGAATATCAAAAGAAAAAAATCTTAAATTGAAAGCATTTACAAAAAAAAAAAATTACTAAAATAAATTGCAAAAAAAAATTTACATATTTATTTCTAACATATTTTTTGTACCTCTTTTAATTTTTTGTAACACAATTTTTTACAAAACATTTATTTCTAACAAATACGTTTTGTACAATACACATTTCTAATAAATATGTTTTTTAAGAAGTAAAGATGCTTCCGAAGAAGCTTAAACCGCATGCATTTACAAAAAAAAAATTAACTTGCTAAGAAAATTTATAATTAAAAAAAAACATGAAGTTAACTTGCGAGTTATTTCCAGTTTTCACCAGATCTCGACATTTTCAGTTCCTAGGAAGCTTTCGTGACTACTCCTGAGAGTGTGTCAGTGTGACTGACCGATTCGAATTGGTAGATTTTGAGAGGTCTAAAAAAAAATTTTTTTTCCAAATCTGGTTTTCTTGGAATAACTTTTAAACGGCTTTACCGATCGATTCCACAAAATAAGCAGATCTTAACACCGAAAAACCACGTCGATTGTTACTAACCGGATCAAAACATTTTCATACTTTTGTTGAGATATCGTGAACAAAATAAAATCGAAATCATATGTCTTGTCAATTATTGTTCTCGAATCTTTTATAGGACTCGAAAAACTGCATCAATCACCTCTAATCACGTGAGAATAGGTTGATTCATGCAAAACTTATACACGTTTGAAAATAAAAATAATAGTGATTTTAGCGGGAAAGTGCAAGGATGCCCTTTAAGGTCGACCGCTTTCCATATTTTTTAATAGATATGCCGATTTTTGTTTATCAAAATCATCTGGCAGTCCTGGTTAAGAGCATGTTTATCTATCCAAGGACTGTACTGAGTTCAAAAGTACTTTTTAAGTTAAAGGTCAGTACCATCACCAAAATTTCTATTTGCCAATCACTGATATGAAAATACGCTGAAGAATTGCAAAATATGCATTGTTCATAACAATATTTTTGAGAATATTAAAAATAAAAAATATTTACTTCTCTTAGAATACCTGAATTAGACAAGATTTAAGGAAATTCACCTCAATAAAAATTATATGTATGTATGACTTAATGCTGCAATGAAAAATATCTTCTTTAAACAAGCCAGCTACACACATACATAGTACATGTTCTATCCTAATAACGTGTATAAAAATAAAGGGAAGTTTGAAATATCATTAAATCCAACAAAAACAGAATGAATATACCAACTCGTATAAAAGAACACAGTACCTACTCATGTATTCAAACTCATTCCTTGTATATTTAAAGTACGAACACATTTCTTTTCATTTTGTGTTTTTCCCATTAATCAGTTACTGCTTTTTGAAAGATTTTGCTACAATTAAGAAGGAAGTAAAGGAACAATTTCGTTAAAGATCGTGATTCATTATCCTAGACAGTTGCACGATTCATTCACAGGAATGAACATCTGTTTCCGAAAGCCGTTACACTTTCTTTCACACTACTTATTTGTATATTTTTGTTGGTCACCACTTATTAGGTGGCTTAGCTGAATATGATAACAGTTTTATTTATAAAAATTTTATTAGAAAATTGCGTAGGAGAACTGCATCAAACCGATGGTAGCACACTTTTAATCCCCGTGCTGCTCACATTAAACTAAGTTTAACAAAGGTCGTGTTTTTTGAGATGTAGATTAAGTTTGAACTTAGTTTAACGTAGTCTGAAAAACTGGCGAAATTTGATTTTGTTATTATTTCATTAAATACCAGCATTTTAAGCAAAACTAAACTGTTCCGTGAAAGTTTTACGTGCGATCTTGGTAATGGTGGCACAAATCTGTTTTCAGATTAACTAAAACTTTAACTGAAATGTCAAAGACTTAGCTTAAATTAATGCTATTTCTCATTAGTTTCAATTACGAAAATTGTCACATATTCGGGTAATTTTTTTACACTTAGCGGAAAGCTTCTTAGCTCTTCAAAATTTTGTTTTATTTATTTATACACATTCCAGAGTCCATTAATGCCAAACGAAATTCGTGGTTTTAAGAACTTTAAAATAAAATTCAATTCTGACTTCAAATCGCATACGAGTGGAACTAAGAGTCAGTAGGGGATCATCTCATTTGCTCTGCTAGTGTAAAGTACTAAAGTTGTTGGTAATAGATGTAAATACATATCAGCACTGACGATGAGAGTGTGTGCTGTCGGCTGAAATAGTTAACGCGAGAATATGAATCGGAGACCTCGGAGTTTGACTCCGCGCTCAGTGACTAATATTCTGTAGAAATCTCTGATTAGCATTAATGCATGCTTGTGTTAGATGTTGTCAGACTCTTTCAGTGATGAAGGCATAGCATTGGTCACTGAACATGACTGGCATTGATTGACAATATCATAGACTAAGAGCAGAGGAACAGCACGCCCCTTCGTCGGCCCAAAAAATTAGCCGGCGGAGTAAAATGTTTTCAACAGGGGTTTTTTACCGCACTCATTGTATGGCCCCTACATACTTATTCAATGTATAGCGGCGGAATTGTAGTTAATTTTTCCATTTATTATAAAGACTGATCAAAACATAAAGCACGATCAAGTTTTTTTTAACGTCAAGTTTTTTGTCCAACTTAATTTGATACTTCTTTCTTTCTGCGTTTGAGAAATTCCAATGGGAGGTACACAATTAAAAGCAAGTTACGATTGCTGAAGCCTTTTACGAATAAGCGCACCCAAATCAAATATCTTAGTGGATTCGATAACAAGTAGAGTTGCAGCATTTGAACGGCAATTATGCTCGTCGTGGCGATGTTAACTGGCTGTCACGATCATGTGATTTGGTACTGTTGGACCTCTAGTTAATGAAATCTGGCAGCCTGTACAACATGACATGTGCGGAATATATTATAAGAGCAAACCATTAGTTCCTTAAAGGTTCTGTTTCACAAAAATCGTGCACAAACAAATAAACAACTACATAAATGCATACGTACTTATACATATAGCAGGTTTAAAACTTTTTTGTCTCCAATTTTTATGATCCTAGATGCGATAGTTTACACACATGTACACAAAATACAAAAAGGAATAGCTTAACATATACATACATACATACATCTAAGCCTCATCATAAAAGGCGGGCAGAAATTGCCGTTAGTAACTAAAGGAAAAGAAAAAATATTGAGTAAAGCGAAAAACCTTATAAACAACTACAAAAACAGCAGCAAATACGAAATGCAACAGCTAGAAAAAGTTCTACGCCATGTGGAGCCATATCGAATGCTGGCAACAAAAATAAAAATAAGAAAAGATTTGAACTAAAGTTCAAACAAAAAAGCTTCCAAACGTGAAATACAAAAACTTATGAGAAAAAAGCGCCTGAAAAGCAAGCAGAACCACCAAACACAGCAACATGGTAAAAACAGCAACAACCCGTCTCCGATAAAAAAATCTAAAACTGCAGAAAAAACAAAACGAAATTAACAAAAAAAAAATACCCCGAACTACTAACAATAGGCAACACACAACTGCGACATGAGTAGCAGGACCAAACAACATTGCCGCATTCTACTCATCATCAACTCAATTGTGCTGCGACCAAACAAAAAATTATAAACATCCATATACCACATAGAAGAAGAACTACACAGGATTGCACTAGAACGCGTTGAAAATGTAGGGCCAAAACCAAAAGCCAAACTATGCAACCAACCAGCCAGCCAGTCAGTCAGTCAACCACATGAAAAGCACAATTGGAAATAAAAATAAGTTTGTATATAAATAAGTATGAATACAACAACAGCAACCATTATATCCAACGCTAGTAGTATATGGTCAATAAATTTCATCGATTGGTATAGAAAAAAATGACAAAGCGCGAAAATCCATTCATAAAAACTAAAAGCCCACCGAATAGTTGTTGTATTCAATACTTCTAAACTTCGGCTGATGCGATTCAGTTGACCATGTGCTTAAAACATCTTCAACGCCAGTTAGACAATAGAAAAATAGCGGAAGACATACTGACCAGTTCAAACAAATCGTTGACGAAATTTGCCAACAAATTGGCAAAAATCATGCAAAATCACACAAGCAGCAATTTTTTCCAAGAACATGCTGTCTCATTTTATGACATCGCAAGGAAACACAACATTGTGTACTAGTGGCAAAGTTTGTTATTTTCGTATATTACGTTGCGCGGCATTGCCTTCCAAACCGTATATTTCTAGCATTTTTGACAGCACAAAGCGATACCAAAATATGCCACAGTATCTTCCCAGCCTTATGCTGGGTACTGGTACAACTATTTTGTTTGTGTAAAATGTTTTCATATTGTCCAAGACATCTGACTATAGGTCTGTTCGTTTACCCCAAAATTTTTGCAAATTTATACTGGATTTTACTGAAATGTGTTCGTTTACACAAAAATTTGCAAAAGAGAGCATGAAATGAGAGCGTAAAATGACAGTTACTGAATGAGAGCCTGCAAATTTTTACTGGACAAATTTTTGCCAGTAAAATCCAGTAGAAAACAAAAAACATATGATTCATACATTTCGTAATGAATTAATAATTGATAAAATACATTGCATCAAGTACCCAAAACATTATTCATATACTGGACAGTCAAAACAAACCATATTTTACAACTCTAAGCTATTTAGTGATCAGCTGTTTTAAATAACCTTCAAGTTTTTGCAATTTTTCTGTTCGCGTCAGTGTTGTCAGATTAGGGGGTTTCCCCCTAGATTTAGGGGGTTTTCTTCTATTTAGAGGCAGATTTAGGGATTAATATTCTTTAGGGGGAAATTTGGGGGTAAGAAAATTTTAATTAGGGGATTTTTAGGGGATTTTCAAATTTATAGTTTGGTACATAATAGTACATAATTTAACAACTGAGCATGTCGAAGATGTATCGAAATGACGATTTTGAAACTAATCACGCAAATACAAACATTAAAACATTTTTCTCGTTAAATCAATTTTGTTGGTTTTCCTTGAACTGCAAAATATAAATTTTAAAAACTTGTTCATCTTTACAATTTATTACCAATATTCCAAAAAAGGATAACATATGTATATAAACAAAAATATAAAAAGGAGTGGGAAGCAGATCAACACTTTAAGGGTATTGTATTTTTAAATAAAATTTTAAACACAATAAATGCAAAATTAAATTTCAGATTGGTTAGCCCATGTCCAGGGATACAACTACAAAGCTTTATGCAAATCTTGTAAAAGCATTATGGTGGCTAACAGGAGACCTTATTGCACACCAAAATACGAAAAAACATATTGGATTTGCATTCCAAACAAAAGAAGTACATGTACCCGTAACAAACTTCCTCCAGCCGTCTCTTACAAAAGAAAGAAAGATTGGAGATATATATTTTTGGGGGCTTTTTATAAAAAAATAAAATAAAAATTTGGGACTTTTCGCGTAAGAATGATGGTACCTCAATTCAAATTTAATAGAGATAAGAATGATGAAACCAAATTACTACTTAAACTTTTCTGCTTTAGGGGTTTTTTTTAAGAAAAAGTGTAGAATCTAGGGGGTTTCTATATTTTTGTGGGGGGGGGGAAGAAAAAAAATTATCTGACAACACTGGTTCGCGTACTTTTTTCAGCAAGAGCCGGTCCTGAGAGTAAAATTTTCAAACTGAGCAAAATTTATTCAACTACTGGATTTTACTGGAAAAGTAAACGAACAGACCTCATAACATCAAGAAAAGCATACCTTTACAACAGTACTACTTCCAATAACCAAAAGCAGCATAGTGTGGCAACTCTATAAAAGGCATACTGTAATAGGAAGAGAGTATAATAAGAATAAAAGCAGCTGAAGTCTAAAAACTTGGTCCTTTTTATTTAAAAGGATTTAATGTGCTACAATAGTAAAACTTGACCGATTTTTTGCAGGGTAGTGCCTTGACCGTTATTCACCATGATTCTATCTCTATTTGTTTACAATGCTGATTTTTGTTATTGTAAAAAGCAATGGTGCAAAACCACATGCAACAAGATGAAAAATGTTTACACTGAGATGGCCTAATATTTGGGTCCTGTAGTAAATAAAGATGAGTAAAAAGTAAAAAACATATGTAATGGCGGCCGAAAATGTAAACAACTTTTGATACTATGGAAACAGTTTAAGAGTCAAAACTAGGCTGTTTTCCATTTCCGCTTTTCTGGGAATTACATGCTGGAATTCCCGATATTAAAAGGGGTGGTAATTTCTATGATATTTCTCATATTAATGTGGAAAACGAAGTTCTTATAAATATCACTGAAGTTTTAGCTTCAACAAGGAAAATTGTAATTTTTCAAAAATAAAGAAATTTGCCTTGATTTTAGGGGCATAGCACGGTGAAACTCGATGGTACCTATGATTGAAATATTTGTTTTATTGTTTTGTTTTTTCGTTTAAATCAATAAAAGAGCATTTAATTGTTTCGAAATGGGAGATATATTAGACGATATGCTTCGGATTTTAAAGCCAATTAAATGAGTAGTTGATGAAGCCTTGAGAAGAATAAGAAGTACGAACTTATCAACAGCTGATGCTATACAAAAAAAAATCAATGAGTGTTCGAACTCACGGGCGATGTGTTAACACCTTTTTGTTTATTTATTTTATATTAAACCCACAAAAAACAAAGAGGATGCAAAGCAACAGACAAATGTACATACATACATTAGCCCAGTTCACAATCTCGAGCAAGTAGTCTAGCATCGTAGCATGAGCAAAATAATTGTACTCTACACCAACAAAATACATTGAAAATGCTCTCAAATATTTTCTCAATTTGCAAATGCTCTAATGCAAGACCATTTGCACAGGATTGTGAATTGGGCTATTGTTATGTTTGTACATAAGCTACATACGTTGCTGTCTTGCTATCTCATTTTTATATATGTACGTATAACCACGTCACTATTCTCTTTGCTATGCATAAGACAAAACCGAAGATCAACATAAAACACTTTTTTAATATTACTCCAAATTAATACTCCGAATTAAAACACTTAAATCTCCGCTCGCCAATATCGGATCGCCTTAATTTTTGGCCTAAACTCTTCGTCGAAACCCGCACTAGCGTTTTAATCCAAAAATTAATAAAATCGGCCATGAATTTCCGGAGAAAATCGCGTGAGAAAATTATATGAAAATCGCCCAATAATCACTTTCAATACCGACTGCCAAGCAACGAACAAACAAACTCTTACACTTGCGTATGTATTGAAACTGATAGTTTACTGCCCTAGAGGCGCGCGTATAGATGTTAACACATCAATAATATAAACATATGTATTTATAAAAATAAATATTTTCTTTGTTATTCATTGAATGTATTTTTTAATGAAACTTTTATAAATATGTTGTATTATAAACTTAAAAACTGACTTAAATTTCAATTTTTTTAATTTAATTTTCTTTGGATATTATTATTTTTGTGAATTGTTAAAGTGTTTGTTTTTCTATCTCATTTATTTAGAACCGGGCTTAAAATAAAAAATTAGTAATGATTTATTAGTCGAATACTTTGGAAAAATTTAAATTTTTGGTATATATGTCATTACATTCTTTACTTCCCGGGATTCAGGGAATTTTTATTTTTTCCCCGCTTTCCCGGGAAACAAAAAAGTGCATAAAATCATCAGGTTAGGTGAGATGACCTGATTATTTGGCCATAGTACACATTTGGCATTTCATTAGTTGTCATTTTGTAGTGTCATTCATCTGTAATCAAATAAAAAATTTCTTGAGCCAACTATTATTGTTCGGTTTATATGAAATGGAAAGACAATGAATTCTGTCGGTCGTTCGTATTTTGATATTGACGATAGTGAGAAAGCAATTGAGAATAAAGAAGGACAAAAACATTTCTACATAAAAAGTATACATACATGCAATTTACAGGATTGCCGAGTTGTAGGAATCGGGTAGAAAACATTGAACAGTCATATAATTTTTTAAGCTTCACACATTCTTTGGTTTTTGTTCTTTCACCATAGAACAACCAACGTTGCATTCACTATTTGCTGAATAAATGTAACACTACTGATTTGTGTGAATTTGATAACTTTTAGAGATAATCGTCATCATTTTTGTTGTTACACAGTGTACATTAAGTTGTTGTTGTATGTACATATGTGTATCAAATATTTTTAGAGATATGTAATATCTTAGAAAAATATGTACATATGTAACCAAATAAACAGTCGAAGCTGCACAAAATTCCTTTACCACTAGACATCCAATTGATCTGAATATCAAGTTGAATATGGAAAAGCTGATGTAGACCGCATGTCCATGCCTCGTTGGAGTCTAGCCATCGATAGCCGGACATATGTCTTGATGTTTGCCTTCGTATATAATTTCAAAGCGGAATAAAAGACACAGAACAAAACAGGTTAAATTTTCTCTCATTTGCACAACCTCAAAATTATTTGAGAAGCCTAAGACTGTAGTCGCCACATCCAAGAACCTGGACATATTAATACCGTTGCTCTGCCGGTGATATGTCTATGTCATGTTCAAGTAAATGGCACATGAATATGTAAGTTTAGACGTTAAGGATAGTAGTTGATTTTCTGGTACTGCACCATTTCTGAACATTTTATTGTATTGTATTGCAAAAATACTTTGCAAAGTTTCGGTGCAGAGATGCCGACGGAGGTGACCCAGACTATATGCCGGCGATGTATTTAACCGTATTTTTATCCGTTTCTGTGACTGACTCTACACGACCTAGGCCTTTACATAGGAAGTACTTAATCACGGAAAATTCTTTAGAAGAACAGTAAAACTATACAGTTATGCGAGTGAGGCGCAAAACTCTCGAAAGAGAGTAAACCATCAGAGGTCTCGATGCACCTAAAATATAGTTGCCAAAGAGGCTTGAAGTTGATATATCAATTAATGCCAGATGATCTCTAATTTCATTTGAGGACATTCCGTTACAGTAGCGTCAAGAAAGCGAGACACAACTAAGCACCCATACTCCAATAAATCCTACGTATTTTGTCAAATCTCAACATCTATTTCTAACAGTTTCTTGCTATATTAAAGGCCTTAGAGGGTATTCACAGGATGTTAGAAGTAGTCAATTGTACAAGGTGGGCTAAAAGAAGACATCCGATGGCTCCTTCATCGTGAAATGAGCATCATTGCTAATTATGATTTTGGTCGAAGAATCGTTCACTTCGTCCTAGAGATTGGGGATGGGGAGTGTATCGCTCCATGGCTTGTTCACTTGTATTCTACATCTGTCTAGTTCACAAATGTCAAAACAGATTTGACATTGGCAGCCATTTGCAAAAATAAGAGCATCTTTCAATAGGGTGATTTCTTTTGGCCCACCTTGTAGTACCGAAGAAGTATATATAATCTTGGCGTGAAGTTGCCAAATAGTTACAGAATAATTGGGAATATAATTTGTTTACAAATTTAAACAAACAATATTGATTTTTTTCTTGTTTCAAGGATTATGAAGTTAAATAAGATGTCATTCAACTTCAACAATAAGTGCTACCAACCTACAATACCGAAATAAAATTTCACGGTCTTTCTTCTATGAAGGCAGCTAATGATAAGGGATTCGATCACTTTTGTTAGCTACATACTCTTCAAAGCGCATTCTGTTGTGGTTGAAGTACTAACGAACCGTAAAACGCATTAATTATACAGATAATTTGTTCTTTAGCCGAACAGTTCGTATGTAAAATTAACTTTCTGAAGTGGACTTTTTTCGAAAATTGAAAGCGAATGTCCATTAAGGGATATAGTACAAACCTACGCATACGCCGCAAGAGATTTCACTTCGTATGGTAATCCTATAACGCTCAATCATGAAATTAATTTTATTTTAAGATTAACTAATCTAGCAAGTTATTAATAATTGTTGAGTATTTATGTTCAACGTTGTATTATAGCTATACATATTTGAATATATGTTATACTGCATCTTTTCAACTAAAAACTAAAACATGAAACTTTGCAAATCACTTTTGAGGTTGCTGAAACACTTTAGTACTCGGTGGTTAGTTTCTTTTTTAGCAAAGTTTGAATGCATCATAAGACAGTTCCCATATTTTTTTTTAAGATTAATTTAAAGGTCATAAGCAAGTTAACATTTATAGTTTAAAATAAATGTTTGATTTTAATTATGCAATATAATTGCAATTTCATTCCAACAATAATGAAGAGTTCATTTTAATTGTTAATTTTAAAAGCAGAAAAACGTAAATTTGCTTAACCGCTTTCAATGATAAGTGATTTGATAGTTCTTTGTATGACAATCACATGGAAAGAAACATTGAATTTTTACTACATTAACGACGAAGAAGGATCCCGCAGCCGATACTATTCAGAGACCAGCCAACAAAATTCAAAATTAGAAATGATTAGGCAGGTTTAAGCTCAAATTTTGCGAATTTAAGAATCACTTATTGCTTTTAAGACTTTTAGCCATGCCATAGAGTTCAATGCCGTCTGAAAACGGAATTGATTCCATATTTTTGATAATCAGAAAAGGAAAAATTAAACAATTTTTCGGAATGAAATTAAAAGAATATTCATGTCAAAAATATTATTCAACGGGGAATCAAAATACGGAGTCAAAACTTTTTCCGACCGGAATCGGATTTTTTAACATCGCTGTTTGTCTGAAATTCAAATTTTTATTAGCGGTGGAGTATTTAAAACATTTTTAAAATTAAACGAAGATCTATAAAATGTAATAGGATTCTTATGCTGGTAGTCTTACCTGACAAATAACTGTTCTTGGTTATTGACCCGCCAAGATACCACAGTTGCACCTAAAAATAAAAAATAAGATACAAATTAATCACCCAATCTTGTTTTTGCACAACTTTTTTTAATAAATAAAAAATTATTTTGATTAAGGGAAATCTTTATTTAAAACTTCAAGTTTTCCTGTTAAGTGAAAAATATGATATCCATTAAGTGGATGACGCTGGTATTGATACATATTTATGTCCGTTTTATTACATGTTCCAATGCTTCCTGCAAGATTCCGGCGATCTTGTTCGTCATATCCGATTCACCAAAACAATAAATTTCACGACCACAGATGCTACTGTATAATTCATTGCATTAATTTATTTCTTTAAGTTCCAACTTTTATTTTATATATAAATTTTCTTTGCTTTTTAGAGTTGTATAGAGTTTTTTTATACTACAATTATTTTCAGTCAGCTGTTGCATAATTTCCTCGTTACTTTTCTATCCATATGTTTTTATTGGAGGTAATTTTTTAATATTACTCGGAAATAAATGAAAAGTTATAAAAATAAAACATTTGCCAATTGCTGTATTAAATCAAGATTGATGAGTATAAATTTAATAAGTGTTTTTTTAAATTGAGATAAACATGATAAATATTCCAAGGCACAAAGGGAAGTTTGTCAAATTGCAAATAAGTATAATTTTAAGGAAACAAACATTCTACTTGTTGATATTAAAATTTCTGAAAATAAATATCAAAAATAGCCAATGCAATCGCCAAATACTTCATACATCGAGAATAAGTCAGCCAAACAAGATAAAAATCGCCACATCTAACAAACTCTGGTATTAAAGACGCCATCTTGAACTCTGGTTTAGATGACAAGATAAATATCGACACCATTAGAAATCACATTAAAAAAAATAGCTCATTGATTTTAATCTAAAACAAATGACAAGATGTACGCATGAATAAAATCAATGAAAGAGTTATTGGATTGAAGTAATGGATGAATAATAAAGCATATTCACTTATTCACAGTGGTTTGAAAAAAATTTAATTTTCGATATTTTTATGAAAAAACCATATTGAAGATTTTTTATTTACAAATTCCTTACAAAAATCTATAAAAAAAATTCTATTAGTTTCAAGGAAAAATTACAGAACACTAAGAATGAATAAATGAGTAAAAAATTATTAAAAAAAAACTTCCCATTTTACGATATCGAAAGAATTATTTTTTGCATATAATCACACAAATATAAAGAGTGATTCTGCGAAAAGTGAAAAAATTTTTAATTCAAGTTTTGCTAAAACAAAATTAGTTTCTTAATATTTAAGCGAAATTATTTTTTTATTAAAAAATTATTTTGTTAGATCTCCTTGAACTATTGAAATAATTAATAAAATTACCTCACAGTTTATTTTTAATTAATAGATAATATGTAATATGTATTACATATTTATGTAATATGTATTACATATTTATGTAATATGTATTACATACATATTTATATAAAATGTATTACATATTTTTTTTGTTTGCTCGTTTTATTTCAAGAATTTTTGTTGTCGTATTTTTTACTAATAAACTGCAAATAATAAATAATTTATACCTTTTTATTTTTTGAAATTAGGAACTTAATTTATAAAAAAATTTAATTAAACGGGTAACCGATCAAAAACGAAATTAACAGATTAAACAAAAACCTCGGTTAGCTAATTGACCGATTAACCGATAAAAGAAAAACCCCGATGAAATTAATACCCCAATACAGGATATTAATTTGTATGTAAACTGAACGTTTCTGTTCACTGAATGATTCACAAGCTCTCAAATTGAAAAATTAAAAGTTTTTTAAATCACTGTGCAAAAACTACATAAGGGTTCGACGCAACTCCAAATGAGTGTGTGTGTTTAATATAATCTATGAACAAGTATCTTTGTCTGCACACAACATCCGTAGACACTGTACTTACTTTTAAAACAATTACGCTCTAAGATATCAACCCACGTAAATATTAAAAAAACACACACACGAAACAAGTACAAGTAATTCATACACATGTGTTAAACAAAAAAAAATAAAAAAAAAAGAAAATTAAATACAACGGCGGACAAGTTTTTAAATATATCTTTTTTTCAATAGTTTCTAACAATGTACAAAATAGTAAAAGCCGAAAAAGATAAAATAATGACACACAACTTAGAAAAATATCGCTACTTGAAATTCAATAGGTTGTAACAATAAAACATCATAATTGAATGTTTATTAGTGTTGTAAAAGTATTGAGTACTTAGTACTCAATACCGAGTGTTTTTCCCGGTACTTAATACGCAAAAGTAACTACTCAATACTTTCAGGGTTGTATTTTGTAGCGTGTAGCCAACATCTTTCTTTAAAATACATTAAGTTTATACAACTATGTGTGCGTATTTAAGCTTGGTGAAAATATACATACATATTTATGTACAGCTAAGACTTTAATTGTAAAAATTATGGTATAAATAAAAAAATCCAAAAAAGGAACATAGTAAATCAAATGTTTAACACAAAAACAATGGCAAGTAGGAAGAGGAGCTACATATGGCTTCATTTCACAGAAGCTGAAGGAGACGTAGGCAAATGTAAAGTTTGTAAGAATATGATTTCCCACAAATGTAAGTTTCTTAAACTAATGTGTGTGTGTAAAATATTATCATAATTATTGGAGGAGGAAATTCCAATTTAAAGAAGCATTTGGTCTCTAAGCACCCAACAATTGATTTGAAAACACCAATTGAACCCGAAGGTAGTATCGTCGTACTTAGAGAACCTTTTTTGAGGCAATAAATATACCCAGGCTTATCTGTAATTGCAACAAAGTATCTTCCAATTGTGGTAACCTCAGTTCCTAGCGAACGCGTTTTCTCCAAAGCTAGTCAAGTACTTACAGATAGAAGAAATCTTTTAAGTTCTTGCAATATAGATAAAATTTTATTTCTGCATTTCAACGATGAAATATTTCTATATTATTCTATAAGAAAAAAATTTAAGATGTTAATGCACCAGAAGTGTACAAGTACGTTAAACCAATTAACGTACGAAAATTTATGTTCAGTAGTTTTTTGTTACAAATTAATTTATACCGCACTTCATCAACAGGAGAGTATTAACTCGAAACTATAAAATTTGAAAATGTTGGTATATGATTTTTGAAAAAGTGAACATTTATAAATTTCAACTTTATACACTCCTGTGCATCAAATGCTGTATGTATGAATAGTTTTTGTTTTTGAAAAGTATATTGCATTATATTATATACATTGCAGGTTAATTTGCCTTAATAAATATTAATTTTTAAACTATAATGTGTTGTTTTTACTTTTAAATGCAAAAAGCAGTTGAAAGTATTGAGTAGTATCGAGTACCAAATTGAAAAACTACTAAATAGTACTAGGTACTCAAAAGTAGCCGCTTTTTACAACACTAATGTTTATAAATTTTCCACTGTTTTCACACTGAAAGTTCAAACCCGGTTTTAACCTTACAACCATGTGATTTTGCGTTCACACTGTCCAATAACTGTGATTAGAATACATTCAATTTCTCATAGATAGCAGGTTTTGGTTTGTATGAAAAACCAAGAAATTTTAAAATTCACTCAAAAGTTAAAATTATTTAATATTCTGTAAATAAATACTTTAAAATTATATAAATAATTATACAAAGTGAATAAGTACTTAAAAATCATTTTATTTCATGTAAAAACCATGCAATTTCTCAATGACAAAATGAGAGTGTGCTGGAATTAGTGGTGCTTTATCAGGTGTTTACAATGTTCAACTTGGCAGCACCCCCACTTAGCACAGCCAAAAACAAGGTTGTATTTCATAAAACCTACTTAAAACCAATTAAAAAGTAGTTTTAAGTTGGTTTTAACAATATCAAACCAAGTTTTATGAGTTCGTTTTAACGTTAACCAACATTTATTAAAGCCATATCAGCGTGAAAAAACTATTAGATCTCTATTTCTATTAATAACGATTACATTAGAGAAACTAAAAACGTCGCAAAATCAAGTACCTTTTTCACAATTCAAAAAGGCATATTTGCATGTGACACGAACTCAATACATCTATTCTTTCAATACAAATATTTCTGTTTTTGTGCGATGGATATGTTCCTCGAAAGCTCGCCTAAAAAAGATGGAGTATCCATGTTAAATGAGGGGATTGATTCCACATATGAAATATCTGGTAAAATAAAATAATAATTCATGCATATTTTATTTAAACAAAATGCAATCACAAAAATCATAAAGCTTAAAAACATATTCGGCACTTTTTCGTGAATTGTATCGGTTTGAAATCGTATGGGTATGTTATTAGAACTCAGGACGAATATAATCCTTGTCCCAAGACACCATTTGAAGGGAGTTATATGCTTTAAAGCTAATATAGAATATCAGCTAATTCCACGGACAATTTAAAGGAAGTTTGTTGTTTTTCTTTCGTAATTACATATGGAAACATAAGAGATTAAATTATTAATAACATGTGGCTGCTAAGTCATCATCATTTTTATGTCGTATAAAAATAAACTCTGGTTTGCTAAAATCGATTAATAACTGTTAGTTGTTGATTAACTAAAAACTCAGATTCAAAAAGGCGTTGTTATCCCATACCACTTGCAAAAACAAATAGAAAATAATGTGATCGTTGAATTTGAGTGCCATTGTGAAAGAATATAATCATAATATTTTTAATTTTATTAAGTTGTTTTTATTCTTCCTGCAAAACTATAAAAAGTGAGTTTGTCATTTTGCATTTCTGGTGACGATATGTACACAGGTATGTGGTATATACATACATACACATGTATAGATCATTAAAATCCAAAACTGTATATATATTTCCTACGTCTACGCATACACGTACAATTTGGAGCAAAAGTTTAAGAAAAACATTGAAAGGACCAGTCTGTGAAAAAAACAAATATTTCACCAGCTCAAGCAACGATCGAAGAAAATAAAATGTTTGAGAGAATACACCAAAAATGGTCGGTAAGGAATAAACTATTAATTACTTCCTGTAGCGTAATTAAGTTGGCATCACTGCTCTCTATTATGAAAACTTTATCATTACCGCTTAATTTGACCATAATTTAGGAAGGATTGTGAGTATTGAAAATATCTTTCATACGAGTATTCAGTACTACTGTATAATGTGAAGATTTAAATACCATTTTTTCTTCAGGTATGAAAAAAGAAAACAATCGCAGAGGGCTAAATCTGGAGAATATGGTGGATAACACAGCAGTTCGTTAAACTTGGGAATTGTCTCATTCGTGATGGGACACTGACCAATCGGCAAGTATGCAAGCAGAATATGCCTGTCTTATAGCGAGTTATGCAGTAGTTGTGGTGAACAAAGCAGAGAATATACATATACGGCCATGTGATGGAAATCGCTTATCGCATGAAATAAAGCGTTTTCCATTTGAAGTCACAAAATTGGTGTGCTGGAGTTCGCAATCTCTTAAAATCGTTCAAAAGAAATTGGCGTTTTTTAAGTCGCATGTGATTCGACAATCATGCGATTCACAGCACATACATGATAGTTTTTCACATTCTTTGTGAGTGCCCAACTTTAGACCTTGAGTCACGCAATTTTAATCAACCATACACTACATGACCTTTCAGAGTTATCAGAAATCGATGCAAATGACTTGACGACAAATTCGATATCGAACGAAATTCCTTTTTGTATTGTATTGAAATTTTATTGATTTCGATCGCGGTAGTTTGACTTCTGATTAATTGCGATTGGTTGAATCTAGTACCGATTACCGGATCCGAGTACTTGGATTGGTTGAAACTAGTGTGCAGTTACGCAGAAAACTATCTTGGTATTCACAAATGAATTCAAAATAGGAAATATATATAGCAGCATTATTGTTTTAAACCGAACTGTAGAAGTACATGTAAGTATATAGTATAAAAATGTACCTGCATTTGAATATGTGTACTCGTACATGTCCATATGTAACGTTAACTTATACGCTCAGTGCTGAAAAAAATCTAAAATTTAAAAAAAAAAATTTTTAAATGTGTTCAGATGCTTGACAAATTGCTACTCACAAAAGAGTGAAAAGGCAAAAAAGTTGCATGTATTATGTACACAAAAGAATGCAAGTCTGGCATAGGTCGTGCACAGTTAGTCACAATCACGTGATTTCAATATTTTTTGTGGGCAGAACACCTTTTGCGTGATTTGAAATCACTTTGGCAAAAAATAATTTTCAGAACACCACTGATTAACGCATAAAATACGTGTTATCAACATCGCCGACATATGGTGTGAGCAGTGATGTTAACTTTTTTATTTCGATTTCCGTACAGCCCTAAAAAAGTTACAGTTTTTTAGGTAAATCTACCGTACGCAGTCTGGTACAAAATTAATAATAAGAAACGTATAGAATTTAACTACAATTGGCATTATTTTGCATAGTTGTAATGAAACCGTACTTTTTTGATGTTTCTACTGAGAAATATGTAGTCGCAAGAGAATTTGTAGTTAAGAATTTATATTTGGACTGTCACAAAACTGATTTATGAATTCGCTCTAGTAGACACATTATGAAGAAAAATGTTTGGGGTCTAACAATTAAAACTTTTTAAAATTACCGTACAAATATAGAAATTACCTGCTTACCGTTCGGAGGGCTAAATTACCGTACAATACGGTAATTACCGTACGGTTAACATCACTGGGTGTGAGTGACTTCTCACCATCTCTGTACCGATATTTTGCAAGTAATTTTTATACATATAACAGTTAATAACAAAACCAGCTGTTAATATATGAAATTCTATACTCATGCATTTAAACAAACGGAGTGTTGAATATGTAAAATTTTTGTTCTTAATGGGAATATCGTTAGAAAAGAACTCCTTACAGTTTTAAAATGATAGATGTAATTCAGATAAGAACACGAAGAAATGTAAAAGGTAGAATAAATGCAGCATATTTCCCAAACAAGAAAACGCTATTATAAATGACAACGGTGCTTAGGATATTTTACTCTATGACTTCATTATAAAAACAACAAGTCGAATTTATAAATTTACCGTGATAGACACTTTTTATTCTCATTAGTTGTATGTTCAATAAATTCAGATACATATGTAAATATTTTGCGTAAAAAAAATATCAAAGTGTATTTTGAAACTCATTGTTTGGTGTTATTCATTTTATTTTTGTTACCAAAATCTATGCCTACTCATTCAAACACCGTTTCAACGTAGCAACATGCAGAACTACGGTTACAAATGTGAACGCTAAACATACGCAAACTAAACTTTTTGTATAAATGATCGCTTGCAAGTAAATACATATGTATGTGAATAGTATGCGCGCATGTATGTATGTAAGTACATACATATTGGTAACTATATTTAAAATAGGCCAAATTGTTTTCTCAATATGTAAAAAACTTCATTTTTTCTATCTGTAAATATTTGTTCATACACCCAGCGTTACCGTTCGTTAAAATAGTGGAAATTCGGAAGTTTTTGTGCGCCATCTGCACTTTTCCCATATTTTTGCGACTTTACAGCACATTTTGAAATATGTCCACAAATATAGAAAATTTGCACATATTTGTAGAGATGTGCGCGTGAGTAAAATTAAACTCAAGATCACGTAACTCGAATTTTTTCATGCACGGCAATATTTACAGCGCTCACGAACGCATTATTTTTAATCACGTACGATAGTAACAATTTTGCTCGCAGTAAAATTTCTGTAGCATATGTATGCACATACATACATACATATTTTCCTTAGTCTGTGTTTACACCATGAAAGTCTTATTTTTAAGATTGCTAGTTTATAGGCAAGAGATGCGAGGGGAACTGAAACGAGTTGTCGATACGTTTTGCTTTCACATTCGTAACGCACACATTCCTGTACACAACTATGCACAACATATACGTCGCCAACAATAAGACTTTCATTGTGTGAACCCCGAAGATAGTTCAAAGAAGAATAAATAAGAATCTTAAAAATAAGACTTTCATGGTGTGAACACAGACTTAGTATTAAAAATTCAAAAGAAAAAACGTATGCTCTGTTTTGAGTGAATGAATATTACAGTACGTATTAAAAATAACGCACTGTCACGCATGGTTTAAAATTTTTAAATGACGCGTGCGTACGTGAGAATAATTTATAATCACTATTCACGTGATTCACACGTGACACGATAAAATTACGATATTTGCACATCCCTAAATAGTTGCATTTTTCGACTGTATAAGAGGGCTGTTCAAAAAATAATGTGAACTTTCAAATTTGGCAGCTACGTATTTATATTCGGTAAGCGTTTTTCCTATGTTGGTACTCTTCTCGAATACACTTTCACAGTTTCAGCTGTTGGTGAAAGTGATAAAAGTTAGAAGTGCTATGCATTTCCATAAAATTTTGTGTAAAGATTTGAAGTAAGTGCTCAAAACCACTTGATATGTTCACAGTAAAATGCGGTAATTGTACTCTGAGTCAGAAAAATTTTACAACTGGTATAATAGTCAAAGAAGGTCGAGAAGATGTGAACGACGATGCTCGTTCTTTACGTACATCAACACCCGATTAAAATGTCGAGAAATGCAGATTTGTCTAATCACTAATTAGAGAAGTGCCAGAGGATGTTGGTATATCGGTTGGCTTATGGCAATTTTTGGCATAAGCCGTGTGGCACTTAAATACGTTCCAAAATGTTTTTTTTCGCAAAAAAAAACTGGCCAAAAACAACTCTGCAAGCATGCCTGAGGCACCGAGCTTCATCATGAATTTTTCCTACTTATAACGTTGCAAATTGATGAATAAATAAATATTTTTAGGGAAAAAAATTCACCTTAGTTATTGAACAGGTCTCATACATAAACAAATGCTGTCTGCCCATGTATACGTTAAATGATAACACATCGGAGAGTCTGGCAAACAATATTTCTCCCACTAGATGCCGCCATGTAACTCCAATCAATAACATTGGCACCATTGTGTTTCCCCGTATTAACAACATTACACTCGTATTCCTGAAACTCTTCGTCAAGGTTTTTGAGAATTATCTGAACTAAAAATGTTATTCCCAGATATTTCAGACTGATTAATATGGAGTTTTGTTTTGTTCTAACTTTTTTAGGCCATGACGGCATTCAAACAGCTTCTAACACTTGGAAAGAAGTCGTTAGCATTTTTGGTTGGGGTCATTACGTGCAGGAGTGCAGGCTTGGATATCTAGGCTGTCTGGGATCTGATTGTCTCAGGGATGCACCACTGGCTGCCTTACTGGGTTTTGTGAGAAGCTCTGGGTGGATCTGAAGAAACAGTACAGCAATACGTCGTAGGAATATGTAGGGTGTAGTCCTAGGACATCACAATCGGTCTTATGACGTTCGGATGTTCTTGTTAGGGCAACCCATTTTAATTTAACCTCTAATCTAATCTCTTATTTATATAGTAGCGAAATGGTTTGTGACGGCGAACTCTTACATGAAAACCATCTGTGGGAGCAAAATCTTTAAGACCTTGATTCATTTCTTGGCACAATTCTTCAGTCGAAATCTTTTGACTTTGAGCAACTGCAAACAGCAATAATGAGCTGTCATAGCGATGCGGTCTACATTTGTCATTATTTCACAAAATTTTATGATGTTTCATATAATAGTATAGGGTTTCCGCATAACAACACCAATTTGACGGCATGTCATTCCCTGCGCAAAAAGATGTTTAATAATTTTGGGGAAATCTGTGGAAGTTTCTGTGGCAATAGTTTGTTTATCTTTAAACTTCGACTACTCTACAGTTATCACGGACAAAAATACGAATTGAAATAAAAGAAACTGGAAAAGCATCTTTATAAAAGCAAATAATGGATACACATGGAGCAGTAGGACGCAGTGTTGCGTCCTCACGCATAGGTGGGAGGGGATGAGAATCAGAAGCTCTTGATATTCTTGGCTTGAAAATACAGTGAGAAGCATTTAAGTGCCTCCATTTTTCAAGACGGCGTAAGACTACAAATACCACCTTCATACGACCGAAAATGGTATACAACACTTATGTATGGACCGGTGTTTCAATGTCTATTTTGAGTTTACGCGACTGCGTACAAGAGAAAGAGAAGAAAATCATCGGTGACGGTAGGGTAGTCAACTCTATTAATTCACTAGAGTATCAACGCAATGTGGGGAATGTTTCATCGATACTTTAGTAGCATGTGCTCTCGTGATATAAAGGAGGTTGTGCCCGAAAATCTGCGAGCTACCCGCTCTTCAAACAGAGTGCATTCTTTTGGGGTTGAGTTGCGGGTGAACCGTACTAGGCTTTACAGAGGCCTTTCCTTCCACTTTTCACTTGGAGAAGTTCAAATCGAATGTCGACCAACACCCTTTATGTTCCTTCTCATAACCAATTTTCGTAGTTCTGGCACAACGCGTCGCATATGTAGGGATCATCACTTGAGTACTGATCCAAGACAAAATAAAAAAGTCTGTTGTTTTTAATTTTGAA
Organism: Linnaemya tessellans; assembly: GCA_951800035.1. Taxonomy (NCBI): domain Eukaryota; kingdom Metazoa; phylum Arthropoda; class Insecta; order Diptera; family Tachinidae; genus Linnaemya; species Linnaemya tessellans. The sequence goes on along the minus strand of OX637533.1, from coordinate 29,781,830 downwards.
AGCGCCGCACGGGTGTTTTTTTTTCTGCATGAGGACTCAAACTGACAACACTAGACAGAAATATGCTTGGAACGAAAATTGTTTTCAGGTGGATTATTTCATGGTATTTATTTTATGTGATTTCCGACGTACGTCCGCCGCTGCTACGAGTTACGTGGTTCAATCGAACAGTCCACTAAAGAAAACAAACAGTCGCTTAAAACCTAAGATTTAAGCAAAATTATCTTTTTGAAAGATTATTTTATAAGACCTATTGAAATAACTAATAAAATTATCTCACATTTATTTATTATTACTTAATGCATAACTCGGGTATTCACACTGTCTACTATTTAGTCATATTGTCATAATGATATATTTTAAAAATTTGTTATTGTGCTGCATACAAAAAAGTGATAAAATAATACCACCCTTTCCGGTATCTTTTTGTTATAAAATAGCTCCTACAAATCTGAATCGAAAGGTTGAAACTCTTTAGGCAAGACGGCGATAGTATATGTTTGCCACCGACACTTATATTCATGAATAAAAACGGCTAAAAAAGTAAAAGAGAATTAAATCGGAAAATCTAAATATATAAAAAAAAATTTAACTGAAAATTTTTTCTCGTTTAGCTTTTGTATCGTTTTTCCGTTTGCCGCCGCCAGAAATATGTATTCAGCTCATATGAAGGCAGTTTTGTTATCACCTGATGGAAGTTTGGAATAGCAGACTAAGTTATGAAGGGTTGTTCACACTAATCAAATTTTTTTTGTGCTATTATTTTATGACTTATGACTTTACGACTACAGTGTGAATTCAAAAATATGTAGCATTTATTACATATTTTTAAATTCTTTTTTAATCGTCAGGGTTGGGGAATTTCGTACTAACCAAAAAGTAATAGCTTGTAAAAATTAATGTGAGAACTTCTCATATTCAATTTTCGTTAAAAACATTGGTTAAATAGTTGATATTCCTGCCAACTAGCATCTCTTGAAACAGTGGAAAAATTGAACAAAGAACGCTGATGAGATGGAGTAGCGGCCTCGAAATCAGTACTGATCCGTTCTGCTGGTTTAATGACTATGAAAAATATTCTTAATATTCCACTCTCAAAAATAATAAATAGAATGTAATCACGTTCATTTATTAAAAAAATAAAAAAATAATTTGTAGTTTCGCAGATTTGAACTTATAGCCTGTTGAGAAAATTAACATCCTGTAATACAATTTACATAAATAAAGGTTCACTATTAAAATAGAAATTCATACATAAATTCTTTTTTGTTTGCTCATTTTTGTTCAAGAATTGTTGTTATATTTTATTTACTAATAAACATCAAATAATAAATAATTTATACATTTTGATTTTTTGATATTATTTAATTTATAAACAATCAATAATAAAATTAATTGATCAAACCATAACCACGGTTAATTAATCGGCCGATTAACAGCTTAAGACAAAAGTCCGACTATATGAATACCCTAATGTCTACTTAATATTAAAATTAGCATTAAGCAAAAAAAAATATTTTTTTACCTGTCTTTCGTTTAAAAACATTTTCGTTAATAAAAATTATAATAACTAATAATGATTAATTAATCACAAACCAATCAAATATTCAACGAAGTTAAAATAATTATATAAAAAATTGCAAATTTTTTTAATTCTTACAAAAAAAATTCATAAAATAGCAGAAGGAAGTAAACGAAATGAATGCAAAGCACAAAACGAAATAATTCATAATTATAGCAGAGCTACGAATTTGAAGCTTGGAAACACACATTTAAAAATAAAATAAAAACCTACTTAAAAATTTATATAAAAGACATTTATGTACAATGTATGTATAGGTATGTATGTGTGTAAAAAACCAGCAATATCACTTACCATGCAAATTGATTGTACATGTTGTATTGTTGCCACGATCCAGAACTACAACACTTGTAGCAGCTGCTCCCCCTCCTCCCGTAGCGGCCATATTACCGGAGGTGGTGGATTTACACTTACGTCCGCGCGGCAAAGTGGCGATTATTTAGACAATTTGTGGGGAAAAAAATTTCAATTGACGTGCGATCACTAGCGCACGTTTTTTATTATAAGAAAGTGTGAATTTCGTTCCGAAACTAGATGCAAATCGAACGATTTTGTTTGACGTTTAGGCTTTGAAAATGATTTCTAATTAGTTTACTACACTGTGGTGTATGTTGTATTGTGGTGGGTTAACAAAAGGCGCGACACGTTTACCTTGAAAGAGTAAAGTTTCTATTATTTTTGTTTTTAAATATATTTATTTGCTCATGTTATGTATTTATTGCACCATGTATTACGAGTATTTTTAAGTGTTTGATATTACGCAGATTAAATTGTACTTAAGGATTTATATATTTTAAGGCGCATAATTCTATATGCAACAATTTAATGGGTTTAATGTAATTTGTTTAGTTTTAAACAGACACTGATACGTGAGCTATTTGAATAAAAATTAATCGTTGATGAAGAATAAATCATAATCTCCTTTTAGATCAATAGCTTTAGTTCTTCAAAATAACAGGGTTTCTCAAGACCCCCAAAATAGGGTTATGTTTCGGTTATAGCCTGTTCATTTGTAGTGGCGGATTTAATGATTTGGAGGCCGGCAAACTTTACACAATTTTCAAATTTTAGAATTCAAAGTGTGTAATGACGTCTTATAAAATAACACTAAGAAAAAATTTTGTACCGAACAAAATTGGACAACAAATACTTGCGATCACTCACAATAAGAGATCTACTAGGTATTTCCTAGACATTTAGGATGAATTGAAGATATCCATATGGAATTTTCTTTAGAATATTTGAACTTCTTGCTAAACTTCATGTGACAGCGAAGTTCCTTCGAAAATTTTTATTAAAAACCCGTCACATGTTCGCAATATTTTGGCCATCAACAACGCCGTAATCATTCCATCATATTCACCGGATTTGTCCCCTATTACTTTTTTCATGCGTCGGGGCTTAGCGACGATAGAGGAGATTAAAACTGAATCGCTTAAGGGCATACAAAAAAGTGCAAATCAGAACTGAGGGCAGTAGTGTTGCATTTAAAGTTACTGCCACAGAAAATCTACATCTTACTTGTTGTTGTTTTTTTTTAGCAAATTGCAAATTTAAAAAAAGTATTTGTGAAGATAATGTGCAAGAAATAATCGTAAGTTGTAAACTTTTAGTTTTATTTCAAAAATCTATAACATGTTTTAATTATCATTTTTAGCATATTACTCAAAAATATGTTATAATTATTTTGTCACTTTTATTTTATTAACTCCAGATAATGTTTTTATTTTATGTTATTTTTTTATAAAATTCCGTCATAGATTTCTATATTAGTTTTAATAAATTTTATATATAAATTCGTCAAAAAAGTAGTTAAAAAAATGTGAATTTTTTTGTGAATAAGACAGTATAATTTTAAAACTTAAAATCATTTGGGTATTTATTTTTATTTATTTATCTACACGTTTTTTATGTCTCTCAAATCCTAATTGGCGCAATTACCATATTTTTTATATTTATTAATTATTATTTATTTATTTTTGTTTATTTATTTTTTAAATTATAAATAAATTATATGTATCTACAATGTAAATGATTAATGCCATAATCTAAAATGAACTTAAAACAAAAAAATCAGTATTTGATTGATTCTTATTTTTAATTTATTTATATCTTGAAACTCACTAACTGATTTTGAATTTTTGTTTTTAGTAAAACCAATATTTTCACTGTTTTACAAGATATATACAGTAAAACTTCGATATAATGAATTCCAAGGGGATCAGAAAATACTTCGTTATAGCCATTGCTTCGCTATAAATATAATCAGCAAAACCTTGATATAACGAAAGTTGACGAAATACGAAAAAAATTCGTTATAACTATAGTTTTGCACACACATTAAGAATTCGTTCTTTTGATAACGGGACTTTACCATTTTGTTATAATTTTATTCTTACTTCGTTGTATAGAGGGTTTTGTGTGAGTATTTTGCTGCATACAGGATTTACAAATGCGCTTGTAAATACATTTAGACTCCGCTATTTTTATAAGGGGATTTATTCTGATTTCCTTATACTTGGGGCATTTGAAGGAATATTTTGCTATGTAGGGGTTTTTTTGCTCAAAATTTGTTCGTTATAGCTATAGTGTATTTTTGTATGAAAAACTTTGCAATAAAGAGGTTTTCTCAAGGGACTCAATAAAACATACGTTATATTGAGTTTATCGTTATAACGAAGTTCGTTATATCGAAGTTTCACTGTATATGTATGTATGTATGTATATATCTATATATATATATATATATATATATATGTGTGTACATATATACATATATATATATATATATATATATATATATATATATATATATATATGTATATATATATATATATATATATATATATATATATATATATATATATATATATGTATATATGTATATATGTATATACATATATACATATGTATATATATATATATATACATATATACATATATATATATATATATATATATATATATATATGAATTGGACCAGAGTGTGTAGTTTTGTACAGCTTGTTCTAATAGAACTTCGCAGATTAGCACAGATTCGTAGGAGAGTTAGTACGTCTTAGGATTCGTTAGCTACTGACGATTAAATATGCGCATCAGTTCCGAACCTCCTTACCTAGGAACTTAGGAGGACGTAGGAATAATACTGATAATACTACCCACCCTGATGAAATGCCAAAGCTGTCCCAGGGTGGTGCTAGTGAAGTTGTCGTGAGGCCACTATTGATAGTTGATATCATTACGTCCATAAAAAAAAAATATATATATATATATATATATATATACATGTATGTATATACGAGTATATATACATATATGTATATATATTATGAAATTTTTATTTGACATATTATCACAATTCCATTTTAAATGATATTTGATGATGTAGAAAAATAAAATAGAATCATATCGAATATAATTTATTTGTTGGGTGGGTTTTGTATGAGTTTCAAAGCCTACTATGCTCTAATTTTTGAAAATAATTTGTAATTTACAAATTGTGAAATCTCAGTTGGTTTGCAATAGTATGTGCATAAGATCAGAGCTTTTTAACAACAATACTCTTATCATAAGCTTAGTAATGAAACTTAAAAAATAATTTTGTATACAAATATTTTTTAGAAACGGATAATACCTACATTATATAAATAATATTGCATATGTACCTATGTGTACAACTTAAGTGTTTGTTGGGTATGGACGGATATGCAACATTAGTAATACAAAAATAGTATGGTAGCACTGCCTGTAACGGAAGTAATAGTTGCGTGATTTCTTTCTTACTCAAGGCATACAAATAATTTCTTTAATTCAATACGAAAAGACTTTAAAAGAAAAGCAAAACAATAAGATTTCAATATACTGATTACATTCCACATTTAACACAAACAGAATTAAAGCACATTTATGTGAGCGCGTTTTTGTATTATCTCTCAGAAGATAAATTCATATTCTCCATCTTCATCTGCATGGCTTAAAATTAAACGAAAAATGTTTACAAACTTGAGACTTGTAAATGCAGTGTGCAAATAATGTTGTTGTTGCTGCTATTGTATTCTTATTCATTTTGCATGTAGTTATTTTCGTCTTGAACCCTTTGCAATCTTTTCACAGTAGTTACTTTAAAAATACACGAAATTCTTTTAAAACTCTCAACACAGCAGCACATCAACCAAACGAAAAGAAAAAAAACACCATCATTTATATTACTTACTCACACATGCAGAACAATTACTTTACTTGTATTAATTTATTCTTTCGTACTTTTTTAATTTAACTACTGCGAAATTGAAAAATTATCAATTCATCAAAAACAAAAATATAATAAATTTTATATTAGTACATATGTATAGATGCATTAATTGCAATTAATGAACACTGTGAAGAGTATATAATTATTTATATACATATGTACATACTTTATGAATGTATGTATGGATGTATGTATGTACGCATGCATGTAGCCACACATGCAAGTAGGTAATTTATAAGTATATTTTCGTTATATTCATTCACTTAAGTTATTGGTAAATTTGTTAGCAGTATTTGTTCCGTCATTTAAGAAAAAAAAATTGTGAAATTCTACTTAGTTTTTGGTGTATCTAAAAGTTTGGTTTTTTTGCCAGTCTTTTTTCACATAAATTATATCTTCCTTTACAAATTTATTCGCGTTTTTTTCTAATGTATTTTACCATTTAGAAAAACAGCTGCGTTCCTTCGTTGTTGTTGTATGTTGTGTTTTTTGTTTTGGTTCAGTTTTTTCTGAATGGAAAAGTTCAAAACAAAAAAATTCACATGCAAAAAAAAGAGCGCCGCATTAAACCGCACTATACTCTCGCCACAAGCGATACCACATCGCTAGAAATTTTAACCGTACGAACGATGCAAATTGTATGAAATTTGCAAAACAACTGAAGAACCAAGGTTTTGTTGGTGGAGCAAATTGTTTTTTTATACATAGCTGTGAATGTTTGCTATATTGTGAATTAAGGTATTGTTGTTACTTGGAGCCCCAAAAAAAACATGGTTGAGATTTTAAGTACCAAATTTTAGTGCCACATGAATTGAAATCCCCTTGCTTTTTTAAATATTTATATAACAAATTTCCAAATACATATGTACATTGTATTTATGAGCCTATATAGAAATGGCATAATTTCTGTTTTCAGTATAGTTTCTAAGAGGGGCAGTTGAATTAAGAAATGAAAAACAAAATTAAGTGTTTCATTATATACAATATAGCAGCTTTAATATATGATGCTGAAACAATTAATAACTGATCTTTTTAAACATTTTGTATAAGTAATATAAGCAGTTAATTACATGTTTATGTATGTACATACCATCTGCCCTTGTCTCTTATTAAAACAATGTTATCTCATCGCCAGATATATATAGGTATGTACATGGTTTTTTTATTATATTCACTAAATACTACTAGATGTTCCGTTTTGTAATTTATATTAAAGCAATAAAAACACACACATTTCTTCCTCTTTCCAATATACATATGTAATATAAAACAGGCGCTAAACGGTTTTAAGGCCGGAAAATCCGTACAATTGTCTACTGTAATCAGCTGTTAAATTGAACAATGAGCCGACAAATTCTTTCAGGTCGCAACCGCGCTTTTGCAGCCAGGTACATTTTCAACGGCTTATACACATGTTTGTGCTATCTCTTCTTATAGACCCTTTATATATAAGAATAAATTCTTAATATATACACATGTATGCATATAGGATCAATATAGCGCATTGAGTTTCGAGTTTTCTTGACAATAAACTAGGAACTAAATATATTATTCATAGGTGTCCACTAAGCTGTTATGATTTCGAAGGCGGCGCGGCTGGCACAGAAAAACGTTCGTGGCGGCTAAAAACGCAGATATGGATTGCTTCTCAACTGCAAAGTTTCTCCAAATGTTATTGTTTTTACTTTGGTTTGGTTCCAAGATGCTTCTACACATTTAATTAAAAATAGCAAAATGTTTCCCATATCTCTAAAGTCGTTGAGTGATAAAGAACGTCATGATTATATACTGAAAACATTTATACTTAATAATTATGGTGTGGAGAGAAGAAAACACAAACGCGATATTGATGTGATACGTGAGCATCATCGATTTTTATGGGACGATGACAGTGAAACAGGAGTTGAAGATTCATGGGAGGTACGTTTGGCCAAACGTTATTACGACAAACTTTTCAAAGAATACTGCATAGCTGATCTTACCAGATACAAAGAAAATAAGGTTGCGCTACGGTGGCGAACAGAAGCAGAGGTGGTGGCTGGTGTTGGACAATTCCACTGTGGCAGTCGTAAATGTTTGGAAAAGCAAAATCTGCGTAGTTGGGAAGTAAATTTTGCATATCAAGAACATGGTGAGCGCAGAAATGCTTTAGTTAAGTTAAGACTATGCTCGGAGCATTCCGAGCAATTGAATTTTACTTCAAAGAAACGTGAAGTAAAGCGTCTAAAACATATGGAACGTCAACATCCTAAACAAGGCAAGAGAGATAAAAGTAAATCTTCCAAGTCAAGCAGAAGAAAACAAAAAACTGAGAGCATCAATGATACTGCTGGAGAAGAGGTGCTTAGCGCCGATGAAACCAAAAATGAATACTCTACCGAAGCAGATAGAGATAGGGAAGCTTCTACAGCTTCCCCAGATTATGCTGAAGAAGAAATGGAGACCTCTGATGATATTTGGAATAAGAAACCCGATACTGAAATAGAGCCAGTTTCTAGAGAATCAGAGTTTGAACGATATTTAGAGGATTTACTTTTGTAATTAAATTTATTTTTGTTGATATTTTATAAATATTATAGTACTGTGTACATACATACATTTATTTAACACGTGCTGTTTATCCATGCAACTTTAAATTACTTTAGAATATTATCATTCAGGTACACGATAATTAACCATCTCTTTCTATCGAAAGTGGCCCTCTGCGTGCTTCTATGTTATACTAATTCATATATAAAAATTGTTTAAAACCAATTTACAGATAACGGAGAAAACTGCAATAAAAATATATATGAAGTCTAATATGTGAAACGATTATCTTTTAGTAACGGATTATTTTTGAAACCATCGCGACGCAAGTGATCTTAAAATAGTCAGCCTATTTGTGCAAGATGGAGCCGTTTACTCCCAATACGTTTTTGTAAAAGATTAAAGCAACAATTTTTTCTTTAATCAAATATCGATTGAAATGTTCACTTAAAATTTGATATTTATGCCCTTGATAACTTGTACAAACTCTTTTTGGATTAAAATTAATGAATAACTATTACTGATAAAGTAAACAAAAGCATCTCATAACATGTATACATATATTAATTATTTTATTTATACAAAAGTATAATTTAAACTTACAATATTTTAATTACTTAATACAGTGTGGAAAAATTAGTGGGATTCACAAGCTTTACTAAGCGTTGTATCAATACCAAAATTGTTCAAAACAAAAAATATTTTATACAACATTGCACATCCTTGTGAATTCCCTTAATATGGTTTAAATAAAATGAGTTATGAAAGAAGTGAAATTCTTATAAATTTTCTTTAAAGTGTGAGATTTTTAAGTCATAATATGTATTACGCATGTATGCACAAACATAAATATATATATTATTTACCGTTTGATCAGTGATTATGTCCAACAAAATTACAAATTGTTTGCCAATTTTTAATTGTATTAAACTGTTCTCCTGCCACATTTTTCCTCATTTAGTCGTACGCTATTAATGTGTATTTAAACATCTTCAATGCATGGCAAACTTCCACTGCCATTCGATAATGTTTCATGATAATGATTATGTCTTTTATTTTTTGTGTCGTATTTCAGGAAGATATCTTCCAATGTCGTTTCATTTACCGAGTACTCTTCAGTAATTTCTAATGTTAATTTTAAAAATGATTCACATTTAGCAAATATCTCAGACCATACCAGGTTGTTGAATGATTTAATAAAGTAAGTTAAAATGCCAGCATGATTTTCACGCAGTTTAGAGTGGGTAAAAAAGCCTTGCAACTTTTCAGTTACATAAGCAACATCAGAGTGTGAGGCTTCAGGTGTTTTAAGTTTAATGCTCAACGTAAATCCAGAGCCATAAAGTTGTTTTAGTTCGGGAACATAACCCAAGCATTTAAATTGGCCCGCAGCCATTATGGCCAGTCGATTGCACAAATACTCGCATTCATCCATGCTTAATAATAAAATAAAGCCACATTTAAAGTTTAAATATACATAATCAATTTCACTTATGTTTTACCTGTGTGATGTAAGTACTAAGGTTTTCTCACGTTTTTGAAAGTCTTGCATTGATTGCCACAAAAAACGTCTTGATATGGGATCAACACCCGTTGTGGGTTCATCTAACAGCACCAAAGACGGACTGCCAATCTGTTATCAAAAACAAAACAAAAACATTTTTTCTTAATTATTTTTTTAGCTTTGCAATGAAAAATCTCACCATTGCTGCTGCTGTTTGTAATTTTCGTTTCGTTCCACCCGAATAATGTTTAACTTGTACATTTTCATATTTGCTTAAATCTAATTTCTCCACCCAATACATCACCTCATCGTGTACATGTTTAATTTGTATGCCACGTAATAATGCCATATAACGTAACGTTTGATATGCGGTCATAAAATCGTTCAGACAATCATTTTGTGGACAATAGCCGAAACGATAACGATATTCTGATTCATTGAGCAAAATGTCTACACCATCAATTTTGATCGTGCCCTTTGAAATGATTTGATTTGCTGCAATCATTTCAAATGTAGTCGTTTTGCCGGCGCCATTCACTCCCAACAAACCGAAACATTCCTTCTTACGTACAACAAAGTTTAGATCATTTACGGCCAATTTACAATTAAATTGTTTTTGTAAATTATGAACAATGAGAGGGAATTCATTTTCGCCGTTATCTGAAATTATTTCATAAATAAAATATGGATAAATATTTTCCTTGAATGTTTTCAAACTACAAATTTTCTAATGTATAGCCAGAAATACTCTGTGTTTATCCTTGATATTCGGACAGTGGTTTTTTATCATCCCTATTCCAGGCTTCTTTTCTCACACGAACTATAGAGCTTAACAAATTGGCTTTCATGTGTCAAACTACAAAGGGGGCCAGACATCGCTTTTGGTCCTTCGGAATACATTTTAATAGTGACCGTATCTAAAGTATTTTATGAATTGAACCAAAAGTCAACTTACACATCACAGCACTACTATATTGTTTTCGGAAACAGCTACACTCCCATTATCAGTGCTCATGTTTAACTATGTTTGTTACCATTTTGTTAGATGGCTCAATAGAATGCATTCATACAAATCTTTTGATAAGTTTTTGTACGAGAATTGTATAATTTAATTAAATTTATTTATAGAATACTTTACAAAGTGAATTTGCAAAGCATTGGTGCACAGATGCCGACGGGGTGACTCAGCCGTCACATAGGAAGTAGCAACGTAGTTAACCACGGAAAATTCCTCAGAACTATAAATCTATGCAGTTATCTGGGGTGTATAGATTAACTAGTGCGAGTGAGACGCGCAAAACTTTCGAAAGAGAGCTAACAATCAATGGTCTGGCTCTACTTAAAAAATAATTGATGTTGACTGATTCAGAGCTGCTTTGCGACTTAATTAAATTTATGTTATCTCATATCAGTTTGCTCAACAAAATTAAAAAAAAAAATTAAAAATCATGTTGTTTTTTAGAGGTTCGTTTAGTTCTTCTTAGGGGAGCTTTTTCGCTCTGGCCTTATTCATTTAAGAACTTGACCTGTGTTATGCTTCAAAATTTATCTGTACCAAATTTCAAGGGTCTCCCTCTTTTCGATACGACTGAATAGCGATTTCCACAGATAGATGGACATGGCTACATCGTCTTAGCTTTCATCACTGATCACGAATATATGTATGTATATACTTTATGGGGTCTTTAAGGAATATTTCGCTACGTTACACACGGAATAATAAAGTGAATATCCCTCCAATTCTTTTTTTGAGTGTATACAAATTTTCGTTGTATATGTAATGTGGCATTGAAAACTCTGACGCTGTCATCGTGCAAAATAAATTCTGATTCCAACATACCTTTTATAATTTTCTCCACGCAAGATTTTTCTTCTTGTATAAATCTATCCTCTTCACTATTAACTGGGCATTGTTCGGACTTGCCATTCGATTTAGAAAATTTGCAAGAATTTCTAAATATTTGGCGACGACGTTTATTCTCCACAATATACAAGAAAATAAACTAAAAAGAAGGATATATAAATAAATATGTGTGTTAGCACTTTGAATACGCGATCTTGTTTTTGTATTTTAGCTCCTTTACACTTACCATCATGAGAGGAAATACAAGAACAACGTAAAAATAATAAGTTGTTAAATTTAAAACATCTTTACTATTTAATTCTTGACGTATACGATCTGGTAAATGACTAGCGTGATTGTTTATGAATCGTTCATTGATAATACGCAATTGTTGGCACAAATTAAAATCGGGCAATAAACGTAAAAAGATGATATAGTTTTTGAACTTCAACATGTCGGCCAGAGAAAATGATACAATAAATGGTGGTATGACTGCAAGGACATTCAATAGAAAAATATGTTATTATAAGTTGTTATGTCTTTTAATCTTCCATTAAAGATCTCATTCAACTTACAGGATATATAAAATAATACAGCCATACAGGTCGATAAAGTTGAAAGTGTAGTTGCAATGTTAGTAAAACAATAAATTATTGGTAAGTATGTTAGGCCGTAGAAAATTAATGAAGCTGTAATTCTGCTTATATCCGTAACACTGTACAGTTCTTGAGGCATTATAGCCATTTGATAACCATACAAAGCAGCACAAATTAAAAATAACAGCATAAGATCACATATTAGTATGCTGACCCAGTAAATGACGGGTGACATGGCTTGCAAACGTTTAAAACCACTGCGGTTCTCCTTAAACGGCAACATGGCAAAGTAAAACATCAACAAAAACATGCCTGGATATAATAATAAAACAACGCATTATTGTTAATACTAAAAAGTGTTTAATATCATATGCGAGGTCGGTCTGTTCAAAATGTAAGGTGAATTTTCAAATTTCGCGGGCTGCTTTTTTTATTTGGCATGTTTAGCTTGTTTGAGAGAATAATAAAAATAGAAAACTTTTTGCGAGCTCTTCGATTTTCTGCTACCGGAAAAAGTATATCAAAGCATTTGCATAAAATTTTGTATTAAAAATGGAATTAGGTGACCAAAAGCACTTGAAATGTTGACAGTGATATACAGCAAAATGTTTACAAGTTGTACTAGCAAAGAAGGTGAATGACAAAGCCCGCCCAAACGTCACAGCACATGAACAACCGATAAAAATTTCGAAAAAACAAAGAAAACTGTTATGGAAAGTGTTCGAATCGCAGTTAGAGAAGTTGCTGAGGATGTCGGTTTATGGATTGGATACTGTCACGCAACTTATTTTTCGGATATTGTAGGCATGAAGCATGTGACAGTGGATTTTGTTTAAAAACTGCTGAATTTATACTAAAACAATTAAAAGTGCTATATTCGGCTGTGCCGAATCTTAAATACCCTTCACAGATGTCATTCTTTCCGTTTAAATTTTTCGGCTAGGAAGCCGAAAAATTTGGCTTTTCATATTTATAATACCTCTGAAAGGTTTTCAAAAATATTAAATATGTTTAATTTACAAACAAAAAGAAAAAATCCGTTTCATGTACCCCAAAAAGTTCTAATTGTCCAACCGTAGAATCGTCTTTTAGATTTTTTTGGTTTTTAATGCCAGTTTATTTCTTCCTGATATATAAAGTAGGTATAATTCATCATAAAAATCAAAATTAACAAATAATATGGTTACTTTTATGAACCAGAAAATGTCGATATTACAACCCTGAAATTGGATTTTTAATTTTTTTGGTTTTTAATACCAATTTAACTCTTCCCGAAGTATAAACAAGATTTCATCCACAAAAAACCAAAATTAGGAACTTATATGGCTAATTTTATGTATTAAAAAATTTCGATTTTCCAACCCTGGAAGCGAAATTTTAATTTTAAAATTTTTTTGACCAATGCAAATCTTCATGATGTATAAAGAGGTTTTATACATTTTAGTTATTACATGTACTACAAAATACTGAATGTGCAAAAAAAAATACTTTTACATTCCCATCCCTGGAAAATGTTTTTTAATTTTTTTAGTTTTTAATAGACCATTGAGGCTTCCCAAAGCATGAAATAGGTTTAATTTACAAACAATCAAAAAAATATTTGGTTTTTGGTATTAATTTTGCGTCGAGAAATAGGTGTAAGCTTCGCAGCTCTGGCTTCTGAATTTTAATAACACTCTATTTAAGTTTATGAATCAGAACGAAGTCTGTAGCTTTTTTTTGGGGGCTTGGGAAGCCCGATTTCACATACAGACAGACGGACATCGCTCAATCGTCATCGCTATTCATAAGGATCCAGAATATATATACTTTATGGGGTCCCATGTAAATATCGAAGAAATTACACACGGAATAACAAACCTACACCCTTTCACTTTTTTGTGAAGGGTATAAAAAATACTTAATTTTTGTGAAAAACAACTCCGTAATCATGTCTCAGCCACTATATTCACAATTTGCTGCTAATAGGGAGATAAAAACCGAATAGCTGAGGGAGAGAGAGTACTTTGAAGGGGGAGAAAATAGAACTTGATGAAAAAATAAAGGTTTTTGGCAAAAATTAAAATTCAAATAATCGTTTGAACAGACCTCGTATCAGGATTAACTGTATGCAAATATGTACTTACCAAAAGGTAGAAGGGTGGCATAGTATGACAATTTTAGAGAACCAGCAGAATCATCCCGTCTATAAATTAAGATACCATTTTTAAATTTTCACTATTAAAAGAAAATGATTTAAGAAATAGTTTTTTACTTACACATCTACTGGTGCATAAATAGTTTCTAATATTCGATCTTTACTGTTTGACACCCACATATAGATGACATTATCTATTAAGTTTGTCAATATCGCTGAGCTGTGCATCATATTTTCTGAATAGAGTATCAGAGCAGTTGGTCGATTTTCACCAGATATATGTATAGTACCCACAACATTTTGTTGAAAATTATGAAAGTCTTTTTTCATTATTTCGACTAATTCTGAAAATAAATAACATTTGATAGATTTTTATGCTTGCTTTCAGAAGTGACCATATGTATACACATCTATAAATACATATCGCTCATTTGCTGCAAGAACGGCATAACTCAAAATTCGCGATTTTTGAGTTAATAATACAGAAATATTGGCAATATGATGTTCTATCTTGTATAAAATACTCAGTTTGATATCTTGTATACAGAACGTGTGAGACGAGTATATATGCCGATATTTCTATTCCTATGTTCGCTCTTCTTTTACTCACAACAACGACACATCGTTAGTTACGCCACAGTCGTTAAGGTGTGAACATAGTTTTGTTTTCGGAAAGAGCAACATAATTTTGCGTTGTGCCTTCATAAGTGGAAAGGTAAAATGTGTCTTATGTAGTAAAAATTCTTGTATACTGTTATATTTTGTGTTGTGATTGTTTTGTTGAAAAAAATCATCTGATTATAAAATTTTATTTTCGCATTAAGAACGACACATTTTAGTTTACTACACTACTATCAATGAACTTTAGCAGCAATAACGTCATAACTCAAAGTATAAAAAATTTTCCATCTAAAAACAATTATTAAAAAGGCTTAAATTGAAAAATTAGACGAAAATTTTAAATGGTGAAAGTCTCGGAAATGCATAGTTTTCGAGTTATGGGCCTCCGAAATTTTCATATAAAAACGCAAAGTTATCATAAATTTTTTAAATTTATTTAGGTATATACATATACATATGTATGAACACAGGTATATGTATGTATGAATACAGAGAAGCTTTAGTTAGCGAAGCCGGTGTTTGTTATACCATAGAGGAGAAAATCTTTCAGTCCGGCCGAAGGACGGCTGTGCAGAGAAGCTTTAGTTAGCGAAGCCGGTGTTTGTTATACCATAGAGGAGAAAATCTTCCAGTCCGGCCGAAGGCCGGCTATGCAGAGAAGCTTTAGTTAGCGAAGCCGTATTTGTTATACCATAGAGGAGAAAATCTTTCAGTCCGGCTATGCAGAAAAGCTTTAGTTAGCGAAGCCGAAGAATCTTTTGATAAATTTTGCATATATCATAAGATTACTTCAAATGATACCAATATTGTCTAAGTAAATAAAAAAATGTAGGAAAACACTGCATTTTTATACGAAAATTTCGGAAGTCCATAACTCGAAAACTATGCATTTCCGAGACTTTCACCATTTCAAATGTTCGTCTTATTTTTAAATTTTCTATCGATATGCGAAATTTCATCTCAATCGGAAGTGCGTAGCTAAAGTGTATTTGTTCCATTAAAAATATATATAAATATTTCTACTTTTTTCTATACGGATATATTAAATATAAGTTGATTTACAATATGATATCAAAATATTTACATTTATTAATTTTTCTTCAGAGCTATAGTCAATTGAATACTTAAAACGCATTTATCTTGAAATCGAAAATTTTGAGTTATGCCATTCTTGCAGCAAATGAGCGATATACATATACTTAGAAATTTTCACACAAAACGCAAAATAACGTAAAATTTCAAAATTCAGAATCTGGGATATTAATTAAATAATCACAGATATTAAAAATGTATTGCCATCAATACAGTTTAATACAATTCCCGTAAGCAGTTTCCTAATAAAATTTGTATAAATAAAAACTGTTCAACTAAACCACCTAATAGGTGGTGACAAATAAATATACACATGAGCGGCTTTATTTTGCGCCTTGTAATATTTGTCATATCCTGCTAGAGATATTTAAATATTTAAATTTAGATTAAAATGAAACTAGAAACTTATAAAAAGACTACTAACAATGACTTACGACGGTCATCTGGTTGCAGCTACATCTCGTCAGCTTATTATTGGTTTGGCGCATATGCCACAAACTCGGAATGGAGAAAAACGACAAAGAAGATTTACATAAAGTTTTCTCAAAATATACCCGGTAGAATTTTTTTATATTTTCACCACTGGTACCGGCATATGTTCTGATCACAAATTTAATCAAAAGTTAGTACCCTGTTTCTGGAAATGAAAAATCTTGTTTTTTGCTGCATATCAAACTTTTTTTCAAATTTTGTTTTTTTTTTTTTTTTTGCTGCATATCCATAGAAACGGATGTGTAATTTTTGAATTTTTTTGGAAACGAAAACTGAGCGCATGTGTATATCAATGTAAAAGATATTATTAATGAAATAAACTATCTCGGTGTGGAAATTTGGTATTGTATTTTAATGTATTTCATAAAAACGTAAAAGCATAAAAAATAGCTGTACTACTATAAGTTAATTTGTTATTTAAAATATATTAATGTACATTTAAAAGTACTATTTTAAAAACATAAAACCATACATTTGGTATTTTATAAAAACAAAAAAACAGTCCTACTGTTATGAGTTATTTGTATGTTTGAAAGATATTAACATAATGTATGTAGTACATATTATGTACCAAGAATGATAAAATAAAGATTACGCCAACAAGTTGAAATAAAATACTTTTCTGCGCATGATGGAACTCTGACGTCACTATACATGTGTTCTGATTGGCTAATAAAATTCAGCTGGAGAACTATTATGTTATTGTAAAAACAGGACAGTGGGGCAAATTGCGATTTTTCAAATTAAATTTGTTTGATAATAAATAATTTTATTTTCCACTTGTTTTTATTTGAAATTGTTAATTTATAGTTATTTTATATAAATATTGAACACAAGTGCTAATTATTTTTCTTTTTTCCCCATTCAAAACAAATTTTTTTGCTTGCAAAATATCAGCCATAACTTCCTTTGAGCTTCATTTCTGGGAAAACTATAAAATGACACAGCTTTTTGAAAACAAACAAAATTTTCATAACAATATTACATTTTAACACAATTATTTCTCACTTGTTTTTTTGCTGTCACTTTGTTTGCAATTGCCCACAGCACATTTCATGCTTGCTCTTTTTGTTCTCTTTTCTCTTTAATTTAGGTTTTTTGTTTACAGCTTATGAGCTTTAAAAATCAAGTTTTAATAAGTTTTTTACACTTTAAGTTATTTAATAATTATTTTAATATATTTATTTTAAAATATAACACAATTTATTATAAAATATAACACAAAACTTGCACTTTCATAAATCCGATTTTGTTTGCTTGTTGGAAAACTCTCTGAGTAAATTGGAAATCTCTCTGAGTAAATTGAGTGAAGAGTTGCCAAATATAGCATAAAATATTAATTTTGTACGAGAAAGTATTAGTTTTGCATATGATAAACATTTGGCAATCTCTTCGAGGGAACAAATACGTCATCAAACGGTAAATCATGCGCAAGGCGTAATCTTTATTTTATCATTCTTGTTATGTACTACATACAATATTTAAAAGATACAAAGAACATAGTATTTCAAAATTAAAATGAAATAAATAGAAGGTACAAAACAGTCTTTTTAGTTAACAATATTTTAGTTTTTAAATAAACAATATCAAGACTTCAAATTTTAAATTTAAAAATTACATTTGAAGTAAATGTTCAAAATAAATCCTATCAATATTTGGAAGAAATATAAATAA
This sequence comes from Linnaemya tessellans, assembly GCA_951800035.1. Classification (NCBI taxonomy): domain Eukaryota; kingdom Metazoa; phylum Arthropoda; class Insecta; order Diptera; family Tachinidae; genus Linnaemya; species Linnaemya tessellans. Next base: position 29,763,508 of record OX637533.1, on the reverse strand, counting down.
GTCTTTTAAGTCCTTTTTTTTTGTCATTTGGAATGGTTGAAGGGGTCGAAATTTTTAATGTTTGCTGTAACAAATCCTGTGGAGTTTCCAAACAATTTCTTGATGCAGATTTTAGTAAAATTACGTTTTGAAATTCTTTATCTTTGGCAGATGTTTTATACCGTAAATTGTACTCTTCATTCTTTTTATACAGAATTACTTTAATTTTGGCAAATGTAACTTTTCTAAAATCCATTTTAATTGCTAACACTGAATAAGAGTGAAAATCCTCCGGAAGCATTTTTATAACCTTTAATTTTGTTTTGTTCGCGGGCATATTTCTTAGTAATTGTATTAAATGGTGCAAAACAAATCTTAAATAAATTTTTTTTACATTTTGTATGAAAAATTTGCTGCATACACCAAATAGTGTTTTGTAACGCAAACCAATACTCAGTAGACGTTACAATTGTGGATATGAGCCAAAGTCAATGCTTGATATTTCAAAAACCATAGACAATTTCGTGAAACAGATTTTGGATTCAGAAAGAGGACATCTAAAATATATACACCCCATACCTAACTAAATTTTTTTAAAAATGGTCGGTGGGCCAAACCAATAATAAGCTGACGATCTGTCAAATTAGTCTCCATTCAACGACAGGTGAAGTTGACAACTGACTAATTTTTATCGAAAAATCAGCTTCAGCGATGAGGCCCCATTTCTACATGATTGAGTACATGTACAAACAAAATTAACGAATTTGGGACGATACCAAACCCCTCGAGATCCAAGAGCGTCTCGAAAAAGTCGCTGTTTTTTGCGCTTTTGGCGCCATCGGTTTGTAATTTTTTTGATGGCCAGGCCATCACTGTGAATTTATTTTGATCCGAATTGCATTCTCTGAACACCAATGGCATGTGGTATCAACAGGATGGCGCCACACATTTCATGCCACATTGGATATTCTGCACGAACGATTTGAGCATATGTTCGTCTCATACGGAGGCGATGTGAACTGGACCGACATCGTGCGATTTGATATCGTTTCTTGTGGATTTTTTTTTAAGTCGCAGGTGTATGCGAATAAGACAAAGCCACAGCCTCAAGGCCAACATAACCCATGAAGTTGGTCACTACATATTACACTCAGTACGATTTAATCGAAATTGGACATTTCTTATGCGCTATACCCAGAGAAGGCGTGGCGAACATTTGAAAGATGTTATATGCGGCACATAATAGCACCAATAAGTCAAAATGAGAAAATGAGAGAGTAATTTTTTTCATTTCCTGTTCAAAGCCGCCCGAACAATTTCTTTGGGTAATTTTGGGCAAGAATTATATTATCAGCTGTTTTTTGTTTACATTTGAAAATAAAAAAGTAAAAAGAAAATTTACAAATAAAGGAAAGAAGTTGTTAATTGAAAATTGGTTAAAAGTAAAATGGAATATTTTTCGAAAAAACTTGAAATTGTTAGTACATTTGCGTATATTTGCCCCTTTGTTTAGTATACAAAAATGCTTTTTCAGATTAGTGAACAACTTATGGACACATCAAGTTAGTCCGATGATGATCTTTCATTTCATGATGTTGAGCCTTATTCAGTGTATAAAACCACTAAAATAAAAATTAATTTAAAAAGTATACAGCACTAGTTTTTCATAAGATATAATTATGGTTTTTTGCGTTCCAGCAAATTTGGGTAGATTTTGCACTTTGAGAGAGTAATTTTCTTTTTGCTCTCATTAGCCCAAACTTGCCCGAAATTACTTGGAACAGACCTATTTACTGTATTTTGGGCAAGCGAACGAATTTAGTAAAATGTAGTAAAGTTCAGTAAAAAATTTTAAAAACTTTTACGTGCTCGAACACACTTAATAAATAAATGAATAAATAAAATGAGCTCGGCTGCATATTTGCTACTAGGGAAGATATTAAAGCACTTTGTGTGAGGTGCCACAACCAGAATAATAGCGTATTATCTTTTACTAGATACTAGATGTAAATTTACATAAATGCATACATATGCTAAGTAACTTACCGTCTTCAATTCCGGTAGAAGTGAAATTCTGAAGTAATTTTTCCACCTTTAAGCCAGAATAATTTTCGATTTGTTCCTGTACCAGCTGAGAAAATCTTATAACATTTGGTGATGATTCATCAGATACACTCATATAAACAATACCACTCTTATAATGATCTAAAGACAAACGCAGTCCAGTACCAAGTTTCATAACAGTCGAGGAATGTATAGTCACAATAGCAATTGTAGTCATCAAAAATGGTATAGAGATCTGTCAATAACGAAAAAAAAAATTATGAATATTAGCTTTTCTATGATAAAACTATTGATTACATTGTTTCTTTACCAAAAATACAGCTAAAAACCATTCATTTTTCATAAATAACAACTTTTTATAGGCAATAGCTACAAATTGATGAATTAAATTGATATTTTTCAATGTATCTAAACGTTGGTATGGTACACGTATATTGGCATCTGCATGACAATTAATTGAACCATCAACTTCGTCATTTGTTTCCACTTTGGGTACAGAACTGAAATCATAGTTATTATTGTAAATATAAATGTAAAACATTTCCCATACTTACTTTAAAAATACATCTTCCAAAGTTGTATCGGTTACCGATATAGTATTTATGCCCAATTGTAGCTGATGTCTTTCTAAATTTCTCAACATTTTTGAGTAATATTCTTTATATCCATAAGGTAAACTTATCGATACAGTGGGTGGTACAAAATTCTAAAAGAATGTATTTAAGCAATATTATTATCAATCTTATTTGATAAAACTTACCATAATAGTGGCCATTGGTATATGTTCCCTAATGAACTCCAAACATTCATCTATATTGAATTGACTGGGATTTGTACACAGCTTTAGTATATAGCCACTGCCTATTTTATGTTTTAGCTCCAAAGGAGAACCAGTCAATTGCAAACGTCCATTCGATAGTATACTTATGGTATCACCCAAAACTTCGGCTTCTTCCATGTGATGAGTTGTTATTAAAATAGCTTTGGTTTTACGCAAATTCAAAAGTATATCCCATAACTCACGTCGTGATTCAATGTCTAAGCCAGAAGAAGGCTCGTCCAATATAACAATTCTAAATGAAAATTTTGTAAATTACGATTTAGTTGCTGCAACATGCATTTCATTTTGACTTACTTTGTTTCTCCAGCTATGGCGATGCCCAGGGATAAACGTCTTTTCATACCACCAGATAAATTCTTACCGTATTCATTGGATTTATCCGTCAAATTCAATTGTTGCAATAATTTATTCGCCAAAATGTTGGCCTCCTTGTGTGGGAGACCTCTTAGCTAAAGAAAAACAGAATTTCTTTTTTAGTAAAGAATTTCCTGTTAACTTTAAACTCAAATCGATTTTTTTTAATAACAATATCCTGATTTACTGAAGGATTTAGTTTTTAACATAAATATCAAGCTGATGTAATTTTATGTAAATCTGATATAATTTTAATATAATCGGAAGCTTGAAATCAAGTTGGAAAAAAATTCTGCTCGCGAGAACGATTCTTTAACTACGCAATTGGAGTTCTTTTTGTCTGTTCTTTAGCTATACAAAAATTGTTTTCATCAAGAACCTTGCTTTTTCGTATAGGGGAATGAGTTTAGAGTGCAAATATCCAGATTGTGGAATACAATTATACTTTGCCGGAATAGAACGTTCTATTCTATCTATCAGCCTTTAAGAAAACATGTTTAGACTTATTCACTTCTATAATGATGCCTACACACTATGGAACATTAGCATAAACATTGGCATCTAGGTTGGAGGTGCCACTGTGGCTGATTGGTAGATATGCTAACCTATTAGTACTGAGGTCTTGGGTTCGATTCTCACCAAATACTTTGGATGTTTGAGTCGTTTTGCAGGTAACCTACTAGTAACTAAGTGGTCTGGATTTGTTAATCAAATCTGGCCGTCTGTACAACCTAACCTGGACATGTTCCACTTAATGTTTTATAATAAGTAGTTCGATTTTGGTTCATAATATATTAAAATTTCATGATATTTTATGTTTCCAAACACAATATCCCTATTCACAATCTTGTGCAAATGGTCTTGCATCATTGCATTTGCAAAATAATTGTACTCCACACCCACAAAACACATTGACAATGCTCTCAAATACTCTCTCACCTTGCAAATGCAAAACCATTTCCACAAGATTGTGAATAATGTTTCATTGTCTGTATCGATGTTTACTCTTTATCTATCTGTATTCGTTGCCAGCAATTGTTCGTGTACTTGCCTTTGCAATTCGTGGAATAGTGAAAACTATGTAAATTTTATAAAGAAATCTAAAAACGAGAATTATGGGACGTAATGTTCATAAAAGTAAAACTAAAAATCAGGAACATATGAAATATTTACAAAGTATATAGAAATATTGATAAAAATTATAATCCTGTATTATTTGACAATGCCAAAAATGGTTAACTAACTACAGATTGCGGACAACAATTAACTGATTCCGATAGATTTTGACTCCTTTCTAAGGACTTGAATATAGTACAAAATTTACCTAATTTTAACATTGTCTGGACGTGAAGTTGACGAATAGTTACATAATAATGGGGAATAGTTCTTTCAATATTAATTTTTATTTGTTTAGAAGTACACACAAAAATGATGCTTCCATTTTTTTTACCATCCAAATTGAAACTAAATCCTTATCTTAAGCGGTTTTTAGGAGCAGACATTTCTGAAACCATGGTTTTAATTAGAAAAGTTATTCTTTAGTGTATTACTATATTGACCCAGGATCTAGTCTAAAGTATAATGGCGGGAAGAATTCAGATTGTTGAATAAATTAGAATACAAAATGTTCAAGTAAATACCTATTCTGAGATTAAAAAGCTGTAGCAATTATATACAATTTTCAACAAAAAGCGATATCCATATTAATTTTTTAGAAAAAATAAACTAAGTTTCTGTGAAATTTAATTCACAAATTATTTTGAGAGACATTTACCTTGGCAAAAAATACCAAATGCTGCTTACAGGTCATATATTGCATATAAATACTATGTTGGGGGCAATATCCAATTAAATGTCTATAACAAGACGCATCACGTTCACTACAGACCACTATTTTACCTTTGTCTTTAGGCACCAAGCCTGAAAAGCATTTAAAATACGAGTACATATTAATACCTATTGAAAATCGTACTAAATTAACAAGAAAAAGACTTACCCATAATCATATTAATTGTTGTAGTTTTACCAGCTCCATTATGTCCCAATAAAACGGTTATTTGTCTATTTTTAATTAACATGTTCAAACGATCAGCTATTAAAATATTACGACCCGAAGTTTTAAATTGTTTCTCCAAATCTTGTACAATAATGGCATCGGTTGTTTCGTCGTTTGTACATTCACATTCATTACATTCCTGCTTTCTCCAATATTCGGACTTTTAGAAGAAGAAAATATATATAATAAAATATATATAATTGATTTCTATTTATTCTTAACCTTTCAATATTAATTTTGTAATAATTTTTTAAGGTTGAGGTCTTTTTATAAAAAAAAATAATAATAAATAAGGACCGGTTGAAGAAATATAAATATTTTAAAATTGTTTAAAAATACCTCAAGCTGAAGAATTTATTATTAAAATTAAACAATAAATTTTAGTCTAGTACCTTTAGGAAAAAGAAATACGGTTTCTTAATACCCCCCGGTCCGGGTATTAAATTGCTGAGATATAAATAAAGTATTGAATAGAATATACATTGCAGAAGTAGTATACAATATATTTGAAAGATGCTTAGCGAACAACTCGTTACATGTTCGAATATCTGAGAAAATTCGAATTTTGCATCTAAAGTAATGAAAACAAAGATAACATGAATGTAATATATTTTTCGTTTTTATACTCTAAGAAATACTTACATTTATTGCCAAATATTTGAAATTTGTTCCAACCATCTATAAAAGCATTTAAGCAGAAAATGCGTATAAACAATTTTTGTACAGCTCCATCTATATAAGCAAAAACTACAGGTGCAGAAATTAACAGCAAACCGCAATATTTGGCATAAAACACTATAAAATAGCAAATAATATAAATTAATTTAAGTAAATTCAAGTTTAGATAAAATATATTAACGAACCCGAATTAAAAAATACTGAGATCAAAAATGTGTACGACATAATGGCCAACATGAAGAGAAATATTAATACAAAGGCATAGGCTGCTGGTATTATACCCAACGCGTTATAGAACGCAGCCACGGCTAAAATAGCTACAGAATATATTATATATAAAATTAAACGAACAACATAGAATGACACCCCATTTAGATATGACAAAGGGGAAGCTATAACAAGGAATTCCTAATAAGAAATAAATATAAATAATTATTTATTAATAATCTAATTGAAAATTATTAATTGCACTCACCTTCAGACCATCTTGTTTCTCTTCAACTAAAGGCAGTAGAAATGTACTTTCCAAAAGTATAATAAAAAATATTGGAAACATTACGGCAAATTGGATGCCAGATTCATTTTGAAAGTATCCACCTCGCATAAAGGGCATTGCCCCAACTTGAACTGTTATGTCAGGTTGTATATTGGTTTCTTGTGTGATGTAGTTCATATCAACGGAATGTTGTAGTCTAATAAAGTCCTTAAATTCTCGAGATTCTGTAATATATAAAATGAATTATTATAAATTACGGTTGAACCGTGATTACACATTATTAAAATCACTCATGAAGGTATGATTTGAAAATACAAGGCAGTGAGTGATTTGTTTAAATTTATAATTTTCGAGCATGCAAGACGGTAAGTTTAGCTTTTCCCTTTTAAATTTTTATTATTATTATTATTATTATTATTATTATTATTATATCCTCCAAAAAAGAATTGGACGATCAATTCAAGACGATCTGAGCATGTCCATCCGTCCGTCCGTCAGTGGAAATCACGATTCAGTCCAAACGAAAAGAACCAGGCTCTTAAAATTTGGTATAAATATATTTTGAAGGATAGCACAGGTCAAGTTCGGAAATGGGCTAAATCGGGAAAGAGGGGAAAAAGTTCCCCTAAGAAGAACTAAACCAACATCTAAAACACAACATAATTTTTAAAGTTTTTTTTAAGTTAAGCAAATGATATATTTTTATGTCAAAGAAGGTCTAACGCGTTAAACTTGGAGCCATAAAATCAAACAAATCAATTTTTGGACCCCGAACCCTTTAGTGAGCGTTACTATATGAAAAAAATTGTATAAAAATTTAACAAATTGTATTATTTAAGCCTACATCACTTAAAAATAAAATTTTTAAGCTTTAATGACGAAGCTGAGACGTAACCTGGTAACCTCTTTTGCCCCGAAATGACCCCATCAAAAAAAATATATATTTAAATAAATTTTACATTAAATTATTCGGAACATTTATTTTTGAAGTTTTATGGCAATAGTGAAATGTCTCCCCCACGGCCCTTGCCAGAGAGACCCCGACAAAATACAGATTTGATACCTCCCAAAAAGAATTGACCTCCAAAAAGTATATATATTCTTGATCAGTGATGAAGTCTAAGACGATCTAGCAATGCCCATACGTTCGTCTGTGGAAAACATGATATAGTCTATTTTTGGACCCCTTCCCTTTTAGTGTGAGTTTACGTACGATATTATATGCAAAAATATTGTAAATATTGAAAAATTTTATTCCTTAACGCTATAAGAAGCTCAGATGTTCTCTGATCTTGCAGAGGTAAGACGTCTCCCCAACGGCCCTTCCCGGAATGACTCTGTCAAAAAATACATTTAAAATTGGGTACAGAGATGTCTTAATGGAAGTCTGTTCCACCAGGTTAAACATTTTAAATTTACTTACTAAATATCTGGAGGGTATTAAAGATTTGACCCGGTCGAATATAACGTTTTTACTTGTTTTACTTGTACCTAATACCAAAGAAAACACTATACATACATACATATGTATGTACATATTTTATATGTATGTGTGCATATTAATATATTTTAAATCTAATGCTAACGTAGTAAGAAATATTCCGCTCGTGAGCCTGTGTGAAAAATATTAATTGTTGGTGATTGTGCATGATCGTGAGCTCAATTTTATGCGCAGTATCTGCTGCATGAAGAATTATATTTTTCCATAATAATATATTTTATTACTTTCATCAAAAAAAAACAAATTAATAAATGTAATTGGTACAAAATGTGTTTTTAACTTCAAAAAGATATTTATGCTTTTGTTTGTTATGTGGTCAAGTATGTCTATATGCCTGCATTTCATTGGTTCTTACACCAAATCATCAGTAGACTTTAACCTAATTCCAAAATAACAAAACCTCTCAGCTTATACATAAACTCCCAAAAATGAATTGAGAATTACACAAGCAAAACCATAGGATTTGAAATTCAAGAAAACACAACAAACAAATTTTATACGATATAAATCTATTTAGTTTTTCCACCTTCATACAATTAGTCTGCCGTTGACAAACTATAAAAGTATATAAAAAAGCACAATGAAAAACAAAATCTACACAAAACGCCTTTAAAATCGTTTGTTAAACAAAATACAGCATTCGCAAAGCAGCTCTGAGTCAGTCAACATCAATTAAATTTTAAGTGCAACGAGACCACTGATCGTTTAAGCGGCATGGCCACACATCAAACTGGTGCTTCAAACTTGTGTATGTGTTGGTAAAATTCAGTTTGAGAGTGAAAATCTAAATTGGTTTGATATTCTTCAAACTCACATCAAACCATACGTGTGAGTTTTTTTCACTAACACTATCAAAGAAAAGCAGAGTTTGAAGCGTCAGTTTGATGTGTGGCCATGCCGCTTTACTCTTTCGAGTTTTGCGTCTCACTCGCACTAGTTAATTTCAACGACTCAGATAACTGTATAGATTTACAGTTCTTCTGAGCAATTTTCCGTGGTTAACTACGTTGCTTCTTCCTATGTGAAGGCATAGGTCGTGTACAGTCAGACACAGTAACGGAAAAGAGAATACCGTTAATAACATTGCCGACATACCTGTTGGCATCTGTGCATCAATAGAATTAGTTTTTGTGGCACGACATATCATGCGAATTGGTGATGACGAAATAGTCTCAAAACTGGCCACATAATTCTTCAGCCGATGACTGAAGTAACAAAATAGAAGGAAAAAAAAAACAAAATACCGCGGCAATTATGTTCTAGGCAACTCAATATTAACAACGCAAGTCAGACAAGTCTATTATAAAAACCCATTTTACTTTCACATCTAATATTTAAAGAAATAAGCTTACCCACTATTTTTTGGCAAATGTTCCTTCTAATATTTATTTATTTCCGATTTTTACCAATAAAATTTTTTTTAGATATTTTCTCAGTCAATTTATGCAAAAAACAACGCATATGTTTAATAAATTGACCTTCATTGTTCCCAAACTGAAGACTAATTATGTGTAAAAAACTAAAATTGATTTATATCAAATAAATTTGTTTGTTGTGGTTTTAAAAATTAAATTATTGGTAACCAATAATCATTGGTTCCAATTTTTCCCAATGAAATTTTGTTGAGATATTTTCTCAGTCAATTTATGCAAGAAACAACGCATATGTTTAATAAATTTACCTTTATTGTTCCCAAACTGAAGACTAATTATGTGTAAAAATGGTAATTCTCAAATGATTTTTGAAAATTTGTGACTAAGGGAGGATGATTTGTTATTTTTTAAATAAAGTTGAAGTCTACTGATGAAGAGCCAATGAAATGCAGGCCAATAAACATACTTAACTCGCAACAAACAAAGCAAGTATTTAATAATGTTTCCTAATTTAAAATTTTTTCAAATTTATGGGTTCCTTCAGTTAGTGCAAACTTTTGGTATATGCTTTTGAATATTATTCCAAATTTTATTTAGAAATTATTTTAAGAGACAATATTTTATTAATCAGTATGTAGAAAAGTTAAATTGAAAAACTAATTTAAAAACAAGTGACATAATAATCTAGACAATAAAAGGATTACTTAGTTTCTTTTACATATAAATAAAACAAAGTATGTTTTAGTAATTTGAACTAACAAGTATTTTTAACACTCCTCCTCAAATTAGTAAACATTAGATTTTAGTCTGAAGATATCTAGTTTTGTTGTTGATAAAGCTTTTGTTAGCATGTCTGCAATCATTTCTTCAGAAGGACAGTAGTTGCAACTGATTATCTTCTTATCGACGTAATCTTTAACAAAATGAAACTTAGTGTCTATATGTTTAGATCGATTACTTAGTTTTTCATCTTTTATTAAATTCAGGCAGCTTTTGTTATCTTCATAAATTATCGTTGGGTGTTTTTGTTCACATCCCAAATCAAACAGAATATTTCTGATCCAAGTAGCTTCTTTTGCTGCTTCGGATAATGCTATGAATTCTGCTTCTGTTGTAGATAGTGATACACAAGTTTGCTTTTTACATGCCCAGCTGACAGGACTTCCATTGAACATGAACATGTATCCAGAGTTTGACTTTCGGTCAACTTTACATTCTGCCCAGTTTGCATCTGCATAACCAATAAGTTGGTTTTGATTTTTAGTATTATTAATATTTAAATACATTTCAGAAGTTCCCTTTAGGTATTTGGCTATACGTTTCAACTCATTCCAGTCCTCATTGGTTGGATTGCATGTTTTTCTTGCCAATATTGAAACACTTGCAGCTATATCAGGGCGTGTATTTATAGATATATACAGCAAAGATCCCAGTAAACTTTGATACTCATTATTTTGCAGCAGTAATTCAGATTCGGTTCTTCCATATGAAGGATCAAGAGGATATTTAGAACATTTTGCATCTTGCAAACCAAATTTTACCAACGTTTTGTCAATATATTGTTTCTGTCTTATTTTATAATTGAATTCAGGAGTTCTTATAATTTCCATACCAAGATAATGAGATATTTCTCCAAGATTGTTCACTTCAAACTTTTTATTTAACACAGTGTAGACATTTTTAATTTGTTGATTATTATTAGCAGCAACAATCAAGTCATCAACATATATTAATAAATAAACGTCTTCCCCATTGATGACTTTATGGTATAAACATGGATCAGCTTTACTTTGAACAAAACCATCCCCAATCAAAACACTGTCAATAGCCTTATTCCATACGTTTGCAGCTTGTTTAAGTCCATAAATACTTCGTTTAAGCTTGCATACCATGTCATCATTATCACCATCAATAAAACCAGGTGGTTGCTTCATGTAAACGGTCTCTTTTAAACAACCATTTAAAAATGCACATTTAACATCCATGTGATTTATATACATCTTTCGAGCAGCAGCAACAGATAACAAAATACGGAAAGTTGGTTGACGCACGACTGGTGCAAATACTTCGTCATAGTCATACGTACTTCTGGTTATATCCTTGTGCAACCAAACGAGCCTTGAACCTCTGGATCTTACCGTCAATACCACGTTTAATTTTATATGTCCATTTACAGCCAATAACATTTACATCTGGAGGAACTCGAACCAAATCCCAGGTTTGGTTTTCCTTGATAGATTTAATTTCCTCCTGCATCGCAGATTGCCATTGAAGTTTTTGTTCTGACGTAATTGCTTGCTTATATGTTCTAGGTTCAACATCTGACTTCACCAGATTAGAGTATTTTACAGGTGGAACTCCTTTATTTTCTCTAGCCGATCGTCTTACAATTTGTTCATCAGCAGCACCTTCATCAACAAAATATTCTAGATCAGTACCAACACTACAATAAGAGTCACCATCAGACTCATCAAGGATATTATCACAAGCAGCTTTCGGTTGATTAGAAGAAACAGTAATTTCAAAAATATTTCTGTTTACTAAAGAATCTGTAGCATTTTTCGATTTTAATACAGTCTGCATATCAACGAATTTATAATCTCTACTTATAACAACTTTATTTTCATCCGTATTCACAAAACGTAATCCTTTGGAATTCTCATCATACCCCATGAAAGTTAATAGTTGAGACTTATCATCAAATTTTCTTCTTTTTATTTTAGGTGTTAATACGTAAGCCTTAGATCCAAAAATTTCAAAATTAGCAATATCTGGTTTCTTACCCTCCCATCTTTCATAAGGAGTACAGGATATGGAATTTGTAACCAACCTATTTTGCAAATAATTCGAACACATTACAGCTTCACCCCAATATTTGTTTGATAAACCAGCTTCCATAAGAAGGCAACGAGACATTTCAATAATATATCTATTTTTTCTTTCAGCAACGCCGTTTTGTTGCGGACAATATGGAACAGAAAATTGTGATTTAACACCATAGCCCTGAAGATAATCTTGTAACTTCTTTGATTTATATTCAGCCCCATTATCCGACCTTATGCTTTTAGGAACTTTACCAAATTTATTCTTAACCATTTCAATGTATATTCTTATTTTATCAAAAACTTCTGACTTCTCGTTTAATAAATATACAACAGTATAACGACTGTAGTCATCAATTAATGTAAGAAAATACTTCTTTCCGCCTGGTGTAACAGTTTGCATTGGACCACAAATGTCAGTATGTATTAATTCAAGTGCTTCCCCAGTATTACTATCGGACTTCTTAGGGAACGATTTCCGGGTTAGCTTACATCTTGTATCACATGTTTCACGAATTTTACAATCATTGATTTTAAAATCAGTTTTAAGCTTACCATTTTGCATAGCTTTAACTGCATTTATATCTCTGTGGCCAAATATTTTGTGATAGAAATGTTGACATCGATTAAGACTGCATACAGCAACCATAGCACCCTCGTTGTTTTGCGTTTCAAGTTGATATAAATTTTCGACACATTTCGCAATACACACTTCATCAAGAATTTTACAATTTGATCCATAGAACAAAACTTTGAAACCAACGGAAGATATTTTCTTTACAGACATCAGATTTCCTCTGAATGATGGTATATATAAAACATCATCGAGTGTAACAAATGTTTGATCACCTTTTCCATTCACCAGTTTTATTTTACAGGAACCTATACCAGCAGAATACACATTACCATTTGCAACAACAACCTTTTCACGCCAAGTCAAATCAAGGTTTACAAATTCTTCTTTGATACTACATATATGGCAAGTAGCACCTGAATCAATCACCCATATACCTTCTTTACCATTTAACACGAAACAAGAACTACCACAGTCACCATTACTCTCAGCAGTTTTTACATTTTGATTATTATTGCTTGATTTACTATTCTTATATTTCCAGCAGTCCTTACGAATGTGACCAATCCCATTGCAATAATGACATACTACTTTTCTAAGACTATTATTTGGCTTATTTTTATATTTGTTAGTTGTCTTCAAAACGGTGTCTTCACAAATCAGTCTTCTTTTGTGTTTTTCATTTTCTTCTAGTAATTTGTTTTCAACTAAAGTCATTGTGAGATCATTTTCATCCCTTACTTCAAGGGCAGTAATTAAAGTGTCATATGAATTTGGCAAACTGCTCAGCATCATTGAAACCATCCATGACTCAGACATTTTTTCCCCAAGAGATTGTAGTTTTGAAAACAACAACTTCATTTGATTTATATGTTTATCCATGTCACCACCAGGTTTTAATTTCAGTTCACAAATAGTTCTCATTAATTTTACCTTGTTGCTTAAACTTGATTTTTCATGATAGGCTTTCAATATTTCCCAAGCACCTTTAGCATTATTACAACCAGCAATACGAAAAACTTCGGACTCTTCTACAGCCAAACCAATTAAAATAGATGCCTCTGTATCACGTTCTTTCCACTTTTGATCAGGAACTGCAGGAACCTCATTTTCAATTATGTCCCATACTTTCTCCTTTTTTAAGAGCAACTGCATCTTATATTTCCACAGCTCATAATTGTCCCGATTCAACTTAGTCACAAAAAGTCTTACATCCGCCATTTTTAACGACAGAATTTGAAAAAATTCAAAAATAATCGGCACCAAAATTACTCAAAATAGGTTTTCAGCTAAATTTTATATAGCACAATCACGCAACGGATATTATCTTTCTTTATTTTAAAATAACGAAAAATAGGGAAGGCCCATAACCTTTTGAATATTATTCCAAATTTTATTTAGAAATTATTTTAAGAGACAATATTTTATTAATCAGTATGTAGAAAAGTTAAATTGAAAAACTAATTTAAAAACAAGTGACATAATAATCTAGACAATAAAAGGATTACTTAGTTTCTTTTACATATAAATAAAACAAAGTATGTTTTAGTAATTTGAACTAACAAGTATTTTTAACATATGCGGTATATGTCGTTTTTCTAAGCGTTAATAACCTTTTCCGATTTTGAAAGGAGTTCAAAAGTCCTTTGCAAATTTGGGTAATGTTCGAAATATGTATACAAAATGTTATAAATGTTTTTATTTACTTGTAGTTACAACGCTTTTAAATCAAATTAAAAACGGGGTTCCATGTCCAAAAATTGTATGCTTAATTTTCGATATTTTCAAAAAAAGAATATACACCTCGATTATTAACGGAAATTGGAACATTAGCGAAGATATTAATATCGAAGATGTTTTTAAAATTTCAATGGAAACGAAGGAGATAACTTCAATTCTAAAGTCAGGTTAGCATATAGTATAACTTCCCGCAAATTATGAGACAACCAGTAAGGATAATAAGAGCTGGAATATTGTTAATTAATATGAATCATTATTACTAAAATAGGAAGCTATGTGATTTTATATGTTAGATATCTTGGAAAACCTGCAAGAACTTAACGAAATTGCACTTTTGAAGTAAATAAAATAAATTGAAATACGCCATAGTTTTGGCGGAATAGTTTCTACGACTGGCCAAATTATTCTTCGGTCGATGACTGGAGTAACAGGGCAGAAGGGAAAAAATACCCCAGATATATCATGATATGAAACGGAATTGAAATAGGTATTTCTTTTTGAACTGTGCTTTGAAACTAAATTTTCATAGAAAATTGATTTTAAAGAACTCTGTGCACATTATTTTTTATGATTAATATTTCCTATAAAAACACAAAAGATTTAACAGAAAGGCATCGGGATTGCATTTTTTAAACAATGAAAAAATTAATACCTAGGTATACAATGTATTTTTTATTATATGTGCCTTATAAAAACAGATATTCCTTATACGTATGTACATGTGTGTAATTATGTACATATTTATAATATCAAGTCAATTATTCATATTCAGAATACTAATGAGACCAATACTAATGTCCACTTGTACACATCACAAGTGGACGACACACATCTGCACATGAATAATTTAATAAATATATACTTACGGCTAAATGATGTCTCCAAACTATCTGTAACATATCTTTGATCTGTACGTAATTTCATGCGATTTGTGTAAATTGTATATTCAAGAATTCTTTTGTCACTTTTAGGAAATTCGAAATATACTCCCTCACATCGCTCTTTACATTCTTCGATAGCTTTCATCATGGTTTCCCGATGGGAAAATGTATTTATATTTAAATCACCACCACATATATGTTCCATAAATGCTGTAACTTCAGGTGTGTCAGGAGCATAAAAGGTTTGTTTGTGACCTACTTCCACGTCAAATAAGCAGCCATTATTCTAAATTAACAAAACAAAGGAAAACATTTTAATACTTCTTTCACTTTTTCGAATTACTATTTACCAAAACATCAGGCCCTTCAGGATCATTAAATTGTGCCATTTCTTCTATGGGATGATACATAAAATGCAACATTAAATACTGTAACCCAAATAAAGCTATCACCAAACCAATTAAAGATTTCCAGTGGAACCGCAATACCATTAATTGTTTGTAAACAAACAGCACAAATATATCAACTTTATTCATTTCAATTAATTTTTCTTTTAAAACATTAATAAGGACAATTTCGTTAAGGTTTCAAAAACCCCAAAGTTATTTTACAAACATAATTAGTGTTAAATTTTTTTAGTTTTAAGGGCTTAGAGTAAAACTAAATACGCCTTGACTAAAAAAGTTATCTATAATTTTATTGAGTTAATTGTGGTGGTATATCCAATAAACAAAACGTACCAAATACATATGTATGTATATACGGGTTGCTCACAAATTGTACTATTTTAACAGCTTTGGACGATGGTGACGGAGAAAAATTTTAAAATCACACATCACCGCGGGGTATATTACACAGTTTATGGAACATTACAAATATTTCTTTGGTGTTTATGTAAACATTAATATACAGCAGTGACATATAAAACAATAATATACATGAAGACAAAACTTTCTTTCTTATTAGATAAAAATAATTTATAGATAATATATGTTTGAAGCAAGTATAATATCTATTGTATTTGTATGCGCATTCTTCTATTATACTACAGTCTGGCATCATTATTTCTTTACGTTCTCTCTTTTAAGCTTTTATTTTCATTCATTATTTTGTATATTGATTGCGTGAATATATTTTTTAAAATATTATATTAAATTTTTTCGTTTGTGATTAATTTTATTTTGTAAGTACAAGTTAAAAGCGTAATAGAAAACAATGGCCAATTTTTATAAGCTGGATATAAATCGTACGGAATGGGAGATACCTGACACATACCAACAGCTGCAGTCAGTGGGCAGCGGTGCCTACGGTCAAGTATGTAAAGGTAAATAATTAAAACTTGAAATAATAAATGTACCTGCAGACAGGTTGTTGGTAAGATAATTAAAATATATACTTTCTGCAGCACTGGTACGTGGTACAAATATGAAGGTAGCCATTAAGAAATTGGCACGTCCATTTCAATCTGCCGTACATGCTAAAAGGACTTACAGAGAGTTGAGATTGTTAAAACATATGGATCATGAAAATGTTATTGGTCTTTTAGATGTTTTTCATCCTGGGCAACCTGTTGACTCTTTGGATAATTTCCAACAAGTTTATATGGTCACACATCTTATGGATGCTGATCTCAATAATATAATTAAGACACAAAAGTTATCCGACGATCATGTTCAGTTTTTGGTCTATCAAATATTAAGGGGACTGAAATATATACATAGCGCTGGAATTATTCATCGCGACTTGAAGCCTTCAAATATTGCCGTTAATGAAGATTGTGAGTTGAGAATTTTGGATTTTGGTTTGGCACGACCAGCTGAAAATGAGATGACCGGATATGTAGCCACACGTTGGTACAGAGCACCCGAAATTATGTTAAATTGGATGCATTATAACCAAACTGTGGACATATGGTCCGTTGGTTGCATCATGGCTGAATTGTTAACAGGACGCACGCTATTCCCTGGTACAGATCATATACATCAACTTAATTTGATAATGGAAATTTTTGGTACACCTCCAGAGGATTTCATGCAAAAAATATCATCTGATAGCGCTAGAAATTATATACGATCGTTGCCTGTAATGAAAAGACGCAGTTTTCGCGATGTTTTTCGGGGAGCGAATCCTCAAGCAATTGACTTATTGGAAAAAATGTTGGAACTTGATGCTGAAAAGCGGATTACAGCTGAACAAGCCTTGGCTCATCCTTATATGGATAAATACCATGATCCCAGTGATGAGCAAACATCACCTTTATATGATCAAAGTTTTGAAGACATGGACCTGCCAGTTGATAAGTGGAAAGAATTGGTTTTCAAAGAGGTTTTAAACTTTAAGCCCTTACCAGCTTTTGCAGATGTTTTGAAACAATCCCAAGAGCAGCAACCACAACTTGCTGCAAATTAGACGGAATAAAAAGGCAAATAAATATTTATAACCTCAAATTTTGTGAAATGTACTTAACCTCAGTTAAAGAGAAAATATTTTATTTAAAATCAATATTTTTGTATTAGAAATAAGAAAAAACGAAAACATTAAGTATGCCTTAAAAGTTGTTAGTAAGTTTATTGCTATAGATACATATTAATATTGAACAACAAACATAAACATTATATTTGGCGATAAAATAATTACATATGAGCCATGTCGACAAGTTCAATTAGCGTTTGTTAAAGTTTTCAATAAAAGATTGAATATAAGTAGCATCGATTAATTTTTTTGACCATCGAAATAAGAACTTATAAGTTTTTTATGGAATAGTGGACAAAATTTGCGGCTTATCCTAAGATCTCTTTAAAGTTAAATTTATGTTAAAATTTAAACTAAAATAAGTTTCTACAAAGTTTGATAAGATGTACGTAATTATATTGTTGCTAGAAATACAGAAGTCAACAAGGAAATTTAAAATATCACCCATGTCACAGAGTTCAATATAGTTCGGAAACGAAATTGACTCCGCATTTTGTCTCCTCAAAAAGATAAAAGAAACATATTTTGGAATGAAATCATTGTAAATTTGCGTTAATATATTATGCAGTGTGTGTGTTTTACATGTGGGTGCTGAGATTCTTGACAAGCATTTAATATTGTATGATGTTTAACAAGGTACATTTATGGATAAATGTACCTTGACTGTTTGCACCAGTGCACCTTTTCATATTAACCAAGGCGAATTCAATAAGGTGAACTCATTTATGCAACTCTGTATATGGAACATGTATTTTGTTAGTGTACAGGCTTCTGAAATGTCAAATTTAGTTATGCAGAAAAAAGTAAAAAATTGTTACACAGATGTTTGTGATATGGTAGAAAAAAGAAAAAAATATCTGTTCTGCATTTGATTAAAACATTAAATACCTAAAATTTAAAAAGGTAAAACCAGTTTAATTTGGAGTTGTAAATGCATTAATAATACTATACAATGGAGTGATAGTATAAGAGGTATGGCTCTTACAGCGGCCAGATATTCTTTGTCGCGTTTGGAGGAGGGGCCACCACACACCAAAAACTGGCTGGAATGACAATTTTATGCCGAAATATCGAAAAATCTTTGCGTTTGCTACTCAACTTAAAACCGGTAAGGGCTTGACTATTTGTATATCAGTCATACAGGGAGATCATACCAAAATCGGCAATAGTGCTATAGAGGCCAAACAGTCGTTGTGCAAGTACATGGATGATGAGAGAGTAGAAGGTTTTTGTGATGTTATGGTGGCCGTGCAGAGTATAGGAAGAGGGATCGTGTACGTGAAAGACAACGGGAACGTACTCGTAAGTTGGAAGTTAATCGTGCTGCTCCCATTGTTCGACGTGGACGCGCTGCAAGACGCTGTATAGTTATGATGCCAAAAACATTGGACGAATTGGTTGCCGTTGTAATTCAAAATCTACCACGCGAAGCCGAAGAACGTGGTGTATATAACGAAGATGTTTTGCGTGAACGTTTCTTAAATGTGGAACGAGTAGCACGTAAACTGGCTATAATACTTGAAGAGGGAGCCAGTTTGCCTAAATATTTCCTATAATATTTGCAATCCTTGTTTATTATTAAGCCTAACAATCCTATTTCACAAGACGAACTACAAAATAAGATATTCGACTACAACAAGTTGGATACGTTTGACATTTTAAACACAGCAAGGTATGAAAATATTTATTGAAGTTACATTGAATAAGAGGTTTATTAATGAATTGTTTAATTTAGATACTTTGTTGATCGTGGCGATCTAATAATGGCCTTAATATATATGAATCTTTTGCAAGGCGCCCCACGTAAAATAGCTTCCGACTGGTTGAAAGAAACCCGTCTACTGTGGGAAACTCAACAAGCTGCCAATACTCTAATGGCTCATGCTGCCGCTAGTGGTCTATTGTATTTGTAATATTTAATGTTTATTAATTTAATATAACGAAAGAAAACAAATTAGTTATTATTATGGATGTATTTACATTTTACTTAACACTTAAAATTTTATGCGATTGTTACGATTTGAGACAAATGAAAATATCATGCGGAAAACATAAATTATAAAAGTTGTAAAAATGTATTTATTTATTTAAAAATCATTGTCTTTATTTTGTTATTGGCTGAAAATTTCTCGTTCCGTAATCCATATTGATAGTCTAGCAGTTTACTCAATATCCAAGCTACGCATCCATTATCACTAGAAATTTTTAAAAACTTTGTTTTTGGCGCACAAAAATTTTTAGTTTTAATTGGAAAAAAAAGTAAGCAGAAGAAGATTTTGACAGATCAGCGTAAAATCACCTGATCGACATTTTCTGAAATAAGGCCACCTGATTGAATTCGCCTTGATATTAACTGTGGCAGCACCAGCAATGTGTAATTAACTATTATTTATTAGTGAATGCCACTACCAGAAGAAAGATAAACAGATGTTGTTTACAAAAATGTGTAGTTTATAACAAAAAGTTTTAAGAGAAAATGCCAAAAGTTGTATCACGAAGTATAGTTTGCTCCGATTCCAAAGATCAGGAAGAGTATAACGACCAGACTCCCTTAAATATTTACTATTGTCTATGCGGGAAATTAGCGCTAATATTGGGTGAGAATAAGAAATGTCTGCCAATCAACATTTCGGAAATTCACTGCGTATTATTTAGATTGTTCCATTGAAAAGTTACCATTAAGAAGAACTGATGGAGCACGAGTAATTGACGGCAAACATCATGCACACAAATTGACTCTCCAGGAAGGCGAAACTATTTATATACGTCGTAAGGAAAAGGGGATCGAAAAACAATATCGTTATAATGTAAGAAAACATGATTCAATATAAAGTGCGGTAATGCTGTATGTGTTTTTCTAACTTTAGTGTAAATCCTGTAACTTGCCCATATATTACCGTCACGAACCCAAATCAGATATAACTTTCATAATACATCATGCTTTAGTTAAAACCAAAAATGATATACATCTAAATTTGGACTCGTCTACCACACTGACTAAAAAGTTAGCACATGGTGAATCGGAAAAAGTTATGGTTACACGCCATACCAAAAATATGGGTAAATTTAGTTCTGTTACGGTTTCTACTATTGATGAAGAGGAGGATGAAATTGAAGCGGTAAGTTTTAACTTATTCTATAATTCTAAAATAGTTTTGTGGACGAAATATCCTATCTTTTTTTTTAATTTTAGCGAGAAATTGCAGATAGCTATGCCAACAATGCTCGCATAATTGAAAAGCAATTACAACGTAAAGGGGGTAAAATTGTAGAAGGCACATCTCGCACAAAGCTAGAAGAAGGTCCACCGATCAAAAAACCTAGAGGCACTTTATTGGATATTTAATAAAATTTTTATAAAGCAATAATTGAGCGTTTAATTACACTTTCTCAGCCGTCAGTTTGTTGACGCTATCTTGGGTCTTATTAAAGTAATTTTGGTCGGGCTTCATTCTTTATCATACTGAAGACTTTTGTCAGTAATGATTTTATAGAATAACTTATCAAACCACATTTTCGTGTATTGTTTTTCAAAATTAACAGTTACACATGATATTAGCGAAATTTGTATGTACACAAAAATAAAATTTTGAATACAATAAATAAAATAAATAGTGTACAAAGCAAAAGCACTATTTCACATTTTTTTAAATTAGTTTTTACTTTCCTCGTTAATGTAAAATGATTTGCAAAATTAGAGTCACAATTCCAAAATAGAACTAAGTTTGTTATTTTGATTGAAATTTTTACAATTCAAACTATTTTGAAAAGGTATGTTTTTTTCTAGTCGTTTTGGCAATAATTTTCAAATTATTAAGTATATTATATTGAATGTATTTTGTGTATTTTCAAAAAATCGTTAACATAAGATTGCTTGAAAATCGATCAGAATTCATTATACCTTTTTAAAACATTCGTTTTCCGTCACAATACATAATTGTTCCAAGTTGAACAGGAACGTCATTGTAGTCTGTTAACTCTTACTACAAATGATTTCCCGTAGGTGGAATTACCAATTCTAGGTAGAATTGTGAAGAAGTGAATAAATATTGTAATCATGAACGTAATTTGTTATAAATTAAAAATTGGATAAGATTCTTATGTTAACAAAATCATGGAAAGAACATTTTACAGAATACTCTGGTATGATTGGAAACATGATCGCAAACTCTTAGATTGAATGTAATCATTACAATGCGATTAAATGCCTTTCTAAATCGATTCAATAAAATACACCCGCGGTATATTTCAAGACATAATTAATGCATTAAATTAATTCCGAAAATCTGATATCAATAAGAACAAAATGTTGAAATTTGTTAAACTGATTGATATTGAATATGTTTTGCACAAAAGTTAAAGCATTTAACTTTTAAAAATAGAACAGAAAAGACTTCGCTTTTTTAAACATATCGCACACTAAAATATAAACAGTGCAAAAAAAAAAGTTTTTTAGAAAGTCATTGCCTATGCGCATAAAAATAGTTCCCTGCGATAAATTTTTAGTTTCGACAATCATATTACTTTATGTTTAGTTAACGCAACTAAAATTTTTAGTGATACGAATCTTTTAATTTTATTTATTAACAACAAAAATTTTATATAATATGGGCATAAGAAATTGTATTTCCAAAATTTCTTAATTTTGAGTTGCGATTCTTTATGATTTAGTGCGTTAAATACAAATTTTCAGATTTGAAAATAATGCGAGTGAATTTATAAATGTTTTAAAAAACTTACCCAATATGCCGAAAAATGTATAAACCAACATAAAAAATAATTATAAATTTGCAATTTTGCTTTCTTTTGCTTGCTAAACGCAAAGTATGATTTTGCGGTGTTAACATTTATGTATATATGCATGAATTCAGTGCATGCTGTTCATGCAAGTTATTCAATGTTAATATTTTAATCTTTTAAAATTTTTTTGTATACTTGCCATAATAATAAAAAAAATTAACTAAATTATGAAATTTGACAGGGAAATAATTTTAAACGTTTAAAATTGTTTGTTTAATTTTATTTGAAGTATAAACCCTTGATGTATGACTTTTGGAAAAATGCTGGTGATTTAAAAAAAAATCCTTTCCTTTAATTATATATAACGAACTTGATGATAATTAGTTTCTGTAAAATACGACGTAAAATCTTTTTTATAGTTTATCCTTTTTTTCTATAAACTATTGAATATTTTATTGATTTGAATATTGAATTTAAAAACGCAAAATATATTTTTATTTCATTACTATATTATTATTTATAAAATGTTTATTTTATGGTTTCGCTTGTGTTTTAGAAGAATGTTTTTTTTTATAGTTTATGTTCACATTTTCTTTATATTTAATCAATACATACACATGTATAAATATTTCTTTTCAAAGATTTTGTTTTTGTTAACAATCTATTTACTTGGAATTGTAGCAGATTATGTGTTAAAGAGGCCAGGGGTTGGTGTGAGAAAGTTTGTATAAGAGGTTGAGTGGGGTTTTATTATTATGTTTTCTTTTATAAAATCTCTTAACATTTTGCTGTCCTCTTCCAGGTTTTATTTAAATATAATTGAGTTTTGTTTACATTTTTAAGCTTTTAGTTTATATTATTTTTTATTGATGCTTTTTAAGTGTTTTCATTTTAAGCAAATCTTCTTGTTTTATCTATTTACGATTATAATGCATAATTTTTTAATACCATCGTTATATTTTTTTATATTTTCATAATTTGCCATCTATATTGTTATTTTTGTTGTTGATGTTCTATCCATGTTTTGATTCCCCTGTTAACTGCACGCTAATAAAAATATGATCAAGATGATGTAGTTGTTTCTGTTGTTTTTTAAAAAAACATTTTCTAATTTACTGATCTTCATCACCCAATTCGTGTTTGATTTTAGAGAAATCGAAATCTTCACCAGTACCACGTTTAAAAATGTCCAACACATCGAGGCAAGTGGTTTCGAAATGAGTTGTAGCGTCATAAGATTCAGAAATGAATATTTGTGAATCGGCACCATTATCAGTTGGCTCAAAGTAGTCCGAAATGCAAACGAACTTTTGTGCAATAGGTTCTAATAAATCTAAACCGGGTTTTATTTCATTTTCAGGCTGGTCGGTTTCAACAGTGGTGGAAACCATACCCACAAACCAGCCCTTGGCAGCAACTTGATGTGCATAACTCACCAACGATACATAAATGTCTGATTTACGACCAACTTGTTTTTGTGGAATGATAATTTGGGTAGACAATGCATCTTTAGTATTGTTAATTGGATGATCCAATAAACAAATGCAACGTATAACTTGACCCTTCTTTCGTACCTGCAAAAAAATATATATATGTCGTATATCTAGAAAAATAACCAATCATATGTAATCAAAATAACATGTATTTCTTTACCTTGTCTGGCACATAGCTGGGATCACAATAGACCTGTTTACATTTGGCAATTTCCTCACCAGAACGTACGCCTACAACTTTGCCACCCTCGCCCAAAACGATTTCATCAATGGGCTTATCCAACATATAAGTGCCACCATAAATAGCAGATAAACGAGCAAATCCCTGTGGCAATTCTCCCAAACCATACATGGGATAAAGGTAAGGAGACTTGCCATATCGAGCTAATGAATCCGAGTACAATTTAATACGTTGAATTGTCTTAACGGCCGGATCATTTAAATATTCATCATCACGGAAAAGTGCCAAGGCATGGCCTGTAAAATCTTGTGTATTCTTATCCAAACCGAATTTGTCGTAAAGTGCTTGCATATTTGCTTTGGTTGGATCGAAATCTTTCCATGTTTTGGGATCGTCTTCCTTAAAGTCTTGCACATAGATCAAGAAATTGCGGAAACGCCGTTTCTCAAACATACCTAAAATTTAAATTAAATTATTAATAGATTATAATATTTACAATATTATCGATATGCAAGATGTGGTTTTTCAGCAATTTAAATATATGCAAATGAAATAAATCGCAGCATAGAAGTTAAACTAAAACAAAACCTACTAACATACGGCCAATTACTTTTGCATGTTTTGATAAACGTTCCAGAGAACAGGCATTATACATTTTTTCCCATTATCTCCCTGAATTTACCAAGAGTAAAGAAAGAATACATTTTCCATATATCGATGTTTTGTGCGACAATAATTGTTATAAATGTGTCGAAAATACAAGCATAAAGCTTATCATATATACAATACAAATACCATTTAGTGGTTTTAAAATGTAAAGGTTTGCCATAAACTCATATTTACCGAAGAACTCGTAAATAAAGTTGAAGGGTATTTACAAACGTAGTGAGCCATAATGATTTGTCGGGCATTCGAATTTTTTTGTATTGAGTAAAAGGGAAATCATTTCAAAGTGCAGGTATGCCTCCTGGCCACAAAACGCTCCATAGGTCCCTTTCTTTTTATGTAATGATTTTTCGAGGACTATTAGTGGATTTTGTGCGCCCCATCTGCAACAATTTCGGTTGTTTACATACCCGTCTAATTGAAAATGAGCCTCAGTACTAAATATAAATATAAGAAAACGTATTGTTTTCGTACAGCCAATTCACAAACGTTCGACGCAATGGTCGGCCGTTGTTCCCTGCTTAATATTTCCAAACATTTTACTAAACAAATGTCAAAGGACTAAAGCTCAATTCTTGACATTTCATTTCATTTGATAGCCAATTTACTTCTTAACCTCAAAATTTGCCCTCCCTGTGCATATTACTATTAGTTTGCTTGTCTGAAATTATAATAATGGCTTGTTTCATTTTATTTAAGCCTTATATTCTATTTAATTATAACGGGCTAATCTTGCAACATCAACAACTGTGGCAAGTTTAACATAACATCATCATTATATCAACCCATTTTTAGATAACTAATATAAATTACTAATATTAGTCACCAATATGACGTCATAAAACATAGCACATAAATATATGTACATATGCATGCCCTCATTTATATGTAAATAACTAACATATACAAGGAGTATAGAATATATACATATCCCAGCAAAATAAAGCTCACTATTTATGAACCACTTTTTAATAACTTTTACAGTGTCTAATTCACGTAAGTACATATTGGTTTTCAAAAGTTTAAATTAAAAATAGTACAAGGAAATGATATTAAATACGATTAAATCTGTAGTTCCAATGTCTACAAATGTATGTCCGTATAAGAAATACCTAGTGAGTAGTACCAATATCTATAGCGAATACCTGGCCTCAATGTCCATTTATGAACCCTTTACGATATCGAATGAATTATGTCCTAACTACATATAAAACAATAACAACAATTTTGAAATTGCTTTTGTTTTTTTTTTTTAAATTGTAATTGAACGAAAGAAAGAACTATTTCGATATCGTGAAATTGGATGTATTAAGTCAATATTACAGGTGACAATGTCCGTAGTAAATTAGTACTGTTGCAATACTGACATACATACATATTAAATATATACATACGAAAACTTGTGCATAATAGTAAATACATTCGTACATATGATCGTACGTATGTATATAAGAGAAAACTAACAAAATGTTTTCATTTAAGTGAAAGGTATGTAATAAAAATATGTACACACTTATGTACGTATGTATACATGTGTGTATGTACATACATGCATATATACAGCATTTCTAACCAAATAACTAAAGGTAGGTAGGTATAAGTACTATTAGTCAAGTTTATAGAGAAAAAACTAAAAGCAACACACACAAAAAACAATGTGCAAACTTGTAGAGTTAAAAGAGAGAAAAAAAAACAATGAACGTAGTTCATTGGCCTGATTATCTATACAAAATATTTTAAGTGAAATAAAAAACAAATTAAAGAAACAATACATATTATAAAATAATTAAACATAAAGAAGGTGAACAATTAAAATGATTATGAGGGAACGGTTGTATTATTTTCAATTATTTATTTTTTAAGAAAATTAGTATAAGAAGTAATAGCAAACAGATCGAGAATTGATTTTAAGTTGTGTTGAAACCAACTAGACAATATTTGTTGTTTTGTGTAATTGTTGTTGAAGAATTAATTGCAGGCAATTATGTGTAACTTGGTATTTATTTGCAATATTAATAAGTGTTTAAAATTAAGAACTTTGCAGGGATCGTACGTTGTAAGGAGCAGCCAATACAAAGAATAATTTTAAATTAGCTATGTACTGTTTTTATTATTGATATTTTTTAGAATCTAAATTAAATTTTTAATTTTTACTTACAGTTACTTACACTTGAACCATTAAAATTTATTATAGAGCGATATTGATAAAGTTTAAAATTAGGAAATGTCTAGCGACAACTTTCCATCGCTTAGTGAACTCTAGTAAAAAATAGTTTTATGTAGAAGTATACAATGGAATTTAATATATAAATAAAATAAATTTCAGGTGTTCAGGCTTTCACTTGTGATATGGCTATTATAACTAACAATGTTTTGGTTGAAACTTATACACATAAAGTTCTATGAATCTTGGACTCTAGAAGCATAGTATATATATTTTTAACAAATACAGCAAATTGAAAATTGATTGTCTAAACGGAACATTAAAATCAATATTGAAAAGCCGTGTCATACAAGTTACCCTATTTGTTATAGTTTAACTGGAAACAATAGTAAAATACCCCAGCAAAACTGTGCAAAATACTTTGGTATTCATATTGGCAAAAAATTAACAAAAACGAGAAAAGTTCATATAAAATCTAAAAAAAGAACCATCTGACAGTTAAGTGCCTGTTCGCCAATCTCGCAAGCTATCGTTTGATAGAATATGTAACATTTAAAACAAAAACAAATTTTATAAATTGTTTTTGTTATTTATTCGATCGTATGATAGCTTTCGATATCGGCGAACGGGCAGTAAAACTGAACGAATATGTTGGTTGCTAGGCCCTAATTTCAAATTCAATATTGTTTCGATTGCAGGCATACTTAACCCACAATAAGCAAAGAATATTTTGAATAAATTAACTAAGATAATATCTCAAACAAATGGCATTAAATAAACTACAAATAAGACTATAATAAACCACTTCGAACCTATGCCATTAATATAATGTTGTTGTAATTGCAAGCAATTTTAATGTTGATATTCCGCAACCTTACCAAAACTTTGAGATTATTTTATTTTGCAACTTAAATTTTTACAAAATACAAGTTTTGCAGGTTTTGTAGTATTTACCTCAATTTTTTGTTACTTTAACGATTTTTTATATCTCTATGCAGAGGCTATGGTATGTTCATACATGGCTACATGTGCAAGTACAAAACAAATTTAAAATATTTTTATAACTTTTCGGTTAAAAAATTGGGAACAAATATTTGTATTTTGCATATCGATGCCTCCATTCTAAGTCGAAAATGTGAGTTTTGAGTTACGAGCTCTCAAAGTTTTGTGTGCAGTCCAACATAGTCTAACATTAAAAACGTTCTAAGTACACTTAGAACGTTATAGAATGGAAGCGTCGATATCTACATAAAAATACCTTTCAAACTATATATTTTTCATCAATATGTGTTGACGATAAGATACAAAAAAGTGCACCACAAAGAAATGTGTGGCGTATTTTATTCCCGTTTTTTGCTTTTGTTGATCGCACAATGAATTAAGTTATTTTATTTTAAAGTATCGTGTCCCTATTAAAAATAAAAGAAATAAATTTGATAAATGATCTGGCGGGCATCAGCTAAATTAAACTGAATTGGAAAGTGTTAAAGGCATTATTATTTTTTTATTTATTTTTTATCTCTTACCAGCACTCAGGGTATGATCCCTATATATGCAGTAAGTACATTGCGCCGGAACTGGAAAGGAGGGGACAGATGAAGAAAGATGAGGAAATAGAGACGTCTTTGTAACTATGTATATCAATCTTTTCACTTCACCGGCTAACTTTGGCTACTAAATTGTTACAGTGACCAATGCTATGCCTTCATCATTGAAACAGGCTGGTAACAACTAACACCACCATGCACTAATCCTGATCAGAAGAATTCAACGCAATATTCATGACTCAGAGCGGCGTTAAACTCAGGACCCTCCGCTTCATAGTCTCGTGTTCTACTACTTCAGCCAACAGCACCCACAATTTTATTTTGAGACAGAAAAGTTAAATTTTTATTTGTTACTAGCTTTTTCCCGAGAATTTGTGCCCGACTAATATGTGAAAAGGTAACAGACAGACAGAGGTACTTTCATATTTATTATATTATTAAGTATTTATTGTTAACAACGGAATTTTTTTATCGTACCATGGGTACCCTACTTTTCCCGTTAGTAATTCCCGAACGCAAGATTTCATGATCTTAAGCGATAAAACAAGTTCGTGCTGAAATAGATATATATTTTATAAAGTTGGTGAAAATTATTACTTATCTTCGGCAATGTGTTTCTGTGTATCTTTAATGCAACTCAAGATGGGTTAATCATGATATTTGTTAAAAAATAAATTACAGCGCATAATAAATAAAATAAAGTTAATTGTTGTTTTCTCCATTTTGAAGGTAATTGTTGTTGTTATTTTTGATACAAATTGCAAAATTCATCATACTAGCTACAATATAAAAACTAAATAATAACCAAAGGAAATGATAAAATATAAACGATAAGTAACTATAAACAAAAATATTTGCAGAAAGCAACAAAAACACTTGCATAATTTGGTATAGACAAATGAATCATAAGATTGAAAAATGTATACATATGTGTGGAATCTGTTAGTTTATTTAAGCCTTATATATAAGTTAAATTATCAAAGCCTTTTTTCAGGTTTAATTCAGCCGAAATAATTGCAAATGAATATTTCTGCAATTTCAAACGGACTAAGAGAAATGAATTTAATTAACTAATTGCAAATATAAATAATTATGCGTTCCTTCTGTTGGTATCAAAAGTTATACTGACTAATGCAAGTAATGTAAAAAATTATTAGGTTGGCATATTAAATTGAAGTTGATTTTACCCAGTTCTTTGAGATATTGATTCCGTTTAATTTAATTACGGAATTAAAAGATAAATTAAAATAAAATTGGAAATGAAATTTGAATCTTTTTGGAATTCTGCACAATTAGGAATTTGCACATTTACTATTTTCTAAAATCCTGGGGAGATTCCGCAGAATCTATAATTTTTTTGCCGCAATAGCGTCATGGAATGAATAATTAGACAAATTGAAACAAATCGATGCCACATCGCGACACTAAGATTTTTCAACATGTCTCTTAAAATATTCGAGCATCGAAACGGATTAATTTCCTGAAAATATCATTAACAGTAATTACTACTGTATTTCTCTATATTTTTTAAATGTGGTTTTCTTTTTAATCGTACTACATTGAGTTTCCCAATTGCTACACCCAGATTTAGTTTTTTTTTGTTATTTTAACAATAACTTGCAAATTTTATTCTTTGTCTTAATATATGACTGTAATAATTTATTTTATTAAAGATAATTAAAATCTGATGTTCGTTTGGAAGTATTTAAGCCTATTTTCGCCTTTTTATCACATCACTTGAAATTTTTGTATTAAAAAGTTTAAATTATTCTAAATAAGAACAATAACACTTAATAAGGATTTCTATACAATCAGAAAACTAGAATAAAATATTTAAAGAGCCCCCAACCATAAACGAATAATTAAAAAAAAATTGTACACTCTATATATTTTAATGATAATATTAGTCCAGCTATGCTAAGATCTGACTCAAATTCCACTTAGTTGATTAAATGACCCGAAACCTTTTTTACAATATTACAATTTACTAATAATAATACCAATTTTGAAACATCTTTCTTCCACATAAGAGATTGTTATAAACACTCGCACGATTGTTAGCACATATCCGATTGTTTACAAAAATTCTTAAAATAAAAGCGTACATTTTACTTTTAAAAATTATTCGTTGTAAAAATAAAAATGTTAAATACTAAAGGAATTATTTATAAAAAGATTTTCCGATTTATAACAGGTTAGTAGGACAAATTTTCATACACAATGGTGCATAAACTAAAACTCAAAGTTCTTTTTTTAGGAATGTTTTTTGCTTCAGTGTACTAGAAGAATACGTTTTATAAAAAAAATAGTATATTAACTTACTTATAACATAAATAATGTATGAATTAAAGGATCAGAGGAGAAAATTCCTTTAATTTATTTTATATTCAATCATTTAAAACGGTTTTCATGATTTAATTCACTAAACCTGACGGTATGACGTTACTTTTATCTGGCAACTATGTCTGCTGCACAAAACGCACCAACAACAACAATTAACTTCGCTCTGTTTAACGACGAAGAACGAAACAAAATATAAATGACGAAGAGAATTTCTTCACCCCACCTTTTTGCAAAGTAAAATATGAAATACGAGTATTTTAAATCAATTCAGAAAATTGCAACAAAACAGAAAAAACGTATCTTGTTGGAATTGAAAATTCTTATATGAATTATATTTAAGGAATATCATTTCTCTCTTAAAATCATTAAATTCTTACAAAAGCTTTTTATTTATTAACTACATGTAACCTATTTTTCACACTTTATGCTTTAAAATACGTGTCACGAAAATTCTATGAAGAGAAACATCAAAAATTAAAAAAAAAATAAACTAACCAATTACATTTCTATTTCTGCAAAGTGGAATCGATGATGACGAAGTAGGTTTATTAGCTTCTTGAAATAATAGTTACTTGGTCACTTACCCATGAGATCAGATGCTAAGGCTTCCTTTTGATCGACGGGTACTTTTGCAATTTTTCCTCCCTTATATACATAACTACCCTCGATGGACTTGAATTCTAGGTATCGGGTAACGCCCGTATGAATTAGTAATTTGACCAGGCTACCATTTGCCATCAGGAACTTAGGTATCAAGTCCACATTCCAGTCTCGGCCGCGCCCATATTTATCAGCAGGCGCCTCTATATTAAATCGCTGAAACAATTCTTCCAATGGAGTTATAGAGGCAGATTCACCGCCATAGTACTTATTACGGTCGATATGAAGTACTTTCAAGCCGGATACAGAAAGCATACCACTTAGGATACACTCCTTAAGGCCGGTGCCCAAAACAATTGCATCGTATTCTTCATTCATTTTCTAATTTTTTCTTTTTTAAACAATTTATACTTTTATATATTCTTCTACTGATTATTATAAAGTCAAATTTTTTTGTTGTTTTTTGCGTATCGCTAATGTTAAATACACAGAAAGACTACTTCTTTTTCTTTCGTCGGGTTTTTTCTCCACTACAGCAAACACTTTTGTGAACGTTCAATAAAATTTTTTCTACTCGTCTTTCTTTTCAAATTCGCCTGAAGTTTGTCGTTCGCATAAATTCGCCTCTGGTTTTGAGAGGCAATGTTGGCACTACTGTTTGTAAGAAGAGCTGCAATTCAATGTATTTTTTAACCTTAAATATATCCGGTCAATATTGTATTGGGGCTAACTTATAGCACATAGGTAGAAGATTTTACGCTATATGAATATATATTTGGATAGCTTTCATCCGCTATGGCTGATTGCCACGGACGGGTTTGATTCCCCTAAAAAGTTTATCGTTTGAAAAGATTTGTTAATATAGTCTCGGTTCGCACTATGAAATTTTCTTTCATGAAATTTCTGAAATTCTCTTTTAAAATTTCACTCGTGTCTGCACACTGAAAGTTAATTTCATGAAACTTAATATTTTTGTTTGTTTACTTTCACATAAAAAATATAAAAATAAAGTAAAATCAATTACGAATTACAATACAAAAGAGAATTTCAGTGAACATGAAAGTGTGTACCCGACACCATTCTTCTCTCCCCTCTCACCAACAAACTGCCACTTTCATGAAATAAAATTTCATAGTGCGAACCGAGACATAGACTAGGAGATAAGGTGATAACTTTAACTCTTCTGGCTGTAGGGTATAATGTACTATATATGAATAAATATATAAATGTCAATTGAAAATCTGTATATATAAAATCTCCTAGGATCCTATATTAAAAAAAAAAATAAAAAAAAAAAATATATATATATATTGGATAACAAGAAAAGTATTTATAAGACAAAATGAAAAATAAAATCTAAATTAAACTGTTATGAAATCTTTTTATTTGACACATTGTTGTCGCAATACTACTATATATAAATGAAATTTATTTGTTGGAAATTTTTATTTGATATTAATGGATTTCTGATTGTATAAAGGTGTAGAAAAATAAAATGGATTCATATCGAACATACTTTATTTGTTGGTTTAGTTTTGTATGAGTTGCAGGCCAATATTCTTGTTCTGTTGTTATTTTTGAAAATAGTTTGTAATATACAAGTTTTGAATTCTCAGATGGTTTTCGGAAGTATATGCATAAGATAAGAGGTTTTTATATTTTCAAAACTGTGGTTAAAGTCTACTGACAATTTGGTAAAGCACCAATGAAATGCATATAGACATTGCTTAACCACCAAAAAATAAATTTCATTTATATATAATAGTATTGTGACAACAATGTGTCAAATAAAATATTTCAAAACAATATTATAATATTTGAATAATATGAATATAATACTAATATTGCAGTCCACACGTATTATGATCCTCTCTGCTATGAAATTTGACGTTTGCTGATAGAAATATATTTGATATTATATCAGGTATTGACGCTATGTTATATAAAGTGGATTATCGATAAGGCCGGTTTTCCATACTAGTTATATTAACAGTGATTAACAGAAGTTGGCTGCACTTTTCATATTTGTAATTTAACAACTCTGAGTAACGTAATGAAAACAGTTGACGTTTGCTCGGGTTCGTGTTTACTTCGTCGGCGTAGGGATATTCGCATACGGTTTAACGTAAAATGTTAATTTTTTAAATTAATTAATAGAAAACATAATTATAAAAAACAAATATAATAAGAGTAAAACATAGGTTTTTTATTAATGATGTGAACAAATGTATAGCGAAGTTGCAAACAAAGAAATATTGTGTGAAGGAAGCAAAAAAGAAAAATAATTAGTAAATCCAACAAAAGAAAATGCAAAAAATATGTTTATGTATATACATATATATTTCTTAATATAAATGTATTTAGGGCACATAAATAAGAAAATGAAAATTTATAGTATAATTGCAGTCAGAATGTTTTGTATAAAATTGAAAAAAGTGGCATAAAGGAAAATTTGAAGAAAAAATTTAAATTTGAACATAATGTGTTGAAAATAAATACCACAAGTGGTTTCATTAAGAACATCTCAGCTATATGCATGTATGTGAGTTTATGTTTGAAAATAAATTTAAATTCTAAATATAAGTTTATGCTTAAAGAAGTGTTCTTTGTTTAAAAAAGTTAAACACAGTTTTCATGTCCGTAAAACTACCGTGTGTGTTATACACATAAAAAAGAGAAGTTCAAGGGATTCTCTTATTAAAAATAAAATTCAACATACTATTACTAAATGCTGCAAAACAAAGGCATTAAGAAAACTGTTCGCTGTATATGTACATATGTAATTATTTTGAAAACTCTTCTAGGTAAGTAGTTCTGCTTTATGAAAATAAGTAATAACAATTGCATACATCTACAGATTAATTGATTAAAACACAACGTATGCAGAATATTTCTGTAATTGCTTTTGAGAAAGAAACTAATA
This sequence comes from Linnaemya tessellans, assembly GCA_951800035.1. Lineage (NCBI taxonomy): Eukaryota > Metazoa > Arthropoda > Insecta > Diptera > Tachinidae > Linnaemya > Linnaemya tessellans. The sequence continues at coordinate 29,729,020 of OX637533.1, read as the reverse complement.
AGAAGTAGGTATAAAAATCATTTGTACATACTAAAGAATGGATGTTTGCACTTGAACTCAAATAGTCTTGATTGGCACTAACAAAAAGGAGCACAAAATTATAATAATTTTTATACTTTGAAATGAATAAAAGCTACCGCAAGAATATGTCATAGAAGCGAAGTTTAGGCACACCAATGACATGCCTAGATACAATTTCATAAAATCGACTGATAATTATCAGTTTATGTATGTACATAAAACATGTTGGAGGGAACCGATGGTTAGCGAAATATCGAAGAATAACAAATATTAATATAAATTAACCTCAAGCCTCAAACAAATATATTATTTATTATGTATGTACATATTTACAAAGGAACTGAATGTTGTGTTCTAATTCTTATTTTCTTTGTATTTTTGTTGTAAATACTCTGACATGAGTACTATATATTTTTGTGGAAGAAGTAGGTACTTCTTGTTTTGTGATTTAAACCAATTGTTTTGTTTTGGAGAAAAAAATGAATTTTCCTGATTTTATTGCATTTTTTCTGACAGAAAAAATTGTTATTATGTATATATCTGATTATCGAAGAGAAATCATTGTAATTCTTGGATTTTTATATCTTAACAGAATAAAATTGCGCAAAAATGCAGAGCAGCCACTAATTTGCATTACGTTAATTTAATTTTCCAACTCCGTTGAAATAGTTGTAAATTTCGCATTCAAAATGGGTCGTAAACGCAATCACATTTTACGCGCGTTATTTGTCGACAAAAATCATCAAGTGGAATGTAAATCTTGTGGTCAAAATATAAGTAACTACACAACAAATTTAAAAAGACATTTGCAAAAGAATCACAGCGATATTTTTAAGGATGTTGATAAAAAATGTAAAAATGACGAATACAGAAGCAATTTTTCGGAGGAAATGAGCATAAAACAAGAATGCGTTGATATGGAAGCCAAAGAATCATTGGAGACTTCAGTTAGCGCTGATGAGGACAAAAATATAGAGACCGAAAGAAAGTTTCTGGTGGAAATGAGCAACGAAGAAATGGACGCATGTGTTGATATGGCTGACAAAGGATCATCCCCTCTTTCACTTACAGCTGAGAACCATGTTGGGGGGAACGAAAACAAGTTTATGGAGGAAATTAGTAAAACAGAAGTTGTGAACGCATGGGGTGATATGATCGGAAAAGAGGCATATCCTTTTTCATTCAGATCCGACGAAGGCAATAATATGGAGGTAAACTCAAAATTTTTGGTAGAAATGAGCAAAGGAGAAGTAATGCAAGCTTGCGTTGATATGGTCACCAAAGAATCACTTCCCTTCTCATTTTTTGATTCTAATGCTTTTAAAGTTCTAACAAATCCTCTGTTCGATGGTCTTAGAATGCCAAAAGTAAATTCCAGAAACATTATGGACTTGGTGATGAGCAAGTCGCAAGAGACTAAAACAAAAATAGAAGATATGCTAAAGAATAAATTGATAAATCTAAAACTTGACACAGCAACTTGCAATGATCGATCCATCTTAGGAATAAACGTTCAAATTATAAGTAAAACTAAAATAAAAACAATTTCTCTTGCGATGTTGGAACTAAAACATAACCACAACGTGGGAAATATACAAGTTGAGATAGGAAAAGTGTTAGAACAGTATAAAATTAAAAATAACCAACTTTATTCAGTAGTAGTCGATAATGGGCGGCAATTAATAAAGGAGGCTGGGCAAAGTGCAATTAAAGATGCTTTTGAAATTAGAGGTGAATATGCAGGTCAAGATCAAATTCCAAAGATTATTGACAATATAAGATTTGAAAATGTCTTAACTTTTCAATGTCCTGCACACATTTTACAAGTTGCAATTAAAGACTTTCTTCGAAAGTACGCTGCTGACATTGAACGGGCCCGACATGCAGCTAAAGTTCTGAGAGCTGATACGTTTCGGTACATACATTCTGCTAACTAACTTTATTGTATGTAATTATTCACATTTATTTCAATTTCAGACACAGATTCATAGATTGTAACATGCCAAGACCGCAATTGGACGTTGCTACTCAATGGAAGTCTACGTATAATATGCTTAAAAGCATTTTAGAACTGAAAGATTTTTGCGTGTATTATCTTTCGGAATCGGACCAACTTCAAAACAACGAATGGCAAGCAGTTGAAAATATAGTGTCAGTTTTAGGTCCGGTAAATAAGCTTGTTCTGAAACTGCAAGGTTCCGAACTAATTCTAGGCGATTTTTATAAAAACTGGATGGAATTAATTTTTAGTTTAAGAAGTATTGACAGTGAAACTAGTAAAGAACTACTGAGTCAAATAGAATATCGGCAATCAGTTTTACTAGAGAATGAAGTTATGTATGCCGCATTGTACTTAGATCCACGTTTTAGGCGCTTGCTAAGTAGTCCAAAAAGAGAAAAGGCAAAAATACATTTAAAGAAAATTGTTCAACAAATACAAAGTTTGAGAAAGGTAAGTTGTATTCAGTAAAACTAGAGATGAGCAACGGTCAAACTTAAGATTTAATATAATATAAAACTTTCGTGAGCTCAAAGAGAAAATTTACGCACGATGCCATCTCTACTTCAGACATCCCCATTTCCCAAATTTCTTTCTATGTTGTCTAATAATAAACATATTTTTGATAAAACCTAGGAAAATTGTGAGCCTTTGTCGACCCCAACGAAACTAACTAAACCTCTTGTAGTTAATGAAAGCTGTATGCAAAGTTCGTCCTATCTATTGAGAACTGGTTTGCGGGAAATGGAAGTCCTGAACTTCTCATCTGATAGTGATGATGATGATGACTGTGATATTAACGGTGATACCCGCAAGGCTTTTTATGAAATTGAAAACTACAAAGAAAAGCGTATGGATATTGATGAAGATTTTATTGGATATTGGAATAGTAAAAAGTTTGTTCTTCCGTGGTTACGAAAGCTTGCCTTTATTGTACACTGTGTAGTCTCAACAGAAGCTAGTGTGGGAAGGTTGTGTTCAGCATTACAATTGATATATGGAGACTTGCGATATAACTTGTCTGAAGAGAATTTGGAAGCAATTATGATTGTGAAACTTAATTCTGGACTTAATGTTTGAACAGAATTAAAGAAAAGGAATTAAATATTTAAATTATTATGTATTATAAAATTTTGCACACGTTTTAATTGTAATTGTTAGTAATATGAGTATTTTAATTTACACTGGAGCACAGATGTGTTGGCCGTCGAAACTTTTCTCGCAATTTTATTTAACTTTAGTGAAGTGGAAATTTTTGAAAAGGCACAACATTTAGTGAAGGTTTAACTATAATGATAAGTAAACTCTTGGGTAATCAAGTATTGGCTAAAAGCACGGTTTTGAAAAGAAAAACACTTTCTTAGAATCTGGACAGAAGGGCAAACAAATTTATATGGAATAAATTGGATCTCTAACACGCTTTTCTAAAAACACTACACAGCATTCCTAAAACTATATTGCAGAGCGCCACTATATTCTGCAATTAAGAGTAATTTTTATGTTTGTATTAGTTTATTATAAATTACATGTTTAACGTTAAGAAAAATAAATATAATATGACTTTTAATGTATCTTAAAAAATCAATAATAAACTTTTATTTCTACCAAAAATAAAAATAAGAAAATGACAACAATTTCATTAAAAAACCAAAAAAAAACATTTATTTCTGCCAGAAAAAATATAGACATCCAAAAAAAAATATAGCGCTATTTTCGACCTGGTCGAATCTTAAATATCCTCCAAATATTTAGTAAGTAAATTAAAACTGTATTTTGGTGGGGTCGCTCTGGGCTGGCGGGGGGAGACATTTCATCTTTGTCAAAAAACTCTTAAAAATAAATGCTTGGGATAATTATATACAAAATTTAATTTTTTTATAGGGTAATTTAGGGGGCAAAGGGGAGGTGGGGTTAGGGCAGAGTTTTACTTAAGCCTACATTCCTTAAAAATAACATTTTTATCCCTTAAATGCTCAAGAATACCGATTTAGGCGAATTAAATGTATGATACGTAAAAACTAAAACAAAACAAAACTGTGTACTTAACTTTAAAATACAAAAATTTTTTTAAAAGTTATATAAAAATATTTGGTTGTGTCTTATAAGATACACTGAGCACTCATCAGGGAATATTTTTTGAACGAAATTGTTTATAAAGTTTTAAAAAAGGCATAAATAAGAAGTAAGCGGGGCTATCCCAATCCGTTCAGTATTGTACTTAGGCCTCATAGGCCTGTTGTGCGCTCTATATAAGGAGTTCCCATTCCACTGTAGGGAGCCTCCACCGATACCATGGAAACCTCTGAGTTTGATTACGTCAAGAACCTAGTTTCTTCAATGTATCTCCTTAAGTCCCTCCAATTAGAACCCCTAAGAAATTCCATCTCTTCATTAAATGTTTGTCTTCTGACTTGGCTAAAAGCTCGACAGTTGCACAAGTAGTGCCCCAGTGTCTCATCCCCTTCCTGACAGGATCTGCATGTTATATCGTCAACGATACCCATTCGTGGCAGGTGATTCCTCAACTCTGTATGTCCTGTTATTAAATAAACCAACCTCCGTAGTGCTGGCCTACTCAATGTTAGGATCTCCTTTGTCCTGTTACCATCTCGGTCCCCCACAAAATTCTAGTCACCCTACCTTTTTTTTTTAGGAGTAGGACCAGCACTCAGGGGATGACCCCTATATATGCAATGCATTGCGCCGGAACTTTAAACGAGGGGATAGTATTGAGGGGACAGATTAGGAAAGATGAGAAGATAGACAGTTGTTTTTGTAGCTATTTCAACCTTTTTACTTCGCCGGCTAATTTTTGCTACAGGGCCGACGAAGGTGGGTGGTGCTGTTACTCTGCTTTTAGGACATGATAGTGTCAGTCGCTGCCAATCATGTTCAGTGACCAGTGACTATGCCTTCATCATTGAAACAGGCTGGCAACAACTAACACAACCACGCACTAATGCTGTTTAGAAGAATTCAACACAATATTTCATGACTCAGCGCGGGCTCGAACTCACGACCCTCCGCTTCATATTCTCGTGTTCTACTACTTCTGCCAACAGCACCTGCGGTAGAGTGCTGCCAATCTCTTGTATGCAATTCTATTACCCATCGTCTTAGTTCGATCTTAAAATCCTGAAATGGCTTCGGACTGTCCAGTGTGATGTTTGCGATTAATGCTCCCATCTTTGCTAGCCTCAACATTTCCAGGTATTTCTTGCACTGTAGTACACACCGAGACCTCAGGGGCTCGATCACTTTCCTACTATCCGTGAATATACGAACTGGAAGTCTGTTATCGATTTCCTTTAACCATTTTATTCCTTCCGCAATAGCCAAGATCTCACTCTGAAAAACTGTGCTATGATCACAGAATCCTCCACCCGAGCGGTCTGCAATCTTTGACCCATCCATGTATAGATTAGTTATGGGGTTCATTATCCTTGCATCCTCCCATTCCATACCTTCTGATATAATGTTGGTGCAGTATGACTGTACATATCTATTACGGATTCTATCGCACGTAACCGTGCGAGCGTTGTTCCCGGGTAAGACGTGTATTATACTCTGGTGTTTGGTTGTGTGTTCCCTTGTCAGCCACTCACCCATCACCATCAATCTCGTAGCAGCCAGAGCTGCTTCGTATTTAACCTGTATATCAATAGGCAGTATTGATAGAATATTTTCCATCGCCTTAGTTGATGTGGTTCTCATCGCGCCACAGATGCCGATACAGCACTGTCTTTGTATTCTTTGATGATGTTTGGTATTAATCTTCTTCTCCAAGGACGTCTACCATACTAACGAGGCGTATGTCACAATTGGTCTTACCACACTCGTATAGAGCCAGTGTGCCATCTTTGAGCTCATTCCCCATTTCGATCCGATTGCATTATGCATTAAAACAAACAAGCTATTTCCGTTCCATTGTCGTTGACAGGGAACAGGTGGACAGGCTTTCCTTTCCCGAGGATTCAGTTAGAGTTTTCACTGACGGATCCAAAAGGGGAACAAGAACGGGCGGAGGCTTCTATGTGGAGAACTTCAATGTAAGATCTCCATTCCGGCTCCAGGACGGTTGTACTGTCTTACAAGCCGAAATCTCTGCTATTATTCGGGCAGCGAGATGGCTAAGGTACTATAGGATATCGAATGATATCTTCATTGTTACCGATAGCAAGGCAGCCATCTCTGCTATTAGTGGTGTGTACAGTACATCAAAAACTGTGGTGGAATGCCGACTGTCTATCAACGAGATAGCGAGACATTCGAGGGTGACACTGGTTTGGGTGCCGGGGCATTCTGGATGTCCAGGCAACCATACTGCGGATGAGATTGCCAGACAAGGGACTGAATTGAACAGTTCAATGATCAGTCACTTCACTGGCATTCCATTAGCGCGATACAAGTTTCTGATTCAAAGCGAATCATACAAACTAGCTCAACTTAGGTGGGAAAGCGTGGCTAACTGTCTTGTGGCAAGAGCCACGTGGCCCCATTACGATTTGCGCAAAACACGCGACCTTCTTAAGTTTGACAAGGCGCGCATGCGTCAACTGGTGACTGTTCTGACAGGACACTGTAGCTTTGGGACTCATGCGAGAAGGATGGGTCTAATATACAACGACTATTGCAGAAGCTGCAATGATGAGGAGGAGGAAGAAACTGTCCTCCATCTTCTGTGTCAGTGTCCTGCCCTTGCTAATGTAAGGGCAGCGGCGCTGGGCTCCCGATTCCTGTCAGACTTAGACAGCCTGGCAAACATGGAGCTTTCAGGGATATCATCCTTCCTCAGGGGTACAGGATGGTTTGAAACGGCGGAGGACATCCCTTAGGAGGTCCTCTGCTTAAGGGCATCACAAAGGGACCGAATTGACGGACCCAAGTGGATTGTCCCGCCAGGGACAACGGCCCTCTAACCTAACCTACCTAAACAAGCTATTTCTTCAAACCTCAACATAAGAATGCATCTAAACAACAACACAGCAAAAAATATAAGAAATAACGACTTTTATTTTTGCTAGCGAGTGCTCAGTATATCTTTAAAGATACAACCATTAAATAAAGCTTCCCGTAAAGGTTTCGAAATTTTTTTTTTTCGAGTATTCGCAAAAGTGAACAGCAAATGTATGAAAACACTCACCTATATTTTTTTCTTGGGTCTATTTCTTCCTTATTTAAAATGTTTGGCATATGAAAAACTTAAATAACTTAGTTTGCGAAAAAAATATTTTTGAGATTCAAAGGCCGATTGAGCTGACAATTTTATTATATTTTTTCAAAAGCTAATTCAGAATAAATAGTTTATGTTATCTTCCTTTTCCGATGTTATCTCTAGCTCATTTTGCTACAAAAATACGCCTGTTGGAGCAATTTTAATGGTTGTATCTTTAAGTACAGTGAGCATTTAAGGGTTAAGGAATGTAGGCTTAAGTAAAACAATTTGTAATATTTTTACAATATTTTTTCATATAATAACGCCCACTAAAGGGGGAGGGGCCCAAAAAAATTTATTTTATTTTCTTTTAAAAATATGTCATTTGCTTAACAAAATTACAAAATAAAACGTTAGAAATTATGTTGTTTTTAGTGGTTTAGTTCTTCCTAGGGGAACTTTTTTCCCTCTTGCCCGATTTAGCCCATCTCTGAACTTAACCTGCGCTATCCTTCAAGATATATTTATACCAAATTTCAAGAGTCCAGTTTTTTTTCGTTTGGACTGAATCGTGATTTCCACAGACGGGCGGACGGACGGGAGCACATGCTCAGATCGTCTGAGATTTCATCACTGGTCTCAGATGGATATTTCGCTGCATTACAAACGGAATGACAAAGTGAATACACCCTACATTTTTCTTTTTGGAGGGTATAAAAATAACCAAATAATAAATATATTTATAATCAAAAAAGTGCTATATTCGGCTGTGCCGAGTCTTAAATACCCTTCACAGATGCAATTCTTCTTTCTTTCTTTCTTGCCAAGACAGAAAGTAGGTTTAATTAAAAAATCAAAATGATGTTATCGGTTACTTTTATATTTAATAAAACGTTTGAATTTTTCGGCTATTAAGCTAAATGTTTGGCTTTTCTTATTTCTAATACCTCTTAACGTCTTTCAAAAATATTAAATATGTTTAATTTAAAAACAAAAATAAAAAATCCGTTTCATATACCCCAAAAAGATCTAATTGTCCAACCGTAGAATAGTCTTTTAGATTTTTTTTGGTTTTTAATACCAATTTTTTCTTCCTGATATATAAAGTAGGTATAATTCATCATAAAAATCAAAAATAACAAATTTTATGGTTACTTTTATGAATTAGAAAATGTCGATATTCCAACCCTGAAATTGGATTTTTAATTATTTTGGTTTTTAATACCAATTTAACTCTTTTCGAAGTATAAAAAAGATTTCATTCACACGCTACCAAAATCAGAAACTTATATGGCTACTTTTATGTACTAAAAAATTTCGATTTTCCAACCCTGGAACCGAATTTTTAATACCAAATTAATTCTTCCTGAAGTATAAAATAGGTTTAATTCACTAAAAACACAAAATTTGGAATTTATGTGGGTACTTCTATGTACCAAAAATATTTCGATTTTCTAATTCTGGAAGCGAAATTTTAATTTTTTTTGTTACCAATGAAACTCTTAACGAGGCATGAAATAGTAATTTTTTTAAGAAAAATTTTAAATTTTTAACCATTTTGGTCACTTTCGTGTACTATTAAATATTGCATTTGACCATCCCTGGATTCGAAATTTTATTTTTGAATTTTTTATACCAATTTTGTTCTTCCTAAATTATAAGACAGCCTTAGTTAGCAAAAAAGAAAAACAACATCAGTTGCCTGTTTGATTACTTTCACGTATAAAAAATTAAATTTCCCAGCTGTGGAAGCAAAATTTGAATTAAATTTTTTTTTTTTTGGCCAATGCAAATCTTTATGACGTATAAAGAGGTTTTGTTAAAGAAAAACTTGAAATTTTTAAGAATTTTAGTTACTACATGTACTACAAAATACGGAATGGGCCGAAAAAAAATTCAATTTTCTATCCCTGGAAAAAAATTTTTATTTTTTTAGTTTTTAATAGACCATTTTGGCCTCCCAAAGCAAGTAATAGGTTTAATTGACAAACATTAAAAAAAATAATTGATTGTTGGTATAAATTTTGCGTCGAGAAATAGGTGTAAGCTTCCCAGCTCTGGAACCATACTTCGGATCTTTCTGAATTTCAATAGCACTCTATTTAAGTTCATTTCCAATCCAACGGTTCAAGAACGAAGTCTCTAGCTCTCCTGGTGGCTTGGGAAAACCACGTACAGACATACGGACGGACGGACATCGCTCAATCGCCATCGCTACTCATAAGGATCCAGAATATATATACTTTATGGAGTCCCATGTGAATATCGAAGAAATTACACACGGAATGACAAACCTATATATACTCTTTCATTTTTTTGTGAAGGGTATAAAAATAAAAATTAACACGGTTTCTTCTTCATTATAATGCGTAGACATTGTCATTATATACAAAAACAATGTCATTTAAATTACCGCTTGGTTTGGTGCAAGAACCGTTCTTTTTTAAGGAACTTTTCAACCACTATTCCGCATTTCTGGGGGTATATTGGCGGCTGTTGAATATCAAAAGCTAAAGCGTTAGCGAATTATGTACGTAGAGACGATTTTTGATGTAGTCCTGCGAAAAATCTAACGGCATCAAATCAAAGGATCTTGTTGGCCAAGTTATGTCGGGTATATTGTCCAGTTCTTGATAGAAATTCAATTGCAGGCAAAAGTAAGTCTTTACACACTAGGCCATAGCGGACAATTGATGAGAAGGCTATAGAATCTACAGATTCTCATAGTCCCCCACACTTTAAGTCTTCAAATTTCTCTATAATATTTTACTAAGTTCTTATTACACCCATTCTTCCGTTCTTAAACGATCCACATTCGGAAATGGCAATCCTTTCACTAAACAAAAAACGCTTCAGATGACAAATATTTAACTGTTGGCAGCATTGCTAGACCTTCGATTTTGCAATTTGTGTTGAAATGAATAAAATAAATTAAATGAAAAACCCGCTATTACTTACATCTGCTAAAAAAGACTGTGTATATCAGTCGAAAAAGTAACTACTAGAAAATATCATTAGAAAAAATCAAAATCAGAAAATTTCAATTGAAACAAAAGAAAAGAAAAAAAGCATCGTTCAAAATATGAATGGCATTAAAGCAAAAAACAAAATACACTGCTTGACATAAAGACAGGGAATAAATACATATTTTGTAATTATTGCTTACCTGTAGATTTTATATATTATATTTTTTGCTTAAAACAAAACGAAAACCAGTTGTGTTGTCTATTACTTGCTTAAGATGAATAAAAACAAAACAATACAGCATTAATAACAATAACAAAAACAATGTCGCTGTGAAAGATAACGAATTGCTCACATTCAAACAATTAACAATAAACTTGCAAGCATGCACTTTATTATTGCTCAATACTGGTACGTTCTTCTGCGCTCCATAATCTTTCCATGTAGACATTTTAGTTCTTTTGGTTTCTATTTATAAAAACCAAAGTATATCTATATCAAGTAAATGCAAGAGCCCAGCTGACTAAAATTTTTTTTTAGTTTTTACCTGAACGTATGTCAAAATTTTGTTTACTTTTGTAGCGAGCCATATTTGTTTATTACGTTGAAAAAATAATTTTGTAAAATTGTGAAAAACATTATTAATTCAACAAAAGTAGCAAAAAAGAATTGTTGTGGTAAAGATTTTTGTCAAAAAGTGTATTGTTTAAGAAAAGTAACAAAAAGAAATTGTTTTAAAAAAGTTCTATGCGAAAAGTATTTAAATTTTTGGAAATAATTGTGAACAAAATATCTATATTATAAAATAAAATTTGTGACATAAGATTAGAATTTTACACAAACAAAATGTACGGTGGTTTTTGTAATTTTATGTTGTTGTACCCTTGCGACTGCTTGATATAGATGTACTTTGATAAAAACGAATTAAATAATATATAGGGTCCGCCAAATAACTTTTTTTTTTTTTAAATGCTATAAAAAAAACTGCTGAATATTTTCTCAAATTTCTTTTTTTATTTGAAAGTACAATCCTTCCGGTTAATAATGGAAAATAATTTCATTCAAATGGCTGCATGGCCCGATAACGGTCGCCATTGACTGTAACGGCCACTCCTTGCTCATTTTCGAAGAAAAATGTCCCACATGTCGTTTTCCGCGCGTCGACTTTTCAATGTATGCGTGTGGGTTCTCTGTGCCCCAAATGCGACAATTTTGCTTGTACCCGCTAAAATGATCTTCATCTGAAAAGATGATTTTGTTTTGGCAAAATCGGCATCTTCTGTAAGTCGATCGCAGGCCCACTTAGCGAAGCAAAAACTCATTGGATGGTCCACCATATTTGTTCAGCGGAAGGATAAAACTAATTATCTGTCAAATCAGACATAAGCTAAGTGTTACCATTCACGAAATAAGCACTAGCTGAAAAAAACGTTAGTTTGCGGACCCTATATAAGGTACTAAACTGTTCCTTGTATTTTAAATGTTGACTCGAGGGATCGGAATTTGACGCAACTGAAATTGTTTTAACACGAAACAAGGACTAAAAGAAAGTGTTATTATATTCTAACTATTATCATTTGGAATAATAATAATATTAAAAACATAACACTTCATGTAATAAACTTTAAAAAGATTCGTAAAACTATTTCACAAAAAATTTAATGTGCTTTTCTAAAAATCGTCTTTTTTTTAAGGAGTAAGTAAGTAGTATTTATTGAATACTTTTAAATTTACAATAAAAATATAAAGTATACAAAAGTACAAAAATTTTTAGCTCTGATTACACCGGCACACAAAAAAAAAAGTTGTCTGTACACCGGGCGCCACCCATATACCGGCATGTTTTTTGACCCGCTGAGTACGAATTTGAAGTCCGTTTAGGCCGTCCAGCCTTCAGTTTCGAGTAAATTGCAAAAAACCCCCAAAAATAGCGAAAATTCGATATTTTGGCAAGAAAAAAAATTTGAGAATCTAAGAAAAGCATGATTATTATGTATTTTGATCTGTCAAATACTAATTTTGATTGTACCTCAATCATAAACTGTTTTAAATCGAAAAAAAATTGGGAAAAATCCTTAAAAACCGCAAAAATCGCGAAAAATTGGATTTATCTTGGTATAAAAAATTTGTGGACGCGGATTGACAACAATTTTGATGTCATTCAATCTTTTTGATCTGATTTTGCAATAAATTTGGCCAATAATGCCCTCAAACATTCATAAAACGACAAAAAATTTATAAAATAGCAGAAAATTGCTGTTGAAAAAATAGAAAAAAATCTTTTAAACACAATTAAATAAACTTCTTGTATTTTTTATCTATAAAATACAAGATTAAGATCCAAGAAAGTACACAAACTGGATTTTATACGGTTTTTCGAGGGTATTGTACTGTTTCATTCTCAAATGATTTACCAAGTAGATACCTCTTCTGCCATTTTGTCTTTTATTTAGTAAAAATTTGCCATCGTCTTGGGATTTCAACTTCATCGATGTGTAGACTTCATTTCATTGCATGATCGCTTGTACTTGCAACCAGGGCTATCTTGGTATTCTGCTATTTTACAAATTTTTTGTCGTTTTATGAATGTTTGAGGGCATTATTGGCCAAATTTATTGCAAAATCAGATCAAAAAGATTGAATGACATCAAAATTTTTGTCAATCCGCGTCCACAAATTTTTTATACCAAGATAAACCCAATTTTTCGCGATTTTTGCGGTTTTTTAAGGATTTTTCCCAATTTTTTTCGATTTAAAACAGTTTATGATTGAGGTACAATCAAAATTAGTATTTGACAGATCAAAATACATAATAATCATGCTTTTCTTAGATTCTCAATTTTTTTTTCTTGCCAAAATAAAGAATTTTCGCTATTTTTGGGGGTTTTTTGCAATTTACTCGAAACTGAAGGCTGGACGGCCTAAACGGACTTCAGATTCGTATTCAGCGGGTCAAAAAACATGCCGGTATATGGGTGGCGCCCGGTGTACAGACAACTTTTTTTTTTGTGTGCCGGTGTTATTTTTCCTAATAAAATTAACTAGTTTTCTTTTAAAACAATAACAATTTTCTTCATTTTTAATATCACTTGGCAGGGAATTGTAAAGGTTTAGTCCTTTGTAGAATAGAGATCTTTGAGATGCATTTGTATGTGCTCTTTGTAGCCTAAAATCTAAAGTATTTCTCAGGCTGTATGGTTGCACCTCTCCAACATATCTTAACTGCTAATATGAAGCAAAAATTGTACATTTGAAACAAAAACAATTTATAAAATTTTGTTTTTGTTTAAACTATACATGTTTGTACGAAAGAAAGAATTCATTCGCCACTGTGAAATAGGTGGTAAATCTGGCAACTATCATAATCCGTGATGCTGCCACCTTGTAAATAAAGTGTGTCTTGGTTAATATAGAATTGTGCATTTAAGCGTGCGCTAGCATATTACCCGCTACTTTGTCAGCAGGTGGTTCTAAAATTAATTGCGCATAATTTTGTATTTTCACAAATAATAAAAAGTACCCCTTCCAAAAAGTATATTTTCTAAGAAGCACTTTTTCTTTAAAGTGCCTTTTTAAATAAGTTAATTAGTTGATGGAGTACTTTGCTGAAAAATTACTTTTTTCAAAAGGCATCTTTTTAAGTAGATACTTTTCGTAAAAGTAATTTTTTTTCCTTCTATTTTGTTACTTCAGTCATCGACTGAAGAATTATTTGGCCAGTCTGGAGACTATTTCGCCATCACCAATTCGCACGATATGTCGTGCCACAAAAACTAATTCTATTGATTCGCAGATGCCAACGGATATGTCGGCGATGTTATTAGCCGTATTCTCTTTTCCGTTACTGTGTCTGACTGTACACGACCTACGCCTTCACATAGGAAGTACCACCGTAGTTAACCACGGAAAATTCCTCAGAAGAACTGTAAATCTATACAGTTATCTGAGCCGTTGAAATTAACTAGTGCGAGTGAGACACAAAACTCCCGAAAGAGAGTAAACGATCAGTGGTCTGGTTGCACTTAATTAATTGCCAACGAGGCTTGATGTTGACTGACTCAGAGCTGCTTTGCGAATGAAGTACTTTTTTTTAAGTACAATTTTTTAAAAGTACCTTTTCTAAAACACTTATCGTTCTTGTGATTTAATGCCGCTAGATTATGACCATTGGACGTGATAGGGGACCACAATAGCAACAAAAGAAAAAAAATGTAGTCTCCCACATGTTTCCATTTAAAAAAAATCATCCTTTAAAGAAATTCCAAATATGAAATTTCACTAAAATCCAAATTTCTCTATTAAAAATTCTAATGTTAAGGGTTATGGCCATTGGACGTGATAGAGGACCACAATAGCTACCAAATAAAACAATTTTTATGTAGTAATAATTTTAACGAACATTTTATATTGCTATATTAAATTGAATTAAGATTTTATAGGCTAATTGTTCGAAATTTTAATTTAAATCTCAGAAAGACATGATAAATATTCCAAGGCACAAAGGCAAGTCAACATCAGTTTTTGTTATTCAACTTACACAGCAGAGCAGAACATCTGTTTTCGAAATACGCAACCCTTTCATCATCAGTGCTCATGTGTATTGTGTTTGTCACCACTTATTAGGTGGCTTAGTTGAATGTGATAACAGTTCCTATTTACACAAATTTTATTGTGAAAAAGGATACGAGAACTGTATCAACCTGATGTTAACATGTTATTGTTATAATACCCGTGTAACAGCTGTTCTGCTCTGCTGTGTAAGTTAAATAACAAAAACTGGTGTTGACTTGCCTTTGTGCCTTGGAATATTTATCATGTCTTTCTGAGATTTAAATTAAAATCTCGAACAATTAGCCTATAAAATCTTAATTCAATTTAATAAAACCATTTTTAATCGCCCACATATTCCCGTTTTCCCAGGATTCTGCCTTATCCTCTCAGGAATTTTTGTGTACAAAAAATCAAAAGTTATCGGCATAGCTATACCAAAGTATTAATATAATATAAAATATATGGAACTGGTTGTGTGGTCCAGTAATGTGGCCAGTATTCCATTTGGAATACAAGCACTCGGATTTTTCATGCTTAACAGAGCTATGTTAACATACTAACAGAGCTCTGTAAACGTACTTGGTTTGTGTCTGGGGTTATACATTTCCGAATTTAACTTCACACACTTATTATATTCTATTATTAATTCCCATATTTCTACCTTTGGTATCAATAAAACTGAATTTGTCAAAAAAAAATTTGTGTTTTTAAAAACACACATTGGCTTAAGCCAATTTACTTCGTAATCTTAAATTTGCCCAACCTTTACTTGAAATGCATGCATACGCGTTTATTAACAATTAAACTGTTTGTATGTTTTATTTAATAAATTATAGGTTTGGTTAGGCAAGGTTGAAAGGAGGGATCATTAAATAATTAGTCAATCCATTACGAATTGCCCATATAGCATGTTGTGCGCTCTTATGATAATAAAATGAGGGGGACTTGCCAATATAAAAGCTATAAGTAAAATATTTTATTTTGAAAATATTGACATTTACGTGATTAATACCCCTTTCTTTAGATGTTTCTGTGGCAAGAAAATGCACGTTCTTTTTACATATATTTTGGTTTCCTCGAATACGCAAATACGTACAAATATTTGTAAATATGTGTTAATGCAAACTATTTGAAACAACTTTCTCACTGCCTGCTTTATAAATGCATTTTTGCAGTAACGAAATCATGGTAAATCAGTAAAGAATAAATTCATATTAACAGATTATGTCCGCCTTTTCAAAAAAAAAAAAAAACCTTGATGCGGTTGTTGTAATAAATTACAGAAAATATTTCCCATGCACTAGTAATCAGTTCTTTCATATCAAATTCATAATGACAATGAATTGTCTTTTGTAAACAGCAGAGTTTGATATCAATGAATGTGTATAAAGCATTCTTTTAATCAGTATTCTTACCGCAAATAAAAAAGAATCTCAATTACCGAGGTCATTATCTTCGGCGAAGAGTATGGATGTGTATGTAGATACTTTTTACGTCAATGTACGCAAATTGTTGACCTAATTTGGTTTTTTTTTTTGTTTATTTGTTTTCAACTTCATAGAAATTGCATAAATGTAAACTTTCTAGCGAGTGTGTTATCGTTTCATTTTCATTGTTTAATATTTCCTAACAACCCATTCAATATCTCTATCCTATTTCTTTTTACACAGCGGAAAGAGTTGGTTCCATAACATGGAAAAAAATTAAGCAAATTGGAATTATATTAAAACTATGCCTTCAGTACGTGTATTAGTTTGTTGTTTATTAAAATTGTGCTGTAAAATATTGGCAAATGAAATCATGAAATGCATGAGTTTATTTTGCAATTTAACTGTATGTTGTGCACATAAAACATTTACAGATGGCGTCAAAACTATGTTTGTCAAATATATAACTGTTGTAGAAAATCAATGAAATTTGACAAATAATTTTGACAGAAAATTATTAGCATCTAATTAAAATTATATTTAGCAGAAGTAAATCATAAACTGTCATTAAGCGATTGTTCGTGATTACAATTTCCCTTCGAAATACTCCCCACTTATTCTGTAAATATTTGTCAATGTCACGTCGAGACAATATTAAAACTGAAATATTTGCATACTCTGTTTTCTCAGCATTTAATTAATTCAAACTGTCTATTATTATTCTCTAGGCCTTAGAGAATAATCAGAGATTGTCAGTAGGAATCACTTGTTGTGCGCAACGAGAATGTAAATGCCTTATTTTTTATATTGTGTTGACGTGACGTTGACAAATAGTTAGAGAATGACTATTCTAAGAGTTTCTTCTTATAGTTTCTTTTTTAATGCAGTAGCAACATAGAGCAAAGTAAATAGTCTTGAATTTAGTGGTAATTCAAGGCCGAAGACGCAGGTCAGCTCACTTCTATTGATGATTTTCTGCAGGGTTGTGTTTTGGCCCTTAAAAATTATTCAGTGTCAAAAGTTGTTTACATGTTTACGCTCCATTATATATTTTGTTTACGTTTTACCGATATTTGTTTACGGTGCCGATTTTTGTTACTGTAAAAAGCCTTGGTGTAAAACCACGAGCACATTTTTGTCTTGGATAATTTTTTTTATAAAATATCCTCTTGTTTTTATACCCTCCAAAAATGATTTATCGGGTATATTCATTTTCTAATTTCGTGTGCAATGCAGAAATATCCCTCTAAGACCTGTTAATCCTAGTAATCCTGGAAATATCCTCAAACCTGTTAATCCTAGTAACGTATTTTTAACATAGCATCTAAGTTCGAATGTCGAAACTTAACATTATATTCCTTTTTTTCCATAAAAATTCCTTTTTTTCACAAATACAATTGAAAAATATGACTTTGACAAATAAGGATTTGGCCAGAAATGGCCAAAATCTACCCAAGATGAGTGAAAAAATCACTAAGTCGATTTTGATATTTTAATAAAAAATTTCACAAATACAATTGAGAAATAGGGGATGGTTTTTCGGGTAGCGTACGTCCATAGCTAAAAACGAAATAAGATGAATATGAGTGACAAATAAGGATTTGGCCAGAAATGGCCAAAATCTATTCAAGATCGTTGAAAAAATCACTAAGTCGATTCTGATATTTTAATAAAAAATTTCACAAATACAATTGAGAAATAAGGGATGGTTTTTCGGGTAGCGTAGGTCCGAACATCTAATATGATCTCAAAAATATATGACGTATAGTTAAATATGTCAGTGATGGCAGTTAAAAACATATTTAACTTTGAGTGCTCTTACGTCAAACATATTTAAATCGGCATATTTATCTTCACACACTTAGAAATTAAAGGTGATTTCTTCCTGAAAATGAAGAACTTGATGATGAACAATAAAAATAAATAAAAATCAAGACATTACTTTTATTTTCTGAGGAATAAATAAAAAAAAAAAATAACTTATTTTCAGAGGAATAAATAAAACTTATAAAATAACTTACATTTTTTAAGAAAAAAATAAAACTGGAAAAAATGATTAAAATGTAATTTTTAAAATAATGCTAGAGTTAAAGTCGACGTCGTTGACGGCGTCTCAACGCCGAAATTGTGATGTTCGGCGTAAAATTTCATTTTGCTGTTAATGTAAACGCCGTCGGCGATGTTAACACCTCTCTCTCTCTCTTTTGACTTTTTCTCTCGCATATACTTATCTCTGAGGCTTTTCCACCTAGTGGTGCATTCTTAAAAAAATAAACAAATTAAACATAAATAATTGAAATATGTAGTTTATTAATGTTTTTATCTGATATACCCAAAACTGTCCCTATTTTTTTCCAACCCTCCCCTTTAAGAGCTATATTCTTATAGCTCTTGGAGAATTTGTTGTAAAGCACTTCATTTTCACGAACAGCATTTATAAGCTGCTCATCTAATGTGAGATTCGAACTCATTTTAATTAAAAAACATGTTTTTGTCTGAGCAACACCGCAACGACGCCGAAAAATTTGAAACAGATTGAACTTTTTCGGCGTCAAATTTTTTACGTCGTTGAGATTAATTGCTCTCATACAATTTCATACGATTCAACTTTTTTTTGACATTTGACGCCGTCGACATTAACTCTAGCATAAAAACTTGTAGCCGTTACGACGGCCCCTGATTGAAATAAATACATGTTCACATTTCGCTGTGCTTAATTAAATATTCAATTACAGAACTTTCAGAGGTGGTGATTTGTAATCGGAACTGGGTCTCTGAAAGTAACTTTTCGTGCAAAAAAATTATCAAGTTCATTGCCCTGCAAACAAATCAATTAAATTTATTCTCTTTGTAAAACAATATGCTGCAAGAAACTTTATTTAATTTATTTTTTTTTAATCATGTAGGAAATACTTTGAGATTTTTGGGTACAACCTTGTAGCAAAACGTCTCAATATACATTCTGCTATAGACAGACTATTAAAAAGAAATAGATATGAATTTTTCTACAAGTTCAATCAAATTTGTAGAACAAATGTTATATTTTTTTGTCCTTTTCAGCTACAAAATAAATAAATATGATTGACTGAATGGCTTTAAATGTTTAAATATGTAGATAAATCAGCAGCTCAATATTTTACACGACAACTTCTCTGTTCATACGAGTATAAGAAAAAGTTGAAAAAAAAATAATAAATAAATAAAATAAAAACACATTGAATCCATGGACAATGAGTTGTATGTGTTCTTGTGTGAGGTTTTAACTTTTCATTGTTTCCAATAAATTTCGCACTGCTAAAGTATTGTGCTTTTTTTCAAAGCTTTTAATTTATGACTTTATAATTTGATTGTAGTTCGATATATTTTTATCTATTCCGCATTGAGTTGATTCATACACTTACTGAGCAAGCCATTCAGTCTGGCTAGTGGTGTAACAGTCAGTAGGTGTTTGAATTTATTTTTCGTATACACAGAAAAGGCGTTTATATTTTATTTTTTTGGTGATTTACATGTGGCAGTTCCTTGGTAGCTTATTCACTTTATCATATTTCCTGTTGATTAGTCACCAAAATCGTGCGATATAATATTTTCTTATGCGGATATCACGCTTGGGGGAGATAAATGAACGCTTGACACACAGCAGTCGGTGAGTTATTGGCGAAATAAAATGAGAAAAATTCGAAAACCAGATTGCTTTATCTACCAGCCAGCCGCTGCTGCCATTTCATCGAAATTATATTCCAACATTAATGGAATAGAATTATCTTTGCAATTTTTGTTCAGTTTAAAGTTGTGATCATTTAAAAAAATACCCTTTACCATAATTATAACAGAATACACACGCGAAATATACTACAATAGCGTTAGTATTCTGTACGATTTTACCTTGTAAATAAAAGCATTCATTATGAACTTTATTTTTTGTTAAGTTATTTGTTTTATGGCAAGTAAAAAAGTTAAAAAATATGTGAAATATTAAAAAGTTGTTAATAAAACTCAATTTGAAATTAATTTCCGGCTTTTTGCCTTTTTTTTTTGTAGGCAATAATTCTTTTGAGAAAATAATACTTTTTCCGGTTATAGGTTTTTATAGTCCACACTTGAGTATATTTTGAACGGTGCTTTTGCTAAGTGCTTAGAATAGCGGAAACATGGTTTGGGACTTTACTGGCGATTTCGCTAATTGCTTAGCAAAAGGGGAATAATGGTCTGCAACTGCACTGATGTGCTGTTTTCCTATTGGTTTCTTCTTTGAAAAGTGATTTTGATAAGTGTTTCGACAAGTGGAAAAATGGTTTGGAACTGTACTGGTGGCAGCTGTTTTTCATTGGTTTCTTTTTTGAAAGGTGATTTCGCTAAGTGTTTAGAAAATGAGGAAGATGGTTAGGAACTTTGCTGATGACAGCTGACATTTATATAACCTGTTTTTTTAAATATGTCTTCACTAAGTGTTTAGAAAAAGATAAACGTGGCTAGGAACTGTACTAATGGTAGCTGTTTCTCTACTGGTTCCTTCTTGGAAATGTGATTTCGCTAAGTGTTTAGGAAGTGAGAAAAATGATTAGGAACTTTACAGATGGCATGTGCTTTTTCTAGTGGCTGTAATTATGACATCATTATGAGTTTTAGATGATTTTATTTTTCGAAAAATTTAACAAATTGCCGGCGTTTTTAATGGTATGCTGGTTTGAGCTCCTGAGTAAGTTAATTTTTTTTTCACAATGAAAATTTAAACTTGCTGATGACGATGCCGAATTGATGTTTTCGCCGGCACTCTCGTTTATAGCAGGAATATTTAGAGGAAATCGAGCGGTATGTTGCCGCACAGGAGTATTACTGTTCAAATTCTAGCCAGTTTCTTATAATCTTTTGACCATTCTTCCACTGGTTAACACATTGGGCGCTCTTTCTCGACCGAAAATTCTTCGAAACTTGCCAGCGGTTTTCGCATAACTTTTCATATATTTGTATCACGTAAAGGCTGCTGTTGGCTGAACTTGTTAGCATGAGACTATAAAACCGAAAGACCCGAGTTCGGCTCCTCTTTCAGTCATGAATATCACATCAAATTCTTCTGATCAGCGTTAGTGCATGATTGTGTTATAGTACGTTTCCACTATGAGCACATTAAGTTGATTTGAGGAAATTATGTCAAAGTGTTTCCATTATGTTGCAAGTAATCTTGTATTCGAATTTTCGAAATCCATTTGACATTTTTATTGTTTGTTTATTTTTTAACATAAGAAAAAAGCTAAAATTTTCTTCAATGCTCGCTTGAAATGGCAAAATAAAAATAAAAGCTACATTAAAAATGCAAAATGAAATTGAGTTCGTAGTAAATTATATTGAACAAACAAAATGAGCGCCATTTTATTCGTACTTAAATGTCACTTTTTGCAATTGTAACTTATCAACAATGGATGCCCCGAGGTTGCATTTGTAATAAGATCAGAAGCGCAGTGTTGCATAGCCAAATTTCGAAGTTATTTGGAGCAAATAACTTACTTAATTTGGGCAAATGAAATGATTTGGCCGAAATCACGTACTATTAGCTGTTGTCGGCCTGTTTCAGTGACGAAGGCATAGCACCAGTCACTGAACATAACTGGCAGCGATTAACACTATAATGTACTAAAGGCAGACCAACAGCACCCTCCCTCGTCGTCCCGGTAGCTACAAAAAATTCTCTATCTTCTCATCTTTCTTTCCCTGTTTTCTCAATACTATCCCTTCCTTTCTACATATCTCCGACGCAATGCACTGCATACATAGGGGCCATGCCCTTAGAACTGGTCCTACTACAAAAATCGCTTCATTTCTAACAATCGGAATAAACATATGTCACAGCTGTTAAATTACAGAGTTGCCACTTGCTAAACTAAATTTACAAACTGCATTTTTGTTGAGACATATAATGACTTACATATATGGTGTACAGACATGCATTATTAATTGAGTCAATAATAAGTTAATTAAAATTGAAAAGTTTTCACACATACTCAATATAGCTAACTCAATTAGCGTTTGACAGCAGCTGACAAAAGGAGTTGTTTACATTGCTGCTTCACTGGCGTCGTTCCATAAAATGCGCTTTCTTTTTGCCTTTGGACCTGTTGTACGAAATAAATTTTTTATTTTTCATTTGTTTTAATTGTTAATTAAAAAATTTTATTTTATAAAATCACCCTCAATTTGACTCGCCATTTTTTTCTGTGAATTTGTTTACATATGAGTTGTCAAATTTCATAAAGTTTGTTCAGTAGGCATTATGGTGCTCACTATGGTGCTTTGCTCAATTTTATGGACAATTAAGCATTAATTGATCAATTAGGTATTTAAAATTTTGTGTGGGTAATTGTGCTCAACAATGCTGTTAATTGCGATAAACTCAATTAAGGCGTATGTCTGAACAACATATTATTTTAAATGCGAGCAACTTTCGATCATCACGGGAGTAATATTTTAAAAATAGCTAAACTTTTTGTTTTAATTTCCTGAATTAAGAAAATTGTCTTTGATGACTTGAAGCTTTTTATATCCTCCTTTTTCCTCCCAACACAGCATGCACTCGACTTCAAACTGTTGAGAAAACATTTTGCAAAACAATATTGGTTTCTTATCTAATTTTATTTGTTTTCATTTTATAATTTCTCTATAAATTCCGCATGCTTTTTGTTGTTGTTTATTTCTGTAATTCAACTAAGCCATGACATGACGTCTCTTATCGAATTAATATTTATTGAATATATTATTAGTACACAATTCCTGCTTTTGGTTTTTAAAACGAAATTCATATCGTAAATTAAAATCCATTTCCAATTGAAGCACAAATATTGAAATGAAACGGAACATCACGCAAAATGAAGAGAACACTTGAAAAAAAATTCAAAGAAATTGTTCTTTTTAATAAAAAACAAGTTGTTTTCAAATAAGTTTTATAAACAAAAATTAAATAATTATGATGGAGATTTCATGGAACTAACGAATATGTATGGGATTCCCAAAACACATGCATTTGAAGACTGCTATTTATAAAGTTTCTTCACGAAGAAATTAAACTTTTAAATAGCATTTTTTTTAATACCCTTAAATTTTATTAATTTTTAGGAGCTTAGGTTATTTTACATAGGAGGCAAGTCTGGTTCGAAGGACCATAAACACGACGAAATTGTTGATGGTTATAGTATTGAAGTATAGAATACAACCACACAGAACCTACACACTTCGGCAATATGTTTTGATTTTATATCTTCTAAAAGAGGTTACGATAAACTCAAGTTTACAGCTCTGGTGTGATACAATATTTTGTTGCAGGCCGACCCTATTCGAGAGCAAAAAAAGTCTTTTGCCTATATGCTTTCCGCTAATAACGATTTCATGTTGACCACGGCTACGACACAAATGGTTCATATGCTGTATCCAATTTTGGCATACTCTGTTCAACATATCGGCCGGTATCTCATGAATAAATTCTTTAATATTGGGGTCATCGGTTGCGAGCTTGTCCCTGTAGACATGGGCCTTAACATGCCTCAAAAAAAATTGTCTAAAGGCGTTAAATCGCACGATCTAGGCAACCAATTGATCGTCTCCAAACGGTAATTAAACTTTACCAAACTCGACTGTCAGTTGGGCCAACGCTGCTGCGTGGCTTGTTGAAACAACTAGTTAGCCAAGTCCAGCACGTTTGCACTTGCCATTGATAGTAACGTTCCTGTATTCTTCATCTGTGAAAAATGACACCACCGAGCTATAATTCACACCAAACAGTGCGTTTTTTGGGATGCATTGGCAGTTCTTGCAATGCTCCTGGCTGCTCTTTACTGCAAATACGTAAATTTTGCTTGTTCACATCCATTAAACCACTTCTGAAAGGAGCATGAATTTTGATTGTAATCTGTAAGCGGAGTTCGTGTGTAAGTCGATTCATGGTTAAATTATATTCCAAACCGAACATGTTTAACATTTACTTTTACACGAAAACAGATAATTTTTTTGTAGCAATTTGAACCTTTTTACTTTACCGGTTAATTTTTTGATAAAAGGGCGACGAAGTACATGATTGTGTCAGTTGATGCCAGTGATCGTCATTGAAACATTCTAACAACAACTAACACAACCATACACTAATGGTGATCAGAAAAATTCGTCACAATATTCATGTCTGAGCAGGGGTTGAACTCAGGCTCCTCCGCTTCATAGTCCCGTGTTAACTACTTCACCCAACTGCACCCTCTTTCAAAATCGGCACCAAACAGTGACTTTTTCGGGATGCATTGGACGCTTTTGGATCTCACGTGGATTCCTATTGTATACCCATTTTGATAAAACAATTTTATTATTTATATGTACGTGTTGTTGAATGCTATATCTGTCTTATTTGGCAAAACAAACTGAATAAATGACAACTAAATTAACAAATGTAGCTTCAACAAGATGGCCGTTATCAACTGTCAAAGTTCGAAGACCCCGAGAATCGTTTAAAAATTAACATAGTTTTATGTGAAATGTCAAGAAGGGCTGTTTTCGCCAAAGGTAAATCTGGAACAAATACAAATTTCATTCTATCTTAAACTCTAATTTGTTTCTTCTTCAATTAAATTAACTAAATTATTTTGAATATAATTCAAAAACTTCAGCTGAAAGTATTGATAAATAAAAATTTAATTGCATATAAGTTTTATAGTCTAGCTCATATTTAATTCTAATATTTCTTCACATGGCAGGCAGCGATCAGCGATATGAAATGGATACGGTAAATAAATCTTGGTTACTGACCTTTTTTGAGGATACCAACCGTGAAAAAGTGTAAGTTCAGTCTGTGCAGTGCGGTTTTGGTTCATCACAAAAATTGTAAGGGTACACACTTATACTCTTCTTAAAATAAAGCTTTTCCGACAAATTTCAAAGATTGAATAGTCGAAAAATGTATGTGAAAACTAATTGGTACTAGATTTATTGATAAAGTTTTTTTTTTTTTTATCTTGGACCAGCACTCAGGAGATGACCCCTATATATGCAATGCATTGCGCCGGAACTGAAAACGAGGGGATAGTATTGACGGGACAGATTAGGAAGGATGAGAAGATAGACAGTTTTTTTGTAGCTATTTCAACTTTTTACTTCGCCGGCTAATTTTTGCTACAGGGCCGACGAAGGTGGGTGGTGCTGTTACTCTGCTTTTAGTACATGATAGTGTCAGTCGCTGCCAATTATGTTCAGTGACCAGTGACTATGCCTTCATCATTTAAACAGGCTGGCAACAACTAACACAACCACGCACTAATGCTGATCAGAAGAATTCAACACAATATTTCATGACTCAGTGGGGGCTCGAACTCAGGAGCCTCCGCTTCATAGTTTCGTGTTCTACTACTTCAGCCAACATCACCCACATCACAAGTTGACGACAAAAGGAAGAGCTTCCACACTTTTCTGAAATATTTATTGTTCTTTTGTAGCATTCAAAAAGACCATGTAATGCAAATATTGTATTAGCAGCTGATTAGCAGCTGTTGGGCATTGCATGTTTAATTATTTATTAGAATAAAAGTAAGAACATTAAAGAGAAAGATATAAAACTCTCTTCCCTTTAGCAACCGTTTTGTTAAGTGTAAATACCCATTTTATTTCCTTTGTTTTTTTTTTGTTGCCGCAAAAATTTTTAATATTTCTGCCACTCAAAACAATACAAATACTGATGGAAAGAGTTATTTCCAAATGAGATAAAGAAAATTTTGTTTAGTAATGAAATAAATTATAATTTAATGTGAACTTGTATGACGAATATGAAATTCTTACGGCCCGAAAATCCTGCACTATAATTATAAGACTATTAGTATTGTTGTATAGGAATACCAATAATAAATAAATAAATAAATAAAAATAAAATTTTCCTTGTCTATTTTTAAAAGCGTATTAAAGAAAGTGCGTTTTCCTTAGCTACAAATTTGTGAATAATGTAAAATTCCCAAAGATTTCTTATGATAAGATGACATTTTATTTTCCATTAATATGTGTTTATTTTCATTTAGAGACTATTAAAAAAAATATTTTAATTGTTGCTGACAATTTGGGAATTGTTTTATTTTTATTTGTAATAGTTATGGTAGGAACACAACTGGGACGAACGACGAATTCGTTGCTAAAAATTCGCTCTATAAACTCGTCGTGTGAAACACAATAACGACAAATAAATTAAAATAATGAACAAAAAAATTTTAAATTTTGTTAAAAATCTTTGTAATCCTTTGATGCCAGATTCTTTTGACATTCAATAATTACCCCGGTGGTGTCAATTTTTTTCCAGAACAAATTCCTTTTTGTAATTATTTTCTGAACATTTTTTCTGTAAATAAGTTATTCTTTTCAGTTTTTCCAGAACAAATTCCTTTTTGCAATTATTTTCTGAACATTTTTTCTGTAAATAAGTTATTCTTTTCAGTTAATAAACAGCTGATGGGGTGACCATATGCAAAAGTAGGAAATAGGAAGAAAGAATATATTATAAAAAGTTTTCAAAATTAATAAAAAGTCGTCCGAATGATAAATTTTTGTGAATTGGTGAATGCATTTTTAGTATATACTGAACATTTTCGTGCTAGATGCAACAATACAGTAGTGAATTATGTTTTCTCACAAAAAACCAGTTTGAGTATATGAAACCTGGACACCTCATATTGATTTGCTCGTCGCTCGCTGACGAAACAATTAGAAACAAATCTATTTCAACTTTCGCTGAGTATGACGAATTTCGACCAACACCACGATTGTGTGCATTTTATATACAACAATGTGTTTTATTTTTGGCGACGAATATTCGCGACCAAAAATTCGTCGTTCGTCGCAGTTGTGTTCCTAGTATTTGTCATTTGACTTTTGTGGTCATCCAAAACATTTAAATTGAATTCACCTATATTGCGGAATGAGTTGGTTAGAAGCAAACATACATTCCCCACATATCGGTATGGTGAATATTTTGGGAATTAAAGCTTCTATTGTGAAGTGTTTAGCAGTAATAGTTTGTCTATGTTTTGTGACGTGGAAGAGGGTGAAATAATCCGTAGAGAAATTGCGGAAGATACATACGTCATGGATCCTATATCATTGGACCGTGTTAGAGGAAAATAGGCTAGCTAGTCTTAAGATCTTCGCTTTAGCTGGTACTTTGAGATTTTTGGCAGAGGAGCGCTATGAAAAGGGAGTGGCCAGACAAATCGATGTCGGCTTTTTCCTTTTACATACGTAACGTTCGCGTACATATTCAATAGACAACTGACTAGTTATTTATTAAGATTTGTGCTATTTTAAAGAAATAAGAACGTAATTCAATAGAGTGCTAACTTAAATACAAATTACAAGTTTCCTTCTATTTGCCATTTACACTTGCTATGGATTTATTTTGTGAATTAATTCGCGGGAGTAAACATTGGCGATGCCATACTTTTCAAGTCTGTGAATTTGCTCCCAAAAACCTTGTTATGGGAACATTCACGATAACAAATCAGAAACTTTGGGGAATTTTTAATAAAAGTAATTATTCGCGGTATTGTATGTATGACAAATCTTCGAAAAACTGCAAAGAAAACGCTGCGATATTTATTGGTTGGATAGTAGATTATAACGTTACTGGAATTGATAGACAATACAAGAGATTGGTGGAGGTAGAAAATGCATTGCATCTTTTTTAATAATACCAAATATAATATTCTTTTATTTGCTATTAAATGATGGAATAGTTTTGAGAGGACGAATGAAAAACGATAAGAAGATAAAGAATTTGTTGCATTCATTCTATTCATTGTTTCGCTGGCGAATTTTTTGCTAAGGTGCCGACAATATGCAATATTTTGGACACTTATGCCTTCTTCATTGAAACAGACCGGCAACAACTAACACAACCATGCCCTAAACTTGATACTATATTCACAACTCAGTGCAAAGTTCAATGTGCTCGAAAAAAGTCATGGAACTACAATCCGCCATCGTACTTTCTCACGAGTATATAAAAACCGGTACCCGAGAGATGGCACCAATCTCAATGCATTGCATATTGAGTCGAAACTGTTGAAAGGAACTGATACCATGGCGATTATAGATGGAGAAAGTTGAGAATAAAGAATTAGTTTTAATTAATTATTTTAATTCGCGGCAATACCATCTTTTTTTTTGTGTTACTAGATGATTGTGTTAGTGGTTGGCATTAATGTTCAGTAGTGACCAGTGATATGATTCTGTCATTTAAACAATCCGACAACAGGCAAGTTCATTCACTTGGTCATCATGAACTTATGCTTCATAGCCAAGGTGTTAACTATTTCAACGAAAAGCAAGCAGGTATATGACATTTAATGGTTTCAAATCGCCGGTCTGGCAAGGCTGTCAACATTTGTCGGCATTGCCAGACCTTTGTCATTTAAAGTGTCTGGCATTTGCGAATGCAGATCGTTTAATAACTGAAGAACGGATAAAAATAGTTAAAACAACTAGAAAATGTGGTGAAAAAAATAGCATTATTGTAAAGAATTTGAAAAGAAGTTAAGCGTACAGATATGGCCAGGCATGTACATCATATAAATGTGCGCATTGCCGAAAATATCGCTTCTGTTAGTGAAAGTGTCTCTGTTAGTTCAAATTTGTCTATTCACGATGTCGTCAGCAATTTTGATTATTCTCCGGCTCGTTACAGTTTATTTTGCATTTGGATGTGCACTTCTATCCATAGAAAGTACAAAAAACACAACAATTAAAGCCGCTATTCACAACGCCGTAACGTACGGTAACAGGTTTTCAGTGGTAATTTTTCGAAAAATCTTTTCTTCAGCGTTGAGGCTTATTTCTCGTTCCGTGGTTTAAATATAGATCAAAATACAATCTGTTCTTTTAAACCTCTGATATATATGTGTGGAAAATAATTCTTTTATTCATTAAGTGGCATTTGGAACAACATGTTTACACTGTTTTTTATTAGCACAATAATATTTTTATATTCATAATGATTTAAATGTGCTTTATTAAAAGCAAATTAAAATTGAAAATGAAAATTTATAGACAAACAAAATGTATTCAAATACATGAACTACATTTCCAACGAATTTGTTTATTTTTACATTTTAAAATGTAATATGAAACGATTTGCTTGGAAAAAGTTGTTACACAAACAAAATTTCCTGAAATCATCTCTGCTTTGTATGCACATGAAATACTCGTATTCAGTAGATGTGCATATCTAGGGATTTGACCCACATTATTACTTGAAAAAATAAAAATGCATTTCCAAAGATAGAATTGTTTTTATTTAATATTTACATCACGCTATTTTAAACTTCACCTGAATATGTCAGCGTTGATTGGCATCCGAACATTCATTTGTCATATTCAGCTGTCAGTTAATTGATTTGCAGCTAAAATATTAAATTAATTTTGCTTGGATTATTTTAATGTTTGTAAGAGAGTTTATTATATTGGAAATATTTGCTTTTAATTTAATTTTAGATCTTTGGTTTTTTGTAATGAAAATCAAATTTACCAGATTTATTTTGGTTTTTTAAGTACTAAAATATTTCGGATTATGCAGAAGTACATAAAGATGTGGATCGCTGCGTCTTTTTGTTGGAAATAATTTTCGGGCATGCCATGGCAAATTTAGTTTGTAAAAGGACCGGTTTCTGATGATTATAAAAAATGTTCTAAGGGCCATTATTACAACTTACAAATAGTTAACAATAGGATGCTATCTGGCAGATAAATTTTATTTGATTATTACAAGTTAAAATTAACTTTAATGGTAACTGATAAGGTAACAGGGGGTTTATCCTCATGATAACTTTAAAAGTTAACTTTAAGCAAATGAAGCTGCCATATTTTCTTCTGAAAATATGGTAACTTTAACAATATTATTATGTCAAATTAAATAATTCATACTTTTGAACGGAAAAATGGACAATAGACAACGTTTATTTAACTTAAATGATTTAGAAGATATGTTTCGCTCTCTTTCTATCCGATTCAGTCGCATTATTACAACTTGCCAATAGCTAAAGTTAAGGTGTTATCGGACAGATAATTCGTTTTCCATTATCATGAGTACACTTTAAGCTAAAAGTGGCTAATAAGCTAAAGTGAACCCGATTTGAACTTTAATTTTTGACGTAAGGTTTATGAATTTGAAGTTGCCATATTTTCTGGTTTGTGAAAGAAACAATACCTTTTCTTCATTCGTATAATTTTTTGCCCGCTTTCTTGAATTGTTGTAATTTTTCACCGACATTTTTGTTTTATTAATATTATTCACAACTCTTCACCATTCAAATACATAAACAAACAAGACAGTCGTTGCCACTATGTACTTAATGATGCCACTATGTAATGTCAACTTGTCAAAAGTAATCGGTTATTTTTTGTGGTACTGCCATATATTTGAAAAAATTAATTTTATTTTATAAGGAAGTTGTGATAATGAAAAATTTTAAAGTTCACTTTATTCCCTACTTAAGCTATGGTTACCTTTTACTATCAGCTGCATTAAAGGCAAGTTGTAATAATGGCCCTCAGTCACATTATTTAGCGTCGACATTATTTTCAATAACCCAATTTACGCAAACAACAAAAGCACTTAACACAAGTAACAAAATAATTTAACACTCAGAAAAGATAATAACGTTTTCAATTTAAGAAATAAACAAAAGTAAATCGTTGCCACTACGCTTTTTTAAAACCACTAATAGTAGTCGGTATCCACCGCAATGTTGCCACAATATTAAAGTTTACTATTGGGAACTTTATCGTTGAGTTTAATAATGGCCCTAAATAAAAAAAATTGAATTTAAGGCAAATTATAAAATAAAAGTAATTTGTAAATTTACAGATGTTAACTTGAGCCTGTATAGCAATTTTCAATTTCGTAATATAATCTGTTTGAATAGTAGCACGCATTCATGATTAAAAAATGCACTTTTGTAAAAGCATATTGACATATTTCTTTGGGAAACGTGGAAATCTCAGCCTTAAATATTGGTAAATAAGCATTTTATAGCATCTTTTTGTGTAGTAATTGATATCTCTCACTAATGCAAACAACTATATACATATATGAAAAAACTACCTAGGCTTTAGATTTGCTATAGTGAATATATGCCCGTGGCAAACATTTTTGGTAACGAATTCAGAATCTTAAGAAATCTGGCATCACCAATTTTTATTCCTCCGAATATATAAGTTGTAATTTTAATATAAGGTATGACTATTTTAATTTTATAAAAGGAGTAAGACAACATATTTGAAACAAGTTTCTATTTAAATGGCCTAAAAAATAAGGGAAAAATTAAACCAACTCAGCAATTTATAACATCATACAGCTTATGCGATTTTAAAGCTTCTCCCGAAATTTTCTATCGGCTGTAGTTAAGTTGGCTGTCAGCAGTACTATATAGAAAATCTCATAGCAAAGTTCTAAATCGTTTAATTTGTATTGGTTTTCCACTTGCAGCACCGAAAAGCTAAGATAAACGCTATTCATTTCTTCAAAATCTACATATACTATGTTTCTTTTACATAAATTCTTTATTATTTTATTTTTACACAGCATCTGTATTTTTCTTTTTATACAAGCATATAGTTCACAATAGAAACTATTACTCTCAAGCAATTCAGAGTGGAATATTTGCTCCCAAAATTATTCACGATAACGATTTGTTGGGGATGC
Organism: Linnaemya tessellans; assembly: GCA_951800035.1. NCBI lineage: Eukaryota > Metazoa > Arthropoda > Insecta > Diptera > Tachinidae > Linnaemya > Linnaemya tessellans. The sequence continues at coordinate 29,697,200 of OX637533.1, read as the reverse complement.
CACGGTGATGACAAATGAGCACTACGGTAGATGACAACTTTTTGCTCAAATATTGTCAAGAGAGTCGCGTCGTTCAATGTGTTTTGTTGCTATAATTTTAGACGTGGACCATGACTTTACACAAACAAGAATTCTGTTGATTGTTGTATTTGTTGCCGTAGTACTGCCACCTTATATTGATTTCACCCCTGGTGACTTTAGTTTTAGTATAAATTTATTTAAAAATGAACATTGTCTTCTACTGGAATTTTATTAGAAGAAAATTCTCAACTTGTGCCGTTGCATATTGCAGTTGTTAAAAATATCACTTAATTCTCACTAGTTACACATTTTAGTTCCTTGTTATTTAATCGTACTACATGTTCTACTCCCTTGGTCTTTGTTTTAATACGTTAAGTCTTTAGTTCTCTCTATACGCCGCACGGTGGCCCAGAATCAATTTTCATTGGCCAAAACCTATATTTTTTCTTGACTCTTAAAATTTTTATGCCATCAAAAAGGAAACAGATCAAAACTAAGGTATCCGAAAAATTTTGTCAAAATATTCGCAGTAGTAGGCGTGGCATGCTGATAAACGCAAAGAATTTAAGTTAATTTAGAAATAAAAAAAATTGTAATAGATATTTGATCTCATAATAATTACGATTTCTTGAAAACTATTATTGATAATGCTTTTAACAAATGGTATTTGCGCACCCTGTACAATTTGTAGTTAGGGTGTTATGTAATAAATTTGAAACCACCATATATTCGTAATATTTGAAGTTTAATAGTGTATAATTTGTGAAGGACAAAAAAGGAACAAAAATCGAAACCATCCAAAGAAAGGCAAAAGTGTTTTCTTTAAGCCTATATAAACTTTTGCACACGCCCGGACCCGCCCGTAGATCATTTTTTTTATTTTAATAAAAATACTCAACATTTTTACAAACAAAATTGTATCAGAATTGCTAGTAAATTTACTTTAGAAACCATTCACTGGCAGATAGCAAACGTAGAGAGAAAGAGAGGAAAGTTATTAGTGGTATAAATTTTTCATCAAATGGTTGACATCCTTTTAAAAAACTTCCTAGAATTTGTCATTGAATGATAGACGGAAAAACACATGCCAAATTATGAAATGGCCAAAAAAAATTTTTATTTGGTAGAGAATTTCTTGTTATTTAACATTTAAATATAATTTCGGGCATATGGCCACCACGACTATTTTGCACAAAGGTCATTCTGGAGGTCCAATTTTCGACCACCTTTTCAAGCATTTGAGGGCGTATTTCAGCAATGACACGTTGAATACTGGTTTCCAAAGCGTCAATCGTTGCTGGTTTATCCACGTAAACCAATGATTTCAGGTATCCCCACAAAAAATAATCGAGTGGCGTCAAATCACACGAACGCGGAGGCCAATTCACCGGTCCATTTCTCAAAATAATGTCGTCGTTGAAATGTTCTTTCAATAAGTCCATTGTTTCGCCAAGTGGGACCATCCTGTTGAAACCACATTTCGTTTACATCCATATCTTGAAGTTTTGGCACAAAAAATGCATTGATCATGATTCTGTATCGATTTCCATTCACGGTAACGCGTCGTCCTTCCTCATTTTTAAAGAAATAAGGACAGATGATTCCACCAGCCCATAGACCGCACCAAACAGTACATTTATCGGGATGCATTGGTAATTCTTGAACGGCGTGTGGATTATCTTTGCTCCAAATACTGCAATTTTGCTTGTTGACGTATCCATTCAACCAAAAATGCGCCTCATCACTGAAGAGAATTTTGCGGTAAAAAAGCGGATAAAAATTTTTAATCGAATACTGTTTTTGAAAATAAATTTCCACTATTTGGAAGCGTTATTCTGGAGCTAACCTGTTCATGATGATTTGCCAAACAATACTGAGTAGAGACGTCACTTCAAACTGTCAAAACAGCTGTCAGACAACAGAGTGATTCGTATAAAAAAAAACTTCATAAAAAAACACCCTTTACATACATATACTTCCAAATATTCTTAAAAATTTCTTTATCATGGAGAGGATGTCATTAAGCACCATTTATTACAAATTGGAGATTTATCAGAGGAAATAAATAAGGATTACAGATTTTACAGACAACATAATACCAGAAAAATGCAACGAAGTTCTACAAATGAAGATTTATTTCATATATTATTGGCAACGTCAGATCCCTTCATCTGTAGCATTCGAAGTCAATGGAAAGTGAATTATTCGGACCTACATGCCGAAGCTAAGGTACTGCTACAGGACAGAAGTAATACAGACCCGAATATAGAATATTTACAGGAAATATTCCAGCCAAATGAATAATAATTATGATTTGCATTTAATATTTGAATGAAATAAAGTATACAAATATTAATATTAAATGTTATTTTATTTATTGATAATTTATTTATGACTATAAGTAAATATATATCTAATTAAAGAAAAATTAAGTTACACTGTTTTATTTTAAAATTGACCAAACACTAAGAAATATGTAAGTACAGTGGACTCGCGGTAACGTGAACTAATTAAAACCAAGGGAGTTCATGTTAGCGAAATTGTTCACGTTAGCGATTGTAGTATACGTGTTTACACTCTGGAATGTAAAATTCTTTTATTATTATTTACATTATTAAAATATGAAAATAAAATCCTACTGATATTATAAAGCCGAATGTTTGTAAGTGTTGATGTTTGTTCGTATTTCACGCAAAAACTACTGAATGGATTTTAATGAAACTTTACAATAATTTAGCTTATACATCAGAATAACACATAGGCTATAATTTATAAAGATATTGTGCAAATTCTCCAAAATATAACGATAAGTGTCAAGTAAGTAGGAAAAAATTCTACAATCAGCGACATGTTTTGGCGTGCGCCGCAAATGTCGTTGAAGTTACACATATATAATGTACTAGGAAGGCATATTGTGAAGGCCACAATCTTAACTGGAGAAGCCAAGAGAGACAATGTTCTTATACCACGCATCCCAATCATACCCAATAATTTACCAGTTTCAATTGAAAGTTGCATTTTCTATGACTATTAACAAATCACAGGGTCAAACCTTAAATGTAGCAGGCTTACATTTGGGCACGCCGTGTTTTTCTCACGGCCAGCTCTACATGGCTGGGTCTCGGGTTTCTAAAGCACAAAATCTGCACATTTATGCTGAACGAAAAAAATCGTTTAATATAGTTTATAAGAGTATATTGCAATAGCTACCTATAACTTTTGTATTACCATCAAATCAATCCTAATAAAATATTATATTTGAATGTGAATGTTAAATCGCAATAAATATTGGTGTGATTATTAATGGGTATACAAATACATATTTCCAGCTAAAAACAATATATCTCTCAACACAAAGCCTAATTTTAACCCCATATTCCCACGGGATGTAGATTTACGCGGGTGAAACCGCGGGGCGCAGTTATAGTTATTAATAAAAATTCATTACAAAACAAAACGTGATCACGAGAACATTACTCATTACATTTATGCATTAAAGAAATCCGTTATCTTTTTCTGTTTTTTTTTCTTTTCTAATTGCTGAAATATTGCTTTCAATCTTATAACGGGATTTCCTGAACTTTAAAAATAGAATTTAATGTATTTCAGTGTTGTCTGCAATCTTAGAAAACATATGCAGTACAAAAAATTATTCACGTTATAGAGCATTCTGGGTTTGTTCACGTTACAGAGTAGTCAACGTAAATAAAAGCTTGTTCACGTTAGGCGGTGTTCACGTTAGACGGTGCTAACGTTTGGGCCATTCAAATGAAAATACGGAAAATACCTCAATGAAAATAGGGGCCACCCTAAGGATAACAAAATATTATATTGTCACCCAAGATTAGATTGTTTCCCAAATTTGAGCCAATCGGTTAAGAGGAAGTGTGTCAAAAATGAGTTGGCAGATTTGAAACGGAATTACAAACAAGATTTAAGAAAAACAGATCGAAAATTGAACTTTAAGCTTAAATTTCATAACAACCGCTGTACCGATCTTAATAATATCTAAACTCGATAAAAGCTTGAGATGTTATCTATTGAGTAAAAAAATAACTACTAAAAAATCGTTATTACTTAAAAAGTTATAGAGTTTTGGCTAATGAAAAACGATTCTAAAGCACTGTGCGCCGTCTTCGAATTGTAATTAGGCACTAAATACTTTTAATTGAAATATTTAAAGTACGTTAAGACGTGACAATTTTTATACAAAAAAAAACGTATCAACTAAATAATTTATTAAATAGGGGAGTTTTCAATTTGTGTAAGCAAATTTATAAGGGTGACATGCAATACTTCCGCTTAAAAACCTGCTTGCAAAAGACAAGATTTTAATACGAACAATTCCCACTTGAAAGTACTAAATTAAAGGAAATAAATTTGTTGTTGAACAAAAATATATTAAATAGATTTTATAAAAATTTGTTGAAATTTTTTTTGTTTTATTAACGAATGGGTGTAAAAAGGTGTCTATCTCTTTATGCACTTTTTTACCTTCTTTGTATAAAAACCGTGAGAAACTTGTGGTAAAAAATGTTGGTGTAAAATACTTAAAATTCAAAAGTAAAATAATTAATATCAATAAATTAAAAGAAATATTTTAAACATATTGATTAAACCATTTGTTGTAACCACCGTAATTGTTAGACGGTTACAAATGACTACTTAATGGCTTTAATAATGAAATCTCAACACATGGCAGAAATGACGACATATGTTCTTGTGTATATCCTCGTGTTTTTAAATGAAGGCAAAATTAATAGTCTTGTTAGAAATGTATCACATAAAGTCCTTGAATTTCCATAACACAAGCCTTGCAAGCGGTTGGTCAATGTTGGTGTAAAATAAGTGAAAACTTTTTTAAAATACAAAAAGTAATTAAAATACAGTCATTAAAATAACACAAAGTTTTAACTTGAGTAAAAAATCGTTGGTTGGTTTGTGTTCAGTTATAAAGAGCCATAATAAATTTTCTAAGCCATGCTTGAGCAGAACTAGTGACAAGCATAAATTCCAGCTGAATTTTCCATGAATAACAATTAGATTTAATGTCACCATGAATAAGAAAGTTTTAATTTTTGGCAAAACAATGGAACTTTCACTTGATTGTTAATCTTTGTGTGTGGAAAAGTTTTACTTTTGTGAAGAATAAATTAATTGAACATTCGGCTATAATTCTAACAAGTTTCTGAAACAGTGTTGCCAGATAATTTCGCTAAGAGTCGGCAAAGTTAAAGAAAAAAGTGAAATACTCGTATATATTTGAAACTATTAAAATATAAAAATTTCAAGTGCAAAAATGTGTTTTCTTGATATATGAAAATAGTTAACCAATAAAATTACGTTGCCAGTTACACTATTTCAAAGATGACACGACAACATTTTATTAAAAGAGATAAACGAGACTAAAAGGATACCAAAATTAAAAATTATTTTAGATTTAAAGAGATATTTGTTGTAATTTTAGTTTTGTTATAACAGAACGGCATAACGTAAAATTCGTAATGTGAATGTGCGTGACATCTCTTAGGGAGCGTAAAAAAAGTTATTTCAAGCAGACAGGTTACAAGGGCATAATGTGAAATGGCACTTTTCAAAATATATTTTGGTAGGCTGGAAAAAAAATTTTTTTTGATAAATTATAAAAAAATAATCATTTTATGTGCTCAAATAAGTTTTTCTTTAAAATTTTTTAAATACATATACTCAAATTCTTAGTCACAAAGTCTTAACCTACAAAATAATAAAATGAAAATATATGACAATCCGTCATAATTTAGTGTTATATATCACATTTTATTCAGGCGATAAGAAAAATGTTTCATGTTGCAAGCTGTTTCACTTTAGCTGATTCTTTAAATATATTTTAAACCGAACAAAATTTTTTTAATTGTTCTATTAAAAATTCTTGCCATTTTTGTCTGCAATTTTTATAATATAAAAAATTTTTTTTAGGACTTTAGTATTATTATATTCTGATATTTTTAAGATATTTTTCAATATTTCGTCACTCCTTTGTGTGACTTCTTCAGGAAATTAATTATATTATTAGATATGAAAAAATATTTTGTTTATGAAACAAAATTATTACAAATAATTTTTACAAATAATTATTACAAATAATTTTGTTTCATAAACAAAATATTTTTCATATTTTTTTTTAAATTATTTTTGGATATCAAATAAAATAATTAATTTCCTGAAGAAGTCACACAAAGGAGTGACGAAATATTGAAATTAAAATAAAGAGACCTTAAGCTTAAAAATATCAGAATACAATAATAATTAAAAAGTGGTCAAGAAACCAGAAGAATTTGGACTTTAGTATTTTTTTTTGTAAATAATTCCACGAAAGAAAAAAATTTTTTTACAGGTAATGAAGTTTCGAATGTTTTAAAATTCGACTTTTTACCTTGACGGGTACAACTTTTCGATCAAAATGACAGATCGGTTCTTTTGTTTAGACAGTCTGTGTATTATGGACCAACTTCACACGAATTCTTAAAAAAAGAAATCTGATGCGGTAGTAGCTAAAAAATAGTAATTTATTTGTGAGTATCGGTTATGAGTAATCAGCAACAATAAAAGTCGATTTAAAAAGAATTTTATTTTTTTACAGGCGTAGCGTCATTTTTGTAAACACTGATATACCTGAATGCTATGCATGCATAAGTAGTATTTGGTATGATTTTATAGCATTTGACAGATTAGAAACATATATTTTTCGTTCAAACTTCATTAAGAACTTTACTGTTAATATTTCATAGACAATATAAAAGTTTTAAATTGTTTTAAACGCAGTTTTGTTGCACTTTACAGTGATATATAAATGATTAAAATCCGTTAAATGTGTTTTTGATGAATTTTTAAATTTAATGTGCCTCATACATAACTTAACTTAGAAGACATTTATCTTCATAGAAAACTATATTTTCTTGTAAATAACCTTCACTTCGGTCTAACATATTGTCAGCGCCATACTATAATTAATAAGAATCGAGAAGGTAGTCAGAAGTGATGTTTTAGCAACTTTATTTTTGGCAGCTCAGCTGTTTTCGTGTAGCATGTAGCTGTTAAACATGTTCAATTTAGTCTTTAATTAAACATAAATTGGCTTACAAACGAACAACCCTTCGAGATTATTAAATTTTATTATCAAAATTCATAGTCCGTTAAGAAATGGCATCGTACTCATTTTTGGTGAAGACCAGTCATAACCATTGCGACAACTGCCAAGCCATCCCGAAAAATGCACTGTTTGGTGCAGATTATAGGCTACTGGCATCATTGGATCGTACGTTTTCAAAGATGATGAAGGCAGAGATCAACATTGTTTCCTCAAAATGGAAGAGCTGAACTTGGCTGGCATGTGGTTCCAATAAAACGATGCTACATGTAACACAGCACGAGAAACAATAGCCCAATTGGGAGGCGAACAGTTTATTTCATGTTTGGAGCCGGTCAATGCACCGCCTAGATCGTACGATTTAATGTCTTTTATTTATTGCGAGGCTATATTAAGGCTCATGTCTATAGGGAAAAGACGGAAAGGGTTGACGTACTGGAAGCCAATATTGAAGAATTTATTGAACCCAGCGCATAAATCTTTTGAGATGTTCAACATTTACATGAAATCATCTTTAAACATTGATTTATACAGATCGTTCTATCGATTGAAATAAAGATTTCAGAGGTTTTTTAAAATTGTAATTGTTTTTTTTTTTAATTCAAATTAGAAGTCTCTTAAAAAATTCACTCATTACATATCATCACTTAATACAAAACATCCCTAAGGAAATTAATGCATTATTTTCTTGAGGAGTGAATTAAATAATTAATTTTTAATCAGAATAAAAACAAAATATAAGGAAACAAACAACTTCTTCAGCAAATGTGGGAATTTACGTTGCAATCATATTTTAATTATCGTGTCAGATGAAATGACCGCCTTGATTCTAAAATAATTTATGCGTTTTCTTTCTAAAATATTATGTATATTAACACATTTTAATATATACGTTGTCAATTCCAAATTTTTCCTCCTGCCAGTGCGATCATTTTGAGTTGTAGGTATTCAATTATCCTTGTTTTAGTTTCAAATTTTACGTTTACCTCTTAGTTTTTTTTAGCTTTTTTAAGAATTCATTTAAAAATTCAATTAATGTTGTGCTTAAATTTTATTTAAAAAACATTTATTTTTTTGTCAACCCAAAAAAAAAGTAACTGCCTATTTCTCATTGTCCAATGAATTCTTTCTTTCGTATAAATACATTTGAAACAAAAACAATTTATAAAATTTTGTTTTTGTTTTAAGTATATTTGTACGAAAGAAAGAATTCATTCGACAATGAGAAATAGGCAGTAAATAAAAAATTTATTTTTGGTCAAAAGGGTGCTGAGAGAACAAAAATAATAATTATTCGAACCGGCACTGTTTCGGCATTTTTTTTTTTACTAATAGTGGCGTCGATATTATGAGTATGTACTAAAAAAACAAAATATTAATCAAACACAAAAATAACTGAAGACAGCAGCTAATTTATCGACAAAAAAAGAAGAAAACCTTCTGAAGGTTATACGAGCAAGAAATGCATCCAGTGTCAGCATCACCAACAGTAGCCAATCTGTTTGCAAACTTAGAAATCCCTATACGGATGTCTGAAAGAAAAAAACACTGAAGGTATAAGGATAACCTTTTAAGTATTAAATTACTAATTGAAACGTCAAGTTCATAAAGATTCAAGAAGTCGCTTAAATAAGCAGGCTGTCAGTGAAAATATGATTTATTACTGGCTACAGATGTTTGCGAAATGGGATACATAAAAAACCCATTTTTCATGCATTCTTTTATTTTACTTTATACTTCAATGTCGTTATAATCTTAACTTATATATAATTAGTTGTTAATTATGAAAAAAAAAAATTTTAAGTTGATCACACGGCCATGATTTATACGAATTATTTGGCAATGAGTTTTGAAATAATGAGCTCTGTTTGTTATTTTTAACAAATCTTAACTGATTTTAATAAAATATTATTAAAGTTATAAATTTACAAACAAACGTGGGGCATTATTAAGCTGATGGTTTCATAATTTATTATATGAATACATATTTGAAAACATAATGATAAATATTTTCACACAATTGTTAAAAGAAAAAATTTTGTTTATAATTGAAATATTATTTATGTGAATTTATTGTACTCACCACCACAAGACAAGGTGAGTGTTGTAATATTCTTATTTTTCACCCTGTCAGCAGAGCTGCCACATGGGACTGTTTCTTCAAGTTTCTGCAAGTGGTGGTTTCCAAACTTGTTTGTCATCTTAATAGACATTAGATGTTTTTTAGATATAAATATATTTCAATTTTTAGAGTTAGAAGGACATGATAAATATTTCAAGGTACAGGCGGAAGTCAACGTCAAGTTAATTATCCAAGCTACACAGCAGGGCTTCATTGTAAAAAAAGATTTCGAAACTCCATGCTACAAGCCAGGGGTCCTCAATGGGAGAAAATATTTAAGTATAATATATTTGTGAATTTTTCATGTGTTAGTGACTGTTTTTTTAAACAACAGCGTACAAATAATGTTGCCAAACTTGACGTCGTTTTGACGACTTTTTATGCCAAAAATAAAATGACATGAATATAAAAAAGACTTACAAATCAAAAAATTTGCTTTCAAGTGAATTTATCTATTAAAATGTTTGTAATTTAAAAAAAAAATTCTATATAAGGACGGTACTAGACGTTGAAACTCGCACTTCTAGCAATATAATTCGTAAAATATTAGTAATAGGTGATAGCTACATTAAAGAAGCTAATTAAAAAATCTAAATAATAATCGGCAAAGTAACTTCTGAGATATAGAGCATCGGAAAAAAGAGCCTTATGTACCTTCTTCTACTGATAAAACTTTTTGAAATAAAAAAATTTATAGGAATAAAAATATTTCTTATTTTACGTATACTTCAAATTGAACTTACTCACTGTTTTTAAATATTTTTGTCAAAATAACACATATGAACAATTTAAAGCATTTTTTAATTCTGTAGAAATTTTGAGCTATTTTTCATAAAACTACCGTAATAATTTCACATTAACGATTTGAAAAAGTAATATGCAGATTTTGATGTTTTTTCTCCAAAAATTTGCCGATTTTGCATATATTTTGTCTGGCAACTATGTGAATTAGAAAGAACATTTAAAGGTATTGCCGTTGATCACAAAATCAAATTGATAATAATATAAGAAGGCAATCTTAGTTTTTACTTTTATAAAATGTGTGAAATTGAGTTTTGTTTTTTTTAGCCTATATTCTATTCAAAATTTCGACCGAAATGCTGTCAAAGCCCATATAAAAAATATTTAGTCGAAATATGCGTGGAAAAATTTGGTAAACTAGTATCTACTCTGTTTTTACTATGAAAAACACGTGCAATTTTTCTGAAAACAATTTTGCGAAAAAATAGGACTTGTTTGAAAAGTTTTCATATTTTGTGTACTCGTAAACCACACAGAGTTTTTTTTTATATTTTCCAAAATCGCATTTTTAGTGATTAAAATGCCCTTCATTCAAATACAGTTCGTCACAAAAACTTAGTGCGACTGTAACAAAAATATCAGCTTTGCCAGCAATTTATAACTACATTTTCTGTTGTTACCATTTATGTTAGTTAGGGCCATTCCGCATGAGGCCAACGACATGCATAATTACATGTATTAGTGGTATGGAATGTCACTTTTCTAATTTTCATGTTGATACAACAAATTTTTATTGCTGTACGTAAATTGTAAACCCCATCATAAAAAACAATATCATACTTTTTTAATATCCCATAAAAAATTTTCTTATATTTGTTAAGAAATATACCACCAATTTTATTTCATTTCGACGTCTCAAATACTTACTTTTTATTATATTTAAAAACAGCTGATTGATGTCAGATTTTTTGCCACTTTGAAGATAAAATTCGCAAAATTAAACAAAATATTTAGACTTCTTAATGATAAAATGTATATGAAATATTGTAAGGATTTTGAATTTTTAGGAATATTAGGAATTTTTAGGAATATTTCTGTGGTTTAGGATTTCGTTAGTATTAATGCAAACTTTTCAGTAAATGAAGATAAAAATTAACATATTTTGTTTATTATACGTGTATGTGATCGTCCTCAAATTAATTCAAGTATAACTTATTCTTATCATTAAGTTGAATTTTTGTTTTCTCCTTTCTTTGCAGTTCACATAACAATAATCGGCCACAAAATGTTGGCCATGCCGTGCTTTAGTTGAAAATGACTTTTTCAAAATATGTAAAGATACACACGTAAGTGTCAGTCAATGCCAGATCCGAGTTTATAACAGATAATTTAAACTAACAAAAATAATACTGTGATTTTAATTTGTGAAACTAATGGTGTCTTGTGAAAATGCCTTCTGCGAATACCGAAGAGTTGAGGCGAAAGTTTACAGTTGTGCAACAGCAAAGATCAGCTCCGCCTGGCTTTGCGGGAATAACAACGCCGTCTGTGAATGCCGCAGCAGTTTACGATCCATTGAATGCCTCCTCCATACCCTTAAGCAATACAACAACTGGTCTCTTGAATATGCAGGAGCCAGAACGAACATATGTATTCCCGGGCCCCGGTGGTGTTGGTGGAAGCGTTATCGGTAGTACAATGAATACAAGCGCTATACCCGGCGTAGCTTTTGTAAATCACAATCCCCATTCACTAACAGTGTCTGGTACGGGACGAGGGCATTCACGTTCTGTTAGTCATGGTGGTGGAGCGATTGTGGGCCCTAGCGGCCGTCCCATTAAATCAGCCTTGAAAGGACACCAGCGTGCATTTTCCCAAGGACAAATCACAGATTCGCCCGGAGCTACACAAACGCCGCGTGGTCATAGTCGTGTGGGATCTAAAACCGATTTCATTTTACCACCCGGCCACAAAGAAGAAAACGAAGCTCGCGAATTCGGTCCTTCAGCACCATCCTCAGCTGCTGGACGTGGCCATTCACGTCAAGCTTCACGTTCCGAGTCGATTTATACCCTGCGTCGTTCCGAAACTCCGCCATGGTGGAAACGTATCGGTATTTGTCGTACAGAAAACCTGGAAGAACGTCCATATCGGATAGTAGTGCCAAATCATACAGTACCGCCGAAAACACCGAAACGCGATCATCCGAATGGTCATTTTGTGGGCAATAAAATACGTACTACAAAATATACTCTGTTATCGTTTATACCGAAAAATTTACTAGAACAATTTCACCGCGTGGCCAATTTGTATTTTATTTTTATTGTTTTGCTGAATTGGTTTCCGGCTATCAACGCGTTCGGTAAAGAAGTGGCCATGATACCGGTTTTATTTGTGTTGGGCGTAACGGCGGTTAAAGATCTCTTTGAAGATCGTCGTAGACGATTTTCGGATAAAAGGATTAATAATTCAACTTGTCGCGTTTATGATGGGTGAGTTTTTAAACAATTTATATGTGCACTTTTTTTGGTGTACGATTATTATTACATATTATTGGTTTGTAGTGAAGAAGAAAGTGTTAAAAACTCTAGAAATCGCTTATTAGCGATTATTAATAAAACAGAAAATGAAGAAGCCAGAAAAATGCTATTTACTAGCAAAAACATGGCATTAACTGCCCTTTTATTCCCGGAGTGTAAATTATCGACTACGTCTGTTATTTAGAAAAGGCATCGCTTAGAAAAATGTGATAAATTAGTCGATCACATACAACACAGACTTAAAAATTTTTTTTTGTCTGTCTGCTATTTGTATGCTTCGTAGGCAGTCCGCTCTGCCCAAAACTTTTTTATTTACTGTGAATTATGTCCACTTGTATTTAAGTATGTACAAACAAAGTGTTTGAGATGTTTTTTTTCTTTTGCTCTTATTGTCCCACATTTTGATCGAACGTTGTTAGTCAGTCAACCAACCCACACATGTTCATGTTTTTTGTGTGCCAACAACCTGCTTAAATAAATTAAATGTATCACAAGTAGCAGATTTTGTAGACGTCTCCTGCTCCTTTCCTACGTACTATGGCTTTGTTTGCAAAAGTTTGTAAAATGTAGGGGACAGAACAGGGCCCGGCCCCATAAAAGAACATCATTAGTATGTAAAAAATGATTTTTTACTACTTAATTTGTTTACCAAGCACGTGCTTGTATTTTTAATAGTCAGTTTTATTATTATTTTTTTAGAGTCTGTCTGCCAAACAGCTGTCATCGAAATCATTTGCTGTAAGGGGTGATTTTTTAAGAGCTTTCGGACTAAAAAAAAAGAAACATAAAATTTGAGGAAATGTATGAAATATGTGAGTCGATAAATTAATGCTTAAAGATGATTTCAAGTTGACCGCAACAACTCAAACGGTACGTTGAATCCAATTTTGGTACATTCGAACATATGGGCCGGTACTCAGTAATAAATTCTTCATTATTGGCTTTCAGTGTGTCAAGCCTTGCGGTCTTGTCCCTATAGACATTAGCCTTAACATAGTCCCACAAAAAATAGTCTAACGGCGTTAACTCTCATGATCTAGGGGAACAAATGCCCGGCCTTCAACATGAAATAAACTACTTACCGAACTCGCCCCCTAATGGGGCAATTGTTCCGCGTGCTGTGTGGCATGTAGCACCGTCTTATTGAAATCCAGTTCTTCCATTTTGGTGGGAAAAATTGTAATCATTGCACGGTAGCCCTTGCCATTCACAGTAACGTTTCTGTCGTCTTCGAAAAAGTACGATCCAATGTTGCCATTTTTTTGGACGCAGCGGCAGTTCTTGCAGTTCATCTGGCAGACCAAATAGAGCAATGTTGCTTCTTCAAGCAAAAATTTTAATAATAAAATTCAATAAATTGCAAACGTTGATCGTTTCTAAGTCTATTCATTTTTAAATTGTAGGCCAAACTAAACATGTTTAACAGTAACATGTTACACAAAAACAGCTGAGTTGCCAAGAGCAGTGTTGACAAAAATAAAGTTGTTAAAAACTCACGCTTTATTTAACCGTTACTCTTTCTTTTCAACATCTCACTGAATGAATTTCACTTAAAAGATAATGTGTTTAAAATCCGTACGTACATACATCTGTCGTTATAAGACAATTGTCTTCATTGTTAATTTTGTCACATACATGTACATGGATATGTATGCATATGTGTATCTATGTGTATAGACAGGTATTATAAAAATAATTAAATAGGTATTCATTCGTTAAAAATTTTAAGGCACTTTAATCTGAATTGTAGCGTGCAAAATGTAGTGTACAAAATGATCTCTAGTGTACAAATTGTTGTAAAAAAATTTATGTTTTAGTTAAATCTACTTTAAAATACATATACAAAATGAACAAGTAAAAACGTTATATTCGACCGGGTCGAATCTTAAATATCCTCCAAATATTTAGTAAGTAAATTTAAAATGTTTAACTTGGTGGGACAGAGTTGCTTTATATAATATCGTACGTCAACGCCTACTAAAGGGGGCGGGCCTCAAAAATAGACAATATCATGCTTTCCACAGACGAACGTATGGGCATTGCTAGACCGTCTTAGACTTCATCACTGATCGAGAATATACATATATACTTTATGGGGCCCAATTCTCTTTGGAGAGTATTAAAACTGTATTTTGGCGGGGTCGCTCTGGCAAGGGCTGTGAGGGAGACATTTCATCTTTGTCTAAAAATAAATTTTTGGGATAATTATACACAAAATTTTAACTTTTTTTTTATAGGGTCACTTAGGTGGCAAAAGAGGAGGAGGGGGTAGGGCAGAGTAGTACCAGGTTACGCCTCAGGTTCGCCATTAAAGCTTAAAAATTTTATTTTTAAGGAATGTAGGCTTAAGTAAAACAATTTGTTAAATTTTTATAAACTTTTTGCATATAATAACGCCCACTAAAGTGGGCGGGACCCAAAAGTTTTATTTTATGGCTCCAAATTTAACGCGTTGGACCTTCGTTCTTCTTAGGGAAATTTTTTCCCCTCTTTCCCGACATAGCCCATCTCCGAACTTAACCTGTGCTATCCTTTAAGATATATTTATAACAAATTTCAAGAGTCTAGCTCTTTTCGTTTACACGGAATCGCGATTTCCACAGACGGGCGGACGGACGGACATGCTCAAGATCAAGAATATATATACTTTATGGGGTCTCAGATGGATATTTCGCTGCGTTACAAACGGAATGACAAAGTGAACCCCCCATATTCTTTTTTGGAGGGTATAAAAAAGAAGTTCGTGAACAAATTCTGGTGTGTTACCACGAGATATTATCGGAATTAGGCAGAAAGTATGTTAAAATTTAAACAGAATGTAACTGGCGAAATCAACATGAACCCAGATATTTAAAATTGAATCGACGATGACGTAGCCGAGCTTAGTAGTTGCCATCTTAGTATAGTAATAACGGGAGGCAACAGTGTAACATAATATTTTAACAAACATTTTAAAAATATGTTTTTTTTGCAAGTAATAAATTAGAAAGGCGTTTACCACTCAAACAAGGGTAAAAGGTGCAAAAAAGGTCATCTATAAAAAACTTATAAAACTTGAAAACAAAATTATTATTATTATACATATGTGTATCAAGTATGTAGCGAGCAAATTCTAAATAAAATTAACATTAAAATGTTGCCGCATTTGTCTATAAGCCCGCAATGCTTCAATCTAATTTTGAAGAACTTCCGCCTCTTGATTATACAAAAACTTTTAAAAATAAATTTTATTCGATATGACTATGTTTTATGTTTCTACAACTTTTATATATTTAGTTGCCTATTGGTCAACAATAAAAGTATTTAAAAACGCAAAATCTCTATTAAATCATTAATTAATTAAATAATTTAAGGAAGTTTGTAATTGCATAATAAACTTTCTTTGTTTTAATCTGTATTTAGTATATAATTATCAGCACTATTGTGAATAACTTTCCTACAAAAAAAATTTCCAATGAAATGATTTGCTATCGTGAATTTTTCCCATAACAAACTCTTTGGGAATAAATTCTTACACTTAATCAATGTGGCATCGCCAATGTATACTTCAGTGAATTATTTTGCAAAATAAATTCACAAAAAGTAAGTATCAATTGGAACGAGAAAGTAAAATATAAACTTGAATTTGAATTTATTAGAACTATATTGAATCACTACTTTATTTCAATAAGGGCCATTATTACAACTTGCCAATAGCTAAAGTTAGGGTGGTATCGGACAGATAATTCGTTTTTCATTATCATGAGTACACTTTAAGCTAAAAGTGGCTAATAAGCTAAAGTGAATCCGATTTGAACTTTAATTTTTGTCGTAAGTTTTATGTATTTGAAGTTGCCATATTTTCTGGTTTGTGAAAGAAACAGTACCTCTTCTTCATTCGTATATCTTTTTGCCAGCTTTCTTGAATTGGTGTAATTTTTCACCGACATTTTTGTTTTATTAATATTATTCACTACTCTTCACCATTCAAATACATAAACAAAGAAGACAGTCGTTGCCACTATATAATTAATGATGCCACTATGTAATGTCAACTTATCAAAAGTAATCGGTTTTTTCTGTGGTACTGCCATATATTTGAAAAGATTAATTTTATTTTATAAAGAAGTTGTGATAATGAAACATTTTAAAGTCCACTTTATTCCCTACTTTACCTATGGATACCTTTTACTATCAGCTGCATTAAAGGCAAGTTGTAATAATGTCCCTAAAGGAGTAAGAAAACATATCGTTCGCCTATATTCAATATCTGATATCAACTTCTTCATATCAATTTCTTCAAATGCATTTTTTTTTATTAAAAACTGTTCGCCCATGAAATTTACATCTCTGACAAAAATCGTAGGAAGAAAATAACACGTGCAGTCCTATTTTGTATGCTGCGGAAGCCAGGTATCAATGTTATGATGATATAAATTGATGGGTTTGATTTAATTGTGGTTATTTTTAGAGCACAATAGTGGATCTGATTCATAGGATAAAAAATTTCTCAGTAGATATCTTATTCTTTTCAAGCACCACAAAATACTAATAAATACATGCTATTCATTTCTTCAAGATCGGTGTATGCATTTTTCTTTTACAAAAATGGTATAAAAACCAAAAAATGCAATAAATTGCAATAAGAAAAAAAAGTAGTATAATTGAAAAAATTAAATAAATAGCATCAAGAAGCATTTCAAAAAGTAGAAAACAAAATCGTCACAAAACCAAAAATTACACATGATTCATCCGTTGTTGCGGAACAAAGTTTTTGTCCGTAAGAAATCTTTTTCTACTGACAGTATTTTTCAACAGGATTCACCCACTTCGAACAGTATTATCTGGAAAAACAAAGCTAACCGATAAAACAGGTGTGTGATCGAGTGTAGCTAGTTTTAAAAGATGGCATCACGATGACAGATTTCTGCATTCTTGGTGTCACACACATGTTTTTCAATTCAAAAAGGGGTTTTAAACAATAATTGTGTTTTTCAATTGAGGCATAATCGTTTTGACATTTAGTTTTTTGACGTATTCGTAGTAGATGCACTGGCAATTGCTACATTGAGTTCAATTTCGCTCGAAAATCGCCTTAAAAACAATTAAAATCCACTATCGGATAAAAATAATAATTCGATTGATTACTGGGTTTTATTTGCCTTTTCACTTCTAAATTTTTATTTGTATAGAGATCTAAAAATAAAACTAATTAATATTATAAAGAGTTAATAGTAGAAAAGTTACTTTTTTCATGGTGTTTTGTACATGGTAATTTTTAAATAAAAACATTAAAAGCTAAAAGATTTTTGATATTTAATTTACTTCGATTTGAATGAATATCGCGACAAACAATAATATGTAAATATAAAACTTTTATAGTTCGCACTTTATTCTACATATAATATGATGTGGCAGCTTTTGTTGAAAAATTAAAATAATTGGCAGCAGAGTTTAATTGAAAGTAAAGGAAAACCAATGGAAGCTGAAAAAGTTCCGAATAAAATTATATTATTTCTCTTTCCTTGTCTCTGATAAAAAGATAAATGTAAGACTACCATGAAAAATGTTGTTGAATTGCAAAAAAAAAAAAATAAAAATAAATCAAATGAAATAAATTAATAAATAAATAATACCAACCACTTCAAAAAGTAGTAAAACCTTCAACAAATACCGTTGTTTAAAAGTGCCAAAATGGCAACACTGCATCGTAGAGAAAACATATTGTAAGGAAAAATTTAAATAACAAATAAAGCGTTATGTGGAACGTGTTCTTTTCAGTTTTCCCCTTTATTTATCTCTTTTATTGTGAATATAAATTACCGCCTGACCAATGAACTTTATTCATTATTATATGAGTGAGTTTATTGACTATGCCCGTGCGTCTGTCTGCTAAAAATGGACAATTGTATATGTACATACTTAAATACATAATAAAACAGAATTGTAATTTACATCCAGCCACACATAAATTAGAAATATGTAAAGAATAGAAATTAAGTTGTGATGTCAATATACTCATGTAAATAGTCTTTCAACAGGGACTTCGGAACTTTGACAGCCATATTGTTGAAACCACATCTGTTAAATTAGTTGGCATTTATTTAGTCTATTTTGCTACCATGGACGGATATCGGGTTCAACAACACGTATAAATAATAAAGTTGTTTGGGTACTCTGTTCGTGCAATGTGCCGCGCAATTTTTCATCTACAGCGATGAGGCCCATTTCTGGATGAATTTATACCTAAATAAATAAATTTGGGAACAATACCAATCCACCAATTCGTGCCGTATGTGGATCTCCGGCGAGCCATATTTCTTTAAGAAGAACGTTTTACAGGTCATCACCGCAAAGGAGAGCGCTATAGGTCGATGATTATAAAGATTTTTGTTCACAATCGAATGATATTGTTTCATGCCACATTCGACATTCTGCACGACCTAATTGAGGGGATGGTCATTTCATGTGGAGGTGATGCGAACTGATCACCGAGATCTTGCGATTTGATCCTGTTAGTCTTTTTCTTGTGGAAGTCACAGGGGTATGCGAATAAACCTCAATCTACTGCGAAAGTCAAAGCCATCATAGTCAATGCCATCGGTCGAACTCAGTTTGATTTATGCGCCACATTTCGGAAGCTCTCCAGCGTGAGACCCTGTAGTGGATATTTGAACTCTGTTATATTCCACATAAATATATTCACATAAATAGGTCTTTCACACGAAGAAAAAATTCATGATATCACACAAACGCACACACTTTGTTTAATGAAAGATCCTTTATGCACATATTTAAGTAGATTTTTTTAATATTAAAGGTTTGTTACATGTGGAAGTTGTAATTAGTTATTTTTGAAGAATATAATTAATGTGATATATTTGTTTTATTACCAATTAATTTTGGTTATTAATTATTTTAAATCGAAGTTTGAAGTCATGTATCATACATTGCCGTAAATATCATAAAGACATTAAAGTTAAAGACAAGAGGGAAGGAGATATTCAATATGCTCGAATTGTTTATTTTATTATTTCTTCCATATTTATGGGTGTTATGAAGCTTCCGCTGTTCAGTGTCATATTCTATGGACTGAGCACATTTTTCATGTTTCAAAAAAAGGATTCCAGTACCTCTGCTTTTTAAGGCTGTGCAATATATACTTCACTTCGTCTGATCTTCTCATTAGTTATACCACCTGCATCCCTCCTAAATTGGAATACAATTCTCATGTACAATCCTGTACTTCATAGTCTATTTGAAAGCTACTCGGCTCCGTACAGCAAAGGCAGGAGAAGCTCATCAGTAACAAGAAGCTTAAGTAACAATAGAGTAGCCAACTCTAATAACTCAATGGAACATGGAACCAACTTGGGGCGTGTTCCACAATGGAACGTGCTCATGTGCCCGACAAACGGTTTCTTTTTGTGAGCTGCACACTCTTCCATTACAGAGAGAAAACGTTCTTTAGTTAAATGTCCACAAACACTATCCGTATTCTCCTGCCCATAATAAATTTTAATAGTTCTGAAACAAAGTGTGATGTAAAGTGTAATTTTTTAAGAGCTTTCTGATTTTATTTAAAAAAACACATAAAATTTAGAGAAATGTATGATCGAGTCGATAGAACGATCTGTATAATTCAATGTTTAAAGATTGTTTCATGAAAATGTTGACCGCGAATATCCCTCACAATAGCCCCATAAAAAATACTATAAAAGCGTTAAAACGTACGATGTAGGCGACATATTGACCAGCTCGTACATTTTGGGGGAAAAAATTGTAATTATGGTACAGTAGGGTTGGCTCAGTCCTTCGTTCGTCGTCTTTGAAAAACTACGGTCTAAAGATGTCACCGGTTCATAATTCACACCAAACCGTGATTTTTTCGGAATACGCTGAGAGTTCTTGCAAGGCTTATGACTGCTCTTCACACCAAACTCGGAAACTTTGCTTGTTCACGTATCCATTTAGCCATAAATGGGTTCGATGGACTTTGTTAATCGAGCATGAAGTTTGATAATAAAAGTCAATAACCTGTCAACGTTTGTTTGTTTGTAAGTGGATACATGGCTAAATTATCGACCAAACTGAACATGTTTAACAGTAACTTGTTACACGAAAACAGCTGAGCTGCCAAAACCGGTATTGCTAACAAGAAAGTTGCTAAAAAGAATCAATCGATACGTGTTGGTCCAAGTAAAAAAAAATTGTAAACTTTGCAAATGTCTCTCAATGATCTCTCAATTTTCTTACTTCACTGTGAAATCCAACAATTCATTATTAAAAGAAAAAACTTTTGGAAAACTATCATATTGACTTTAGCCCAAATGTTCATTTGAACTGACATTTCATTCACATTTCATATTTTGTGTGTGTGTGTGTGTTCGCTTGCATGTATTGCAATGTAAATAAAATGTTAAACAAAACCAATACTTTGCTAATAATAATAATGTAATTAGTTCAATTAATAATAGTTTGCAATAATAAAATATATTTCTTGTGAATACTCGAATTTATAGACTATATGAATGTGTTTTCTTATTCAAAGTAGAAAGTTTACATAATGTGTGCAGGCTTTGTAATGTTCGTACAGTATGTCGAAATAAGCAGGGATTTTATTTTCACTTATTGCATTCGTAAGAAAATAACTTGTTAAAGTAGCTGCTTAATTCGATCATAAAACATGGAAATACAGGTAAACCTCCTATAACATGGTTATACGCAGCACCTTGTTTCATTCGTGGCAGAATTGTGGCAATATTTCATTAGCATGCTGCTATTATAACGCTAAAATAATTTTTTTTTCACTTATAAAGATTGTAAACATGGCTACCAAACGAAACCTGAAATGAATTGTTTACTTATCAGTAAACAATAAAAAAATTAGGTAATAATAAACCAAATATTAAAAGGACACTTACCTCTCGTAATACTTTTTTAACTTGCCGCTAAGAGACTTGACAATTTTCAAGAAATGGGGAAGATATTAGTATTTGCAAAAATCGAATTTTCACCTCGATGTTCTGCGTTCCTAGGAAGCTTCCGTGACTACTCCTGAGAGAATATGACAATGTCTGCATGAGTGCGTGTTTGTAAGTACGTGAACCACTTATAACTTTTGAATTGTTTGACCAAACTTTCAAACTTAAATTTTTATGAAAACAATTATTTTAAAATATGTTTTTTTTTGTTTAACTTTTAAACGGATCTTCACATTCAAAAACCACGGCAATCGGCACTATCCGGTCAAAATCTGTTGGTGCCTTCGTTAGATATCGTCAGCGGAAAAATACGAAAAAGGTGTTGTATTTTTAACTTCGATTCTTTTATAGGTCTCAAAAAACTAAAATTGAAAATTAAAATAATTGTGTTTTATCAAACTCTTGGTAGACTTGTGAGGAGCTTAAAAACATAGAATAGCACAACAAACCACATTACGATAGCTTTGCTGTTTAAATTGCAGGGAAGCCCTTTATGGTCAACCGTTTTATATATATATATATATATATATATATATATATATTTCTTCTGCATACATGCCAGTGGCACACAACAATTGGTATATGTATTTTGAGCCTATCTTCCGTGTTGTATGAGAGTTATCTGTAGTATTTGTGAAACAAAATTTCCATCTGTCGTGTTATAATTAAATGTTAGTTTTAAAGTAATGAAGTGTTTCCACTGAATAAAGTCTTCAATGAAAACCAGTATTATTTCCAACAGCAGATTAATTAATTAAGATACAATCATAGAAATACATCAGACTCTAGAATGAAACAGGTACAATTAGATAACGCATAACAAGATTTGGAAGGAGTAAAACTAGAATTAGTAAACTCGTTTAGTTCTACTTTACAGTCTGCCGTATTGTTCAGCTTTCATTAGCCGTTATAGAAAACGTTACATATCAGTTATTTCGTTCATTATGCACGTGTTTTATGCTTTTTCTCTTTCCCGAAATAATAGAGAATGAAAACTTTTAGGAGTTTGAAAAAGTGAAAAGTGGAAAAAAAATATGTAGGCACCTTACAGAATGAGAATTTTCTAGGATTCCAAAAACCAGAATAATTTGTTCCAACCCGAAATCCGTTTACTCCACACTTAAGGCCGAGACACAGTACTTCAGTACTTCTGCGTCAAAGCAAAGTACGAAAGTTGACCAACTTTTAACTTTTGACGTACGTTGAATACTTTGACAGAAATCGATGAGCTTTTCAAATTCTTTTAATCAATTTTTTGTATTGTGTGTTCAGGAAAAATTAAATAATATACAAACAAATTTTATAAAATATATAAATTTAACATAAATAAATAAAATGGGGAACATACAATTGATTTAATATCCGTCAAAAAAGTACTCATTGTGCCAGCCTTTTCCGTCAGTACGTTAATGTCAGTTAAAAAAGGCGACGTATAACGTATGACGGATTCTATGTGTCTCGGCCTTTATTGAGCTGATAAAAACAGTGTTGCCAAAAAGAAAGCATGGTTGTTTTAGTTGTCGGCTTGTGTTTCAAGGTATAGCGCTGGTCGCTGAACATCACTGGTATCGATTGACAATATCATGTACTAACGAACAGAATACAGCACCCTCCTTCAACGGCGAAATAAGAATTAAATTAAAATTGCTCGAACAAGTTCTCATCTTTTACCATTTCCATCTTTCATAATTGCGGAACAATGTATTGTATCAGTCGGGTCATACTGAGTGCCGGTCTCACATCCTCTTAATTTTTTTCCACCCATTTTGACTCCTTCCTTAAAACACAAAATGTGATATTTTCTTAGAGAATCATAATTTCCATCTTAAATCGAAATCCACCTAATTTTTGTCGTCAATGCTGACTCCGTCTTAAAAAATGTGGTCCCGTCTTAGAGGTTCAATATAATAATTTATAAAAAGTTGTTGAAATTTAAATTCTTTAAAAATCGAACTGTAGGACATTTTAGATGGCTATCGTGCTAACATATCGCTTTAATTTTTTTTTTATTTATTAGACTAAAATAATTCGGTTATACATTCAAGAATCAAATCTTACACTAGTTTACAAAAAAAATGACAATAACTCGAACATCATGCCTCTAAATTAATTATATATTTCTACTTTAACTACTCCCTATGGGCCATTATAGGATTGTATCATCTACTGTGACTCCTTTCTAACAAAAAATTTTATCACCTCTTAGAGATTGATATTTCTAAAACTCTGAAAAACTGCAAACAGCTTGTTCCAGCTCAAACAAATGATGTACATATAATAAAAAATTTAAAATTCGCACATATTATAAATTTAACAGTAGTAAAACTGTTATAAATAGTTTGTAGTTCATGATAATCACGAAGAGGTGGCAACTGTGTACTATGTCATTGCCAGACTGACAATAGCACAAGGCAATGCCAAACAACGAAATATTCGAAAATAAGAAGCGTTGCCACCAATCACATTATTGTGTAAAATGCATACGGACTTGCTCAACGATGCTGGAAAACCGCTATTAGGACTTATGCAGAATGCTCTACCTGTTCAGGCTAGGGATTGTTCGCTAAAAGTAGGACCGATTTTAGAAGGACGTTCTTAAATATAGCTGGTCTTGCCAAAATTTTACCAATGAGCAGGAAGATCACAATAATAATTCTTATAAGAAACATAATAATTCTTATGTTGTTTGTGTTTTTCCAGCAATCAACATTTTTCATAAATGTAGTAAAAAACGAAAAACACCGAAAGCATTAATGTCGAATAACACACCTGGTCTCCATGTTATCACAAAGTCCACAAAAGTGGATCACCTCAAAAGTGATGGCCACCCTTTTCAGCTAAAAGACAAACTTTGCGACACTGATTGCATCATACATATACAACAAGGTTTTTTTTTGTATATTTGTAAATAAAGTTTTGGAAAGTTTTATTAAAAAAGTTTGTTTTGTTTCTGCAAAGCAGCAAAAATAAAAAAAATTAATACCTTTGCCAAATATAGTTCTCAGATTTCCATTTTTGTTTTTATTGCAATTCGCTATTGTTTATTGAAGTAATAAAATGCCACACACTCAAATATTTACAACGCTACACTTATAAAATTATAAATTTATATAAAACAATTCAAATATAAATAATTTAATTTATTAATTGTATTCGTGTCTACAACACAACCAACTAAACACAAAGATACAATTAAATTTAATTGAACAATAAAATGTAAAAACAAAAAAAAAAAGCTACATAAATTTTATTTACTTTAATTTTCATGTTAAAAACATTTTTCCCATTTTGTGAGCTTATTGATTCATTTATTTCTATATACGAGGGGCACTATTTATATGGTTAGCTTAAAAGAAGAAGAATGAACAGAAGTTATGCAGAGTGCGCAAAATCTATCTGTCGTCTCTGCCGAATTACCATTAAAATATTGGGAAGATTCAAGTAAAAATATAGAAAAAATGTTAGATGAACATTCAAATAGGCAGAAAATGCTCGTAATAAATGTGAAACTTGAAAACCCCAGTAAAAATAAAGAGGTTCCAATTAAGACAATAAGATCCTAAACTTGTGATCCGGAAGGAGCACAAATGTGGATCATTTGACGATTTTTATATAGAAGTGACATTGCAAGAAGTTCTCCTTTTTGACGCCTTCCAGTGAATCCAAAGTCATGTTGCTGATGTTAAATAAATATGATTTTTGTATGTCAATCTTAATAAATGCGAAGGGACTAATTCTTCATTACAGTTATGGAGTTAGGAAAAACCCTTTAATGCGATACAAATAATCATTAGTAGTTTATATTTATTAATTGATAGTGTTTTCACACTGAAAGTTTCGCTTGTATGAAAAATTAAGAGATTTTAAAATGCATTCCAAACTTTGCCTATATTTTCAAAATAAATCCTTAAAAATTATAGAACAACAACATTCCACTTATCACAAGCAAAGACAAGCCTACATGTCATAGAATCAATTCAAACATGATTTTATGTTGGTTTAAACAAAATAATTTTGTTTGGTAAAACCAGGTTTTATAACTTAGTTTGAACATTAAAACCATATCAGTGTGAAAACACCATAAATCTGTCTTTTCGTAAATTTTTTAAATCATTCTATAGTTTTATAAATACAAAAGTTATTTCTAAATGAAATTATAATAAATACTGCAAATAACTTCCCATTTTGTGTAAGTAAAATAACTTCTTAATCAATTATTTGGATATTGTTAATAATCACTTGCTGATAAGTCGAAAATACACACTTGTTGATAATTTGGAAGTAGAGAAAAAGTAGTTTCCCAAAAATTACTTTAATTTTTTTTAACTGGAGGTTTATAAGGTTTTTCTACACCCTTAAATATCAGTACTGTTTCTTCTAATGTCATTTTCTTGGGAGGCTAATATTCTTGTATTGGCAGCACTGCTTTCGTAAAAATATTAAAAGAATCCATTGCGTCATGGCACCCCCAGTGGAAACGGATTCCACCACGTTTTTGCGTCATATTAAAAAAATTTTACTCTACAACAGAAAATGTAGTTGCGCATGGCATATCATAGAAAACTTGATTCCAATCTAAAAGGAAGAAACAGTTTACATGCAATGTTTTTTCGATGTGAATTAGTTTAACTGTGATTTTAAAAACTCAGCATTAGAGGACACTTGGAACGAATTGAAGATCCCGATAATGGACATTGTTTGAGAACGAAAGAGCTTCTTGATGAACACAATGTGGCAGCATCGCTCTATGTTGGCAATTTTTTTTTTCCAAAAACAAACCTTATTCACCAGCTTTGGCGGCCTACGACTTTTTCCTGTTCCTCAGATTGAAAAGACCAATGAAAGGTCCGTATTTTGACAAATTAAAGAGATAAAACCCGGGAGACCTTAAGTTCATATCAAAAACTGCAAATCAGAACTTCTTTGAGGATTTAAAAGGGATCCACAAGTATACCACATGTTTCTCCGGCGACTATTTTGAAAGGGAAAAAATAAGAATTGTTGAATAAATATGTAATAAAATGAAAATTCACCTTACGTTTTGAACAAACCTCGTATAAGATAATATTGAACTAAAATAAATAAGAGTTTTGCTTGCATGACCAAATATTTAGAATGATTATACTCACAATGTTGATAGTAACCCTCGTTTATTACTTAAGCTGCAGTCATAAAAGGTTCTGTTATGACATCGAATTAAAGTTAAAACTTGTTTAATAATGGAATAAACTTTTGTTTGTGTTTTTTTAATTTCCTTTGGCAATCCTTAAAAGGTTAGCAAATTGTTGTGACTTTTGTTATGTCCGGCTTTTTGTGTAAATTGTTTAAGAGTTTGCAAATGCGATTTAAGTTTACATGACAATGAAATTTTCATATCT
The DNA here is from genome assembly GCA_951800035.1 of Linnaemya tessellans. Lineage (NCBI taxonomy): Eukaryota > Metazoa > Arthropoda > Insecta > Diptera > Tachinidae > Linnaemya > Linnaemya tessellans. The sequence goes on along the minus strand of OX637533.1, from coordinate 29,670,309 downwards.
GATTGTATAAAATAAAGACAAAGGTTTTATATAGAATTGGAAATCTGTAACTTGCTTAAAAGATTTTACAAAAAAAGGAACAGAACGAACTTTAAACCTATTCCGACAGTCATTGTGATTTGTTAACTATTAATACATTTTGTTGACCAGAAGACTATTTAGTGAATAAATTCTTTATGAAGCATATTTTACATGTCGGGCAGCAGGTTTTTGCTCAATTGGTGTGTTTTTTTTTTAATATTTCTGGCGTGAAGACTTCATTTGGGCAGGCTCGACAATAACGAGTCTTAATAGAATTAGTGGCACAGAATTCCTACTGTATTTATCAAACATTTCTTGGTTTCGACGTTTTATATTCTTAAAGAAAAACTCTGGACAGAGAGGAAACTAAATGGTCTGCCTGCACCTAAAATTTAGTTGGCAACGAATCTTAATGTTGATTAATTCAGAGCTGCTTTGCAACTGTCGCATGTTTTTTACTTTATACAATGGAAAAAATATGTACGTAAATTATAAACATCTTCCTCTGTGCTGCCATCTTGTGAAAATAACACGCCACGCTTATACACAAGGCGAATTCATGCCAGGTGGCCTTAGTTCAAAAATAGGTGATCAGCTGTTACCAAGGCAAAATTATTAAACTGTCAAAGTGTTCTTCTGGTTTTTCGTTTTTGTGTGCCGCCATTGTTTTTTCCAAAGCATTTCATTTGACAGTTAAATAAATTTTACACAGAGTTGCATAAGTGAGTACACCTTGTATGAATTCGCCTTGCTTACACACTTTTTTCTCGACAAAAATTTTGTTCGAAATAATGGTTGAATACACCATAAAGCCACAGGTTATTGCAAAACAAAGAGCTGCATATATCAAGTTTTTCGCTTTATATAAACAGACATGCAAAGCTTCTTGTTCATCAGCAGATCCATTTACCTGAATTACTGATTACAAAAACGTTATTGATGTGCTGAGTCGTTTATTTATATACAATCAAATGTATATGTACTCGTTTATGTTTGCCTCAAAATTTTATTTATATGTACACACTTGTATTATTCTCTTAAGAGCAAAAAAGAACAACCTGATAAATCTAGAAGAAACATAACTTGTACTACACGAGTGAAATGAAAATGCTTGCTTTAGCGTCTTATCTCGAAATTATTAAGAGTGCTTGTATAATACCGAATAATTGCACGAATATTTAAATTAGAGTGAATTATAAAAAACTGTTTGCTCATTCACTTGAGCCAACACTGCAAATATTATTATAATACAAACTCTAAGTTTGTTTTATTTTCCTGATTAAAACACGTGTTTTATTACAAAACAAACAGGGTATTCCAAAGAATAGATTAAGTTTGTTTTGAACATGTTGCGGCGCTCTATTTGATAAAGAATTAAAAACCTTTTATCTAATGAGACTAAGCCCTTATATTATTAATATGTCGTTGCAAATTAAAATTGCCATAAAATTTGCATTTATTGTTTATAAAGAACAGAGATTTTATTACTGATCTTATTTAAACAATGAACAATTACCATTTAATTGCATAACATTGTAATTTTCCATCATTAATTTTTATATAAATAGTTAAAGTAAAACTAAAACAAATCACAGAAAGCAACAGCGAATGCAGATGTAAAATTGAACAGATGTTGTTTATTTTATGAAGTCAATAAATATTCTTATGAATTTGCACACTTTCTGCGATATTATATGAAATGTTGTATCATAATAAAAATTAAATAAAAACAAAGCAGACAATGCCCGCAACAGTTTAATAAACTGGCAGCATCGCTGTTAGACGCGGTGTTGCCACAAATATTTCAGGTTAACTGGGTATAATAAAATTCGTCTTATTCAACTGCAGAGTGCAGGATAGATGTCAGAAGTGTTGTTTAGTTTTGCTTACATATGTTTTTTCGTATATTATATATAATCCTGCATGATAAACGCTTCATTATTACGCATTTTCAGATTAAAATATATATAAAATTTTGTTCGTATTTCAAGAGATAGAGTCTACTTATAGAAAGCGTTTAGTGACATTCAAGTGTATTCTCTTATGGTATCAATCATATTTTTTAACAGGTACTTGTTGAATGAAAATTCAATTATGTAATATTTTTGAACGGATCTCATATATAGACCGTAAATCAAGTGCTAAAACACAAAATTTTTTTCACTAGCCAATTATATGCCTGGTCCTTACCATTGGGGTATCCCATAATGTGAATTTAATAAATGTAGTAAATGACGGATTTTCCATAACTCAGACTGAATTTGACAGATGATTTGTGTTGACTTTGAGAAGCGCTGTGTATGCGAACTTTCGATTTAAGAAAAGTTCACAAGAAAATGTCTGATGCACGATCTCCGTGGATAGTTTACATTACCTTCAATTGAGATTTGTGTTGCAAACATTATGTAGACTTTTTTGTAAATGTGTCGGGATCTTGTATTACGTTTTGCTTTGTCTGAAACTAAAATAAAACAACTAAAAATGCTATATTCAGCTGTGTTGAATCTAATATACCCTACACTGACGTAGGATGGAGTATATATTCATTCCAATCCTGGAATCCTCCGTTTGATCTTTCTGATTTTCAATACTAATTTCTTTCTTTTTAAAATGTAAAATATTTTTAAATTATGTATGAATTTCTATTTTATTAGTGAACTTTATTTCATGTAAATTGTATTACAGGATGTTCATTTTTTAAACAGGCTATAAGCTCAAATCTGCGAAACTGCAAATCATTTATTTTTACTTAATAAATGAATTTGTTTAAATTCTATTTATTTTTAACAGTGGAATATTAAGAATATTTTTCATAGTCATTAGAGGCCGCTACGCCATCTTATCAGTGTTCTTTGTTCAATTTTTCCACTGTTTCAAGTGGTGCTGGTTTTGTAGGAATATCAACTATTTAACCAATGTTTTTTCAACGAAAATTGAATATGAGAAGTTCTCCCATTCATATTTTTCAAGTTATTACTTTTTGGTTAGTACGAAATTCCCCAACCCTGACGGTTAAAAAATATTTTTGATTACCAAAGAAAAAAAAAATAGTTTTATTTAGTTTAATATTCAAAAAAATGTTATTTTCTAGCTCTGGAGCTGTCGCTATGGCTTTTCTGATTCCAAATACCAATGAACTTCTTTCAAAAATATGAAATACATATGTTTAATTTACAAAGAAAAAGAAAACATTTGTTTCAGTTGGTTACATTTATATACCAAAAAAAGTTTCAATTGTCCAACCCTGGGATTGTCTTTTTAATTTTGTTTGATTTTTTATACGAATGAAATTCTTCCTCAAGTATAAAATAGGTTTGATTAACAAGAAAACAAAGATTAGTTGTAGTCAGTTACTTTTACATACCAAAAATAAATTTAAAATTTCCAGCTCTGGAGCCGTATTTTGGATTTCTCTGATTTTCAATAGCAGTCTATTTAGGACTATTTCTAAAACATCAGTTCAAGATCCAAATCTCTAGCTGTTTTTGGGGCTTCAGAAAGACAGACGAGCACCGCATATTTAACTTCCCTATATATACCCACAATATATATCCTTTATGGGGTCGCATATTAACATTGTGGAAATTACACACGGAATGACAAATATGCTGTTTCATCATTTTTGTTGAAGGTCATACGAAAAATTTATTTTTATAGCTGATTTGAAATGAAAAGTGCCGCGATAACACATTAAAAATTGCAAATCAATGCCCACCCTAATGTGTACGCATACGCGGAAACTAAATATCCACTTTAGCTTTTTCAGTTTTGCGAAAAATTACATATTTGCTCATTTATTTAACTTCTAATAGGTAGAATTAATTAATTGTCATAAGAGGATTGTACTGGCAAAAGGCAGTATGGTCACTTTTAATTACAGCAATGAACTGTTATTTTTGTAGCGACTCTATTTGGTATTAGTGATGTGGCAATATAAATGTAATTAATTCAGTGATGCCATATAATAAAAAACCAAATAATGTTGTTGTTGTCAATATTATTCGTTTGTAGCCTTTCAAGAGAGACTCTAATGATGAATTTAGAAAATATCTTAATGAAAATACGAATTAATAGTACTTATCCACATGTACAATCATCTTTTTTCCATCAAATAAATACCTTGCAGTTGTAATATCATACCTTTAACAGAGTTAGGATATGACTAATTACAACTCGGTTTAGAATCGACTAGCAACAATAATAAAAACATTAATAAAAGTTTAAAAAGAGTTATTCATCACAACAAAGCAATATGTGAAATTAACAAAAAAAAAAAAAAAACAAATAAAGTAATATATAGGTAAATAAATTTACCTTTTAAATACTAAAAAAGCGTTGAAAACAAAGAAAAAAATGAATACTTTCTCTTTAGAAAGTATTTCATTACTTTAAGAAGTTAAGAAAATATAAAACATAAATACGCGTATAAACGTCTTTATTGTTTTTAAATGAAAGTAAGATTTTTTATGTGTGTTTTCAAACTAATAAAATAAAAAAAGTAATATGCTGTCAGTATGAATAATAATATAAAACAACTTGATTTAAACAGAATTTTATGACAGATAAAACAAGTTAACAACCTTGAAATGTATTGTTTTTTTCTATTTAAAAATAATATTCTCGTGCCTGTTGCTATAGACATAAAAACGTTATATAAATATACTTTTAAATTTAACAAAAATTAAAGAATATGTTTACATAGTAGGGTGTTCATTTTGATTTAACCGGATAATCTCTTGATTAATTAACCGACTTGGTATAATCGGTTAATTTCGTTATTGATCGGTTAAGCGATTAATAAAGTTTTTTTATGAATTAATTAATTTCAATAAATAAAAATTTATAAACTACACTGGTTTACAGCCAAAAAATACCAAGAACACCGCATGCCTAGATAAGTTAATTGGGACCTCCTGAACACAAAAAACGCAGTAATTTTTTTTCTAAGTACCGTTTTTTAGATAACGGTACTTTTGTGTTTTTCGGTGTATGGTCCCACTCAAACCCTTGTGGAGCCCAACCGAAAAGTCGGATCGCGATAAATGGCATATCGATGGAAAGGTAATTGAATGCATTTTCCGTCAATATGCTGCAAATTTCTATCTGACAAGAAATGGCTGAATTATGGCACCTCAAAGTTAAAAATTTGCCTATTTTTTACGTTTGTTTCAACATTTTTCATTTTTATTTCGTTTTTTTCTACGTTATAGTAAAGATCTGGAATGTTTTATTTTAATTTTTACCAAATATTTTATTTAATTACCAACATTTTAAGCGTAATTTGAAAAAAAAAAACGGATGAAAAATAAACTTTTTATTAAGGATTTTGTGGAACGACAATATTTTCATTTTCATTGCTCACACACTATATTCCGCGTAAATCCAAAAAATTTAAATTAAAATGACGAGCAACTTGAACTTTTACGTTTTTTTTTCGGATGGATCTGCGCGAATGAGGAACCAACAATAGTCCGCCAGCATTTGTTCATTTTTTGTTTGTTTTATTTTTGCTTTAACATTAAAATAAAATGTTTTATTACATCTTTTTATACACTTTGTTGTTACTTTGGTGTGTTTTTGATAAAAACAAAAACAAGATGCATCGTTATCATCTTACTGCTGAACCCCGTGTACAAACTTAAACTACAACGCTAAAAACTTGTAGTATTTAGCTGTTTTGTCTGAGGTGCTCCTTGACGACATCCAAAGCCTGGGTTTCTTCACCGAAGTCTTTGATGACTACTACGGAACAGCCGCATACCTTACGGGGCTTGCCTTCTTTGTCGATCTTGCACAAACCAGACCACTCACCGAGTTTCTAATGACAAAGAGCTGTAACGAGCTTCTTGTAATTGGGTTCGCCAAAAGACTCAGCCGAGATACACAAAACTGCTTGACGTTTATCCAATGCCTTTCGACTCAGATTTGCAGAGCTATTTTATGACAAAAAAAAACATACCTGAAAGAGTGTTGTTATTTCAGGTTTTTTTTTTGTATGCAGCACAACAACAAGTTTTTAAACTGGTCTAAAATATCACGACTCTATGACAATATGACTAAATAGATCATTTTATTAGTTTAAGTAAGACTTATAAAATATTCTTTAAGAAAAATAATTTGACTTAAAAGTTTAGGATTTTAGAAAATTTGAGTTGGAAAACATAATCGCAGATGTTGGAGAAATCGAAAGCAACATTTTTAATTGCTTCGGTTAATTCGGCTAAAATAGTGCGGCCAATGAACTCCTCAAGACAAAAACATCGACATATCACTCTCTGAGATCCGACTACAAATGTAGAAAATATAATGAAAAATGAATTTTGGCTGCCCCTACTTTCGGCAAAAAAAATTGTATTTTCGAAATCACCTTGCAACAATGCTTTTATTCGAGACGCCCTAATGTACATATATGTATATCTGATATACTACGACAGTTTTTGTCAAGTTATAACTGCTACTTTGTTTTACCCTCTTCATTTTCAATATTAAAGTTGTGCATAACTTATGTTATATTATTATTATTTTGTTATTGTAATTTGAACCTTAAAAATTAACTTGTGTGTAGTAAAAATTTCACATTTTTGTTATTAAATGCTTGATTTAAATGTTTTAGTTTTGATTTTAATTAAACATAATTTGTTTCAAGTCAAATGCCAACAATTAACAATGAAACGATTTTTTTAAATAAAAAAAAAAACAAATAATACACTACATTACTAAAAAAAATACACAACCATTATAAAAATCGCATAAAATAGTTAAAAATCAAAATAATACGTGACATTGAAAATACAAAAAATAAATAATAATAAAACAAAAACAACAGTTGTATATGAACAAAATTATAAAAACCAGTTAAATGGCCGTCGACTTAGTTAATTGGTCGGTTGGTTGGTGTTCAAACGATCAATCAGTAACGGTGTGATTATTTGAAAAAAGGGTAACTTACAAAAAACTGCATATATTTAATGGTGTTTTCTTTTCTGAAATAAATGATGTGCCTTTTGAATATGTAATATTGTTTTCCTGTTACACTCACCCTTACAAAGGGCTCCATTTTTCGATATCATAACGGAACAAAATATTTAGTTGACTTTGCACTTAAAATAATGTATAGGTAATTGGCGTATTGAAAATGGAAAATGAATAAGCAAAATACTCACTTGTATAAAAAAGTACTAAACGCAGCTGAAAAAAATGGTATTTTCTCGCCCTCAAATATAAACAGGTGTGAGATATGCAACATATTTACCATTTATTTGTGCAACATATTTAGAAAGGAAACCGGCAACTTTTCACATCTTTACATATATTTTTAGAATGGTACATAAACCCGAGTAAATGGTAACATAAATGGAACATTTTTGTCAGAAAAGAAAACACCATAAGTATGTTTGTAAATATCGCTCCTTTATTGCAACATAGTAATATCTCAAAAAATTAAAATTTGTAGTAATTTAAACAAAGGTGCTCTTTCGTACAATCTGCATTTGTAAAAAAAAATTCCAGCATTATATCTCAAGCTGAACCGAAGTTATAACAAAAAATATTCTGTGTAATCGTATTGGAAAACGTATATTTGAAAATCTTTTATTGCACATTTCGCAGCTGGAACTTTTTTGAGATATGATATATTAATATCTTATAATACGTGCAAGTTTTTTGCTATTGGTTTAAAAGTTGAGAATGGCTTCATTCCGCTAAATGTGTATGCCATATTTGTAGATGGCTTACGTTACGTTATACTTTTTAACTAGGACCGGCATTTTGGGATGACCCCAATACATTGTGCAGGAAATACGGAAAGGAAGTGACAGTCTTAAGAGTATAGATGAAGAAAGAGAATAGAGAATTTTTAATTTTTGCTTCGTCGGCGAAGGATGGTGCTGCATTGCGCTCTTTAGTACATGATAGTGTCAATCGGTAGAGGCCACTGACTGCTATGCCTTTGTCATTAAAACAGACCACAACCATGCATAAATGCAGATCAGAAAAAAAGAATAATCCCATATTCACGACTGAGTGTGGGATTGAACTCAGGATCTTCAGTTCGGGTTATCAATTTAGATGTTTCAAAAGCAGCAGTCTGGCAAGGTTTGCAGCTTTTAAATATCTCTAATCTGTGGTTATGCTGTGTAACTTTAGTGCAGTGATGGGCACTGTCAATGCATTGGTAAATTGTGTATGTGTTGAGCTTGCGAGCTAGCCACCAAACAAAAAGGCAAGCGTTTGAAAGATAATGGTGCATTATATATTTATACATAAGTACCAATTTTTTCTAAGTTAAAAAAAAACTGTTTCTAAGTAAACAGTCAAATGAAAAAAATTAAAAAAGATAGGACAATAATTTGTTATGTTTTCCATTGAAAAAAAAAATAAAATAAAATAAAATAAAAGAATGGTTGCTTGCTGAGGCTGAATATTCGCTAAAAACACGGTTGGATGTGTCAAACTTAATAAGATTTGATATTTGTCGGCATGGAAGATCATTTTCATATGGGAAACATATTCAAAATATTTTTGATAAGATTTTACACAGACTAATTAATAAGACTATGTGTATTACTAAATTAGGAGAATTAGCACAGTCCGTTATTGTAGAAAAATTGTATAAAAGGCATTGTATGTTATCGAAAAGATTGTTTATGACAAAATATTTTTCGCATATCATCATGACTGAAATTGTTTGCTGGACAAATATTCTGGAAAAATATATAAACAAATTCGTAAGCATCCGCCTGATATTCATTCGGCGCTGTCTCATCGACGACTAAATTAAAGAGGGTAAGAATACGTGTGAATGATCTCAGCACAATTGTGCTATGAAACGCCCGTATCTGCTTTAGTCAGAACTTTTGGCGTCTAGAAGATGTGAAATAAAATTCCATCATTTCTCGAAAAGTAAACCAAATTGTATCTGTAACGAATGTCGAAAACTATGAAATTGGGTTACGTCATTACGTTAGCAATGTCAGATAATATAACTCGAAGCTGAAGTACATTTAAAAATGATAAAACCGCTAATCATTTATATCGTTGACGGCGTCCAAAACTGACTTAGCTAAAATATTTTTGAACGACGGCGGCGAAAATGCAGCTGTCAGCTATAGCAAATAAAGTGTGACTTTGATGTTTGTTGTTTAAAAAAAAAAAAAAAAACATATTGGTACTAAAAATAACTAAAGAATGTTTGTAAAAAATAGTGTATTAAGCATTGTATACGAAAAATAGTTTCCCAAAGAAAAAATGCTTTTGTTCATTGCATTTTGCATTTTCAATAGCCGGATTCACAGTCTTGACCAAATACTCAATTTGCAAATGCAATAATGGAAGACAATTTGCATAAGATTGTGAATAGGGCTATTACATTTTTTGTTTGCAAAATATTTTCTCGTCACGTTTTTACTTTACAGATTCTATAAATTTGCGAATAATTTCCTTACGACTATTGCTCGCCAAAATTAGATATAGAAGCAGTCTAGTGAGAAAAACAAATGTTTGTTTTACACATTTTTGAGTCATTTCACACATATCAATCGAAATGTTTTTTCGAAACGAGAGTTACAGAACATGGGCCTTGAAGTATAATTTTTTTTTGTGAAGGGTTTGCAATTTATAAATAAGAACTAAGAAGGTGCAAAATAATTAAAAATGACTACAAACGTGTTGGTTGAAACGTTTGTGCTTTTCGAGCAATACGAGTTGATTGAGGTCGTCCCAGTCGAGGGAAATTTAAAGAGGCTGAAAACCTGTGCTAAAGATAATGTTACTATCGAAATATTCCAATATATAAAAAAATATATATCGATATATCAATTCTAGACTATCAAAACTTAGAAAAACTATCGATATATCGACGCTACTATTGTGATAGTGTCAAGGTTTTTTGCTTCTCATAGATTGCATTCGAAAATTTGTATCTCAATTGTATTGAAACTTGGGTCGATATCGAATGTCGCGGCTATTTTGTAGACCCATTTTGAAAAAGTGTTTTGTAGCTCTGTTTACTTTTTACTATCGACAGTGATTAAAAAAGATCCATTGTAAAATAAAACCTTCGATAGTAAAAAAAAATACCTATCGATAGTACCGATAATACCATCGATAGTTTTCCACCTCTAGCCTGTGCATCAACTGTAACGATTTGTTTTGGCCTGCAATTGAAAGCTTTGAACTGGACAATTTTTGGATTCAGTACAATGGAAGTTTCTAGAACGCATAATTTCAGTTTTGACTATGTCAATTGGATGCCAAGATCATGGAATTTGACGGCGTTAGTTTTATTTTTTGTTAGTCTATGTCAAAGGCCCCATCTGGCGTTGGAGATTTTGAAAACCACCATTCGTCAAGTTATTGCCAAAATGCCAACCAAAATGTGCGAAAGAGTGATCAACAAGTGGTGCATCCAATCTAGAGGCTCATAAATATATCAGAGACGTCTTTATGTCAACACATAAAGTGATTATTTCTTGTGAAATATCAGCTTCTTGTACACTGATGAAAAAGTTTTCTATAATTATCTAATCTAAAGAAAAATTGATTGATTGCCTGTTGCCAAATATTCATTCCCATTGTATGGGAAAAGTGTTTAAACATTTTTTGAAATTGAAAACACATAAAGAATTTTGTTACAGAAGCAAGAAAATAGACAAAATCGAATTGTTCGCCGATATTTGCTCGATACCATATCTTGATCTAAAACAATTTCTTAAAACTCTGATCAGTCGCAAAGCAGCTCTGAGTTCGCACTAGTTAATTCCAACACCACTGATAACTGTATAGATTTACCGTTTTTCTGAGGAATTTTCCGTGCTACTTCTTAAGGCATAAATCGTTTACAGTCATTGACAGGAACGGATAAAAATACGGGTTAACAACATCGTCGGCATATGGTCCAATACCTACCGTCTGCATCTGTGCAAATTGTTTTCCTAATAATAATAAATACTTACGAGATGGTGTGTAGAATTTCCTATAAAAATTATATTAAATAAAGGGTTTTTCAACAAGAACTTTGTTTTCTAAAACAAAAATTAGATGACTCAAATTTGTATTGTATTACGAAGAGAAAAGTTCGTCACGGCTGCGATCTTTTCAGTCGAACACTTTAATGCGATTTTCTAGCGAAATTGAATTCATTGCAACAATTGCCAATGCATCTACTACGAATACGTCTAAAAACTAAATGTCAAAACTACATTGACTTGTTGGTGTTGCCACAATTGAAAAACAAATTTCTTGTTGAAAACCCCTTTATAGCAAAGGGAAAATCAAAATATTAGGAGGTAGAATTCGTTACTTCAACCACGATTGGTTGAGAGAACACGAAATACTGCCACCAACAAATTTGATTTTCGAACAGGAATTATCTTTTCTTAAAGAACAAACACCACATCTGCAGATTGGAAACCCTGCTCATTAGCGAGTATATAAAGGGATATGTGTATAAATACACATTAATTTTATATTCCTTCAAATATATGTGTGCGTTAATCACCACATACTTGTACATATTTGCAATAGACTATTGCACGTCTTAACAAATTGAAGTAAACGGTGATGATGTCAGTAACATAAAACCTCTTATGGACATTTAGCTCATTTACTTTGTTCAAATATTTAGTTGAATGAAATCGACTTGAAGGCATGTTCAGCAGCAGTTATGCGAGCAATAATGGTTAAAATAAAAAAAACAATAGAATTCAACATTGATAACATACAGTTAAAGTAGAAAAACTAACTTACCAACCGTGCCCCAGAATTCGTAAGAGTCGTTCGCTTAGACCATTAAAAATATAAATTCAAGTAATTTTTATTATGTATTTTTTTATCAAGTATTTTGGCAATGATAAAGATATTTTTGAGCGGGTTTTTTTCTCATCTTCGTGTAGAAGAAAGAGTATAATGATCATTGTGAAACCCCGTAGATTCAAGTTCACTCGTTTCTTTACACAATGGTTTGATATCTTGTAGTTAATTTTTGCTGTTTCTTTTAAATGGATAATTAAGAGTACAAAGTTGTGTTTAAAAAGTGTGGTAAGAATTTGTTCGTGTTAATTTTAGTTTAATGTTGGCTGTGTTAGTGGTGTTGCCAGATCTAATGATCTCATATGTTAGTTGGGCAACATTTCTTTTTGTGTTAAACGAAAACAAACTGGGGTGACCTGAAGTTTTATTTTTTGTAAATTTAAATACAAATAGTCTTTACGTACAGTTTTTTCCAACGTATATAAGCATTTGTTTATTTTTAATATATTGCTTACTAATTTACTAAGAAGATTTTCTTTCTTGACAGCATTCTAAATGCTATCAAAGAACTTGTAACTGTAAAGTTAAATTTCGAAATTCATAACCCTAGACACAAACCCAGCACTTTAACACAGCTCTGTTAAAATGTAAATTTAACGCTGTTAATCATGAAAAATCTATTATTCCGTCTACTAATGCCAAAAACGTTTAAAAATGTAACGGATCTGGCAACTATATCCATTGCTAAGAATCAAAAATTGAAGGGTTTAGACTAGGGATGTACGTGTGAGCAAAATGATGCTCACGGTCACGTACTTTCATGCACGATGGTAACAATTTTGCAAAACCACGCACTCCTACAGTAAAATTGTTTGCGTGTGAATGTCCATTAAAATTATATATATATATATATATATATATATATATATACACATATATATACATATATATGTATATATATACATATATATATATATATATATATATATATATATATATACATATATATATATATACATATATATATATATATATACATATATATATATATATATATATATATATATATATGTATATATATATATATATATATATATATATACATATATATATATATATATATATATATATATATATATATATGTATATATATATATACATATATATATATATATATATATATATATATATATATACATATATATATATATATATATATATATATATATATATATGTATATATATATACATATATATATATATATATATATATGTATATATATATATATATATATATATATATATATATATATATGTATATATATATATATATATATATATGTATATATATATATATATATATATATATATATATATATATGTATTTGCATACATATATTCCTTAATATTTGGTAGAACAAAAATTCAAAAGGAGAAAAATGTTATCGCCTATTTTGAGTGCGTGAATATTATTTGTATTCAGAGTCATGCTTACGCACGCACGTGTTATTTTACTAATTGTTAATCACGTGTATCGTAATTACATTGATTAGAGAAATTCCAGATACGAAATTTCGCTAAAAATCCAAATTTTTATTAAAACACCAACTGTTTATTGTTTTGGCTATTAGTCGTCATATAAGCGCATAATATCTACAAGCTTCAATAATTTTTGTTTCTCATATTTTAGAAATTCATCCTTTAAAAAAAATTTCAAATATGAAATTTTATTAAAATCCAATTTTTTTTCTATTGGTCGTAGTAGAGCAGCATAAGATCTACAAACTCCAATCATTTTTAGCCCATGTATTCCAGTTTTCGCGCTATGCTAACATGTTAATAGTGCTCCATTAATATACTTGGTTTATGTCCAGGGTTATAAATTTCGAACTTTATCTTCACAAACTTTATTTCATAAAAGGTGGAAAATATAGTTTTGCTGGGAAAGAATACGTTCGTTTCATTTAAGGTAACTTTGGTGAAATCTATACTGAAATAATTCTTTAATCAGACAGGCGGCATTGCTTGATATCCTAGAACCAAGTGCTAAATTTTTGATAATTTTTTTTTTCTTGGACCGAGAATCAAGAGATGGTTTCTACTTCTGCAATGCATTAAGCCGGATCTGCGCAAGGAGAATATAGTGTTGAGGACTATACTAATAAAATGACTTATTTTCTTTATAAAAAATATAATTCACATCATTCTGTCGCAACATTTTTTCATTTACATCATATATGATTATGTAAGTAATTATAAAATTATATTGAGATTTCGAGTTTTCTTTTTTTAACTAAAATATTTGCAGGTTTGACGCAAATTATCGAACGTAGAAAAAGTCTTGGAAAGAAATAAATAACTTGGCAACAATGTTGTTTCACGAACGAAGAAAACTTTTACTTCGAAATGCAATAGACGAGAGAAAAATATTTTACAAAAACCAATTTTATCTAATGATTGTTTATAAATGAGAAAACACGTATGGTTTTGAGAAAAATTATGCATCTGTAACTGTATTGTATGGCAAAGACATTTCAAAGTGACAGTTAGTTAAAAAAGAATTTGACAGCTAAAAATTCAATTTTGATTTTTTTGGTTGTTGTGCCTTTTTGGCTTTCAGGTGAAGACGTATGTATATGAATATTTACCCAGGCATTCATTTAATTGTGCTTTTGTTTTTATACCCTCTAAAAACAAAAAAACGTTGTCATTCCGTTTGTAACGCAGCGAAATATCCATCAGAGACCCCATAAAGTATATGTATATATTCTTGATCAGTGATGAAATCTAAGACGATCTGAGCATGTCAGTCCGTCCGTGTGTGGAAATCACGATTCAGTCCAAACGAAAAGAAATTTGATATAAATATATCTTGAAGGATAGCACAGGTTAAGTTCGGAGATGGGCTAAATCGGGCAAGAGGGAAAAAGTTCCCCTAAGAGGAACTAAACCACCCTCTAAAAAACAACACAATTTCTAAGGTTTTTTTGTAATTTTGTTAACCAAATGATATATTTTTATATTAAAGAAGGTCCAACGCGTTAAACTTAAAGCCATAGAATAAGAAAAATAATTTTTTTACCCCACGCCCTTTAGTGGGCGTTATTATATGCAAAAATAGTGTAAAAATTTAACAAATTGTTTTACTTAAGCCTACATTCCTTGAAAATAAAATTTTTAAGCTTTAATGACGAAGCTGAGACGTAACCTGGCACTACTCTGCCCTATCCCCTCCTCCCCCTTTGGACTCTAAATGAGCCTATCAAAAAAAATTTTTTTTTTAATTTTGTATATAATTATCCCAAGCATTTATTTTTAGACTTTTATGCCAAAGGTGAAATGTCTCCCCCACAGCCCCTGCCAGAGAGACACCGCCAAAATACAGTTAAACATTTTAAATTTACTTACTAAATATTTAGGGGGTATTTAAGATTCGACCCGGTCGAATATAACGTTTTTACTTGTTTTGTTTTAATGGAGCGATTAACCTCCATTAATTAATCGAAGTTTTTATCTAATCGGTTACTAATCGATTAATTTTTTTATTGATCGGTTAACCGATTAATACAGTTTTTTATAAATTAAGTATATAATATGAATAAATTATTTATTATTTCAAGTTTACTAGATTAGTAAATAATCATTTAGTAACAATTCTTGAACCAAAGCGGGCAATCAAAGAGGAATTCATTACTAACTAATACATATTACATATGGCTATTAATTAAAAAGTAAATTGTGAGATCAATTTATTAGTTATTTCAAAAGTTTAAGACCTTATAAAATAATCATTTAGAAAATTAATTTGGCTTAACTATTTACGACTTAAGCGAGTTTAGTTTTTTTTTTTAACTTAACTTGGGGAAAGTTCTTTCACTTTGGCTTGTGTTACTATCGAGAGTTTCTTCTGTTTTCAGGTCATCATCTGACTGATGCTGGCAAAACTCAGCACCGAACATTCTGCAAAAAAGTTTATTTCCGAATTCATTAGTTTTTGTTTTTTACTGTATTTTAAGAATATATTATTGGAAAGAAATATGCCTGAGAAGAGGCATTAAATAAGTATATTTAAAACTTGAATATGTCTCACATTAAATCTTATCCTTGGATTTTTTTATTAACTCGTTGGCACTACTGTTAATGGCTTTTGTTAAATTACTAATCAAAAATGTAATAATTCCCTCAAAAGATCATTTAGAAAAGAAGAGTCTTTACGAAGCTCTTTTCAACCACGTTAAAGTTTTACTTAAGCTTTTTGCTAGCTTATCAAACTAATTCGTTGGGTTTTTTTACAATATGTTATATTTTCAGTACGCCCCGTACGTCTTTTGGGCCATAATTTCTATACGCTAGTTTGGGTGGAACAGGCCAGATTTTGGCTTCCAACTGAATTTAATCAAATTTTACTCCAACTGTTAGATGGTTAACATAGTTCTGTTAACTGTAGCATAGCCTTGCGTCTTTGGTAGTATAAATTTAAATTTATCTTCACACATTCATAATTTACATGTATGTGTATGAGCCATCTAACTGTTGAGAAAAAAGATAGGCAAACTTTTTGTTATTAATTAAGAAAATATAATATTTTATAGTTTATAAGCAGTAAATCGATCTAGCATTTTCAGTTTTTTTATAAAGATGTACACACTTTATTTAAGTTTAAGACAAAAGTATTTACACTCAGCAACTAATTTCTAAATATTAATAATTATGCCGTAAAACTGTTGGTGATGTTGGTTAGGAACGTTAATTACTACAAAATATAAAAATCCATTATTTAAAATTATCCAGATGTTTCCGTAATGCTTCACTGAATATGAATTATTTGGTATGGAAAATTTTTACTAAAACTTACATGGAAATTAAAAATACTAATTGTTCTTTGCTGCCACAACAAAAAATTAACAATTTAAAATACATTTCATTTGTTGCAAAAGTTCTGCATGCAAATTCAATGTAATTAAAAGAATATTTACAAGCCACACAGTACAAATGAGTGCTGCCAATATTGCGGTTTTCTTAAGATAGAGATTTGTAAAAAGACTCTGCTATGTCAAGGTCATATATAAATATAACTTGTATGACCAACCATGTCCACTTAAATTCAACTTAAGTTTTTCATAACCATGTGGTTTTAATAGTTTGTTTTTGTTGTTAAAATTATGAAAATTTCACCTTATTTTTTTATCATTATTCGACTGGGAAATATCGTCGCTGTAGTGCAGAGGGGTTACTCTGTAATGCGATGCAAATGAAAAACTGAACGCATTTGTGTGATATTTACATTGAAATGCGAAAGCCATTCTTTCCTTTTCAATTGCTTAATAAAATTTGAATAATTAAAAACTATTATCATATTCAACCAACCCACTTAATAAGTGTTGACAAACAAAAATACACATGAGTACGGATAATGCAAAAGTAGCGGCTTTCGAAAACAGCTGTTCTGCTCTGCTCTGTAAGTTGGATACTTAAAATGGATGTTTGACTTTCGTTTGTGCCTTTGAATATTTATCATTTCTTACTGAGTTTAAAACTCATTTTCCAGCAATTGGCTTATCAATTTTAATTATTATAAATATTTACATTGTGCCATTAAGTTATTTAAATTTATGAAAATAATTTAAGACTAAAAATGTGTACTCGTTGCTTTTTCTGTATGGTATGTGTGCCTTTGTTTTTATTCTTTAATTAGAACCGCCCGTCAGGGGATGAGCTCTATTCATGCCATTACTTTCTTCGCCTACTATGATGCTGATGCTGTCACATTAATTTCTATTCTAAAGATGTAAAAACAGTAATACATTCACAAAATAAAACAAATAGAGTGCGCTGTTGACTAACGCGTAGTGTACGACTCCGAAGATTCCGGGTTCTAATCCGTACTCAGTAATGAATATAGGAAAGAATTTTATTGATCTGCTTTAGTGCATGGTTGTGTTAGTTGTTGTCGGCCTGTTTCAATAACGAAGCCATAGCCCTAGCCGCTGGACATTACCGATGGCGATTGACACTATCATATACTCAAGAACGCTATACAGCACTCTCTTTGGTCTTCACTGTATAAAAAATTCACCCGTAAATTAAAAATTAAGTTGACTACAATATATTCACCATCCTTTCATCCTTCTCCATCTGTTTTTTTTAACACTATGTTCTTATTCCATAGCTCTGATACAGGGGGTTGCATGGGCGGGGCCCATCCCATCCCCTGAGTGCCGGTCCGAATAAAAAATTACACACTTAGTTAGTCGCAAAGCAGCCTTGGATCAGTCAACATCAATCCCCGTGGCCAATTATATTTTAAGTGCAGCCAGACCACTGATCGCCTACTCTCTCTCTCTCTCTCTCTCTCTTACTCTTTTTAGAATTTTGCGTCTCGCTCTACACCTCAGATAGCCGTATGGATTTGCGGTTTCTCTGTGGAGTTATCCATGGTTAACTACGTCGCTACTTCTTAAGGCAAAAGTCGTTTACAGGAACGGATAAAAATACGGGTTAATATCCTCGGCGTTTGATGTTGTTTTGCTCATTGTTGTTGCATTTTAGAATTCGATACAGTTGCAGTCACAGTTGCCATAGTTGGTAACATTCTACCAAAATTGGTAATTTTTTTTAGGGTTGGTAACTTGGTAACTTTGTTTTCAAGTCTTGACAAACTATCAAATTATTGCTTTTCTTTTATCATTTTTCCGCATTACTCAACACTGAGAAAAAAAATCATTAAAAACAACTGTGTGAATGTGCGCCAAATTGTTCAACGACTGCAATATTAAATAATTTATTTAAATTAAATACGGAATTCGTAGGTAAATGAATTGAAATATTTATTTATGTTCTAAAATGAATTAAAACGTTTTATATTATGTTTTTTATTAATAAAAGTTGTTGTTTTTATTATAATAAAAATAGAAATTTTTGTTTTATATAGAAAAAACTCTTGGTAACATTTTCGGAAAATTTTGGTAGAAAACTTTTTTACTCAGTGGCAACCGTGGTTGCAGTGTTGCCAGCAAAATTTGTTTTGTTTTTTTTTTGCACCGTCTGATGATGCATATTCACTGTAGTTTAAAACAAAAGGCATTAAACATTCTACAATATTTCAATACATAATAGAAGTACCGCGCATTAAATTTTAAAACATACACTTTCATACATCCGGTAGTTGTTACAGAAATTGACATTGAAAATAATAAAAGTTGGCAATTATACACACATGTCTTAAAGAAAATAAATACATGAGTTTGAATAACTTGCTATACCCGTACAAAGCAATATTTGTGTGCTGCTATTTCTTTAATAATAAATAAAAATAATAGAAAAACCATAGCGAATGTCGTATAGGGGCATTTGTAAAAAACACAAAAAGATATAATGTAATTATATCGTCAAATATTGACATATTTTTTCCCAGATGGTTATTGTCTAGTAATTAATGCCGTTTAAAATAATTACGCGCCATTAATTATACGAGTAGACAGCTTAAGTCTAAATACATACTTATATATTGCGCCAGAGACAAAAATTTTATAAAATGTGATTTTTAATCCAAAACAATTGTTATTGTTGTAATTCGTAATATATTATGTTGAAAGTATTAGACATGATATAATATTCTCCTCATGTGCACACATTTATTGCATTTCAGTTAGGAATGAAAAGAAGTGTCTATTAGCGCAAAGAGAGTGTTCAATTAAGTTCTACTGGAAACCTGTAAAAAATGCTGACACAGTTTTAGCTACAAAATAACGTTAGACAATAAACACAGCTTTCTGAACTGCATGATGTGGTAAATGATTCAAATGCAACAATGTTGCATGCTCTATATATATATATATATATATATATATATATATATATATATATATATATATATAAATATATATATATATATATATATATATATATATATATATATATATAAAGAGCCATACGGCAATATAAAAACAAACTTGAATATCTCTCGACCGATAAATAAATTGAACTTATGCAGGCCCCTGATGCATTAAACGCTACAGCAGGCTAGCGACCTGGCAGGGCACAGCCAAACTTTTTTTCACTGTAGTTAATAATGAAAAAGAATAATAAAAACAAATAAAGCACCAACTGAAATTAAATTTTATTAATTTGACATATTACAGGTATTGCAACTTTTCTAAATATTTTCCCCATTTTCGATAGATATTATTTTCGGCAAATTGGTTTTAACATTAAATATCATAATTTGTATTTTCTAAAAGGTTTAATCTTGAGTAACTTGTTTCATTGTGATAAACTGTGGCCTCGATTTTCGGAGCTTCTTAGTGTTTAGAAATTCCGGTGAGTTTTCGCCAATTATGCGACTTAATAGTTGTCTCACGAAAATGGACCAATTCTTTACATTTCAGAAAATCAATTAAACGCATATTTATGTATTCCGTATAATTATTTTTCTTAAAGAAGAGTAACAATTGAGCTGTTTATTTTAAAAAGTGGGTAATTATTAAATTGAATTAAGATTTTAATTGGCTAATTGTTCGAAATTTTAATTTAAATCTCAGAAAGACATGATAAATATTCCAAGGCACAAAGGCAAGTCAACAACAGTTTTTGTTATTGAACTTACACAGCAGAGCAGAACAGCTGTTTTCGAAAGACGCAACCCTTTCATCATCAGT
This sequence comes from Linnaemya tessellans, assembly GCA_951800035.1. Lineage (NCBI taxonomy): Eukaryota > Metazoa > Arthropoda > Insecta > Diptera > Tachinidae > Linnaemya > Linnaemya tessellans. The sequence goes on along the minus strand of OX637533.1, from coordinate 29,649,883 downwards.
GCTCATGTGTATTGTGTTTGTCACCACTTATTACTTAAGTAGGTGCTTTTGGCTGAAGTAGTAGAACACGAGACTATGAAGCGGAGGGTCGTGATTTCGAGCCCGCGCTGAGTCATGAAATATTGTGTTGAATTCTTCTGAACAGCATTAGTGCGTGGTTGTGTTAGTTGTTGCCAGCCTGTTTCAATGATGAAGGCATAGTCACTGTTCACTGAACATAATTGGCAGCGACTGACACTATCATGTACTAAAAGCAGAGTAACAGCACCCACCTTCGTCGGCCCTGTAGCAAAAATTAGCCGGCGAGGTAAAAGGTTGAAATAGCTACAAAAACAACTGTCTATCTTCTCATCTTTCCTAATCTGTCCCCTCAATACTAGCCCCTCGTTTTCAGTTTCGGCGCAAGGCATTGCATATATAGGGGTCATACCCTGAGTGCTGGTCCAAGATAAAAAAGTACTTAAGTATAAAATTCAAAGCAAAAAAGTTTGACTTAGCTGTGATGGAACAAAAAATTCAGAAAAATGGGACATGAAGAAAAATAATCAAACGGTAACACGGGTATTATAACAATAACATGTTAACATCAGGTTGATACAGTTCTCGTATCCTTTTTCACAATAAAATTGTGTAAATAGGAACTGTTATCACATTCAACTAAGCCACCTAATAAGTGGTGACAAACACAATACACATGAGCACTGATGATGAAAGGGTTGCGTCTTTCGAAAACAGCTGTTCTGCTCTGCTGTGTAAGTTGAATAACAAAAACTGATGTTGACTTGCCTTTGGGCCTTGGAATATTTATCATGTCTTTCTGAGATTTAAATTAAAATTTCGAACAATTAGCGTATAAAAATCTTAATTCAATTTAATATAGCAATATAAAATGTTCGTTAAAATTCTTACTACATACAAATTTAAGCTGTGGGTGATTATTGTTCTATGAAGGTAAATACATAATTTAGTAAAAAAAAATACCCAGGTGATGGTGAATGAAAGCCGAGATTTTCTTGTTTAGTGTAAAGAGGGCGCAAGCAACAAGTAAACTTCCTAATAAAACTACAATATTTCGTATGAAATTTACACCGATGATGGTTGTTTGATGCAAAAAGAGTTCAACTGCAAACTTTATTACTCAAAACTAAGAAAATGTGATTTGAAACAATTCAATTATTATGCAAAAGGGATTTTTACCTTGCGTTTCTTATAAAAACTAAAAACCCAATTTTTGGGAGTTTTTGTACAATTTTTGGGAATTCTGGGATTACCGATACCGCATACTTCTTATTATTTTTGTATTGTTTTCTACAATTTTTCACATCTAACGGCAAATTTTCATTAAAAACTATAAAGAGAAATATATTTTCAAAAACAAATTTTAACAAAAACAATATTTACGGAAAAACTTTTAAGTAAATGTAAGAATTTAAAATTTTTTTTTGTAATTTAGAAAAAAAAAAAATTAAATTACCTTTAATTTGATATACATAATTTGTGCAATATCTGAGTAAAAGGATATTTTTAGGATGTTTAGTGTAAAAAGTGGGTATCTGCAAACTCAATATTATTTTTTAAATATATGTTAGCATAGAAAAAAAAATATTTTGTGTTTATCAAAAAATTGCAAATAGTAATAACTTTCACAGGAAAAAATATCAGATTTTTAAAAATAATTTTAGTTTCGCTACTAAGTTTTTTTTGAATTAATCAAAACTATAAGGTTGTTGGTTGCGCCCTTTTTACAATAAACAATTCAATTAAGAAGTTAAAGTATTGCCAGAGGAACGTTCGAAACCACTTAAGCTTCTACAATTTTTATGGCAATATATGTATATTCATACACGACTGCATATGTGTGCAATCAGTATTGCAAAAATGTGTAAATTAGCCTTCGAACTGCTACCCCATTATTCATATTTTCCAGATTTACCCTCCTGTGAATCATTAGCAATCACATCATTTAGGTTTGTTTCGCACTTTACCAAATTTAAAAAAAAAAAAAAAAACTTTTTAATATGTATTGTATTAAAAAAAAAACTCCTCTACAAAAATCAACCAGACTTTACACATTCATGTAATAATAGTAATTAAAACCCACGACAATTTATAATTGCATAAATACAATACACACATACATACATAAACACATTCAACACTAAAATCGAAATCATTAATTTTCATGCACGCACGCCATCCTAATCACAATAACAAAAGTACGAATACCACAAGAGCAAAAAGAGTAATTACTCGTAAATATCAAACTGTAAATATACGAGTACATACCAATATGAATAGGACAATAAGCCAAAGAGTTACCAAAATTTCCCCCAAACTCATTGAGAACTCTACAAATACCAATTGTTAGTGTCGATATGTGAATACTGACATGTCTTTTTTTTTTAAATAAATGTTACCAATTGATTTTGCTAATAATATTGCGTGTAAGGAAATAATTATATGGTTTAACTATTCTTTTCACTATATATTTATCGCTTTCTTATTGCAAGAAAATCCAAACCTAAAGAACGTTAAAGAGCATGATATTTAAACGAATTAATAACATATAATTATAATGCCATCAGTAGTAAATTTTATTTGTTTAGTTTTGAACCCATATTTTTATAATAACAACAACAACGATATCTATGTGGCTATTTGTCAAGTATTAATGATGTGAAATTAATTAGTAAATAATATTTTGCAATCGAAAGTACAAACCAATCGGCTTCTATCAGCTATTAAGTGGTGAACAGAATAGTCGCTGTAGTACAAAGTAATGAGTAGCGCTACCAAGTGAACATAATGCGTTGTATTCACTAGAGATGTCCGCGTGAAGAAAATTAAGCTCTCAATCACGCACGTTCACGAAGCTCAAATGTTTTTCACTCTCGGTCACCCATGCGCACGAAAGCATTATTTTTAATCACGTCTTTTCATGCACGCTGGTCTACATTTTTCAAAAGCGCCCGCACTCACAGTAAAATTGTTTTCGTGTGTGAAAGTATGTATCCCTATAACACAACCATACTCAACCTGCGGCCCGCGTGCCAAATGCGACCCGGTAAGCTCTTTTGTGCGGCCCGGCAAGCTTTTTTGTGCGGCCCTAAAGACATTTATTGTCAGGGAGATTATTTATAAAATCTGGCATTTTATTTTTTCCCAAAAAAACAAATAACTGGGAGGCCAAACCGCTGGGTATTAAATCTATTTTTAATTTCTATCTATTTAAAATAAGCTGTTGGCTGAAGTAGTAGAACACGAGACTATGAAGCGGAGGGTCGTGAGTTCGAGCCCGCGCTGAGTCATGAAATATTGTGTTGAATTCTTCTGATCAGCATTAGTGCGTGGTTGTGTTAGTTGTTGCCAGCCTGTTTCAATGATGAAGGCATAGTCACTGGTCACTGAACATAATTGGCGGCGACTGACACTATCATGTACTAAAAAGCAGAGTAACAACACCCACCTTCGTCGGCACTGTAGCAAAAAAACTGTCTATCTTCTCATCTTTCCTCATCTGTCCCCTTAATACTATCCCCTCGTTTTTAGTTCCGGCGCAATGCATTGCATATGTAGGGGTCATCCCCTGAGTGCTGGTCCTACTCCTAAAAAAAAAAAAAACAAAGCTAGCGTCGCCAGCCGCCAAATGTATTCGTTGTGTATTGACGGCTGAAAAGGAAAGGCCCAGAACTCCAACCTTAAGTATGAACGCCGTTCTTGATCACTCACGATCGGCGTGGGTTTGCATTATTGCAAATTAAATTATTCTCATCGAGCCCTTTAAAGCGATTAGTCACGGTATTATAAAAAAAAGTGAACCAAATAAAAAAATTAACATAAGAAATCCGAAGTGTTTTAGTTGATACTAAAGAGATGAAATTGTGGGCCACGCAACGTGCATCAGAGTCACTACTTCTGACAACCATTAATCTGGCAAATTCAACAGCAAAATTCTGCTACTAAAGCTCCATCGGTCATCGTCACGACGACTCCAACCATTACAGCTAGTGCACGTACACCCCCGGCAATAATTCTAACTCCAAGCCCGACCAATCTACATCAGCAGCTCCAGCAACGTGGGACTACGACTACAGCATCAACATCACCGACCGCAGCTACTGCAATAGCTAGTGCACGTACACTCCCAGCACGCCAACTTGCGGACGTTCGCGGCAAAGTGCCCGTCTTCTTCAGCAAGCGGCGACCCTCTTCATTTCAGGTAGCCCGTGTACCACTTAAACAACCCATAACGGCGGGAGTCTCTTCGGAATGCAATCGAAAATTGTCCGCCGATAAGAGAGCATTTCAAGGCATCTGGGAAGAAGAATATTTCGTCATTGCAAATAAACATGGGTCGACCACAGGCTTGATCTGTCGTGAGAATGTTATGTCAAAAAAATATAACATTCTTCGTCATTATACCACGAAGCACAACACATTTACTGATACTTTTCCTCGTGGCTCTTTAATAAGGCGTGAAAAGTTAACATTCTTCAAGAAGTCTTTACAACATCAACAAAACTGTATCTCATCGGTGGTATCACATGACGCAGCGGTGACAAGAGCGTCGTATGAAATTTGTTACATCCTTGGTAAAGGGGTTTCATGATTTTTTGTCATACCAGTATAGTGTTGCGGGCTGCGTAGCTTTACAAATATATGTTTGTGGCCCGAAGACGAAAAAGGTTGAGTATCATTGCTATAACACATACAAGTATGTAAATATGAATGTGTGTATGTACAAACATATTTTCCTTAGTCTGTGTTCATACGTGTCATGTCAAGATTCTTACTTTTTCTTCTTTGAACTTGCATTCGTGTTCACACAATTCATGTCTTGTTGACGACATGTACATATAGTTGTATTCATGTACATATGGTTGTGTGCTTTACGAATGAGAAAGCAAAACGTACTTACAGTACATGCGCATGAGTGCTCGTTACTTTTCCCTTCTCCCCTCTCGCCTACAAAGTTGCAATCATGTCAGTAAAACATGACTCGTATGAACACAGACTTAGTATTAAAAATTCAAAAGAAATAACTTATCTGCTGTTAAGTGCGTGAATGTTATAGGTATTAAAAATCAAGCACGGTTCCGAATTTTCGAATTACGCTCACGGATACAGGCGTAGTTTTAATAATTTACAACTACGATTCACATGATTCACGGGTGAATCACCCGTGACACGAACAAATCACGATATTTGCACATCAAATATTCATTAAAATCGAAAACGACTAAATGACATTTTAGTTTACCATCATTTTTAAGTAATCAGAATAAAAATTTAAAAAAATGACAATAGTGGAAGACCCCACGATTCTTTTGTAGTCGAAAAAATTATGCAATAGTAAAATTAAATCTTCAGAAGGATTGAATTATTGGAGTAATTTTTATTTTTAAAGGAACTCACATTTTGAGCAATTATCTTATGACTGCATGCGCGGAATTCTAATCATTCTTCTTCTACACATCTAAAGACACCTACAGTGGTGAAATCGTGCAAATCGGTCGTCTTGCATTCCTCACATAATGATTACTAGGAATGCCAGATGGTCGAAATTTGGCCACTTGAAATAAATGACTTCATATTTCCTCTTATTCCCTACACGAAAAATTTTAAGAGATTAAAGAGTGGCACAGCTTCTCGTGCTGCCAGCCATAAAATTATGTGCTTGTGCAAGTATAAAACAAATACAAACAAAAAAACGAGTTTGTTTTTCTTTTGTATAAATCATTATATCTATTATGGGAAAAATTATGCATATCTGCACAAAAATAGCTCTCAAAACATATATATTTCATCAATAAGGTGGACCATAAGATTCTTAAAAGTGTACCACAAAAATTAGTATGACGCATTTATATAAGATTTGGTAACCCTGCAGGAAGCTTCAACATTTGTTCTCATTTTTCCTTGCTACGCCACTACTACAACTATTTTATTCTGGTCAAGGCTTTAAACCGTCACCTAGTTATTTTCATGTAGCCGCCTCCAAACTCGGCCGTAATATTCATCTAAAATTTTTAACCGACCTGTGGCAAATTCTAATATTAGTTAGCCACAGTACGTACTCTGGAGATTTTAATAAAAAAATTGGAATTAATTTTTCCAGTTTCTAAACAAGTAATCCGATTTTTATAAGATTTTGTAAATTTTTCAAGAGGTGCTGAATTTAAGTTTAAAATTTTGGCTTTATACTTTTAAATAAGGATAATCACCGAAACACCAAGGAGGTTCACGGCGTTCTTATGTAAAATTCAGTTCTATACCAATCCGATAGATTGGTCTGATAAAAAATCTTGTTTGCCAGCAGATTTTCCTATTCATGAGCTAAACAAAAGTCCTGCAGGGGGTCTCCTCTTGGTTTACTGTTTCGCTATTAGGTAATTCAGTTCCTAGCCAATTAGCAAATATTTTTCTTTTGTAGACTAAACACGAAATTTTTATATTTGAGAAGAATCATTTAGAAGGAAATACTTAAAGTCATTTTATAATAAAAAAAAACTCCAACAGCTTATTTGTTGAAGGAACTATAGGGTATCAAGATAATTGCAAATAACGGAGTTTTCATTTAGTTATTTAAAAGCTAGTGGTCTGACGAGACTGTCAGTTGTTAAATATCTATAATCATAAGTGTCATTTATTTAGTGACAGGTCTGCCATTACGAATAATAAATGTGTAACAACAGAAGAACGCGTAAAAATAGTTAAAACATATTTACAGATATGGTTCGTTAAATGTGTCCACTTTTGGAACCAATTCAACAACTACAACTGTTGCATGCCGAACTTGTTTTTTTTATCTTGGACCAGCACTTAGGGGATAACCCCTATATATGCAATGCATTGCGTCGGAACTGAAAACGAGGGGATAGTATTGAAGAGACAGATTAGTTTTTTTTTTGTTAACACAGAAGTGGTGTTTTTCGGCCGCATTATTTCGAAAACCCATAAACATCAATTCAGAGCTCTATGACCGAATGATAACTGGCATTGTTTGGCTTGTAATTGAAGACTATGAACTGGACGAAAAAACGGTTCCAGCACTAACACAACATGAACATGAATTTTGGCTATATTCCATTCCTTTTTTACGACGCCAATTGATTACTAAAATAATACGATTTGACGCCGTTAGATTTTTCTTGTGAGGCTACGAGAAGACCGTGTTTACCAAGGCAATCCCTTAACGTTGGATCATTTGAAAACTAATATTCAACAAGTTAACGCCGTTATACCGACTGAAATGTGTGAAAAAATACTCCGAAACTACCTCGAAAACGTCAACCTATTAAGTCCTTAACATACGAGTATTTTATCACCCGCAATAAATTATTTTCTCTTAAAAGAAAAAATTATGCATATTGGATATTAATTAACTTAATACTGAATCAATATTTAAACAGTGCACAGTGGGTTGAAATGGGTCAAAAGTGACGCTAAATTGAATTTTTAAAATTAAGTTTTTGTATTAATATTTGGTATCGGATAAAACTAGATAAAATTCTACATCACTATGTAAATTTTCAAGCATCTATCTTGTCAGCTGACTCCGTAGTGAGCTGTCAAAATTAAAAATTTTTTGCAATTATTTTAAAAAGCGAAAAAAGTAAAATTTTGCATTAAACGAGTCCGTAATTTCCAAATTTAACGTTAACAAAGTGTTATTTTAAGAATGGAACCTTCAATTTCAGGTATTTATGTGTATAAAAATGATGTAGCGTTTTTGAAAATATGTGTGAAAATATTTTTGACGATTTTTTTTAAAAAAGGTCTAAAATTGGCCTATATTTGATGTTTCGTGAACCATAACTTCTAAGTTAGTTAAGGTTGGGCTTTGAATCATATATTTTCTAAAAGTATGGAATCTTAGCTTGATAATACAAGAAAGAAAATTTGCCGTGTTGTTGCTCCATTTTTTGCTATTAACATTTTTCTGTTTGAAGCCGTGTTTTTTCAAAGTCATATATTTAACAAAACTAACGTGTATTTTGTTTTGCTATAGTCATTCGTTCAATGTTTACTATTGTTGTTATTGTTGTCGGAGAATTTTAATTTCAATAGAGATAGGTGCGTGAAAAAGTTTCAGTCATCTTCATTCACGAGAGTGTTAAATTAAAAAAAACATTATAACGAAAATTTATAACAAAAAATGGCTTGCTAATAATTATAACAAATGAAACTGATTGTTTTGCATTAAAATCAGTATTATAGATTAAATAGCCATGCTGAAAATATCATGTTTAAGAATTCACAAAAATAAATCCCGGTTCACGAGTTCATCTCTATTATGATTGTTATTATGTTGTGTTTTAATATTAATATTTGTTGTTTTAAAAGAAATGTTTATAGTGTTTTACTTCAAATAAAGTAATCGGTATTGGGTAAAAGGCTAAACAAATAAAACATTTAAATTATTTTAAAAAATAATTTAATCTATTTTAGGGACAAGCCCCAATACTACTTTTATTCCTCGCCTTGAGCTTTATAATTTTATGAAAAATATTGAAGTACATGACTGCAGTGTAGGGGGTTTTAAATGCTGCAGAAGATTGAATACTATTTTTAATTAATAGATAAACAGAAATTAGCGAAATGTTGCTAAAAAATTTATGAAGTTTGAAAGAGAAGAATAAAGTTTTTGAATGTGTGAAATTTCACATGCAACTTTTAAAAACATTATAAATTATGTTAAGTTACACTGAGGAAAATACTAAATAAAGTGAGTGATCGATCTACTTATTCAAAAAATTGAGAAAAGCAAAAATACTAAATTTAATTAGAATTTTAATACTCCAAGCAACAAGGAAGAATCAACATAATTATTTTATATAGCGGAGCAGAACAGCTGTTTTCGGAAACCGTTTTATTTCCATCCTCAGTACCAGCATATTTATGTGTTTATTAGGTGGTTTAATTTAATGTGATAACAGTTTTTCATTATAAAGATTTTATGAAAAAATAAATGCCATAGGAGAACTGTATCAATACTACACTGACATTGCAACAAATTAAATCCTTGTGTTGCCGTTTCATTATTTTCTTCATATCCCATTTTTTAAATTTTGTGGAATTTTCAACAGCAGAAATACAATTATGCCAACATGATTAGTTATTTATGCGACATATGTTCAAGAAATAAAGTGAATTTTGGAATTTCGCGGGCTACGTACATTCCATCAGAATTGAAACCGTTTCATTTTCGGAAATATAACAAAAAAAAAAAATGAAAAAAAATTTTTTTACAAATATGTTTTTTTGGAATAATTTTTAAACTTTTAAAACTAAAATGTTCGCTTTTATTTCAGAAATATATTTTTCTTTTGAAAACAATAATAATTCTTTTCGTTTAAAAATAGTTTGAATTTTAAAAATAAGAATAACTTCTATATTGATGTTGTTTCTTCTTGATTTTAAAGTTTTTTGGTGTATATTTAATAAAATAATATAAACGTTTTCTGATATAATAGACACCGAACAGACTGACTCAAATATTCGCTCTTCATGGTATGCGGTCAAAAGGATGGCAGGGGTGGGGGGAGAGAATATATGAAATATAAAATACAAATATTTACATCAAAATTCCATTAAATAAAAAGTAAAATTATCAAAAAGAAACTGAAAACTGTTTGCATGATTGACCAATTCCTACTAGAGTTAGAAAAGCTCGCGTTCATTAATAAAAAGTATTTTACGTGGAATATAAAATACGAAGTAATTGATTTGTATGCCTGCGGTTGCATGGTTATTGTATTTGCTGTAGTTTAAGTTAAAGAATTTTGTTATTGTTATAGCCCCGCTTATCGACCCATAAAACTGTAAACAGTCATAATTGATTATGACGAATTCCTTGAAACCGGTAAAAATAGACCATCCCAAATATTTTTAATATATAAAAATTCAAAGTTTTAACTTTTGTATCGATAGTGTGTAACAGATTATAACATTAAACTAAAACAAACTCAGACAGATTAAAGATGATTGCATGTAAAAGTTGACCGCGGCTACCGCTCAAATAGTTCCTACGCTGGGTCTTATTTCGGCTCACTTCAGCATAGCCCACAAATCGCATGATCTAGGCGATCAATTGACCGGCTCCAAGCTAAACTGGTCACCGAACTTGCCTCCAAATTATGCTAATGTTTCGCGTGTTGTGTGGCATGTGGTACCGTCTTCTTGAAACCACATGTCAGTCAACTCTAGCACTTCCATTTCGGGCCAAAAATAAAATAAAAAATTGTAATAATCGGATTATTCGTTTGTAAGTCGATTTATGGTTAATTTATAGGCCAAACTGAACATGTTTAACAGTAACATGTTACACGAAAACATTTGTAAAAATCTCCCTTTGCTAGGAATAAGTTTGTTTGAATCAATAATTTGTTGCAACAATGAATTCCTTACAACGAAGAATTTTTTATAACTGGGCATTCGTTATAACCGTGCAGTATTGTAGATACTTATCTTTTTTTTTGTTGTAATATATTACGATAACATGCAGCGGGTGTGGTAGATAGTATAAAGTATAGCAGCGTGGTAGTAAAACAATTTTACTACTTCCACCTCGGTTAGTTGCAGTTTTTACTTTCAATTAATTATTATTTTATGTTTAATTTGTATTCGTACTACTTTTGTTTATAAAGGTACACGTTCTAATGAAAATTTGTCTTATTACGCGCTATGAAGTTCAACTAAAAATTATCCGCAATGCGGATTAACTAAGCCCAGCAATTTTTTTTTTCTCAATGTTGGTAGCAATGATTTTTTTGTTAAAACCTGCTGCATATTTGGAGTATCCGTCGCAATGCAGCTCTGAGTTAGCCAACATCAAGCTTTGTTGGCAATTATTTTTTAAGTGCAACCAGACCACTGATCGGTTACTCCCTTTCGAAAGTTTTGCGTCCCAGTCGCACTTGTTAATTTCAACACCTCAGATAAGTATATAGATTTGCGGTTCTTCTGAGGGATTTTCCATGGTTAACTGCGTTTGCTACATCTTATGTAAAGGCATACGTAACGGATAAAAATACAGGGTAAAAACATCGGCGGCATATGGTCTTAGTCACTCTGTAGGTATTTGTGCACCGATACTTTAAAAATTTGCTTTACAAAGTATTTCATTAATAATAATATTAGAAGAACTAAGGATTACCCCGCAAAATATCGAGTGTCGAATAATATCGCGTTCGCCCATTTTTGTGCTTTGGGGCCACCATAGGGATGAAGTGTGTATGCCAATAAGTCAAACAAAAATCCAACAGCTTAAGGCGAATATTAGAGAAGAAATAAGGGCAATGTGATGTGAAATTTCAAGAAAAGTTATGGGAAATTCTTAGGGAAGACCACACTAGGTCACACCAAATAATGGGCACCATTAAATGCTAACCTTTAATAAAACTGTAATGCAAAAAGTAGTTCTTTACATAAATCAAAACTCCTATTTACGCGCCATCTTATACTGGCTGAGGGATTGTCGGCCCATGCCTATTTAAGGGAACTCATTTTAGAACAACAAGCTGATACGCAAAGATAAACTTGTTATGATTAATCCTTTGTAACATCAGTACCCCAACGTTAGCGACTTACTTTTATAGGCAGTAGGAATAATCCGTAAATCAGGTACAATCGTCAAATTTTGTTAAGACTGAACATGAACATGACAAAAATAATAATAATAAATTTTTCGGTATTACACAAAATTTTGGGAATCACCCAGATGACAAATAATTTCTCAACAACTTGAGGTTGTCATTTCACAAATTCCTCAAAACTGTTTGAGTAATGATTCAGAAATCTGTTATGAGCATTGGACAAAAACTGAAGATTTTCTGTCGAGTTAATATTTTATTATTATTCTAATATTACGAAACTAGTAGACATGTGAGATATGGTTTTTATACATTCAATAAACTTTCTTTTTAAACCTAGAGTTACTCCAGGTGTTAGGAACTATCACAACATATGCAAACTAATATATCTCTTATATATGGAGCATTATTTGACATCATTTTTTTCTGAAATTGTTCGCTGGGATTTTTAACCTTAACAATCATAAATTTTTTATGCTCTTTTTTTGTAAACATTTTATTATTGTTGCTTTTGGCGTAGTAATTGTTGAGGAAGTTTACTTTTCTTAACACAAATGTCTTGTATTATTCAGGTGCGTTGTCCTTTTTCAATAATCATTGGTAATTTGAAAGAAAAAAAATGTTACAAAAAGAAAACAATTGTTTAACAACCTTAGTCTGACATAATTAATGAATTAGGAAAATCACATTTGATTGCACCAGTTAACTATTATAGGGAGAGTGGGTGGAAAAGAGTATAAAACTCGGGTCAATAAGTTTGTGGATAATTCTATTGCTCGGAATGTTAATTGATTTCCTATTGAAGAAGGAAATGTTTTCACTATCAATGTTATAAACTTTTGTAACAAAAAGTGACGCATATAAAAATATAAATTGCCATATGATTTTTTACAGTTGATATTAGAGTAGCCATTTGTTTGTATAATAGAACACGGCAACACCGCTAAATATACATTTAAGATAACATTGCAAGCGTAACTGGCAATTGTTTTTAATAGTTTGTAATCTTAGAGTCATGTCTAAAATATGGGCTAATAATATGAGAAATATCATTCCACTTGTCATTTGCCCAAAAATTCGTTACCACTTTCTTTAACGTCGCAATAGTCTCGATATAACCATCAAGCTCTATGGTTCTAGTCTATTCGAGTCTAGAAATAACTCGTGGGGTATTTGCCCATTAAGCGCGACACGATTAGGAAATTGACGTCACAATTCGTGATGCGGGGCACCACCGATAAAAAAACCTACACAATATTGTACTTCTCACGGAATACAGCACTGCGTTGCTTGCACGCGCTGCTGTCTACTGTAATTAATTTTGCGTGCCTCTTGCAAGCAGCTGAAGTCGAACGAAAGAATTTCTGAAAACCTGTACCAAATACGACATAAAGAAATTACTGTAAATATACACATATTGTGACAATCATCACACTTACAGACCAACCTAAATTACGACGCAAAGCGTTGTCTGGCTGTCAAAATTTCTCATGCCCATACAAAATGTATGAGACCAACCGAAATAACGCGGCGTCAACGCTTTGCAATTGCAAAATCCAATTTTGACAGCGCGTAAAGAAGTGAAGTTTGTTGCAGAAGCACTCTTGTTTACTTTGTTGAAGTGTTAAGTGTTTAAGCTACTTTTAGGTCAATTTAGCGTGTTCATCTCTATTTCTTATTTCTAATTAGAGTTTTTATCAATCCAACTGAGTAAACATTACTGATTATGGGGCAACGTTAACGCTCTAATTTAGGTTACTCATTTCAGCGTAAAAGCTAAGCGCCAAATTACGTTGCGCTTTGCGTCGTAATTTAGGTTGGACCGTTAGACTGTCATATACCTCGTTTATACGGAGTGCTTATTACTTCAAATAAGCAATTGCTGAAGAAGGCGCTATTTGCAAATAATATGTCAGACGTAGCCACCTGTTTTAACGTTGTTAGGGTAGACCTATATAAAAGTTAATTTTTGTGAGAAAGACGGCAAAAAATGTCCTGAAGTTTCTGATTTTTTTCGCACTATTTACTAAATTTATCAAGTGTACTCTTTTATTTGTTTACAAAGGTGGAGTTGCCATACCGCTATTTATTTACTATTTTATGTACTGTAACTATTACGTATAAACACTGAGTTTAGTAATCTCTCAAATGACAGGGAATCTGGACTACATACATATAAGAATTTAAATGGAAGTACGCAGGAGGTGAAAAGGCAAATATGATTCCCCACAGAACCAAAGCCGATAGAAAGTTAATACCCAGAAGTTTTCTTTCGAGAGCTGACCAGTAACCTAACTCAGATACCATGGGCTGTAGTGTGCCCCGCAAATGGCATGCCTTCTAGAAGGTAAAGCGATGACTCCCGCCAGCAGGCACAACCTCACAGATCTGTTTGAATGTGAAGTTTCCTTCGAGAGTTCACGACTTTTGGGGACTGATTGAGTTTCAGGCAGTGCAAATAGCTGCCTGGACCTCGGTCTAATTGCTAGTAGCAATTGCTATGTTCTGTTGTGAATTCAACAGAAGCAACAACGGTGGCATATGTGCACTGGAGTAGTAGGGCTTTTAGATGCGACCGAACATCTCAGCAAGATGTTTGTAAGGCTCCTGGAGTTGCCACCTGTTGGCACCTCAATAGTCAAAGTGATTTGGCTTTTATGTGCGGTCAGAGTTGTGGTTTGCACATATCTTCACGCGCTGTTAAGAGCACCGAGGAGTGGGGTTTTTTTAAAGCATCTGTGATGACAGTCAATACTTGAAAAATATAAGTGTTTTAAAGTTCTCCGAACTTTGTAGCATTCTTCAGATATGGGGCCTGTTCGGAAATGCATCACTGCGCTGCATTCTGATAACAAACAGATGGCAACACTTCAAATGTGAATTCTAAAATGCATCACTGAAGTATATACATACATGATGAGCAAAATAACATCAAAAACTAATAACAAAAATGGCTGATGCAATAGATGAATAAGTATTTGATTTGTTATTTATTTGCTTTATTTTGCTAATTTATTGTTTCTTATAAATTTTTAGAATAGATATTGATAATGAGCAATTTCAAATCATTTTTGTATTCATCCAAGTCAAAAAATAAGTTGATTGTTAATTTTTCCATTTTTAATGTTCTCGCGTTCGAAATTGCAATCAGATCACCTTTTTTGTCTGCGCTTCATTTAAGCATCTGCATCAGTTGTTTTGTTATTTTGTTTTTCTTAAAGATCTTTTCTGTGAGAAGAGGGAAATATTTCTATTTGTGTAAAAACGGATTTGTCTCTCTGTAAAGAAAAACTTGTTTTGAGCTCATCCTGCTGTGAGTTTAAAAATCGCTGTCAATTAAAAATTTAATTGCAAATGTAATAAATATTTTATTCATTGATTGTAGGTAAGGATTCATTACATTTTCAATAACAAAATAAAAATTGTATCCTTGCGTATATATTTCAGATCTTTTGTTGTTGATTAACAAAATCCATTTAGTTTATGTCTCGGTTCACACTATGAAAGATTTCTTTCAGAAATTTTGATTTTCTTGTTAAAACGAGCTAGAGAGGAATACATTTTATTTGTATTTCACCATTCTTACACGAAATAAAAATTAAAAAAAAACACCTTAGAGTGAACCAAGATTTATTATCATGTCCATGCCATTCTTTATGTCATATGATGATATTTCATTTTACTGAGTTGTCGCGAATAGTTTGTTGTGCTCAATAATGTTGATCTATGCGTTTTATTTTTAATTTTTGTTTTTACTTTTACTTGTGAAATGCTTAAAATACATAAAAATTAATAATTATATATTTTGCCAACAGAGGAGAAATTACCATGTGTAATATTTTAACTATAACTAAATTATGACATTCGATATTAATCGAAATTTGTATTTAAATTGCATTGTAATACCAATCGATATCGAAGGTTGCTACTAATTGTTCTTTAATAAATGCAAAATAAAACAAGTCAATAAGAATGTTATATTCGACCGGGTCGATTCTTAAATACCCTTCAAATATTTAGAAAATAAATTAAAAATGTTTAACCTTCCGAGTCAGAGTTCCTTTAAGACATTTCTGTGCACATCTTTAAAACTCTATTTTGACAGAGTCGCTTTTGGAAGGGTCTTGGGGGAGACATCTCAGCTTTGTCGTAAAAACTTAAAACTTTGCGGTAAATAAGTGTAGAAAAAACTTTTTTTATATACTCACTTAGAAGGCAAAGGTGGATGGAGTTATAGGGCAATGGAAGATCTTCTTCGTAAGAGCTTAAAAATTCAAGTTTTAAGGAGTGTAGGCTTAAGTAATATAAGTTGTTAAATAGTTAGACTACTTTTGCACATAATACGTTACGCCCACGCCCTCTAAAGGAAACGGGTTCCAAAAATTTACTTTTCTGATTTTCTGGTTCCAAGTTCAGCGCTTTGGAGCTTTGACATAAAAATATATTCAGGGGAACTTTTTTTCTCTTGTCTGATTCAGACCATTTACGAACTTGACGTGTGCTATCCTTCAAAATTTATTTATACGAAAGTTCAAGTTTCTGGTTATTTTCGTTTGGACTGACCCGTGGTTTCCGCGGACGGACATGGCTAGATCATCTTAGATTTAATCACTGAACAAGAATATATATACTTTATGGGGTTTTTGAGTGTTATTTCGCTGCGTTACACACAGAATGACAAAGTGAATTCTAAGAAATGTTGGGTAAATGTTCCCTGATGAAATGCGTATGGGAAGTAGCTAGACTTCTCAATAGTCAATTTTGAAATTTTGCTTTGTAAATTTGGGAAAAGAATCAGCACGAAAAAAATTAAAAATTTTTGTGTTAACGCATCCACGGGTTCAGTTGTATCTTTTAACACGATTTACCTATTTGTTTAGGTGTTAAATAATTAAAGGGTTATAAATTTTTCGGTTTCAAACTAAAATTAAATAGTATGAAAAAGTAATTTTACTAAGCAAATGATATATTTTGGAGCCAGAAAACCAGAAAAATCCATTTGTATACCACGCCCTCTTTAGTGGGCGTAAAGTAAGATATTACATGGAAAAATAGTGTAAATATTTAACAAATTGTATTACTTAAGCTTTCATTGCTGTAAAATTAAATTGTAAGTCTTTATTGTCACCTTTGCCCACTAAATGACCATATCAAAAAAAATGTCTCTCTGTACTTAATTGCCGTAAAAATTTACGTATTAAGTTTTTACACAGATGTTTTGCACAGAAATGTCGTAAAAGAACTCAGCAGCAGGTTAAACATTTTTAATTTAACTCTGTCCCTGATGTTGTGTTTTTTGCAAAAATAATCTAAATTGGTTTTATGCTTATGAAAAGGTGTCTCAGCCATGCTGCTCCTATTTGGAGGCTATTTAAGATTCGACCTGGTCGAATATAACGCTCTTAATTGGGAATTTTAATAAATTCCCAAATATATAAAATTGACTACTTTAAAATAGTTAAGTTGCCATCATTTGTTTCACTGAATAGCGTTGCCAGCTTATAACAATTTATTTGTAATAACTTCAAATTATAATTCACATGCGTTTAATATATGTATTTTGATTTTATGTTGAAACAGTTTTATTTAAATTTTAATCGCAATTAAACCGTTTTAATTGTATTGGTAAAATCTTTGCAATTAAATATGACATACTATTTTGAATTATTTAGTTAAATAGAACACACACACCACACTTTAGACAAATAACAATGACAAGCAAACTATTAAATTGACAATCGCTTTACTATATCAACATTGCATTTTAAAATTGAAAAAAGTACTCTTGAATTTTAGCTTTGAAAAAAAGGAAGGCCACTGAATGTCATGGTCAAAACAATTGTCTCATGAGTTTTGTAGCGGCACGCCAGGAGAATTACTACTAATATTAAAGTTATAATGAAAAGAGCCATTAAATTCTTAATATTAAAACTATTACGAGTAATATGTAGGCGTATATGTGATCAATGTTGGAAGTCATTATCTCTCCCGCTTAGTCATACACATACATGCAAAATGTGTGTACTCGTACGTTAGATATAATATCATAAACAAATGCTTAAACAAGACAGAAGAAATGTAAATGTATAACATATGAAATCATATCACGTTTCATGTTTAACTAATTCATGTTCCGTGGTACGCTTCAATTTTCTTTTAAACAAAACAACTGCTACCTGGACTTTTACTAATTAGAAAGTTGGAAATTTGGAATTCCAGTGACTTACGCAGTTATATACTCATAATGCAAGAAAACAAGAATATTGATTGTTGTAAACTTCACATGTAAGCAATTTACAATAACAAGAAGTATGAAATCATAAAAAAAGGAAATTTCAATAAGGGCTTTGACTTGCATAGATACAAGGTTTTCTATAAACAATTAATGTCATTATAATTGGTATTGTCACCGTAACTGGAGATATTAATGTTAATGCACTGTGGTATTGATGGTCGGTAACAGCGTTGCCAGTTTGCCTCTTCGATATTAGATTTAATCCTTTTTGTGTGTTTAGCCTTTTTAAGTAGTTTTTACTTTTAAGATAGTCTTAAAAAGGCTATCAATCATATGCATAAAAGCACTTATCACAAAATGTTTGCACAGGTAATCAAAATATAAACGTTTTTAATTAAAATCTACTCACAAGCAAAGAATGAAGTGGCTTCTCGGTATATATTGCCATAACTATGAGTCCAATAGTGAAAATGAAAAGGTATAAATAAAACTTGATGTGTTTTTATCTATTGCCTTAAAAATATACATACATTGTTTTAAAAATTGTCTATCGAAAATTATTGCGTTACGTTTGTTTACTTAGAATGAGTGATTTTAGAGAGCACAGCTGTTTTCATCAGCGTTGTCAACTTTGAAATTTTGAAAAGCACTAAAGCCGGACAAAAAACGCATAATTTTTGGAAAAAAGCACTAAATATAACTATTTTTTTTATTTTAATTGCTTTTTATTTAAAATATGATTTTAAATGAAATTTATTTGTTGGTGGTCAAGCAATGTCTATATGCATTTCATTGGTGCTTTACCAAATCATCAGTAGACTTTAACCACAGTTTTAAAAAGCTAAAAACCTCTTATCTTATGCACATACTTCTGAAGACCATCTCAGAATTTCAGTTAAAATAGTATTGTGACAACAATGTGTCAAAAAAAATAATTCGTAATAATAAAAATATGATTTTATTTATTTTTTTTTTTTATTTTACACATTTATTAACAAAAAATTTATAAAATAAGAGATTATTTATACTATTTTTATTAATAATTCATATGTTACACTAAAAAAAACTCAACATATTGTAAATATCGCCATAGAAAATGCAATCAATTTTATATTGTTTTTATTCTCCTGCAAACTTTTAAAGTGATGCACTTTCTCTGCGATATTTTATTTCTTTTAAGGTAACAAAAGTAAAATAACGCTTAAAATAAAATATGTTCATATAATAACGAATGAATTTCAATTTGTATTTGTTAAAGATCAATATCATAGTACGTGAATTCCTCATCACTGTCATTCGCCCATAATACCGTTTTTATTTCATATTCCGACGTTTTATAATCCATGTTTGTATTAATATGAATATTTACCTCATCTGGAATATCGTACGCTTCGCCACAAGAATTTTCCCTCAATTTTTGATTTGTAAAAGCGCATTAACCGAATGCAGCGACATTCGGTTTCTAATTTTTGTTTTTAAAAGACTCATTAGTTAAAAACTCGTTCTACTTCAGCATTGGAATATGGTAAAGATAAAAGTTTAATAGCAAAATTTGTTATTGTCGGGTGCCACCGAATGAAAAAAAGCACTAAAAACCAAAAAGCAATGAAGCCAAAATTTTTCGCTTACTAAATATTAAAAAGCACTAAAAACAGTGCTAAAAGCACTGACTTGACAACGCTGGTTTTCATCCTCATACAAAAAAAGGCAAGTATTGCCAGACTTTAATCATATTCACGTTAAATAACCGGGTACTTGGTTGGGGGCTATTTTACACATTACATAATGGTGGCACATTGAACCTTTCGTCTTCAGAAATAAAACCGGAGCTCATGATACATTCAATGGAAATGGATATGATCAAAGTTTTTTAAATAGACGAAATTAATCCGGTCGTGGTGTGGTTTCAACACGATTATACGATGTGACATACAACAATCGCAATCATAAAATTATTGAAACAAAGTTTTGCAATTTTAAGAAATTTACCTATTAATTAGGTTTTAACGTTAAGTTTTGCGTGACTTACGAAGAGCGATATGTGAAAAAGTAGCAGAAAAATTGGCATCCAGAATGTGATTCGTAAAAAATTAATAGTTTTTGTGTTTAAAAAATTAATATTGTTTGTGTTTAAAAAATTAATATTTTTTGTGTTTAATTTTTAAAACTTAATATAGGATCGGTGTAGTACATAATACCTTAATCTGCACTGAAATCATCAACCATTTCTTAATATCCATAGAAAACTAATAATTTTTTTTTTTGCTACCTAAAATATAATTTTGTAACAGATTCGTTTTAGACCTTAAAATATATAATAATGGAACGCAATACACACAACCAACGACGAGCACGGCCGAGATTTATTAGGTAGCCTAGTTCATAGCAAAGTATAATAGATTAAAGAGATCGTTACAGAATTATTTTATACTACGTTTATTCCAATTTTCCAATAATTTTTATTCCAATCATTTAATATTTATTAAATTAATATTTATTAGAATTTCCCAATAATTTGTATTCGAACATTTAAACACCTTTTAGTTACACTTCTTATAGTTATAGAATAATTTTTATTAAAACATTCGAATAACTTTTTTCGAGCCCATGAATAATTTTTATTCGAGTCTATGAATAATTTTTTTACCAACATTCGAATAGTTTTTATTCAAGCATTCGATTTTTTCGAATGACAACATTTGTGTTGTAATGACTTCACACTCGCTGGAACAAATTTTTTGGGAGCTAGTCTACTGAACAATGTAATAACCTGGTGTGGTAAGATATTAATTAGCTCGAAGACCTCAAGAAAATATTTGTGCATGGTTCAAACTGATGATGAGAACTTGATGTTTAAGCCAAATCGGTGGGAGGTGCACCGAGAGATGACAGTAAAATTGAATAAATATGATATTTCCTTGCATATCGATACTTTGGCATCGATACACAGAAACAACGAGGAAAATTAAATTTCCGTTGAACTATATTCTGCAAGTTCGCCTGGCCAATTTTTTTCTTACTTATTTATTGCTGATAAAAAAGAAGGGTAGTAAATGTTAATACCATAGAATTTAAATTTATTATTTGGATTCTTCAAAGTTTCCAACAAATCTTTTATAATAAATATTCAACTTGTATACGCAATCTTTGTCAGTCTTATTTCAATCCATTAGTTTTCAAGATTTTAATCTGCACGAATAAATCTTTTCACTTTTCAACAACTGGTTAAAATGTTTACAAGTTCTTCCTTAACTATTTCCGTTTACGCTTAATTCTTCCGTTTCAATAAAGAAGAAAAATCCTTAATCATTGTGGTTGGAAAAAATACTAAATGAGTGTAACTTAAACTATTTTCTAATGATGACTTTCATGCTTTGTTTTGTTTAGTTGCCTCTTTCATACGACTCTGTTCTTTTAATATTAGTTTGTATGTGATGTGCCTGTACGTAAGTATTTTTAGCGCTAGCCGGGAGTACATATTACACCTGAACCGGATGGCTGGAACAAAACTTTCTTACACAGTAGTTCTTGTTATTCGTTTTATTTACATTTTATAATTGAATATCTTAAAAAAGAAAACGACAATTCATGATGAAAAAGAGAAATTACTGTTTTACTTGAAGTAATCAACTGAGTTTAAGATGTCTTAAGTTTAATGACTTTTTTTAATTTTGCTGAACAGTGCAATCCATATAATAATTTGATCCTGTAAACAGCCTACGGAAAGAAATTTCATTAAGAAATACTTTTTTCTTAATCAATTGACAATATAAGAGTATATATATACACTTAGACATATACAGTGAGCGACAAGGGGCATTTAATTTAAAATATGGCACTGTTGGAGCAATAAATGTAAGATAACGGAATCAGCGGGTCATGTTTTGTGTCCGACTGTGTCAAGCTTAATATGCAATAGAAAGAAAATACATGAAAATTAAAGAGGAATTTTTTTACATATGGGTCTTAGCTGTCTGGTACAAATATAATCAATTGTCGCAGTGCTGCCAACTGTTAGTAGGTGATAGGAATACATTTTTGTGTATACAAATGCGATGTATAATTTTCGAACTTTCTTGCATTTAAAAAGATTTTAGTTTTATTTTTAAAGTTTCTAATTGTACATACAAACATGCAAATAACAGATTACAAATAAAAAAATCGGATAATCTCATAGCACCATCCGAAAAAAAAATAGCCCGTATTTTTAATAATTGAGCGCTCGAAGTTTTTCTCCCTTTTTGTGGTAATTAATTAAACGCGAACTAAATAATAAGCACTAAAATATTTCCAAACATGTTTTCTTTTCTTTTGTCGTGTTAGTTTATTTACTTTGTTTGCTCTAGGGAATTTCCTATTTGAAATAATTTTTATTTACTATTGGATGCCAGTACATACGGCAATTTGGGAAACCGATGTAACCCACAGCAATATGTATTCCAAAAAATGCTTAATTTTTCCCGAGGATGTATTTAAGTTTCCACTTTTCTGCACTGGGCTGCATTAAAAGGTATCATCACAATATGTTTGAAGTATTTCAAAGGCTTTGCCAGTGCACCCATCTGTAAAATATAATTGACCATTCAATATCATTAAAAAAATATCTATAAAAATTAGCTCTTCATTATTTAACTGATAGTTTCCTCTGCAACAGGTACATCTAAAACGTTTTAGAATAACAAGAAACAGCAAAGTAAACAAACATCGGTAAAAAGCAAACAAAATATGTAATGGCAGCCGAAAATGTAAACATCTTTTGACAATGTTGAACATTTTTAAGTGTCAAAACATAACTCTGCATAAGATCACCAGGATAGGTTAGGTGATCTGTTTATTCGGCCAAGCTTCAACTTTTGTTGCCCAAGTACAAGCAGCTTTGTTGCGTGGCGAAATAAAAACAAATACATTTTGTAAACTATCTCCTTCTTTCTCACAAAAAATAAAAATAAAAAAGAAACCGGAACATAGAAGCGAACGTATTGAAATCAAAACTCAGCCGCACAATTGATCCATCACGGTCTGTCTAAAAGTGTTAAAAATATTTTTTACACCGAAAACAATAAATGAAAAGTAAAGCCGCTACGCCGTAAAGAGGAGGAGCAAGTGCTGATTGACAAGAAATTACACGACAAAGTCGACAGTCAGTCAGCGGTTCTGTTCCTAAGATCACGCATCCTCTATTTTCGTCAGGCAGTGCAAATATATGTTATCTAGACTAGGAGGTCAATCTGACCCCAGGTAATGAACGGGTGGATGAGTTGGCTAAGGCCGGCTCTTCTATGAACGCCTCCAATGCCAAATCCTCAGGTATTATTTCCAAATGGCTGAAAACATGGCAGAATATAGACACGTCTAGGATCGCCAGGAAAATGTGTAACAAACAGAAACCGCAGGTACACATCGGGGAGATCTTCGCCGTCGTGACGGGACACTGGACGATCGCCAGACATGCCAGTAGGATAGGCCTGTCCTGTTGGTTAGAGTACCAATAATCGAAACTCGACATGGTTGACAATGGCGAAAACGAATCATCCAAATTCTAACTGAATGTGTGCACGTAGTGAGCAGCAGCCACGTAAACAAACCAAAGCAACGTCATCTTGTATAGGGTGCAAAGTAACCGTCCCATTGCATGCAAGACAATTATGAAGGAGAAAAACTTTTTTATTTACCTTAATTCACTTCTTTGCTAATACGGAGCACAAATCCTATTCGATTAGCAAAATACTTTTCTTTGTAAATTAAACCCAAAATTTTTAATATTAAAATATATATATTTTCAAAATTTTTTTTATTGAATGACCCATGATGTCACTCGATATCGCACAATTATATTTAAAACAGAACAAATTCTAAATATTTCTTTGTTATTTTTAAATAATTATTCCACGGAACAGTATAGAGTGACATCGTGGGTCGTGTAGATAATATTATTGTAAATAAATTATGTATGAATTTTTATTAGTCGAACTTTTTCTTTATGTAAATTGTTAATTTTTTAACGGGCTTAAGTTCGAATCTTGCATGACTGCAAATTATTTTTTGTTATTTTATTAATAAATGAATTTGTTTTTAAATTCAATCTTAATATAAAAATAATAAATGGAATTTAAAAACAAATTCATTTATTAATAAAATAACAAAAAATAATTTGCAGTCATGCAAGATTCGAACTTAAGCCCGTTAAAAAATTAACAATTATTGTAAATATTAAATTTTAGGCTTGATTTCTCAATTCGCAAGGCTAAACTAAAATGATTTTTCGAACAACCGCAATGTGCTTTTAAATATTTAAAAAATATAAAATACTTGCCCCTGGCGAATATAACAAAAATATGCAGGAAAAATTAAAGTAAACCAAATTTTGGGGTTTTGAAAATTCTATTTGGGAATTGTAGGGATGTCAGATCTAAATCTAAATTGTTTTTATACCACATCAATTTGTTTAGTGGTACAATCACAAGTTTATTTAATGCGAATAAATGTTTTCCTGTGCACAACGCTTACAATTAGTGTGATTATGATAACTTCAGCGATTACAAATATTCACTTTTATTGTTGACCATTAATACAAACCACAAACTGTCGCTTCCATAACCTAATCAAACCAACATTATTCTTCAATTTAATATTTGAAATAAATAACATTAGATATTAGTAACGATAGTCATAAAGGTATGTTTGATTTTTTCACTAGTTGTACATGATTACATACTTTCATTATCATAAACTAAGAACTTGACCTAAAAAAATTAATTAGGCTAATGTGATTTTTAAAGGAGATTTACAAAATAGTAAAATACTTTGTAAATAATGCATGTACGGAAGTTTGTAAAGTTTCAACTTTTGTATTTATATATTATGAAGGACACATAAACTTTCGACGAATTTTTACCTTATTTATAATTTCCTTTTTTGTCAATTAAAGAAAGCGTGCCAAATTCTATCATATTGCGGCAACTCCTATTTTTGGCCACTTGTTGTATGAAAATGCTTCACTGCGTGACGTCACCAGAAATAATTTGTAATTTTAATACTTTCTATTCTAGCTTAGGACCGAAAATGCAAATGGATTTTTTTTTTTCATTTTTGAAATTTAATTATTTGCCAGTTTTATTGTTGAACAGAAAAAATATAGTTCACGATAATTACACATTAATAATAATTTCAAATTACATTGAAATTTCGCCGTTCTCTCCTCATTAGGATCATGAGTCGTTCTTTATCTACGGATTCAGTGAGACTACGAACCTCCTCCGTTTGGTTGTGATATTTTTTGCAACACCTGATATATGGGGCTGTCAAATATGTGGTTAATTTAAAATCTTCCAAATTCAGTGCAAGCAACGTTTTCCTGGTAAAATACATCAATTTTTATATCGCGTTAAAACAAATCAACTCGCATAAAAACAGAATGAAATATTTATACAATATCGGTATGCAACGTCAAAGCAGTATTTAAATCAAGCAATTACACTTTACAACACTGCAAATCACATGCATTGCGTTATGATCACTTATGGGTGACATAATTCTGGTTGAGAACGTAAGGTCGTCTAAGGCTCCCCACAGAACTGTTAGTTATCGACCAGTCACCTCACAATGCTGCCACCGAATCCAGTATGGCCCTCAAATGATATGTCTTGTAGAAGGTAAAGCGATTATGATCGCCAGCAAGCACGATGTCACAACACTTTGAAAACGGTCTGGCTACATCATCCTTTACGGTGATGTTAGCGCTTGTGCGATGATTCTATGACCACATGGTGGCTGTAGTTTGTTACCAAAAGCCGCAGCTAAAAATAGCGGGTACGGATTGATGCTCGGGAAATGTTAGTGGCTGTCTGGACTTAGCTGTTTTTTGTTTGTATGAAAGCCAAAAAAAAAATTACTATACGCTCTAAAGTATAGATTTTTATATTTTGTAAATTAATATATTAGCATGATTGAAATATTTATATAAAGTGGGAAAGTGCTTTGAAATCAAGTTGTTTTATATAAAAATCAAACAAATTCTCAAAGAATAAATGCTAAAATTTCATTATCAGCTGTTTTCAATATTTAACTTGGCAACACCAAATTTACAAGGTTGCATTACATGAAACATCCTTAGAAGCATTCGAGCTAAGGTTTTCTATAAGAGAAATTAGTCCATAGGCAAAAATATCATGCGACTACTCGTATACAAACTTGTTTTGCAGCACTAAAAACAAACAAAATGTAAACAAAAAATCTTGTTTGGACAAAAAAACATTAAACTCAAATTGCAACACTTTTTAAACTATTTGCTATTCATTTTAGAATTATTAAACATTTTTCTCTTTTTTGTCGTTGCCTGTACATTTATTTTGTAATTTATTACAAATTAAGCGTACAGGCATTATTACTACGATAAGTGGATGACATGCAATACTAGACGGTTTGGATAAAAAAATAAAGTACTTGAAAACAAAGTTTTACCTTGTAGCAAAGTTCCCATGAGGCAAACAAAACAAAAAAACACACACGGATAATTAGGGAGGGACACTTTGATTTGTTTTCAACTAAATGCCATATAAAATACCGTTAAAGGACAAGTACGTGTTTCATTTGACACTGCAAAAAGTTTTAATTCTTGTAAATTGTTAGCAACTTGAGGAATATAATTGATTTTCTAACGCAAACAAAATACACATATACGACGTGCATGCATAATGGGCGGCGGTTGAAAGTAAAAAGTTTTCAAGTAAAAGTTCAATAAAATAAAACAATATACACAGGAGACCCACCTTATGGGGATAGAAAATAAACAAAAAAAATTGTGCGGGAATTTTTATGAGCTGTAAATATTTTAAGTTTAAAAACGTTATTAAATTCAATGCTATTTACAATTTCAGTAATGGGCTTTATTTTCGACCGCTGATGCTGATTATATCTTCTTTCTTGGAATATTGATCGTTTCTTTCTGGTTTTTTATACCCTCCAAAAAAGAATTGGAGGGTATGTTCACTTTATCATTCCGTTTGTAACGCAGCGAGATATCCATCGAGACCCCATAAAGTATATATATTCTTGATCAGTGATGAAATCTAAGCTGATCTGAGCAAGTCCGTCCATCCGTCTGTGGAAATCATAATTCAGTCCAAACGAAAAGAGTCAGACTCTTAAAATTTGGTATAAATATATATTGAAGGATAGCACGGGTCAGGTTCGTAAAATGGCTGAATCGGGCCAGAGGGAAAAAAGTTCCCCTAAGAAGAACTAAACCAACCTCTAACAAACAACATAATTTTTAAAGTTTTTTTTTTGTAATTTTGTTAAGCAAATGATATATTTTTGTGTCCAACGCGTTAAACTTGGAGCTATAAAATCAAAAAAATTAATTTTTGGACCCCGCTCCCTTTGGTTGGCGTTAATACATATATGCAAAAATAGTGTAAAAATTTAACAAACTGTTTTACTTATGCCTACATTTCTTAAAAATAACATTTTTAAGCTAAATGACACTTATCAAAAAGAAGAGAAATTAAAAACAAATTTTATATTTAATTATCCCAAACATTAATTTTTTAATTAATTTTATATATTTGGGTATTTGTTGTTTTTCACAAAAATTTTGAATATTATTCGTGCTGATTCTTTTCCCAAATTTACAAAAAAAAAGTTCAAAATTGATTATTGCGGGGTTTTAGGTAGTTCCTATGCGCATTTCACTGGGGCTAATAAAGATCATCAGTGAACCTTTACCCAACATTAATTTTGTAAGTTTTATGGCAAAGGTGAAATGTCTCCCCCACGGCCCTTGCCAGAGAGACCCCGACAAAATAGTTTTAATAATTTTATAAAGTATATACATATAATCTTGATCAGTGATGAATTCTAAGACGACTTGGCAATGCCCATACGTTCATCTGTGGAAAACATGATATAGTCTATTTTTGAACCCCGACCCCTTCAGTGGTCGTTGACGTACGATATTATATGCAAAAATAGTGTAAATATTGAACAATTTTTATTCCTTAAGCCTATAAGAAGCTGAGATGTTCTCTGCAGAGGTGAAACGTCTCTCTCCCACGGCCCTTCCCGGAATGGCTTTCTCAAAATAGAGATTTAAAATTAGGTACAGAGATGTCTTAAAGGAACTCTGTCCCACCAAGTTAAACATTTTAAATTTACTTACTAAATATTTGCAGGGTATTTAAGAATCGACACGGTCGAATATAACGTTTTATAACTCATAAAATAAATATTAATATTGGCAATCTTGGCATTTACGAGTATGTATGTATTACGTTTTCCGAAAATATATTTTAAACTAAAAAGATTTAATTAAAAACAACATTATTAAACAAAAATACACACCTTTTCTTCTTTCGCTCGCTTTATTGTGGCGACTTCGGTTTGTGTATTTGAAATATAAAAATCATAAAAGATATTAATATTTCTTAATTTTTTGTTTCTTTGCAGCGAAACCGAGCGTTATAAAAGAGTTAAATGGCAAGATATCCGTGTTGGTGACATTGTACATTTATCAAATAATGAAACAGTACCTGCAGATATACTGCTATTACGTACCAGTGACTCCCATGGGGTCTGTTATATTGACACTTGTGATTTAGATGGTGAAACGAATCTCAAACGTAGAGAGGTGAGTTGAAAATGTATAACAAACTATACGAAATGTGTTGGCATTTCAAATATTTCCCATTATTAAGTGAGTTGATACCAAATATTTTAAGTACCTAATTAAGCGTTTAAATATAATTTTCAATTTGCAAAGTACTTAATCAAATAGTTAATGGGCGGATATAAAATTAAAATGGTAATTAGAGTTGTTATAAATTATTTAGCAATATGTAAAAAAGGTGTTTCTTCAACTTCGCGGATACATTAGGCTAGCTCAAAAGACATTTGTAGTGGCCCTGATATTCCGAGTATGTGAAATAAGGGGGTTTTTGTCCATATGTATATTGTCTTCCCGTGACGTTCACAAAACAAAATCGATGCATAAGACTTAATTTTATTCAGAATATATTTAGATCAAAAATATATATCGCAAATTTGTATTCATACAACGTTACCACATTTTTCATTTTATGCCGTGAGGTTTTGGAAATCGACAATTACCAATAATTTTAAATGAAATTGAATTTTCGCAGGTAAGTCAGGGAGATCGGTGCGGACCGGTTAATTACGGACTGGGCAGGGAACATGCTTAGGAGCAGATCCATAGTATCCAGTTTGGGCATGAGTACGAGGAGGAAGGCTGTAACAAGGGGCACTCCGCAGGGGGAGTTCTGTCTCCGCTCCTATGGAACCTTGTCCTGAACAGCATTCTTTTCAGGTTGAACACAGGTGGCACCAAGGTAGTTGCGTATGCTGATGACGTTGTGCTCCTTATAAGGGGTAAATATCTGCCTACGATAAGTGAACTCATGTAATCGGCGCTGAACGAACTACTCGACTGGGCCAAGGGGAACGGTGTAGGCATAAACCCTTCGAAGACTGTACTGGTACTTTTTACCAAGAGATATAAGATTCCGGCTTTTAGGCCACCATGCCTTGGTGGCATGAGCTTGGGACTCTCGAGGGAAGCGAAGTACCTCGGCATTATTCTAGACTCTAAACTATCGTGAAAACGAAATGTGGAGGATAGAACAAGGAGGGCTCTATGTGCGTTTTTACGCATGCAAGAGAGTTTCAGGGAGGAGATGGGGGTTAAATCCGTACATCCTGCACCGGATGTATACGGCGGTGATCAGACCCATTCTTACTTATGCATCACTTGTTTGGTGGAGGGCTGTGGACAAGAGTACGTATCTCTCTATACTGGGCAAGGTACAGAGGCTAGCATGTCTTGCTGTAACTGGCGCAATGAGATCGGCCCCTCAGGCCAGTCTAGAGACAATGCTTGATTTGGCTCCCCTTGAGATATACATCAAGTATATCTCAAGATATACTTGAGATATACTTGCCCTCAGGCTCATGGAGTCGATCAGTTTCAGGCATGACCGTACGGGACATGGCATTATCCTACAAAAGGTAGGAGGGCAGGTCCTCGGGGGACGGACTGATTATATGAGTCCGGTCATGTGCTTCGACAAATCCTTCTCAGTCGCATTCCCGGAGAGGAAGGACTGGATGGAGAACTCCGCGACGCGTAGTAATGCAACTTTGGTTTTTACGGACGGCTCGAAGATGGACACTGGCACTGGTTCGGACGTATTTTCCGAGGGTCTCGGCCTTTCTGTATCGCTCAGGCTACCCGATACCTCGACAGTTTTCCAAGCAGAGATTTATGCCATTACCGAGGCAGCATTAAGGATTGATGGGCTCAATTTGGAGGCAAGAACTATTGACATCTGTGTAGATAGTCTGGCAGCAATTAGAGCCTTGGGCTCGGAGATGATAAAGTCGAGATGTGTACTGACATGCATTCAATCTCTGGCCAGACTTAGGTGTAGGGTTGCCAGTCGGGCTTGTTTTGGCTGGATTGTCCAGCTTTTTAATGGCCTGTCCAGTTTCAAGCTAAAAAGAAATTTGTCCAGCTAAAAACAATTTTCCTCAAAATGCTCTTAATATTTATTTGCTGCTTTAAAATAATTTTTATAAATTTGCTATAACTTTTTTACTTCAAAGTACAAAAATATCTAGTAGCTTTTTTTGTTTTGTTTGCGTCTTTTTGGTATGATTTTTTGTTTTCGTTATTTAATTTTAATTCTTAAATACATATCGCTCATATGCTGGAAAAAGTCAATGGGAAAACGAGAAATGATATTTCTTTCAAGAGCTGAATATGCAAGATTTTTACATAAATTTTTTACTTAAGATAAATATAGAAGCGATAATTAATTCTACATTAAAATAAGAAACTAATTTTTTGAGTTGTGACGTTGTTGCAGCAAATGAAAGATATGTAGATATAATTAATAAAATTGTTTCTACAATAAACAAGTAACTTTTCGTGAAAATTTTATTTCAAAATGTTCAGCTTTTTTTTGTAATATCCAGCATTTTTAATTCACATGTCCAGCTTTTTAATAATCTGGATCTGGCAAGCCTACTTAGGTGGCATGATGTCAATGTGGTTTGGGTTCCAGGGCATGCAGGCATTCAGGGGAATGAGATGGCAGACGAATGCACGAGAGCGGGTTCGGCCTTGGATGAAGCAGTATCGCGTAGGGACATTGACATTCCCTCAGTTGAGCTGCTGGGAAGATTTCAGGGGTGGGCAAGGAGGGAGGTGACAAGCAGGTGGTCAAGTATTACTACCTGTAGGGTCTCCAAAACTCTATGGCTCTCGCTTAGCAGAGCTAGGACTAGGCAAGTTCTGTTTTTTGGGAAACAGCCGTTGGCACTCCTGGTAGAGGTCTTGACGGGGCACTGTGCAATTGGGCACATGTCGGAGCGTTTGGGCTTTCCCCATGATGGCCGCTGCAGGAGCTGCTTCGATGAGGAGGAGGAGGAGTCAGTACAGCATTTCCTTTGTGACTGTCCGGCCCTGCAGGAGCGTAGGCTTAGACGTCTAGGCTCTCGTTTCCTGCGAGATCTTGACTGCATCAGGGATGCACCGCTGGCTGCCCTGGCGGGCTTTGTGAGAAATTCTGGGTGGTTCTCAGGAACCACCACTTCGTCTTGAGAGGAGTGTGCAGGGTATAGTCCTCTGGGCATCACAATGGGCCTTTTGATGGCCTCCGAGTGTTTTTCTCGCTTTACTGCGGGCAGCCCTTTTAACCTAACCTAACCTAGCTAAAATAAAAAGAAATTAATAAATCGTCGAAAGAAATCATAAAGGCTTGCTCAAATTGTTTTTACAAAAATTCTAATGGCCATCTAATGTGGAAAAATTATCTGAAATATAGTTAATGGTATCAATACTTTCGATAAAGAAAATATGTCTGAACTTTTAACTGAAGTAGAAGGTACTCTATTCTGTTCAATGGTTACTTTATACTTCTGCCTCTAGTAGTGTCCGATTTTCAAAATAATACCTTTATGAAACAGGTATGTTTAGTGTTTCTTCAGTTGCTTAAAAAAATTACCGCAAGATGGAGTTAATCAAATATTTGTTAGAAAATTGTTAACATTTGCCAAAATCTGGAATTTTTTCGAGATTGGTATGTTAAATAAAAACTAGTTCACAACTCTATAAAATATAGATAAATAAATAACATTTTTAAACAAAAATTCAAAACATTGTGAAGTCACATTTTGAGGTGTGCTGAGTCTAATTGCCAAATTTTTCAACAACTGAAAAACAACTGTAATTGATTGGATAGGCCAAATATACAAGAAAAATCGTAGAAAAACTATTCATTTCGAGTACCCAAATAACCACCTTTCAATAATAAAAAACTCTTTTTCGCGAAAAGCCGTTTCCGACATATTTCTACACATATTCAGGTACGTGATGGAAATCGGTCGTTTTCAATACAGTAGTATTATCTGTCCTCTCATCTCCATCCCTTCCAGTTCCGGCGTATTTACGCTAATCATTTAGAATGTCATGAATCAAAATATCACATAAATTCTCATATTCTAAGTTTTTGTTAAATTGATTTTTTCTTAATATTCTTCATGCAGGTGGTTCGTGGTTTCACCGATAAACAAAATATATTTACTCCCAGTAAATTTGTAAGTCGAATAGAGGCAGATGCGCCTACTACAAAGTTATATCGATTTCATGGGGCCTTAATACATCCCTCAGGGGAGAGAGTACCAATATCAACAGAATGTTTACTATTAAGAGAAAGTAGACTTAAGGTGAGTTTAGAAATATAATTTATCAATCATTTTACCCGAATTACCTCTACATAAAAACTGATGCAATGTGAATCACAAAAAAAAAATTTATTAATTAATCTATTGTGAAAAGTTTTGATCTTAATTGTGTTATTAAAATTTCTCATCATGCATTTAAAATGTCTAATATAATCCAGAGAATATTATGGTTATTTAGGCCGCGTTTTTAAGATGTTCATTAAGTTTAAACTTGGTTTAACGTAGTGATTTTGTTTCTTATTTTTCTAAAGACCAAAATTTTAAGGGAAATAAAGCTGTTCCGCCAAAAATTTTGTATACAAACTTGATAATGGCGGCACAAATCAGTTTTCATATTAACTAAACGTGGCTTAGCTAAAATCTTAAAAACCCAGCCTTAAGGTTTGTTTTTGACTTATTTAATATTTCTAGAATACCGATTTCATTGAGGGTATAGTTGTATATGCCGGTCATGAAACAAAGGCTATGCTAAATAATAGCGGGCCACGTTATAAACGTTCCCAGGTGGAGCAACAAATGAATATTGATGTTATATGGTAAGTTAATCCTCTCATATCCATGACACCATACCCTAAGCGGCCCAAAATGCATTTGGTTTTTATGATCATGCCAAAGGCAATTGAGTACAGTGTTACCCATAGAATTGGCTTGAACTGCAT
This sequence comes from Linnaemya tessellans, assembly GCA_951800035.1. Taxonomy (NCBI): domain Eukaryota; kingdom Metazoa; phylum Arthropoda; class Insecta; order Diptera; family Tachinidae; genus Linnaemya; species Linnaemya tessellans. The sequence continues at coordinate 29,616,635 of OX637533.1, read as the reverse complement.
TACTGTTTATGGTTACGGTGTTATGGTTATGTCAAGACAAATTTAGCTTCTATTTAGCTTATATCAAATCGGTTCTTATCGGCTTTATCTCGCTCTCCCAACAGGTGTGTAATAATATTGTTAATTTTATGTGTTGTTGGTGCTGTTGGTTGCAAGATGTGGCTTAGCTCTTTTGAGCATTTTCCTGTACCTTATTTACCCTTCGAAGTTGATCCCAATTACGAGGGTCTTTTAATATTTTGGACTTACATTATTATACTACAAGTTATGATACCGCTCTCATTGTATGTTACAATCGAGCTGTGTAAAATATTACAAGTATTCCACATACACAATAATGTTGATCTCTTCGATCGTGATACGAATAAACAAACCGAATGTCGCGCTATGAATATTACCGAAGAACTGGGACAAGTACAGCATATATTTTCGGATAAAACTGGTACTTTGACGGAAAACAAAATGTTATTTCGTCGCTGTGTTGTAAATGGCATCGATTATAATCATCCGCCGTCAGAATTGGAAAAGGCGTATTCGAAACCGGGCTCACCAGCTCCACCTTTGCTGGTGAATGCTACTCTTATTAATGACATGGGAAATTTAAATTCATCGGGCATGTTTTTAGCGCAAAATTCACAACGCATACAAGAATTTTTAGTTGTACTGGCAATTTGCAATACAGTAGTTGTAAGTGCAGCGCCGCATCGTGATTTAATGAATGCCAGTGGAATTATAGAAGTTCAAAGCAATAATACATCGATGGTGGGAGATTCATCGGTGACATTAAAAGGTAAATAAATAGAAATATAGTAATGGCAATTGAGTAGACAATCTTGGAATAGATATATGCAAAGTATATCTATATCAAGTATATGCAAGAGCCCAGCTGACTAAAATTTTTTTCAGTTTTTACATGAACCTATGTCAAAATTTGTTTACTTTTGTAGCGAGCCATATTTGTTTATTCGTTGAAAAAATAATTTTGTAAAATTGTGAAAAAAATTATTAATTTAACAAAAGTAGCAAAAAAGAATTGTTGTGGAAAAGATTTTTGTGATAAAGTGTATTGTTTAAGAAAAGTAACAAAAAGAAATTGTTTTAAAAAAGTTCTATGCGAAAAGTATTTAAATTTTTGGAAATAATTGTGAACAAAGCAAAATAAAATAAAAGAAAATTTCTGACATAAGATATTAAATTTACACAAACAAAATGTACGGTGGTTTTTGTAATTTTATGTTGTTGTACTCTTGCGACTACTGGATATAGATATACTTTGGATATATGTACATATATTGTTTTTTATGCTTGTTATGTCATTTTTGGTCGGCGATTCCTTTATTTTGATTTTTTTTATGGGAATAGAGGTTTACATCACACAACTCATTCCCGTAATATATTAATGATTGCAGTGATTAATTTCATTATTCTAAAACCACTCTGCAGTGCTATTAAAGATTGTGATTCACTATCCCACATATGAAAATGTTCATAAAATTATGTTTCCCTACGATCAGAGTTGCATTTATTGTCAGCCAGATGTTTTTGCATCATTGATGTATAATCGATTTTTTTTTAAATCGCTCACACTTCCGCAAGGCTTTCCCGTAAATGAATCGTACAATTGTACAAGATAGGGAATCACGATCTTAATATTACAGGGCGACGCAAAATTAATATCATCCCGCTCATTCACTTCAGTAAAAACTCTTTATATCATGGTCCTGTAGTATTCGGGGACATTTATTGGATGTAACGGCTCTTCGTGCATCACACACCCACAAACGAAGATTTTGTGTATTGACGTAACCACTTAAATAAAAATGCATCTCAAAAAAGATCTCACACTTGTTGAGATTAAGGAAGGGTCGACTCTACAGTACTTCACACGCTACTTACTGTCAACAGACATGAACTGATTCACTGTTTGTACTTTTTACGGGTTCATGTAGAACTCTTGAGCTAAATTTTTCTGTCTGATGACGCCTAGTTACTCGTACGTGGCACGTAGTCTGGTTGATATGTCTTTGTTCTCAGAATGTCGCTCTTTGTAAGTCTTGCCAATTCTGTGGCAAATCGTCTTCGCTCTCAGCGATATCGACAGGCACAGAACGGCTAATACGGCCGCGTACTGCAAGATCCTTTGTCATACCAGTCTATTCGAGTCGAGCAGCTAAGCAGCAGATTGTTTGCTCAGTTGACGCGACAAGATTAGAAAATATACGTTCAAATTCACGCTGCGCTAAGATCAAAATATTATTGGCCAAAAAAATTATTTCACCCTTGTGCAAAGTATAGCTCCCCATTTCTTGTCTAACGACTGCAGCTATTTACTTTATAAATGTGAAATATCGTTTGTGTGCGACACTATTTAGAAAAACTGTAACATATTCCGACAGTGCGATTAATGTCGTGCCACCCTGTACAAAAGATAGGCATTATTGGCTTATGCAAAATAAAAAACCCTTAAAAAGAATGCATTGAGCATGTTAAATTAAAAAGATTTGAGGGTGCTGTTGGCTGAAGTAGTAGAACACGAGACTATGAAGCGGAGGGTCCTGAGTTCATACCCGCTGTGAGTCATGAATATTGTGTTGAATTCTTCTGATCAGCATTAGTGCATGGTTGTGTTAGTTGTTGGTAGCATGTTTTCAATGATGAAGGCAAAGCACTGAACATAATTGGCAGCGTCTGACACTATCATATACTAAAAGCAGAGTAACAGCACCACCCTTCGTCGGTCCTGTAGCAAAAAATTAGCCGACGAAGTAAAAAGGTTGAAATAGCTACAAAAAATTCTCTATCTTCTCATCTTTCTTCATCTGTCCCCTCAATACTATCCCCTCCTTTCTAGTTCCGGCGCAATGCGCTGCATATGTAGGGGTCATCCCATGAGTGCTGGTCCGAGATAAAAATAAATAAAAAATTAAAAAAGTTTAATTAAAATAGTACTTTTACTGCTTATCTCACAATGTCGAATGAATTTTTTCTTTCGTACAAATATGCATATTTGAAAAAAAACAAAATATTATTTCAAATTTATTTATACGAAAGAAAGAACTGTGTCCACATTGTGAAATCGGCCGTTATTAGTGTGATTGCAGTGTAAACAATTTTATAGTTACGAAAAAATAAAAATATGTTAAACACTTCTTTTTTTAGGTGTAAAACCATCAGCTGGCCAAAATGATTTATCCTCATCACCAGCATCCTCACTGACCAATAATAAATTGGCATCGGCCATACCGGCTGATCGTTATATACGCTTGGCTGAATCACGCTCTGTAACACCATCACCGCCACCGAATTTAGCATTTAACATTCCAACACAATCGCACATACCCTCGTTGTCTCCCATAAGCAGTTCAGCCGAATCGACCCCCACCTCTGAGTCACCGCCAATGAAATTGAAATCATTATCGCATGCCATTTCCCCCACAGGACGTGCTAAGGCGGCAATAAATTCAAAAATTAATAGCATAACAACGTTTCTAAATGCCAAGACACAAAACAAACGACTGGCCAATAAATTCCAGTAAGTTTTACAGTTTCTTATTGAAAACGCATTAAAAAAAATATATGTATATATTAAAAATATCATTTCATATATTGCAGTCAACAAAAGAATAATCCCACATATCAAACACCTGATGGCCGGCCTTTATATGAAGCTGAAAGTCCTGACGAATTGGCTTTGGTAAATGCTGCTTATAGTTACGAATGTTGCCTTATTAATCGTAGTCCAAATCACATTCTGGTCAGTGTACCCAACAGAGGTTTGGTAGAGTATGAAGTTTTAAAAATCCTGCCCTTTGACTCCAGCCGCAAATGCATGTCTATTGTGGTTAGACGTACAGGCTCTAACGAAATCGTTTTGTATACTAAAGGTGCCGACTGTTCAATAATTCCTGTATTGGCGCCCTGCTCGCCCAACTCAGCCGAAGGACTGATACGTGAAAAAACTCAACAGCAATTAGATCGTTATGCTCGAGAGGGCTTACGCATTCTGGTGATGGCCAAGCGGCATTTAAATGCTGCTGAATATACGGAATGGTGGGCCAGGCACCAGGAAATTGAAATGTCTATAGAAAATCGTGAAAGACGATTGAGAGATTCTTTCAGCAAATTGGAAAGTAATTTAATTTTATTGGGTGCCACGGGTATAGAAGATCGTTTGCAGGAGGGTGTACCCGAGACCATACAATCCCTTTTAGCTGCTGGCATATCAATATGGGTTCTGACGGGTGATAAGCCGGAGACCGCTATTAATATAGCGTATTCGGCAAAATTATTTACACAGCAAATGGAATTGATAAGGTTATTTTAGCTTTTTAGTTAAGAAAAAGATGAGAAATAATTTTCATGTTTACAATTTTCATAGATTAACTGCCCGTTCAAGAGATGCTGCCGAGTCTGCCATTAATTTTTATTTAAACGAAATAGAAGCTGCCAAAGTGACATCCTTTGAGGGTAGTCCCCGACTCAAAGCCAGAGCTTTAGTGGTGGATGGCAAAACTTTAACATTCATATTAGATCTAAGGTCAGAAATGTTAAAATATTACAAAAATAAAAAATACAAACAACAACTTGATTTCTTTTACAGATCAAAGCTAATACGACCTTTTTTAAAGCTGGCCAAAGGCTGTGCTTCGGTCCTGTGTTGTCGTGCTACCCCTTTGCAAAAGGCTTATTTGGTGAAAATAGTCAAAGAAGAGTTGCGCTTGTGTACCTTAGCCATCGGTGATGGTGCCAATGATGTGTCTATGATACAAGTAAATTTGCGTTTTTTTTTTTTTTTTAAGAAAAAACCTAAACTACTTAGGCCCTAATATTGTAAATCACTTTGCACTAGCGAAATTTATATTTCATTTAGTTTTACACTCTTTTGCTCTACTGGTTCTACTTTTCATAAAAGTTTTTTAATGTTTTGAAAGGCAAAGTAACGCATGAATTTCTGTGCGTTTGTTCGGTAGACAAATTGTGTACGAAACAAACACAAATTTAATTTTTTTTTTAGAAATTTGTTTTTGTTTGCTAATATGTTTTACTAACGCGAAGTGGTTTACAAAAATTTTAAACTGTAAAATTGTTTTCCAATAATTTAGGTATTGAATCAATTACTTGTGCGGCCTTTAAATCTGATTTACATAGATTACTAAACCCCAAAATTTGAGTAATTTTATTACTAAATTACTGTTGTTTTAAATTACATAAAATTAAAATATTTATGTATATATATATAAAGCTTTTTTATCAAATGTTTAATTGGTTCCATGGAATTTTGATTTTCGATGAATTTTTTCCTGATATTTTTTTAAAATAATTTTGCTGTAATGATATTCATCGCTATTCTGCATATCGATTCGAAATTTTCGCCGTTTGACAACTTTGGTCTTCTAATTTTCATTCCTTTTCGTTTAATTTGGCTACATTACGTTATGGAAACCCGATAGCGGCTGTGGAATCAGTGGATTGAACCAATACCAATGCAATAACCTGCACCAACTCCGTATTGTTAGTTTCCGTCAGTAAAGAATCTCAAATAAGCAACAATAAGAAAATAAAGATGTTAACTTATTCGATTCTGCTCCTATTGGATAAGTCTATAGCACACCCTGCTTTTAATTCCATTTCTTCTTGAAATTAAAACATAGAAACTTTATAAAAATAAACTAAAATATCACCTTGTTACAGGATAGAAGAGTTTGGTGACAAATGCCTCTTTATAAAATTCTGGATTTTTTCGTCTTTCCATTATTATGTGTTCATTTAAATAATATTTCAACAACATCTTATTTTTGTTTGTTTGTAAACTTGTTTTGTTTGCACGTAAACTTAATTGACTGAATGGGGGTGATTAAAAAGTTTTAACAAATTTTTCCAAGCAGATTGGAACAAAAATCAGAATAAATGCGACATGATGAAATAAATAAACCAACAGTGTTACAGAAAAATGCATTATATTAACATGAAGTTTTCTTGATAATTATTCTCGTATAAAAAAATTACCACAATATGAGTCGTTATTACAACTTCATGTTAGTTAAAAGTAGAATTTTATCGAATGAATAAAAAGTTTGTCATTATTATAACGTTACTTTAATCTAGGAGATGGAATAGAACAATTTTTAAACCTCAGACAAAATCCTACTTTTAATTAACATCAAGTTGTAATATGAAGTCAAATTTTTTTATGAATATCATTTGATGAAACTTATCCTAAATCAGTTTACATTCAAAAATCAATTTTTTTTTTCTTTCTGTAGATGGCAGATGTTGGCGTTGGCATATCCGGCCAAGAGGGCACTCAAGCTGTCATGGCGGCCGATTTTACAGTAGCTCGTTTTCGCTATCTAGAACGATTATTAATTACTCATGGCTATTGGTGCTATGACCGTCTATCCCGCATGATTTTATATTTCTTTTATAAAAATGCTGTAAGTGAACAAATTTCATCTGTAATAACTTGTAATATATTTTAAGATTAAATGCATTCGCCGCAGGAGGCCATCGAATACAATGACTACAAATGAAGCTATTAACTATTGTCGCTTTGTAGTCAGCAACTGAATTATTTTTTCTATTTCATATCGTGCAAAAACTCACTTATAGCCTTTTTACACTGAGCTACATCTTACATCTTTCATCAATTTGCAAAGATGTTAACATCTTCCCATAAGAATTATACAGGGAAAAAAGTTTACATCTTTCTACATCTGCAGAAGATGATCCTTTCTCATTTCGTACCACCTTACATCTTTCGTTATTTTAAGTGTCATCACTAAAAAAATGGCAAAAAATCGATTTTCTTTGGGTCATCACTAGCAAAATGACATTGCAGAAAATAAACAAAACAAATTTATTCAACAGAAGAAAATGAGCATCCAAACCTTTCGAGGAAGGGTCACTTCTACCAAAACTTCTTCTTCATCATCATCTTCCAGAATGGCGTTCAATATATGAATGCACTGCATTAAAATTTGGGTTTGTTCTTGCAAATTAACAACTAATCCAATGATAAATGCCTTCTCCATATCCATTTTTTTAAATATTTTTTATTTTAAACAAAAGTTATGCGTCTTTTCTTTTATTTTTTGACAGCTGAATAAATGAAAGATGAAAGATGTTACCAATGTAAATTCATGTTTCACATTTTCAACATCTTCCATGCGTTTCACAAAGATGTAGGTCAGTGTAAAAAGGCTATTAAGCCGCGCAAATTATTTGATTTGCTTAAAGATACAATTTATTGCTCTTGTTACCATGTTCACAATAATTTTATTTTATTTCAAAAATAGAAATAAGTTTAGTTTAGAGCTAGAACCACAAAATCAGCATAGACAACAACCTGAAAATAGTCTTTCTCATATGCACAGTTGTATAAGACCTGTGTCGAACTAGTTCATCCCCTCGTTTTTGACAAGAACCTCTGATTAAACGCATTTAAGTTATATTGTTTTGATCATAGGTTATTGTCAAAAACAAACAGATGAAGGAGTTCGACACAAGTCTAACCTGATGTAGTAAATATGTTTAGTGCATAAGGTCAACAACAATATTGTTATTTCATAATCAAATACAAATAAACATTTTCCTAAAGAAGCCAATGGAAGAAGTGGCGAAATATCGAAAAACAAATAATATTTTTATATAAAACAAAGCTTAAAAAAATATAAGAAAGTGTGATAATTACAAGAACAACCCAATGATCAGCTACTCCGCTGGCATTCTTGCTCAGTTTAGGTGGGAAGGCGTGGCTAATTGTCTTGTTGCAAGAACCTCGTGGCACCGCTATGAACCGCGCAGAACACGCGACCTTATCAAGTTTGACAATAATGGACTGTGCCAACTAGCGACTGTTCTAAGAGGACACTGTAGCTTCGGTGGCCATGCAAAGAGGATGGATCTGATATATAATGATTATTGTAGGAGCTGCAATGATGTCTTAGATAGTCTGGCAAACGCAGTGCTTTTTAGGATATTATCCGTTCTCAGAGATACAGGATGGTTTGACGTGGCGGAGGACAGTCCATAGGAAGTCTTCTGCCCGAGGGTATCACAAAGGGACCGAGGCAACCTAAACTTGACCTAACATAATTTCAAATGAGATCAAAATTCTAGTAGAATCAATTTTAATCTACACAAACCCCCAACAGTTTTATTTTCAGACTGCATGAGTGCTTCTTTAAATTGCCAGAAACTCAATTTTTTTTTAACACGAAGGCACTTTATGGTAGGGAATTCAGCGGTAAGGAAATAATTCTTGTGAATTATTAATTAATTCTTGTGAATTATTAATAATTCACAAGTCAGAGTTATTTTGTATAGCAAGTAACTCTGACTTGTTGCTTGTCTTCAGTGTTAACCAAATCAAATTTGAAAAGCCGCCTCACTATTGTACTTCTTCAAATTTGGTTCCATTGTGTGACGCTATGAAATGATATTCATTGTCAAAATTGTTTATGTGGACGTTATGAGACGCTGTGCCGTATACGAAAGCAAATGAGCCTCTGAAAATTAGCTATTCCTTTTCTTCGTATTTTCTTCTTGTTTAAGAACATTTTAATGCATTTATATTTTTATTTTATTTTTAATGAATCATTTAATATATTGAACTAAAGGAAGTGTCTTATTCTAGGCCTTTGTTTTCCTAATATTTTGGTACCAATTGTATTGCGGTTTCTCTGGGTCCGTCATGATGGATCAAATGTATTTAATGCTGTATAATTTAATATTTACCTCGCTGCCTCCTCTAGCCATTGGCGTCTACGATAAACGTGTGCCAGAGGATTTACTATTAAAGAACCCATATCTTTATAAATATGTAAGTATAAACTGTTTGCTTTAATTAGCTTTATAACTTGTTAACAATGAAAAAAGAAGATATATAAATCTCTATAGCAAATAACGCCAGAACAAAAATTACTTAATATAGAATAGTAATGGCTAAAAATAGGCCAAACAGGTTAAATAGCCGTGAACAACAAAATAAATATCACTCAGAACTAAACCAAATACAACATATTTGTATACATATGGACATTTCCATGCCCAACAACGATATCATTGTTTGGTTTTTTTGTACACAACCCACCTAACAAACATTATGTAGCGTTCAATTCTTTAGCTTAAAACAGTGGTGTTCAAAATTCATTAGGCCTAATTTATAATAAAAATCTGATTTATAACAAGTTAATAAGACAAATTAGCATACAAAAGTTTGTTTTGTTAGACTCTTATTGATCACAATTTGTTTATAACACCCCTTTTGTTGTGTATTTCCCACACAAACACTATTGCCAAGTTGAGTCCTTAGAAAACGAAAATTTTCTTCGGAATGAAACCATTTTAAACTTTCACAATGGAATTGCTACTTTTAAGAAAAATTTTGAAACTATAGGAAAACATTTTCAACTCCTAAGAAAAAAAGTGACTTCCTATGTAGATGAACTAGAATATGTACATATGTGTGTATACATATATGTACTTATGAGTATGACCTTAATTAAGTTTACAACAGTAGAAATGAAAGCGTTTAAACTAAATATGTCTGTAAGTATTTTTATCTAACGTTTTATTGCTATATCAAATTCAATTAAAATCGAAAATGTGTTTTAAATTCAGAAAGCCATGATAAATATTCGAAGGCAGAAGGGAAATTCAATATCACTTTTAATTATTCAACTTACACAGCAAAGTAGAACAGCTGTTTTCGAAAGCCGCTACTTTTGCATCATCCGTACTCAGGTGTATTTTTATTTGACACCACTTATTAGGTGGCTTAAGCTGGATTCACCCATTGAGAGTTTCTTCTGAAACTTCGAACAATTGTTCTGGAAAAACAAGGGTACCATATGAGATATTTTTGTAAACGATGCGTATTAGTTTTTCAATTAGGCAGCACAGTAGCAGATGAATGCAATTTGCTTGTTTTCTTGGCGTCACACTCATATATTTTGTTGTGTAATAAACAAATTGTAAATTAAAAAATCCTAATAAAATAAACATTTTATTTAATTAAGATTGTATTGTATTATATAGATGTTCATATAATATGATGTGGCATCTCAGTTCAACTTTACTTAAAAATTTAAAGTAGCTGGCATCACAGTTGAAATATTTCAGAACAAAAATTAAAATTAAACCAATTCATGTTCCGAACCAAGTTAACTCTCTTTCGCTCTCTCTCATAAAGAGAGACGTCAAACTACATATAAAAAAAATTGTTTCGGAACAAATTTTTTGTTCCGAAACAATGGGTGAATCCAGCTTAAGTTGAATGTGATAAAAGTTTTTATTTATAAAGTTTTTATTTATATTTTGCGTACGCAAAACTCGCGAAAGAGAGTAAACGATGAGCTGTCTGACTACGATTAAAAATAGTTGCTAATGAGGCTTGATATTGACCGTCAGCATCTCTTTTCAAAATATTTGTCAAATAAAAATAAATAACAAAATTTCTGTGAACAATTTTACATTCGGACTTTTCAGAAATTAAATAATTTTAAAATTTTTTCCAATCCACTTTTATTACTCTTAGTGTAAACAATCGTTTGTTACGTTATTCTATTTATTTTATTTCTTAGGGTCGCTTGGGTTTAGCCTATAAACCACATGATTTTTGGATAATATTATTAGATTCACTGTATCAAAGTCTGGTGGTATTTTTTATATCTCTATGTGCCTATGCGGGATCAGATGTTGGTATATGGGAATTTGGTGCAACAATAACGGCTTGCTGCTTATTTACAAATTTATTACACGGTATTATAGTAATACGTTCTTGGGTAAGTATGATTTTTCTTGCAATCACAACATAATGGTCCTTATTAATGCGTTTCTATAATTATTTATTGCAGACAATACTACATGTGCTTTCAATGGTCTTAAGTTTGGGCTCATTTTATTTATTTTCAATTGTTTACAATTCCATGTGTGTCAATTGTTTCGGTCTGCCTTCGAGTTATTGGGTGATATTTAGGTGTTTTTCTTCCATCATACATTGGCTGGTAATTGTTTTATCCGCCATTGTAGCCATTTTACCACGGCAAGTGTTATTGCGTTGAATATTTTTTCCTTAAGAAATTTTCCTTGAACTTTGTTTATTGTGATTTTAAAATTTAATTTAAATTCTCTTTTTATTCTTTGTTTGTTTTTGTTTTCATTGCAGTTTGCTATTTACCGTCTGTAAAGCAACCTTGTTTCCAGATGACAGCACCAAAGTTTTATTAAATAGTAAGCGAGAACGCAGTAGAGGTGAGGGTTTATTAGTTACTTGGTCAAGGTCAACATCTGCTTCATCAATTTATAGGTAAAGGACACACAACTAAACATCAATGTAAAGGATTTTTTTCTCTTTCATAAATTTCTTTGTTCTTGCTCCTACACTGCAATAATATTTATATTGTAGCACATATTTAGATAATTTAATGATTTTATTCTTTTGTTTTTCTATTTAACGGTATCAGTATGATTTGTTTACTTTGTTTGTCATGTAAACCCTTAAATTAAATTTAAATTATTTGCACGATATTTTTGTTCCTTTTAATTTTTAGTTGTGTGTGATGTTGCATTTCTTTTTTTACTATTAATTATTAATTGTTGTAGCAGCATGTTTACCTCCATATACAAGTTACATTTTTTAATTAACAATCTATTTATGTAAAATTAGAAAAATATATTCAGATATCATGAAAGCTTGCTTGATAGGTGCGCATAAACTCCACCATAACTTAAAAGGTCTCCTTTAAATTTAAATAAATCAGTGTGTGCGAGATATCATCCAAGTTTTTGCTAGTTTGAAAGACCTATGGGTGTCGTTATGTGTGAAATGTAACATCGTTAAAATGTGCTCCTCGGCTTCTCTGTGTGAAGCTGATAAATTAGGTTGAATTTGACAGATGGCATGGCTTATGTGGAACTGAACAGACTGAATAAAGAACAACTACTTTGTCAGATACAGCTCCAACAAAGTGATCATTATCAACTGTCAAACATCAGAAATTTTTGTGCTGAACGATCCTTTATGAGATAAAAATCGTTTTTCTTAATCTTATGAAGCCACGTTTGCTTCAAACACGGCTGCCAGATTTCAACAATTTTGGGTGTTCAAAAAAGGATTTTGACGACTGGACAATGTTTGTCTCAAATTTGTATATTTCCAAGTAATTTATATTTTACTTAATAAATTGCTTAAAGCGACATAACAGAAATCACAAATTTTGTGTAGTAAAATGCAAAAACTACCGAAACGGTTATTAATAAGACAATTGTGGCCAGATGTAACAAATTTTCGCTGCCAAAGTGACAGCAAAAAGGTGCTCAAAAAAATATGGGAAAGTGTAACGTGTATTTACGAATTTTTTCGTTCACGCCCCGCTTAGTGGCGATCGACAATATTTTTGAAAGCCAAGAGCTGATTTGTTTGTGGAATCGTTCGATAGCGTTTTTAAAAGTTACTTTAAAAAAGCCACATTTGAAAAAAATATTCTTAGTTTTTCTGATATTTCTCAAATTCTAAGTTTGAAAGAACCCTTTAAAACACCACTAGTTTGGTTTGATTCGGTTCACCCGTTCAAAAATTATAAACGCATACATACACACATACATACAGACATAGTGAGACCTTCTATGGTGTAGTCAGAAAAGCTTCCTAGGAAAACTCGATTTTTTTCAAAACGGTATAAAACCAGTAACATCCTGTTTTTTGAAGGTTTTGAATGTAAATTTTATTTTTTAAACTTATTAATTTTATTATCAAGTTAAAATTTTTTTTTTGGACTCAAGCTCAAATCTGCAATCTCCGAATTGTTTTCTTACGAATTTTATTAAATTATTTGTGTTAAGAGTGAAACCTTTAGAATATTTTTATAATAACACGGATTATATACCAGAGATATATTTGGTAATGATAAAATTAATCTAATTGAAATGATAATGTGAAATTATTAAAATTGCAAATTTTGTTTCAATTAGACTTCGAAGATAAATTCAAAATATAACTTCTAAAATAATTGTAGGGAGACAAGAAATGCCAGTTATAATAATGAAACTTTCAAATTTTTTTACTGTTGCAGTAATACTTTGAGATTTCTGGAAAAGGTTGGCAAACAAGATTCTAGCCACTGCTATTTAAAATTCGTATTTTAATTTGAAAATGTGTTGTTGTATCAGTTAGAAAACAATACTATAAATATCTAGTTTGAGTAAAGTTTTTTTTTGCATGTGGCGAACTTTTAAGGATTTCTTATAATTATTTGGACGATGTTCTATTCGAAATGTGACGAACTGAGCACAATTTCATCTGGCAACTCTGTACATAATAACACCATGTTTATGTTTTATGCTAAAAGCTTTGGTCATGATTCGTATTTATTTACTTATGTCATATATTCCTAAAGGTATAGTTAGATTGGGCAAATACGAAGGGTAATTTTGGAATCATTTTTCCAAATTAGTTGAAGCGTATATATGTATGTATGTACATAAAGTATTTGCCTAGTCTAAATATACCTAAACACGTTGTTTTGTTTATCATATTTAAATTTATATTTTATTTGCAGAATCACCGATTATGGGTCTAAGAATCAGATTATAACATCAATTACCTGATTATTACTTAAGATCTTGTAATTAATTATTAATGTAATTAAATAATAATGAAAAAACTCGATGTAGTATGCTAATTTTAATGTTTTTGTAATATTTTCTGTATGTACGTAAATTAAGTTCTACAAATTATACCAACGATTTTTATTTTTTTATTTCATTTTTTTTTTTTTTATAAATGTGAATTAATTAAATTAATCTTATTTGTTAAAGTTTCATTTGAAAAGTAAAGATAATAAAAAGGAAATGATATAAATATAATTAGTAAATTAAAAATCCTGCCTTACGCTTATATAGTAAATAATTTTATAAATGTTTTTACATTTACACTTGTACATATACATTCAATAATTAATTTAGTAATAATAGTTTGCTAAAAAATGTTTTAGTTGATAAAATAAGTGTGTATATAATAAAGTTAAAATATATGTTTAATAAATTTTTTTAAGAAAAAGATGAAAATTAAGATTATGGAAAAAATATGTTATAAATTATACTTGTTATCCACAAAACAAACAAAAGAAAGTGAATATTTTTAATAGTACATATTAATCTATTTATTTTCAGTAATATACTCGTACATGTATGAGAATTATCTCTTTCAATTGCAATTTATTTGTAGGGAAATCCTGGATTATTACTGAGACAATCTTGTATTAAAAATTTCTAGCTTTTTAAAAATGTTATAAATGATGTTTGATAAGCCGGTTCAACCACCAGATAAATCCAGCAGCCAGCATTACCACGTATGTTAAACTTTAACAAATAAATTGCGATTTTTGCATTGAAATGAGCAACTCATTCTTGCAAGTTTTTTTAAGAAATTTAATATATAAACACATTGATTTAGTTTTGGCTGTCCTTTGTTTTCTTCTGCATAGAAAATTTCAATAATCAGAACATAGAAAAAATGGTTGGCGTTTTTCAATTCATTTACTATTTGACAAGCACACGAGTGTCAAAACATTCCCAATAATAATACTTTGGTAACTAATAATTAATGATAATAATTGCTATATTACTGTTATACCATTGTTTTAGTTTGAAATCTAAATTGTACTAATTGTACTTAACATATTGTTCCTTGAAGGGTCATTATTAGATCCAAACAAATTCGAATTAAAAAAAAGTAAGTTGCAACGTAAGAATATTTTATAGTAAAGAAAAGGGCACATATGTATGCACAGATGTACTTACAACTTCAAGTTTTTGTTAACATTTGGTTTTGTTTGTTTGTTTGAATGAAATACTTTACAAAGTAAATTTGCAAAGTATTTGGTGCACAGATGCCGACGGGATGACTCAGACCATATGCCGGCGATGTTATTAACCCGTATTTTCTTCCGTTACTGTGACTGACTATACACGACCTATGCCTTCACATAGGAAGTAGCAACGTAGTTAACCACGGAATATTCCTCAGAAGAACTGTAAAACTATACAGTTATCTGAGGTGTTGAAATTAACTAGTGCGAGTGAGACTAGTGCTATCTAGAACGCTTTTGGGTAATTTTTTCCAAGTTCCGACTGTTTCGTTATTCGTCTGCAAAAAATAAGTAACATGAAATAATGGCATTTCTAATTCAATTTTAAAAAAATCGGCACGTAATGAGAACGAATTTGATACCCCGTGTCGGACAGTCATCCCGAAAATCCAACGTAGAGTGCAACTCTCTGTGACAACAACATTCCCATACATATCTTTTATTTCTTTTTAGATTCTATTAATTTATAAATTGTTATTAACATTCAAAGCTTGTAAGAAAATGTTTGTTCTGACGCTTCTAGCAGTATTTTAAACTTTTGTGTAATTCCATTGTCATTTAAAATAATGAAATTTTCTCTTTTTTAGTTCGATTCGCTTCACAAAAATTGCAATTCGAAAAAATGTCCGTCATAGAATCTAAACGAATGTGAAAACTTGCTTCTTCTGCTTTCACGTATAGAATATCAAATTTCAAACATAAAGACATCCCGTACTTAATGGCACTTAAATTGATATATTTAAATGTACTAAAAACCCCCCGTGGTCAAAATATAAGCACTCGACATATAAGTTAAAACACATGTTTTTGTACATGTGCTAGACTATTGAAATTAAAAAAAATAATCCCCCTTATTGTATTTGTCAACGTCAACGTCATGTCAAGACAATATGAAAGTTAGAACACTTCTATACTCATTCTCTTCAACAATTGTCAATTTCTCAAAACTTTTTGCTATATTCAACGATATAGAGAGTAGTAAGAGGCTGTCAGAAGTAGTTAATTGTTGCACAGAAAGGCCTCTTTCAGATTAGGTAACTTTAATTGCGCAAGTATAATTTTCATTTTTATTTATTTTCTTTTGAACTTGCTTTTATGTTCACATTCAGCAACTTTGTTGAGCAAGTTTAATTTGGTTGTGTTCGAATTTTCTTAATTTGTTGACGTTTTGTTTCATTTCTTCCATGGTTATAGTGCTGTCTGTCTTTTTCATATCATTTAAAATGATTCCGCCTTTTTATTGCGGTCTAAATATGAGAATAAACGAACATTGAAAATGCATTATTTGTTTCATTTCATTTCGCTTCCAATTTCTCATAATTTTTTAACTTTTTATTCACTTATTAACAAATATAAAAATTTCTTAACACAAAATTAGACAACATACCGAAGAAGAAATAGAAGACAATGTCAAAAACAATTAAATATCCCAAGACAAGAATGACAGCAGAAACAGAATTGCCAAGTACAAGCAAGTCTGTACTCAAATCTCGGCAATTCTTTCCCCTTCAAACCGACCTTTCCTCTCACACCCACAAACACAAGACTTGCGCAAGTAAAGTTGCCTAATCTGAAAGGGGCCAAAGGGTATGTAAGTGTCCTATTTTTGATATTGTCTTGACGTGACGTTGACAAATAGAATAAGGGGAAATAATCATAGCGGATGCCAGCTCTGAGTCAGTCAACATCAAGCCTCATTGGGAATTACTTTTAATAATTCCCAATGAGGCTTAACTATCTTTTGAGAATTTTGCGTTTCACTCGCACTAGTTAATTTCTACACTTCAAATATCGGTTACATTTACGGCTCTTCTGAGGAATTATTCCGTGGTTAACTACGTTGCTACTTGTTATATGAGGACATAAGTCAGTCACAGGAACGATTAAAAATGCGGGTTAATAACATCACTGACGTATGTCATCCCGTGGGGTTCTATGCACCGATACTTTACAAAGTACTCTTCAAAGAAGTAATAATTCTATTTTCATATACGGCTAAAAGGCAAGAAAAAATGGTAAGAGAACAAAAAAAACTCTTGTTCTCTTTTCAATTTATATTTTTGCAAATACAAATAGAAACATTTTGTTGGTGCTTTTGAAGCAATTTCAATACCCATATTTTGCTACTTTTATGCTCAGAACTTAAAATAATAGTTATGTTGTGAATATTTACATGAAAATAGGTCTTAACCCTTACATCTTTCATCGGTATTGGTGGGCGGTGAGATAATTAAAAATGTACCACAAATGTGTGAAATATTTATATATATGTGTACACTGCTTTTCATTAGAATAAGTTCAGGCGTTTTTTGTATGGACTTACTAGATTTTTCCTGATAAATTTTACCATGTTAAGTCTTCTGTAATATCTTTAAATGTATACCATCTTGAAATAGTTAACATATGATGCAGATATAGGAACAAAATAAAATATTTTGCTGATTATGTAGTACATTTTGGTTATCGTAGAATGAGGCCACAAAAAAACATTTCTCATTTCTACAACTTGTCTAAAAACTTATTTTCATTTCTATGTTATTAAAAAATATACCAATTGGGTGTACCACAATATGAAATTATATTTGGAAAAATTTTGTAAGGAGTTGTTATTCGGCTTGCGACCTTATTCTAATGAAACCATAAGAAAAAGGTACTAAACAGTAAAATAGTTACTTTTTTATATTTGCATCGTTTCAAATTTCAAGATGGTTTATTTTTAAAAATATTACAGAAGAAGACTGTAAACATGGCAAAATTTTTCAGGAGAAAATCAGTAAATCCATCCCAAAAACGTCTGGCCTTATTCCAATGGAAAGCACTGTAATAATAAGATATTTGCCGCGCTTACAAGTATGCGTAATATATATTTTTTTAATATCAAAATACGATTTTAAAGTCTTTTTTTATTTCAGAGTGAATCTGAAAATAACAAATCTATTATATATTTTAGAAAAGTTTAAAAAGTTTGTTTTCATTTTCACTTGCGGTAAATTATTAAACAATCACTATATTTGTACAACATTTATATTAAAACAATCACCAAGCCACTGGCAATATCAAACGAAAATAACTATAGTTTTGTTATTAAATATGTAATGAACAAATTCATAAAACTAGTTTATAATTTCATAAAAAAAACTATTAACAACAATAAATAGACTAATAAAAATATCGCAAAATAAAAAATTATTCCTACAAGCAAAAACAATCAAAATGTCTTTTAAATAAATTCCAAAAAATTAACAAAAATATTTTAAAAAATACAGTTCTAATACTTAATTCAAACGCCTAATTCATAAAAATGTATATTAATTTTTTTATAACCCGTTTATCTGGCAACATTTTGCGTAGAAATTTGTCAAGTTTCATAAATATTTTTTATGAAAACTTTTTATTTGACACATTGTTGTCACAATACTACTATACAAAGTATATCTATATCAAGTATATGCAAGAGCCCAGCTGACTAAAATTTTTTTCAGTTTTTACATGAACGTATGTCAAAATTTGTTTACTTTTGTAGCGAGCCATATTTGTTTATTCGTTGAAAAAATAATTTTGTAAAATTGTGAAAAACATTATTAATTCAACAAAAGTAGCAAAAAAGAATTGTTGTGGGAAAGATTTTGTGAAAAAGTGTATTGTTTAAGAAAAGTAACAAAAAGAAATTGTTTTAAAAAAGTTCTATGCGAAAAGTATTTAAATTTTTGAAAATAATTGTGAACAAAACAAAATAAAATAAAAGAAAATTTCTGACATAAGATATTAATTTTACACAAACAAAATGTACGGTGGATTTTGTTTTTGTACTCTTGCGACTACTTGATATTGATATACTTTGCTACTATATATAAATGAAATTTATTTGTTGGTGGTTAAGCAATGTCTATATGCATTTCATTGGTAAAGCACCAATGAAATGCATATAGACATTGCTTAACCACCAACAAATAAATTTCATTTATATATAAATATTTTTTGTTAATTAGTCTTTAACATGGTACAATAATCAGGTAACACCACTAGTTCAACTGCTTCATGTTTCTGTTACGTAAAATTGTCAAATTTTGTTTTGAAAAATTATATTAAATTTAAAAATATATTAAATTTAAAAATATCTTAAATTTAAGTGTGTGAGTAAATATAAAAAATTTTAAACATGCGTTCATGGGCTTTGTGCAAAAAGAAAAAAGATGCAAGCGTAAATTTTTTTAGCGTTCCAAAAGAAGACGAATGTAGAAGAAATGTGTGTGCAACATAAGTCAACTTTTTTTATAATATTAATATGTAAATAGATATATATTTTAGAATCTTCAAAATTAGTTGTTTGCATTCATGCGATCCATTATTCCTATGTTATAGTTTTACTTTATATATTTACTCAGTCTTCTTGTTACTTAATATAATGTTGATTTCTTTTCTGGAAAAGAATGCTACATTTTTTACACTTTTTAATGAAAAACTGCACCATCATGCTATTTCGAAATAGTAAATCTATTACAAAGTAATATACCATTGCTTAGACACATATATTATTGTTTTAAAAATCCGCTTAAATGCAAATTTTTGGATTAGAAGTGAAAAAATGTTACATCTTTTCTAGAAAAGAAAACGCCATAAGTATGTGTTTTTGCCCTATTTGGCTTTAATATTATTAATCCGGAACACTTTTCGTTTCCACTTGGTCATCTATGGACGCTTGTTGTTTCACACCCGGCTGAGGACTTACTGGGGATACTTTTTCAGTATTTTCTACGAAATTTGTCAGCAATAAAGTTTGTAGTGTTAAATTCCTATAACGTGGATTTTTCACATTTCATTTGCTTTAATATTTTTTCATGCATTTAATTTTATTTTCAACACAAAAGACAGCTTTTTTTGACAACATTTCGTACCATTCTACCAACAAAATACGTGTGTTTTTTTTGGTGTTGTTATTTGTTGTATTAGTGGTGTTACCTGATTATTGTACCATGGTCTTTAACATTTCTTTTGTATTTTTATGTCTGTTTTATCACAAGTCCGCTATTCGACAACCAATTTGGAAAAAAAATTCATTTAAAGGAATTTATTTAATATAAAAATTTCAATTTACTACATTTTTAAGTTAAACACAGTTATTTTAAATTTCTAATAAAAACCACAATTTAAAACAGATATCATAATGTTTGAAAAGGCTGTTTCAGACTATAACACAACTGTTTATTTAAAGAAAATGAAAACCTAACATTTTAATTGCTATTATTGTTTTGAACATTTTCAAACAGCAATTGGATCAGGGATGCATTTTCATAAAATGTATTACAACACTTGTAGTATAGTGTGAAACGATCTTAGTCATTCCTCAACTATTAACCACCATCACAACAAAATAATATTAAAGATAGGACACTTACCTACTCCTTGTGAACAATTAGCTACTCTAACGGCCACTAGACATTTTATTTTGAACTGCTAACATCGGCGTTAAAGAGGCAATAGAATATAAATTTACATATTGTGTTATATGTATATGCGCAAAATTCAGGTAAAAAAAATTATAATATAATTTTCCTTAGCAATTTAGTGTTGAAAATATTTAAATAAATTTATTTTTATCAATTCGACGTCTTTACTGTGTGTTTTGTTCGAAATCTGATTCAAAGTGAGCACATTCTTGAAGAGCAAAATCTAAACATTCATCCAAATCACTCACCAAGCATTACAAAAATATAAAGCGTGGCCACACATCAAACTGATGCTTCAAACCTGTGTATGTGTTGGAAAAATTCTGTTTGGCAGTGGAAATCTAAATTGTTTTGATATTCTTCAAACTCACATCAAACCATTTTTTCATATTTTGATCAGGCATCTGCAAAAGAATGTTCACTAATACAAACCTAATGCTTGATGTGATTTGGATAATGTATTGGGGCATTAAAACCATAAATATAGCAAAAAGGTTTTAAAAATTGTCAATTGCTGAAGAAAAGGCATTTGACATTCCCCCTGGTTGTGTAAGGCGTTGGCGTTTACGCCTGAGGCATTTTTCGTAGTAGATTAAATAAAACTGCTTGTGTGTTTCTTTAATCATTTACAAAAAACGCCATAGTCGTAAACGTCAAACACCTTCCACAATTGGGCGGATTGTCTTGACATGACGTTGACAATTATACTTATACAGAATAGGAAGGAATAAGTTAATACATGTTTGCAAAAGGTGTAAAAAACTTAAACCTACGTTTCTAAAATTAAATCACTAATTTTTTATACAAAATATGATAACAAGACAATAAAATAAATAAAATTTCTTTCAATAGTGAATTTATTGCATGGTATAATAAAACAAGGTACTGCCACTGTGAGCTACTAAATTTAAAATAATTTTCTGACAATTTTAAGGATTCTGGCATTCCCATAAAAATTAAGTTGCCATATTATTTTAAGTTACCCGTTTTTTTTTCTTTTGATTTGAGTTGTTAAAATATTTAATTGCATCGATGTCATAATTAACAATAATTAAAATCCGTTTATCAATTAATTTATTATAAAAATCTTGTCGTGAATCTTGAATAAACATATTTTTTTGTTAAATTGTCTTATTGATCAATGTGATGGTTTCAATGTTTTTGGTTCAATGCAAAGCAACACAATGGCTTTTTTTATTTCTTGTGGAAATGCATAGAAACTGTGATTTTTCGTAGTTTTCTATATTCTTTACATTTTATGTAGCTTTTATTAAATTATTTTAACAAAATATTGCAAAATGTTTATGTTCAAAACCTCAAAACGAAATTTTTCTCTCTGTCAATATGCAAAAACGATTCACAATGAGATTTTGAGCGGGAGATTCTATCTATGTTGTACGTTCAGTATGTTTAAATTGAAAATGAGGTAATACACTGAAATCTGTGAAAAGAGAGGGGATAAAAATAACCATGGTATAATATAATATAATGGTGGCTTGGTACTAAAAAAATAGACCATTATTTTGGAAATTGCTGAACTGAACACTTTGAAATTTAACTAAGTTTGGGATCAATGAATGAAGTTTAGTATATACAATTTAATTAACGAAATAGCTAGACAAATGGAAAAACTTATATACATATGTTTATAAGTTTTTCGATTTGTATTACAGATTTTATTTAAAAATTTCCAAATAAAGAAAATTATTTTTTATAATGTGGCAACTTCATATTCAATATGATGTAGAAAAATAAACTTCAAAAATCCTTATTAAAATTTAATAAAAGCAAGTGGGACTACCTTGTATTTATATACCTTGATTTATTGGACATAAATATTCAGGAAAAAAATTTAAATTATCTGTAAGCCGGTTTGTAAGATAGCGAAGCAAAATTTTCATATTGATTTTCCTCACTTAAAAGTCCTTTTTTATATTGATTTTCTTCACTTAAAAGTACTTTTTATTACCATTTGGACAGTTCTTAAGCACCGTTTCGAAATGCCACAGCATAGATTAGTGAATACTAACAGTACGGAAATAATTACTAACTTTTTATAGATTGCATATAGTCGCGTTTCTTCTCAAACCACGTAAGCGCAATTTTTCCCAAATTGACTTTTTTGAGGATTATGGCAGAAAATAACCTTTGCCATCTGTCTACAATCTCACTTTGACAACTTTGTTTGAAAAACAAAATGTTAGGTCCATTTCAAAATGATGTTTACTTTGAGAATATATATTTCTTTGTATTTATCGAATGGCAGAAAAGGGATAAAGAACTTTTTGTTCCAACAGATTTTATCAATCCTGGAATAAGAGCGGGTGATCCGCAAGTAATTGACATAAAGTGTTTAAAATATAATGAACATAGCATGCTCTACAAATTGAATGTTTTGTCTCCCCATAAAAAATATTATGTTGATCTCGGAATAAATTTGCCTCCACTTTATAAAAACTCTATTGGTATCAAAAAACAAAAATATGAAGATTTAATAAGTTTGAAGTAACTAATGGCGCAGAATAATTGGTCTTTTTTTGAACAACTCACTTTTTACAACGAGAAATAAAATTTTTGAAGTATTTTTTAAGATTATTTATTGTACTTTTAGAATTTCCTATAATTTACCAATGAAATGTTTCCTTTTTTGTTTTTCTTTATCGCGTTATTTGTTAAATTTTTAATAAGAATAAACTTTTTTTAATAAATAAGGAAATAAATATTAATTTACTGAAATAATAATTTTTGGAACCCGCCCCCTTTAGTGGGCGTGATAATAAGCAAAAATAGTGTAAAAAATTAACAAATTGTTTTACTTAAGCCTACATTCCTTAAAAATAACATTTTTAAGCTTTAATGACGAAGCTGAGACGTAACCTGGTACTACTCTGCCCTACCCCTTGTCCCCCTAAATGACCCTATCAAAAAAAAAATTTAATTTTTTAAAATTTTGTATACAATTATCCCAAACATTTATTTTTTTGAGTTTTATGGCAAAGGTGAAATGTATCCAACACTGCCCTTGCCAGAGCGACCCCGCCAAAATACAGTTTTAATACCCTCCAAAGAGAATTGGACCCCATAAAGTAAATATATTATTGATTAGTGTGAAGTCTAAGACGGTTCAGCAATGCCCATACGTCCGTCTGTGGAAAACAAGCTATACTCTATTTTTGAACCCCGCCTTCTTTAGTGGGTGTTGACGTACGATATTATATGTAAAAATAGCGTAACAATTTGTATTCCTTAAGCCTATAAGAAGCTGAACGTTTTCTGATCTTGCAGAGGTTTAACGTCTCCCCCACGGTCCTTCCCGGAAGAGATTTAAAATTGGGTACAGAGATGTCTTAAAGGAATTCTGTCCCACCAACTTAAACATTTTAATGTAGTAAGAATTTTAACGAACATTTTATATTGCTATATTAAATTTGAATTAAGATTCTATAGGCTAATTGTTCGAAATTTTAATTTAAATCTCAGAAAGACATGATAAATATTCCAAGGCACAAAGGTAAGTCAACATCAGTTTTATTCAACTTACACAGCAGAGCAGAACAGCTGTTTTCGAAAGACGCAACCCTTTCATCATCAGTGCTCATGTGTATTGTGTTTGTCACCACTTATTAGGTGGCTTAGTTGAATGTGATAACAGTTCCTATTTACACAAATTTTATTGTGAAAAAGAATACGGGAACTGTATCAACCTGATGTTAACATGTTATTGTTATAATACCCGTGTTACCGTTTGATTATTTTTCTTCATGTCCCATTTTTCTGAATTTTTTGTTCCATCATACCTAAGTCAAACTTTTTTGGTTTGAATTTTTATACTTAAGTACATGTGAACGTTTTTTTCCAATTTTTATTATTGGGTAGCTCAAGCCATAGCTTAAATTTGTATGTAGTAAGAATTTTAACGAACATTTTATATTGCTATATTAAATTTGAATTAAGATTCTATAGGCTAATTGTTCGAAATTTTAATTTAAATCTCAGAAAGAGAACGTTCACATGTACTTAAGTATAAAAATTCAAACCAAAAAAGTTTGACTTAGGTATGATGGAACAAAAAATTCAGAAAAATGGGACATGAAGAAAAATAATCAAACGGTAACACGGGTATTATAACAATAACATGTTAACATCAGGTTGATACAGTTCCCGTATTCTTTTTCACAATAAAATTTGTGTAAATAGGAACTGTTATCACATTCAACTAAGCCACCTAATAAGTGGTGACAAACACAATACACATGAGCACTGATGATGAAAGGGTTGCGTCTTTCGAAAACAGCTGTTCTGCTCTGCTGTGTAAGTTGAATAAAACTGATGTTGACTTGCCTTTGTGCCTTGGAATATTTATCATGCCTTTCTGTGCAAGACAAAAATACTAAAATCAATCCGAAAAGCATCTAGATTTACAATGTTCCGCGAAAACTTTTCAATGAGAATAAATTGCTGTGTCCCGTGGAATACAGGTTGAGTAGCTTGCAGCAGTCGTTCTTTACCTATTTTAATATATTCAGAAATGCACATTGAGATAAAAAAGGCACAATGAAAAACAAAATCTACACAAAACGTTCTTAAAATCGTTTTTTATATACTTTTATTGTTTGCCAACGGCAGACTAATTGTATGAAGGTGGAAAAACTAAATAGATTTATATCGAATAAAATTTGTTTGTTGTGTTTTCTTGAATTTCAAATCCTATGGTTTTGCTTGTGTAATTCTCAATTCATTTTTGGGAGTTTATGTATAAGCTGAGAGGTTTTGTTATTTTGGAATTAGGTTAAAGTCTACTGATGATTTGGTGTAAGAACCAATTAAATGCAGGCATATAGACATACTTGACCACATAACAAACAAAAAGCACTAATTTAATTGAGACAATATGTCGAATAAACGATTTTAAGATTATTTAATAATATTTGTATTTCAACTTTATTATTTACTTTTTACTTGTCGTATTAAATTAGAATAAAACTATTTGCTACTTATAGTCAAAATAACTAAAATTAATTACAATATTAATAAGTAAACATATACATATTTTATTTTCAACTAGATTAACCTTTTACTGTATCATACAAATTTCAAAGATATTTATTAAAATATTAGTTGTAAATACGTTGAATATAAAATCTCGCAAAAAAGAGTACTTAATGAAAAGTTAAAACTATATTGAAACTTGTAAGAAATAAATGCGAATCAAAGTGTCTCCTGCTTTATAGGGGATTCTAAAGATTCTGGCAAAGCTACAGACCCGAAATTGGTATTAGTAAGAAAATCAAATTCGCTATTGGAGGCCAATATTTTTGCAAAATCCTGAGGCATGAGAGTACATGTCGATTCGATCACAGATGTGGAAACGTTAGATTTCTCTTGCTTCAATGCTATAGACTGACGCAGTAGTTTTTCTATAAACAAATGCAAGCATTGTGCTAAAACGGTTTGAGTGGCGGGATGGTATACTTTTGTGTCTAGTTCTTCGGGGACAAGTCTAATGTTCAAATCTTGGCAAATATCTGAAACTAATTGGCACTGATTTTCCAAATGCGGTGGTGTTGTTAGATATGTATCCAAAGAAGAACTGTGTGAATGGGAAGACGTTGTATTGGAAATGGTTTGAGTTTTATTCACCGTTTTGTTTTCTTCCTCCTCTATACTATCAATGTCAATAATTTGGTGCTCATTTTCATGGTGTTCGTAGTCATTCAAAGTATGCCATACTTTGTCTATCCACTTGCGAACTTTACAATGATCTGTCAGAGTGTCATAATGTAGATTTTGCTCCTGTTTTAATTCACTCTTTACTAGATCGGTAAAATCGTTGCTAGTGCTATCTGCCGTTTGCTGTTGATCATCCGGCTTCGGCAAAGACTTTATGGGCGGCGTGTAAGCATACTGCCGGGCAAATGTGGCAATTTCTTTAGTTGTCCAAAACAGTTCTTTAGAAGAGCTATTGAGACTCTGCAAGTCCTTATGATTACGTATCAATCTAGAAATATTTTTAGCTCTTAACCACTCGTAGGCCCTTTGCTTAAAGGCAGTTAGAGATTGAAATTCTTGTAGACTATGTGTCACAAAAGGAAAGTCGGCCACTAAGGACTCCTTGGGTACAATTAATTTTAGTCTTCTTAACAAATATTCAACGGCTGCACGCATATTTCCAAACTCTTGTCGCAGGAACTGTTTTTCAAAGAGCATCCTCTTCATTTGCATGAGTTGCAAGGCATTAATAGTATTAATGCGCTGCTGCTTGAAGGCGATGGGACCCTGGGAAATATTGCTCTTGGACGACAATTGCGTTGGCGTGGTGAATTTTGTACTTGTTTCAACTGTGGAATTGCTTAGTGTGACAGGCGGCGTCATAAGTTTTTGTTGCTGCTGTTTAAGTAAACTGACTTGAGGTTTCAATAGTGAAACCTGTTTCTTTTGCTGCTGTTTATATTTCATTTGTTGAGGATCGATTACATACACTTTGCCTTCTTTTTGGAATACTAAATTTTTAATCGCTGTCACAGCATTGTTACAATTTGATTTTAGTGACTTATTTGTTACTGGAAATGTTACATTGTTAGGCCTTGCCGCTGTCGATCCTGATGGTGTTATTACTTTTCCTAAAGCTTGTGCGGTTGTTGAAGTTACAAGTTGTAATTGTTGTTGACTGTTTGCGGATGTAACAGTCGTTGTAGGCGTTGTTCCAACTGTTGCAGTGCTAAATGTAAAAACTTGTGGTTTCGTTTGTCTATTTTCAGGTACTATTTTAAATATATTTGGTTTTGTTGTCATGGCTGGCACCAGTTGAGCGCCATTGGGCGATCTGAGGAAAGGCGTCGTAACCGTTTTAACAATTTGGGTCGTGTTCGTAACTATAAAGATAAAAAATATAAAAATCAGTACATATATAACTATAATACATTTTACCTGGATTATTCTTTAGAGAACTTGGAGCTATCGTTGTTAGTTTTGGTGCAACTGACGAAGCATTCAAGTTTTGCACACTAGTGGAGGCGGAGCTTGCGGCTACAAACATTTGAATATATTTAACTTTTCCTGTCGAATCCACAAGTTGAACCAATTTCTTCTGTAAAATTTGCTTTTGTGCGCTGATGATTGTTGGTGTTGATGGTAGAGCAACTGTTTGTGGTTTATTTGTTATAGAATTTTGTGATACTTGTGAAGATGGCGTGGAAAGGCTTGTTATGCTGGTAACTATAGGCAATATAGTTTTACGTACGGCAGAGGCTACAGAGGCTGAAGGCATAAGAATTTTGCCATCCCTATTAACAATAATAGGAGGCTTTTGTGTTGTTGCTGTCAAAGATTGAGTGCTTTTTGTTACAGGCACTGACACAGGAGTTATAGGTCTCAATGGAGGTATTTGTGAGATATTGTTTATAACAGGAGTTGCATTGTTGATCATACGAACTTGTGTAGAACTGGTTGGTAGTCTAACAAAAGTCGTCATTCCCTTTGCAATTTTAGATCCATTTGTAGATACGGGAATTTTGAAATGTGAACTTATGGGAGCTGATGTTGATGGTGACACA
The DNA here is from genome assembly GCA_951800035.1 of Linnaemya tessellans. Taxonomy (NCBI): domain Eukaryota; kingdom Metazoa; phylum Arthropoda; class Insecta; order Diptera; family Tachinidae; genus Linnaemya; species Linnaemya tessellans. The sequence continues at coordinate 29,588,765 of OX637533.1, read as the reverse complement.
GAAACGATGGAATTACCTATTGGGTTTGTATGAATAATGGATGTGTTTCCGGAGACATTCGATGTTTCTTTCAGAGCCTCGATTTTCATAGGCGATTGTAGCATAGGTGCTGAAAGCACTTTTGGCTTTTCAGGACTTGGTGTTTTAAGTTTAACTCCAAGAGGTTCATTTACTAGAACAGTTGGATGTATTTTTTCTATATCTGCGCTTATTGAACATGGAGAAGCCTCAATTTTGTTGAGAAAATCTAACAAATTGTCATCCACTAATTCTTCGGAGCGTGGTATTATATTTGTCTGAGGTTTGGAAGATATTTCCTTCTTTTCAATTACATTTTCTTGTTTTAATTCTTTTATGTCGATGTTCGATGAGTTTGTCGACTTTACATCTCTCAGCCAAATTTCTAGTAAAGTTTCTGCACCTAGAGTTTGTAAGCCAGATAAAGTTTTATCTAATACAATATTATGAATAAGTTGTACTGGTTTCTGATGAAGTTCTGGGTGAAAAAACAACTGCACTCTCATGGGAAATTCCCCCCAACCACGACGAGATACTTGAAAAGGAGGTGATTCAATATCGACTACGTCATTGGGACGGTAAGATCTATGTAAGTAGAAACGTACTTTTTTAATAAATCTCTCTATGGGCTGTTTCGACTCTTTCGAATGCACATAGACCAACCATTTATGAGTTATATTTTGTGTATGAGATCTAACATCGCTCTCCAACTCATTACCGATATACTTAGAAGTATTGCCAACAACAATTAAATGCTTAATCTTATTATTGAGACGAGAAGCATTTAGGGATTTTCCGGAAGGCTTCTTGGAGGTTTCCCTATATGAAAAGGATGTGATTGGGTCGGGAGTGGTTTTGGGTCCAATTTGAGCTGCTGCGTTTAATAATGCATTGTGATCATTATCTACTATGTTATGTTTTGAATGATCTATTACTATGCCTTGTTCTTTAATAATTTTTTTTAGTTTTCTTTCCTCTCGCTTTTGCGTTTCAGACTTTGCCCGTATAGTCTGTACAGCATTTTGTGCTGCTGTTCTTTTTGGGCAGGTTCTCATAACGTCACTAAGGTCCTTGGGCCGTTTGCCTATTAATTTCTTAACAGATGGATGAAGTGGCATTTGGGGCCCCTTGTCCTCTCTTTCAAACAAACAGTTCGCATTTCTTAACGTGGCAGCATCCGCAACTGTTAAAGGTATTTCTTGTTTTTTGTAATACGCTGACACAATTGCATACCGCAACCTATTCAATAATTGTTTAGCCTTCTCTAGTCTATCATCGATTTCTTCTAATTGTTGTTGTTTCATTACAATTTCCCGCTGAAATTCCCTTTCTATAATCTGCCTCACTTTACACACATAAGTTTCATTTCGAGATTCCTGTTCTGTTTGAACCCATTCACCAGATTTTCTTCTTTTATTTGCAAAGTGTGCGCTGCATCCCGGAGAGCCATCATCCTCCACCGCTTGTGTTTCCTGTTGAGGATAATCTGGATCACGAAATTCACTATATTTACGTTTCAAGGGTGAGTTTCTGCTGAACATGACAGCCCAACAAAAACTTCCAATATATTTGCGCTCTCTTCCACACTTTAAAACACTTCTCGCCTTGTTATTAAATTAAGCTAGTACTTAATATAGTATGTATTACTTTCCAATAATGCTACGATTACTTATTTTTTGTTTTAATAATTTTAATTTACAATATATAGTTTTTTTCTGCAAAAATTGCTTGTACTAAAAATATGAAAACAAATTATAATGTGTCAAGATGAATGACGTTATATCTAGAGTTGCCAAGCCCATTATAAATTAGTGTGGCGAAATAGATAACTATAAAAATTCTTGAAACGCAAAAAATTGGAATGGAACATTGATCATATATTTCACCAAATATTTGTTTTTTTTTTATTTCAGCTTTATTACATATGTAATGGATTAAAGAAACACTTTAAATTTTTCCGTAATATATTATAAATGTTAGAAACTTAAAGCAGGAAACGCAAACCATAACCAGGGTGTTTATTATAATTCAGTGACGCATGTAGTCCCAAGGCCAATATAAAATATATTATATGTACAAAGCAAGCTCCGTGAATATATTTTTTTTTAACTTGGACCAGCACTTAGGGGATGACTCCATCATATGCAGTGCATTGCGCTGGAACTAGAAAGGAGAGGATAGTGTTGAAAGTACATATAAAGAAACATGAGAAATTAGAAATTTTTTGTATTATTTTAACCCTTTACTTTGCCGGCTAATTTTTTTTGCCACACGGCCGACGAAGAAGGGTGTTGTTCCTCTGGTCTTTAGTACACGTCAGCGTCAATCGGTGCCAGTTATGTTCAGTGACCAGTGCTATGCTTTCGTCTCTGAAATAGGTTTACAACAATTAACTCAATCATACACTACAATGTGTAATTAATTGTTTCGTCACGGTGTTGGTTATCATTTCCCGACAGAAATTCAAAGCTGAGTAACCTAAAATGTCCACGTATATATTATATGATACTCTGAAATGGCAAATTTATTGAAACAATTCTCTCTTATATCGATATTCTCAAGCATCCCATGTTATCCAATATTTTCCCACCGATTTCTTAAAAACAATATCTAAGGCGAATTCAAAGACTGATTTATATCATTAGCCTATACTACGAGTATTGCCAACCGTTTATCTCATAGTGATGAAAAATTAAAAATTTTGTAAACAATCATGTTCAATAAATGTTACAATATAAAAAATTTACAAAAATATGACGATAAAGCTTTCATATATGAAAGAAAATCAGTTAATAAAGAAAGTATTTATAGTTACAAAACAATTATAAACGAAGTAACTAAATGCGAAGAATATTTGCATAAATATCAAGTTGAAAATCATGTAGGAGTTGCAGTCGATTTACAGGAGCATTCTGCAGCATCATGTGTACTGTTGCTGGGGTAAGGAAAGTCTTTTTAAAACTTCAGAAATATTAAGTCGATTGATATCAAAAAGATGAGCACTATGGACTTTCGTTATAAAATTAAACATTTTCTATTTAAAATGGTTCAAACATGCTTTGTTTGCTGCGAAGTTTTATACTTGTTGAGCATATTGGGGCTTATTCCAAATCATCAGTAGACTTCAACCTACATATTTCCAACAATATTTGTGGAAACAAGCCATATGCTTAATAAATTAACTGAGGAAATATTTCGGAACAAATATACATCCCGTATCATGCTCCGATTTTTATGAAACTTTTGTTATGGGCAATACTCTTAAATCTAACAATTATGGTAGAAAAATTTTGGAGCGAGCGCTCCTAGTTTGGGAGTTATAGGCCTCTAAAATCAAAACATATATGCCCATAACATCCTCTAAATTAGCGCTACATATTCATATGGATATCGTTGGAAAGGTCTTGTAAATACCTTTCAAACAACCTAAGATTGTACTGATTTGGAAAGGCTCGGTGTTAAAAATTAATTTTTTTATATTGACTTTTTTTATAAAAGTACCGTTAAATCGCAAAGGGGTCTATATAACGGTATTTTATTTTATACTAAAATTAATAAAAGACATTCACACCTTTCATTTCACACCTGTACCTTAAATATCTAATAAGGAATGAATACACTACAGATACAAGATTGCTTACTGATTACCAATCTGGTTTTCGTCGGAATCATAGTTGCGTTACAGCTCTTGTGGAAGTGAGTGAAAATATACGCCAGGGATTAGAAAATGGGTATATTAATTTCTTGGTGCTTCTGGATCATTCGAAGGAATTCGATACAGTTGATCATGATGTACTTATCAAGAAACTAAAACTTTTCTTAAAATTTTCAAACATGTCAACTAAACTTGTATTATCATATCTTACAGATCGAACCCAATCGGTAGTTGTGAACGATACTTGGTCTGATAGCTTGCCTGTTAGTCGTGGGGTTCCTCAGGGTTCTATTTTAGGGCCACTATTATTTTCTATTTATGCAAACGATCTGCCAGAACAACTGTCAAAATGCAGAGTTCACTTATATGCAGATGATGTGCAGATTACATTAAGCAGCCCAGTCGAAAATATTGCCTTAGGTATATCCAATCTAAACGAAGATTTAAAAAATGTCTATCTCTGGGCTAGTGCAAATGGACTCTGTCTGAATCCTGGCAAATCTAAATGCATTTTAATTTGTAAGAAAAGATCAATACCCTTCGTTACCGATGACATTATCTTAGGTGGCGAGAGAATTGAGATCGTCAACTCAGCGAGGAATCTTGGGATAGTTTTTAACCGCAACTTGACATGGACCGACCACATAAATTCTTTGGTTGGTCAATCGTATGTAAAGCTAAGAGCTCTCTGGCTGACACAATATTTCACTCCATTGAGAATAAGGATTTTGCTTGCTAAGACATATCTGATTCCCCATCTGCTATATGGTTGTGAATTATTTGGGAACTGTGACTCAGTTAGCAGGAGAAAACTGAATGTTTTATATAATAACATTATTAGATACGTGTATAAATTACAAAGATTCGATCATGTCTCCCCTGTTGCCAACAATCTTTATGGGGTGTCCTTTGATAATTTGCTAAAAATACGTACTCTTATTTTTTTGCATAAGGTCATAAACACTCAAACTCCCAAATATATATTTGATAAAATACTTTTCTCACAATCACTACGAAACAGAAACATTGTGATACCTCGACATCAATCTCTAGTATCTGAATGGTATTTTTATGTACATGCCGCTCGTCTTTGGAACGATCTTCCATTGTGTCAACAAATTAACAGCAATGCTAATAATTTCAAAACATTTCTATTTAAGACCTTTGCCTAATTTTATTATTATTATTATTTTTATTTTTGCCGCAAAACATTGTTATTTAGGTATATTTTACTTTTTTCCTTAATAACTTAATATTAATTACTCATAAAATGTTTATAACGTTATGCGTTCCTGTACTCTAAATATAAGAGTAAATCTTCTTGTACAGGAAATGAAAATAATGACCCCTACATATGCAATGCATTGCGCCGGAACTGAAAACGAGGGGAAAGTATTAAGGGGACAGATGAGGAAAGATGAGAAGATAGACAGTTTTTTTGTAGCTATTTCAACCTTTTACTTCGCCGGCTAATTTTTGTTACAGGGCCGACGAAGGTGGATGCTGTTACTCTGCTTTTAATACATGACAGTGTCAGTCGCTGCCAGTATCGTATATGCCAATGTCGTATATCGTACCACAACGACCCTGATAAATATTTTTACCTAAAATAATTTTATTTTACGATTTTATATTAGTGCAAGATTTTCCGCATTGCCGGCATCCGGCGGGGCTTAAGGATTTTATCCTCTATATATGTCGAACAGTGGCTTCGCTGAATAAAGATTTTCTGCATTGTCGGCCTATGGCCGGGCTTAAGAATTTTCTGCTCTATGTGTATCGAACAGTAACAGTGAGTAATGATTTTCATATTGCTAAAACTAATATAAAACATATTTACATACATATTTTCTTTTTTTTGAAAGTGGTAGAAGTCCATTTTTTCATATATTGAGATATTTAAGGGTTAGCGTTTGAACCAATTTAAATATATTGGCCAACTTTAATTATACGTCTTTTAAATTTTATTATGAAATAATAATTACTAAAATTATTTGAAAGAATAAACGATTTTTTTATCTCCACATGGACTTATACCACTTTCAAAAATAACACATTACAAGAAATAAAAACAGGAGCAAATTTAAGTCCATATTTTTATAGAAATAATAGCTTTACTGAAATGGATTTTTATGTAAAGAGCAATAGTTAAATTGAAGACATTTAAATACACGAATAACCAAGTTTATTAAGAGTTTTTTTCAGTTATTTTAAAACTATTAGTATAAGAACCAAATAGTAGGACTTGTGAAGGATAGCTAAACAAAACTTTTCATCATTTCATCAGAACAATAATACCGTTATCTTGTTAACAATGTTGTTTTCAATACATTAGCGGTAGATAAGTTATATCTGGTAATGAGGAACGTGCACTGAAGTAGCAATAAGAAAGTTGTTGTAATAATAATTATTAGTAATGGACTTATTCCACTTTCAAAAGAAATATTTGTGCGATAGCATTGTACAGCAAAACTTTTTTATTGATTTTATTTCAAAATAGAACTCTATTGAAATTGTGATTGTAACTATAGAGAGAAGGTGTCTATAGCTCATTAAAATTACCGTTAACTTAGTTTTTTTTTAAAAAGTAGACTTATACCACTTTCAAAAAAACAGCTCATATGTTGTATGTCCATACTCCTATATTGTAAGAACAAATATGCAAGTAGCAACAAAACTAAACCTATTATACATTTGTATGCATACACTCCCAATAATTAGCTTGTTTTTACATCTGTATCAAATGTTTCAACGTTCAGTAAAATCATACCTGGCCTTATTTGAAGTTTTAATTCATCTGTAGTGTCTTCATTCCTTATCAAATATTTATGATATAGGTGTCAAATGAAAAGTGTAAATGTCTTCTATTCATTTTACTATATAATAAAATACCGTTATATAGACCCATTTTCGATTTAACGGTACTTTTGTAAAAAAGGCAATACAAAAATATGAATTTTTAACTCCTAGCCTTTCCAAATCAGTACAATCTTAGATTGTTATATACCGTTTGAAAGGTATTTACAAGACCTTTCCAACGATAACCATATCAACCATGTACCGTTAAGATTAATTTCGAGGCCTATAACTCCCAAACTAAGAGCGTCCGCTCCAAAAAATTGTTACCATAATTCTTAGATTTAAGAGTATTACTCATGACAAAAGTTTCATAAAAATCGGAGCCTGATATGGGACGTAAATTTAAGCCAAAATTTCAAATAAATTATATTAAATAAAACTGTTTAGAATAATTGTAATTATATTGATTTAATTTTAACCCATAAGGATACTCAATCATGAATGTAGCTTCTATTGCTTGGACTTGGAGGAAACAAAAGACGTCGCTTTGTATTTGCAAACAACTGGAGTTAAATACGTTATATCGCAACAGAATCTTAAAGTGGACTATGTAGCCTACCAAACAAATGCCATGATTACAATATTGAACGAAACTTACTATTTGTATCTTTTGCAAAAACCCAGCAGCAATTTCGAAAACTTTACTAAATGTTATACTATAGCAACATCGGGAAGTACAGGTGCGCCAAAAACGGTACATGTACCCTATGAATGTATAGAACCTAATATTAAGTCTTTAAGGTAAAACTTTGACTTTTAATTCTAATAATAATTCTGATCAACTTTCTATTTAATGCAGTCATCTTTTGAATATAGGGGAGGATGATATAATTTTTCTGAGCTCCCCGCCTACTTTTGATCCATTCGTTGTGGAATTTTTTATGTCTCTAGAAAATGGAGCTGGCCTTTTAATAACAACCAAAGAAATACGCTTGCAGCCGCAATTGTTGCTTAAAATAATGTTCCCAGAGATGTCATCATTGCAAGGTGTAACAGTATATCAAACCACACCTTCTCTGTTTAGGTTATTTGGAAAGCATAGCATACAAAATGTTATATTAAATAAAAACTCAACTTTGAGGTAATTATGAACTTATTCAAATATGAGAGAAGGTTCTTAGTGAAAAAATATGTTTAGGCACTTAATATTGGGAGGTGAAGATTTCCCTAATTGGTTTGAGCTGGAGTCTTGGCTACCAATAGAATCTCTTTTAACCGGCAAACGCATTTTCAATATATATGGCATAACCGAAATTTCATGTTGGAGCAGCATTTATGAAATTGATGCCAAAACTAAACCGGATCACAAAACTCGTGTGCCTTTGGGAAAACCATTAGATGAATTTACCTACTTTCGTGTAGTGGATAAACATGGAAATGTGTGTCATGATCATGAAAATGATGCGACAGGTGAACTTGAGATTGGTAGTTCCATCAGATATTGTTATATACCGCAACATGATAATGATGTAAAAAACTTAAACGGAAAAGATGTTATTTATCGCAAAACAGGTGATCTAGTGGAATGTGACAGAAATGGAAACATATATTACACTGGACGTGCAAATAATACAATCAAACGCTTCGGAAAACGTTTGTGCTTAGGTAAGAACAGTATTAATAAAATTGTAAAATTGAGATTTATTTGTTATTATGTATTTTTATGTCTCTAGATTCATTAAGCAAAAAGGTTGAACATATTTTAAATTGCAAACACATACATTTTAATGTAACTGCGTTATGGGACAAAGACTCCTCTAATCTAATATTTTATGTTGTTAATACCACGAAAATCTTAGGTACTGAAAAAGAATCTGTGATTAAAATCCTAAGAGAAACTTTAGAAAATCATGAACAGCCGGATAAAGTATTTTATAACAAAACGTTACCTATAAATTGCCATGGTAAAGTTGATCGTAAAAAGATTTTACAACAGATATTTATACCGGCTAGGACAGCTGCGAGCATTTTTAAAGATTTTGTTACAAATGTGATGGGCTTAGAGTTGGATATGGATAGAAGTGAACCCAATGTTTCTTGTTGCAAGCGTTTGAAATTATCTACCGACTTAAGTTTTGCCGAAGCAGGAGGTACTTCATTTCAAGCATTGAGTTTAGCCACTGAAATTGCGGGACTATTGGAAGAAAATGTTGAACAACGTAAAATATTGGAAATGCTTTTAGATAATAATGTGAGAATTGCAGATATTTTAGCATTTTTGATGTCTTGTTGCGAAAAATCTGAAATGGATGAATTTTCTAGCATGTGTTTAGGAAAAATCCACAAAAAATTTAACTTAGAATTGCTTTGGCGCCGTGATCTTAGAAAATGCATAGATGCTACACCTTCAATATACGATAACAAATTTGTATCAGTTGGCTCCCACTCACATTTGGTATTGACTGCAAACGCCATAACAGGAGAAGAGATATCATGTTTGGAATTCAACGATCGTATAGAATGTCCTGTGGTATTTGCTACACCACGTCTTGCCTTGGTGGGCTGTTACGACGGTTTCCTATATGGTTTTGATTTTAACAATGGTACCGTTTTATGGAAGTTGAATGCAAAGGGTATGATTAAAGCCAAGCCTCTGCTTATTGGAAACATGATTATTATTGCATCCTATGCAGAAGATTACAACATATTGGCATATGATATTAAGGTAATATAAATGTATTAAATGTATAAAAAATTTACTTAAACAGGTTTAGTCCTTAGGCTTAAAGTGGCGCTTAAAATTAGGGTCTAAAGGTATATTTTCATCTCCTTTGCAATTCAACCAGGAATCAGTGATATTTTGCTGTTTAGATGGCACATATTCTTCAATAGAAACCTACTCAGGTTCTATTAAGTGGTTGCAAAAGCTAGATACGCCTATATTTTCTACAGCAACTAAACTTGAAACGAAAAATGAATATTTTTTGATTTTGGCGGAAGTAAAGGGCAAAATTTCTATTTGCCAAGCGGACAATGGGGAAAAAGTAAGTAATTGTTACAACATACATGTTTGCGTTTTGTTAATTTTTGTTTGTTTAGATTACCTCGTACCAAACCGAGGGCAATGTATTTTCAGATCTTACTTTACATCAGCCAGACCACAAAAATCATAGCCTCATAATATTTGGTTGTCATGACAAACATGTCTATTGTCTGAAAATGGAGCATACAAACAAGCAATTGGCCTTGTTTAGTAAATTTTCTTTAAACTCCGCTATATATTCTACGCCTATTGTGATTTTAAAACGGTATATATTAACCTGTTCTACGAAAGGATTGATAGTGTTGTTGGATATACAGCAAAATACTGTTTTGGCATCAACGGATTTAAAAGCTGAAATATTTTCTACACCTAATTGTTTAAGCGATAAATACATTTATGTCGGATCTCGTGATAATTATTTATATTGCTTTGAAATAAAACAATAAACATCTTGTGTTATTTATTTAATAACTTTGAAAAATAAATATTTAAAATAATATAAATATAATGCTAAAATTCTACTCTGGATTTTGTTCTAAGTTTTGATTTTGACATTGACATAAATATTGTTTAAATGAAAAATTAAATAAAAAGTTGCCTAATTGTATTTCGGCGTAGTCGCAAACTAACAAATGTGATATTTTTTTGGAATTAATTATCGAAGTAATACTCGTGCACTGATCAACTAAAAAAATATCTAAAATTATTTAAACTTCACTCAAGTGCTCTTTTAACATGTTCACAGATTTTATTTATCTATTTTTTAGAACTATTCTACTTTTAACAAACTTGCTATTTTGTAGGTCTTAGAAAATAAAAGTCTTGTTATGTATACATTTTTTGCACTTTTATTTAAAAATTTAGCCCAAATTAGTTAGAAAGTGTTTTCTGTTGCAAAAAAAAAATATATGCAAGTACTTTCATTATCGACAATTTTAAGCACTTGATTTGTTTACCTTTTAAAATGGAACTGAAGAAATGTGATGCCCACATTTATATATGATATCAAATCATCTTTCAAAATTAAAATATGATATACTTACAAGTATGCAAGAAGACACTTAAAAGAGCATCACGTTTTTGAAATCATCGTTTGAACTGGGCTTAAAAATTGCCTGTGTGTGCTAAAAGATTTATTTCTTTTTCTCTCTCATATCTGTTAGAACCCTTTTGCACTGACAAAGTTTTTGGAATTTTCTTTTAAATTGTTTTATTTCTCTACACACAAAATTAACTTTTCTTGTAAACTTTCGTTCACTTCATATTAAGCAATCAGCGCTCCAAGTTTTTGGGATTTTTCCGAAAACGGATTTTTTTTTAAATTGGGGATAAGTATTTTAGGAAAATAAATAGGGCATTTTTCGGGGAAAATCATTTTTTTCGTTGGGTACTTTTGGCGATAGCATACTATAACTCCTGCTATTTAGTGTATTCTGATTGTCTCAAATGTATGGATACACAAATCATTTTCTGATGTTGGTAACATCGAAATTTCTTACCACTAAAAAATTGTCGTGCTAACTTATAAAAAATTCATTTCAATAAAACTCTTTAAAAACTGTTTCAAATATATTTTAACGTTCTAAGCAATGGCTGCAATCGCTTAGGTACTCGAGGATTAGAAAAGACAATTTCCATTGGGAGCAAGAAGACTGAGCTAAAACTACATACATATATGTATATTTAACTGTGTAGGTATATTATTATGTATTAATCTAGTAAAAATATTTTTAGGATGGTTGAAATACACACATTTCAGTTGGACCAAAATCACATCAATATACCACTGAACCGCCAAATACGTTCTGTTTTGTGGCTTTGGAGAATAAGGTCTTAAAAAACTGTAAACCCTGTAAACAACAATAAAATAAAATCATACCCTTCAGTTTGCAAGGCAAACTTTGTCAGTTCGAAAGGGGTCTTGAATCTCGCACGTAAAAAGAGAGTTGTAATATTTAATTACTGAAGAAGAATTGGCTATCTACTTGTGGACCTTCGTAATGAAATTAATATTTTTCTAAATTATTATTTTAATGAAATTTTTTAGTAAAGTCAGTTAATATTGTTTTTAAAGCGAAAATTTTCTCAATTTCTCTTAACACAGCTCTCTGTTTACAACGTTCTCTAATTTTTTCTTTGTTCTGTTATCTTGTTGATGTATTTTTGTTTTGTTCTTCTCATACGCTGCAATAAATGACAATTGTGTACGAATCGATTAAAAAGAGACATGGACTATTTACTACATCAAAGGCGTAAAAACAAAAACAGCATTTAGTTTAACAGAAATTTTCAGCCAGAGCAGGTTCATATACGTATGTGTGTAAAAAGTCGTGTAAATTTTCTGGTACAAACCAAGAACTAATTGTGTATTAAATTCAAATAAAAATCCAAAATATTTCAAATCGTGTGCCTCATATTGTGATTACCATTCATATCAAATTTTGCAATTATCAACACAATTTAGTTCAAATTACATAAGAAAAATTGGGTTTGTGAAGTGCCAACAAAAGAAAAGTGTACTAAAAACAAACAACCTCGACCACACAAAATATACTTATGTATATACATATGTACTTATGTAAATTGAAGTACAGAAAATAAATATACTAAAGTCGTCGTCATCTAAAAGAATTAGAATAAAAAGCTGCATACAACAATACATACTATGTACGCATAAGTACTTCCACATGTACTTATGTACTATATGCATATTCAGCAGTGTAAAATTATTTGTGGTTTAAATATAGATAGATTTTGTTTGTGCAACAAAGGATTGCAAGCAAAATCGTAGCACGTCTGCCAGGTTGTGCATGTGTGTTTGTGTTCATCAATTAAATATTTAGAACTTCTAGTGCTAATCAACTTCCTCTTTCTTTGTTGGATAAAATAAATCAGTAACAATAGGTTCCCAAATTGATTTTTATACAATGGCCTGGGAGCATTTGCGGCCAGGCAGTTCACCCGTTGATTGGTGTGAAGGGAACTATTTAATATCAGCGAATATTGCAGAATTTGTGAACACGGTAAGTGTTGTGGCTAATTAAAATTAGAGCATGAATTCACACATACGGTTATATACATGTGTTTGTATTTACCCAGTGAACATTTTAAGTCAATATATGTAGGATATTGGAAAGAATTTTTAGACTTCGCCAGACAATCAACCGAATAACCGACGTTTTTCTAAAATTAATATTAGATTGGTGTGCATCAGGCGTCTGTTGAAAATTACGGCTTAAATCTAGATCACGTAACATTCGCAGAATTTAATGTAAATTTGGTCACAGGTAGTACTAATTAATCTGAAAATTATGGTAAAAATAAAATTGGAGCGGACTCCCTTAGTTTGGGAGTTATAGCCCTCTAAAGTTCAAACATAAATATGGCTATAACATCCTTTATATTAACACCACATGATTGATATTAGTATCGTTGGAAATACATTTCAAACGATATATAACAACCTGAGATTATATTGGTTTGAAAGCGCTAGGGGTTAAAAATTCATTTTTTTATACTGACTTTTTTTTACAAAAGTACCGTTAAATCGAAACGGGGTCTATATAACTGTACTTTATAATAAGAAGACATTCACACCTTTCATTTGACACCTATATCACGTTTTAATTTCTTTGTAGCGTCTTTATTTCCTTTCAGATATTTATATATCGATTGTTATATATCGTTTTAAAGACCTTTCCAACGATACCAATATCAATCATGTGGTGTTAATATGAAGGATGTTATAGCCATATTTATGTCTGAACTTTAGAGGGCTATAACTCCCAAACTAAGGGAGTCCGCTCCAATTTTTTTACCATAATTCTTAGATTAATTAGTACTACCTGTGACCAAATTTTCATTAAATTCTGCGAATGTTACGTGATCTAGATTTGTTCCAAAATTACATATTTGAATGTCGAACACAAAGTGGAGTGGATAGTTATGTATGTGATGTATGTGAACATATTCTTCCCAAATCCTTTAAAACAAAGGCAGATAATTGTAGATAAAGAGGCCAAGATGGTAGTATATACAATTCGTATAAAGTTTTGTAAATTTTGTAAACAAACTTAAGTCCCCGTTTATGCAATGATTTAGACAAAAGGCAGCTTAAGCTACCTTGGACAGTACATAAACGATTCTTACTACATCACTTTCAATAATAAATTTTTTCTACTCTGTTTGTATACTAACATATAAACATGATTTGTTTTTTTAAATTTTTTACTTTATATGCGCTTAAGGCTTTTAAAATAATATATTTTGCTGTAATCCATGCACCTTCAGAAATCACTATTCTATGTAAATATATAATGTATTTCTCTAATTGTCTTTTGAATTAATTGAAAACATAGCCATACATACATATACATACATACTTACTTACATATCTATTGATATTAAATATGAAAACCGATAATTATTAGCGAAGTATTGAATAACTACAAAATAAAAAATATATTATTTTAAAATCTTGAAGTATAAATTATGATTTAAGAAAGGCTAAAAAATATATAGCGAAATCAAATTATGATTCTTTCGGAAGAAATTTTTAATAAATTTACCTTTGAAGATCAAAAATTACATTTTATATATGTATGTATATATTTTAATAGATATCAAAAAGTCAATTGAGCAATAATATTTGCAGGATTTTATGGTAATATGAATGCAAAATATCGGATTTATTTTACCGATTTTACGTATAAACCATTTTATTGCAACAAGATAAATTTCGTTGGAGACCCAAAACTATTCAAATAAATTAGCCCTTATTCTGTAACTATTCGTCAAGATCACATCACGGCAATATCAAGAATAGAAAAATTTTGAACTCCGTTTCTTCAGCAATTGACAATTTCTAACAACTTTTTGATATATTATATTGACAGTGCCGGTCAATATAATAGCACCAGTTGCAATTATCTGATTCGAAGGATGTAAAAATTTCACCTATTTATGATATTATTTTTTTGAGTGTAAAAAACAGTTGCATTTTTTATGCTATCTAACAGTTTGTGCATTTGTTGTCAAATTTCGTAACTGTCAATCAGTTATAAAAGATCTTTCGTTAACACTTGTCATTTCGTGCAGTCAATAAAATAGCACCAGTAGGCTTTTTTAAATTTGTTTTGAAAAATTTTGGGAAAAAAAGTGAAAACGGAAGGTAATAAAATTTTTTTAATATACTTTCTATAAAATCGTGTTATAATTTTATAAAAATTGTATAGTTATGGGTCGCGGAAAGCATTGTTCGCCGGAAAAACGTGAACTAATAAAAAAATTTTCGTCCGAGGGTAAATCGTATTCCCAAATAAGGGAATTGCTGGGCTGTTCCAATAAAATGATAATAAATGCCCTAAGATATGAGCAAAAAGTTGAATCCCGTGGTAGGAAACGAGTTTTATCACCCTTATTAGTAAAACGTTTGGTACGGATGACTAAAGCAAATCCTTTTATGACAGCTACGGAACTAAAAAAAAAACATTGGATGTGCCAGCAAGCGTGGAAACTATTCGCCGCAGACTTCGAGACAACAGCCTCAATGCCTGTAGTCCTCGAAAAGTGCCGCTCCTTTCCTCTAAGCATGTTGCTAAACGGGTATCTTTTGCTAAAGCACATGTAAATTGGTCAAAGGAAAAGTGGAGGAATGTGCTATGGACTGATGAATCCAAAATTGTTCTTTTTGGTGGAAAGGGGTCTAGATCTTTTGTACGTAGGCCACCTAACAGCGAATACAAGCCACAATTCACATCAAAAACGATCAAACATGGAGGTCATAGTATTATGGTATGGGGTTGCTTCTCGTATCAAGGTGTGGGTCCCATATATTGGATCAAAACCATTATGGATTCATCTGCTTATGTAAAAATCCTTGATGAAATTATGCTGCCGTATGCTTCCTACGAAATGCCGCTGGTGTGGGCCTTCCAGCAAGACAATGACCCCAAACACACCAGCAAAATGGCAAAAAAATGGTTCAACGATAAATCTATCAATGTAATGGAGTGGCCTGCACAGTCCCCAGATTTGAACCCTATCGAAAATCTGTGGACGGACATAAAGAAGGGTGTATCTACAATAAAACCAACAAGCGTTGAAGGGCTCTGGGAGGCTGTGCAGAAAATTTGGAGTTCCATCAAAGTTGAACGATGCCAGCATTTAGTCGATTCCATGGGAAGGCGTTGTGCCGCGGTAATAGCAAACAAAGGGCACGCGACGAAGTATTGAAACATCTACAATAAATCAATAAATTATCTACAAGATACAATTAAGTTATCTACAAGATATCTAAGTGAAATTTTTTATTTATTTTGTTAAAAATGTAGTAAATGCCATATTTTTGATATTGTCTTGCCGTGGTGTTGGCAGGAGTTGCATAATATAGGGGATTATTTTGTAAGTAACATAGAAGCGTATTAATATATTTTTAATAATTTTTGCGGACTATTTTAAGGCATAAATGTTCATAATGTTTATATGTGGATTGGCGAGAAGGATTTAAGATTTTCGGCAAAATGCTGAAAAATTAGTAGAGAAATGTTTGCGCATTTTGTGTCATGTAAAATTTCATATTTTCTGTTCTTGCGCTAACCTTCAAGCGACGTGGTACCTCTTAGTGTACAGAATATATTGTCTATAGTAGAAGATAACACACCCAACTTCAGCATAGAAAACGATATCAATGCGCACAGTAGTTCCAAATTCCAGAAACAACTCTATTCATATAATGTGCGGCGGGTTTTCCCCCAAATAACTTTGGATTCCATCATTATAAAATTAGTTAACTTAAAAGTTAAGATTATCACTTATAATTAAAGCCTACTGACTCATAATAGTATTGCAAACTTCCACTAAAAACCAACTGAAATTTAATCCACAGATAGGTCGTGGTGCACAATTAATTACATTGTGGGATATGATCTCATAGGAAGAATAATTTTCCCCTATTTGTATGATAGGAATCCACTGTAAGTAAAGCTAGAAAGCTCAAAGTTGGTCCGCAGGTAAGTTTTTAGTAAACAAGTAATGAGCAATACTTAAAAGCGATACATATTCGCTTAGAGGTACTAACAAATACCAATCTGGTCTGTAAAAAAATTACAGTTTACTTATCATCTTTATCTGACTTCTGTGAAGACATATGTGCGATAAATTTAGTTTTATGATCAATAGAGTAGATTTACCTGAATTTAAAATCACTGCTTTTCTTAATATTGACAGTAGATTCCACATCAGAATTTTCTAACATTAATACTGCAAGTCCCAAAAACTCTTAACTAATTTCATCTGATGAAAGAGGTCAGATTTCTTGTCACTGACTCGTCATGTTGTCCAATCGATGTCGAATGTTTATTGGGTTAAGCATGTATCTCAATAGATATATGAAAGTATATGTTTGTACATACCATACATATGTAATTTATATGTACATACATATATACTTAACATATGTACATACATATTTAAACTATTTTATTTTCTTGTACATATTATAATACATATACATAAATTTTACGTGTCGCAAGTACAAACACAGACATGATAAAGTACAAATACACGATATGCATGTTGTAATTTAATATTGAAATCGAGTTCATTGTACGTTATTATGTTATATTATTTTACCTATTTTAAGATTCTATACTTACTAACCTTGACCTTAAAAAGTCAGCATGTAGCGAAAAGAAATTTATTTGTTTCCGCCAACACCCGGAGTTTATTGTTGCTTTTCTGTGTACAGCACACGTTCATAAATATACTGCCTGTCCCACGATGGCACTTAATATCTTTCTATTGAACAAATACATTTAAAACAAAAACAAAAGTTTAGTTTCTTTTCCTTTTTTTTATTTCAAATATACATAAATAATTGTGCGAAAGAAAGATATCTAAGTAGCAGTAAAATTCTTTTTTCATATTTGTGTTTACAGTTAGAAAATATTTTATAATATTGGAAAATAGTTCATAATATTGTGAAAAAGCTAGAAATATTATTTTATTTTCATAATAATTCATTATTATGAAGTACATATCATCTATCAACATTTTCAGTATTTTATTAACTCTGGTTTTTAATTGCAAAAATAAGCATTGAAAATTTTTGTTAAAAAAAAGAAAAAAGTAAAATTGCTATATTCAGCTGTGCCGAATCTTATATACCCTTCTTTCATACCAATCCTGGAATCATACTTTTGATCTTTCTGATTTTCAATACTAATAATTTCTTTTTAAAATATAAAATATGTTTGATAACCGATAACTATGTATATATCGGTGTGTCTTTTTTAATTTAAATTTTTTGTTTTAAATTTGTCTTGTTTCCGAATTAATTAAAACAAATACTTATATAAATTATTCAAACTTTCACATAGATATTATTTTCACTACATGCAGGAGCTAACTGCAATGGCCAAATTCGACAAATATATCGCACAAATGCTAAAAATTTGAAATCAAATGCTAATTACATACTTATACAAATTATGCAAAATAAAATGTTGAAATTATAAGTAAAATTCATATGAGAGTTGCTGGAAAAATTAATACAAATATTTAAAAAAATTTAACGATATGCTCGAAAGCGACCAGGATGTCGTTACTTTTTGGATGTATCAATTAATCTACATAAGTATGCATTTTAACAAAATGTCTTGCCTGTATTTGCTTTGCAGGTATAAAAAACATAAAATAATTAGCCCTATTCTGTAAACCGAATAGATTAGATTTCTCGTTATGAAAAATTAAAACTGGGCCCAATGATGAATTCTACATCATATACATACATACAAACATATAGTAAACTAATATCAGATATGATATTTTAAACTGTAAGAAATAGAAAAATAAAAAATGTGTAAATAATTTTGCTATTCGTATCAGTGATTTAAATTTTTCTAAATCGGATAGTTTTAAATCGATACGATTTACAGAACAGTTCGAAATGAAATGAATTCATAGAAAATTTATTAAAATAAAGAAATTTGAAGGTCAAAATAACATAAAATGTGCAACTTATAGGAAAACAAAAACAAATTCTTTGTAAAATTAAAATTCAGAATGTTTCGATTGAAATTTGCTTAAAATATAAAAGAAAAAAAGCAAATAGAATAAACATACATATTTGAAATTTCTTTTTGTGTAAATTTAAATTTTACAAACCGTCAGCTTATTATTGGTTTGGCCCACCGACCATTTTTAAAAAAATTGAGTTAGGTATGGGGTACATGTATATATTTTAGATGTCCTCTTTCTGAATCCAAAATCTGTTTCACGAAATTGTCTATGGTTTTTGAAACATCAAGCATTGACTTTGGCTCATATACACAAGCTTAACGTCTACTGAGTGTTGGTTTGCTTTACAAACCACTATTTGGTGTATGCAGCAAATTTTTCATGCAAAATGTAAAAAAAATGTATTTAAGTTTTGTTTTGCACCGTTTAATACAATTACTTAGAAATATGCCTGCGAACAAAACAAAATTAAAGGTTATAGAAATGCTTCCAGAGGATTTTCACTCTTATTCAAAATTAAATTAAAGTAATTCTGTATTTAAAGAATGAAGAGTATAATTTACGGTATAAAACATCTGCCAAAGATGAAGAATTTCAAAACGCAATTTTTCTTAAATCTGCATCAAGAAATTGTCTGGAAACACCCCAGGATTTGTTACAGCAAACATTAAAAATTTCGACCCCTTCAACCGTTCCAAATGACAAAAAAGGACTTAAAAGACTTATTTATATTTCTTCCAAATATTGATAGGATTTATTTTGAACATTTACTTCAAATGTAATTTTGAAGTTTAAAATTTGAAGTCTTGATATTGTTTATTTAAAAAAACTAAAATATTGTTAACTAAAATGACTGTTTTGTACCTTCTACTATTTATTTCATTTTAATTTTGAAATACTATGTTCTTTGTATCTTTTAAATACATACACATATGTAGTACGTAATATGTACTACATACATTATATTCAAGAATGATAAAATAAAGATTACGCCAAGCTGAAATAAAAATACTTTTCTACGCATGATGGAACTCTGACGTCACTCTACATGTGCTCTGATTGGCTAATAAAATTCAACTGGAGAACTAATATGTTATTATAAAAACTGGACAGTGGTGCAAATTGCGATTTTTCAAATTAAATTTGTTTGATAATAAACAATTTTAAAAAATTATTTTATTTTCCACTTTTTTTATTTGAAATTGTTAATTTATAGTTATTTTATATAAATATTGAACCCAAGTGCCAATTATTTTTCTTTTTTCCCCATTCAAAACAATTTTTTTTGCTTGCAAAATATCAGCTATAACTTCCTTTGAGCTTCATCTCTTGGAAAACTATAAAATGACACAGCCTTTTTGAAAACAAAAAAAAAAATTTTGGTAACTGCCATCACTAAATACGGGCGGCAAGCGTTCTTTAGCTGTCAAAAGTTCTCATATCCATACATTTTGTATGGAGCATACCGAAATAACGCGGCGGCAACGCTTTGCTATTGGAAAATCCGATTTTGACAGAGCGTTTTCTAATGAAGTTGGTTGCAAAAGAAGAGAATTGTAACCAGAGAAAATGAGCAAAAATTTACGAAAGTGAAATATATAATAAAAGAAAAAATTTGTGCACTTCGTATTAGAAAATGGAGATAAGAAAATATTTGCAATATGATTATATACATAAATATGTATGCACGTTTGTAATTTGTACAAAATTTCAATAACAAAATCACAAATGTCGTCCGTCCAGCTGTTAAAATAATCAGGGTTGTTTAATTTGTTTGTGTGATAACCCTGTTTTTATTGTTTTTTGACATAACGTTGCCGGTTTTGTTTAGGTATAGCATTTCAGCGTTAAAGCTCAGCAGAAAAAAACGTTCCGCTTTCCGCCCGTATTTAGGTGTGGCTGTAACAATATTAAGCGGCATGGCCACACATCAAACTGACGCTTCAAACTCTGCTTTTATTGATTGGGTTAGTGGAAAAAACTCACACGTATGATTTGATGTGAGTTTGAAGAATATCAAAACAATTTAGAGCTTCACTCTCAAACTGAATTTTACCAACACATACACAAGTTTGAAGCATCAGTTTGATGTGTGGCCATGCCGCTTTACATTTTAACACAATTATTTCTCACTTGCTTTTTTTTGCTCTTACTTTGTTGGCAATTGCCCACTGCACATTTCATGATTACTCTTTTTGTTCTCTTTTCTCTTTAATTTAAGTTTTTTGTTTACAGCTTATGAGCTTTAAAAATCAAGTTATAATAACTTTTTTACACTTTAATTTATTAATAATTATTTTAATATATTTATTTAAAAATATAACACAATTTATTATAAAATATAACACAAAACTTGCACTTTAATAAATCCGATTTAGTTTGCTTGTTGGAAAACTCTCTGAGTAAATTGGAAATCTCTCTGAGTAAATTGTGTGAAGAGTTACCAAATATAGCATAAAATATTAATTTTGTACGAGAAAGTATTAGTTTTGCATATAATAAAAATTTGGCAATCTCTTCGAGGGAACAAATACGTCATCAAACGGTATATCATGCGCAAGGCGTAATACTTATTTTATCATTCTTGCGAGAAAGTATTAGTTTTGCATATAATAAACATTTGGCAATCTCTTCGAGGGAACAAATACGTCATCAAACGGTAAATCATGCGCAAGGCGTAATCATAACAGTAGGACTGTTTTTTTATGTTTTTATAAAATAAATTAAAATAAAATACCAAATTTATGGTTTAAAGTTTTTAAAATACTACTTTGCAAGACTGATAAAATAAAGATTACGCCTTGCGCATGATTTACCGTTTGATGACGTATTTGTTCCCTCGAAAAAACTAATACTTTCTCGTACAAAATTAATATTTTATGCTAAATTTGGCACAATTTACTCAGAGAGATTTCCAACAAGCAAATGAAATCGGATTTATGAAAGTGCAAGTTTTGTGTTATATTTTATAATAAATTGTGTTATAATTTAAAATAAATATATTAAAATAATTATTAAATAACTTAAAGTGTAAAAAACTTATTCAAACTTGATTTTTAAAGCTCATAAACTGTAAACAAAAAACCTAAATTAAAGAGAAAAGAGAACGAAAAGAGCAAGCATGAAATGTGCAGTGGGCAATTGCAAACAAAGTAACAGCGAAAAAAAACTAGTGAGAAATAATTGTGTTAAAATGTAATATTGTTATCAAATTTTTTTTTGTTTTCAAAACGCTGTGTCATTTTATGGTTTTCCAAGAGATGAAGCTCAAAGGAAGTTATGGCTGATATTTTGCAAGGAAAAAAATTTGTTTTGAATGGGGAGAAAAGAAAAATAATTAGCACTTGGGTTCAATATTTATATAAAATAACTATAAATGAACAATTTCAAATAAAAAACAGTGGAAAGTAAAATAGTTTTTTAAAATTGTTTATTATCAAACAAATTTAATTTGAAAAATCGCAATTTGCCCCACTGTCCTGTTTTTACAATAATAATTGTGCTCCAACTGAATTTTATTAGCCAATCAGAACACATGTTGAGTGACGTCAGAATTCCATCATGCGCAGAAAAGTATTTTTATTTCAGCTTGTTGGCGTAATCTTTATTTTATCATTCTTGCTACTTTGTACCTTTTAAATGTACATTAATATATTTTAAATAACAAATTAACTCATAGTAGTACAACTGTTTTTTATGTTTTTACGTTTTTATCAAATAAATTAAAATAGAATACCAAATTTCCTCACCTAGATAGTTTCTTTCATTAATAATATCTTTTACATTGATATACACATGCGCTCAGTCTTCGTTTCCACAAAAATTAAAAAATTACACATCCGTTTCTATGGATATGCAGCAAAAAAAACAACTTTTGAAAAAAATTTTGATATGCAGCACAAAACAAGATTTTTTCATTTCCAGAAACTTTGTACTAACTTTTGATTTAATGCATGAAAGTTCATAAAAGCTTAAATTTTTGATCAGAACATATGCCGGTAGCAGTGGTGAAAATATAAAAAAATTCTATCGGGTATATTTTGAGAAAACTTTATGTAAACCTTCTTTGCCGTTTTTCTTCATTCCGAGTTTGTGGCATATGCGCCAAACCAATAATAAGCTGACGAAAGGTAAAGTGATTTACACACTTAGGCCTCTGTTTTTTTAAGGTAATTTTGGATTTTTTTTTTGGTATATTACTATATCACATAGGAAATATCACATTGTACCCAAATGAACTGAACTACTTTCTGTTCTTATTTTCTTCCAACAACCTGCCAACCTTTGGCACATAACTTCGTATGTTTTAGGTCATTAAAATACAAACCCTGTTCATTACATACATACATACATATATATTGTAACAAAAAACAAAAGTAGATGACTCAATTCACTTTGATGTACAAAACCTCTACTCAGCAACACATTTAAACAAACAATTTATTGCATTGTATGTACGAGTGTGTGATGACAGCAGCAATTTGTTTTCCTTAATTGTTCTTTGTTACTATTTTACTTACTTTACACCTCACAATTATCAAATTAGTGTTATGATTTTGAAAAACCTTTTTATTTTATTGCACTTTAAATTGAACAAATTAACAACGAACTGGAGGATCAAATGTGTGACTGACCTTATTTTTTTTTCTAAATTAGTTAAGAGTATAATGTAAATTGTTGGACATAAAATGACACTTTGTTTAGCGATAAAATTTAAATACATATGGATATAAGTATGTGTGCTTGTTTAGTGTAATGGAGTTATTTAGCTTTTACATTTGATTATTTTGAGAGTTAGTGTTTCCAATGATATTTATTTTCCTAAAACCGCTTATAACTTCTGAATGCCTTGAATGTGGCGTTTCAAATTTAGACTTCGTGTGAATTTTAACCGATTCGCACCGGTAAATTTTGAGAAAATCAAAAATACAACGAAACAAATTTTTTCAAATTACCGATCGATTCCACAAACTAATCAGCTATTGTTATTAAAAAACCATGCCGGTCCACGTTAAACGGATCAAACTCGGTTGAGATCTTGATTCTTTTATTGGACTCCCAAAAACTAAATGAAAGTTGTAGCAGTTTGAAAAATAAAATGTGTTTTTCAAACTCTTATTAGACTTTTGAGCTCGAAGAACAGTACAACAACCAGGTTACGATAGCATTGCGGTTAAAACTAGCGGGAAGTTGCTGGTATGACCTTGAGAAAGTTGAATAAGCGATGTCCGTCTATCCGTATGTGAAATCGGTTTTCCAAAGCCCCCAGTCATGCTGGACTGATATATTAGAAATGGTCCTTAATAGTGTGCTATTGAAAATCATCAAAATCAAAACAACTTTTTGCTTTGTTAATGAAACCTATTTTATAATTTAAAAAGAATTAAATTGGTAAATGAAACTTTTTTTCTACAAAAAAATAAAACAAATATGTTACTAATTTCAATTGTTTTTGTTAATTACAACTACTTTACACTTCAGGAAGAATTAAATTGGTATTAAAAATCAAACAACATGAAATGGACGATAAAGGTTAGAAAAATAAACTTATTTTTGGTACATAAAATGGATGTACCAAAATGTAAATGGAACTTTTTTTAGGTACAAAAAAATAACTAAATATGTTCCTAAAGTTTTTTTTTTTATTTTTTGTAGTAAAAAGCAAACAACATGAAGCAGACTCCAATTGAACTTTATTTTTTCACAGTTTAATGAAATTAACACTGATTTCATAACAATTTAGACTTTGAAACTCTTATAAAAAACATATTTTTATGAATAAGACAAACTTTTATTTTAGTGTCTCATTATTTTTTCATTTATTATCAAGATTTTTTTTTAATAGTTTTGCTAGTATTATTTGACTATCAAGTGTAAATAACATTTGCATTATAACGCAATTTAAAATAAATAAATTAAAATCTTTTATCAATAATATATGCAAATGTATTTTGAATTTGGTTTTGTTATACCCTTCACAAAAAAGTGAAAGGGTATATATAGGTTTGTCATTCCGTGTGTAATTTCTTCGATATGCACATGGGACCCCATAAAGTAATTCTGGATCCTTATGAATAGCGATGACGATTGAGCGATGTCCGTCTGTCCGTCCGTCTGTACGTGAAATTGGTTTTCCCAAGCCCCAGAAGAGCTAGAGACTTCGTTCTTGGACCGTTGGATTGGAAATGAACTTAAATAGAGTGTTATTGAAATTAAGAAAGATCCGAAGTATGATCAATTATTTTTTTTAATGTTTGTAAATTCAACCTATTTCGTGGTTTGGGAAGCCTCAATCGTCTATTAAAAACTAAAAAAAAAATTTTTTCCAGAGATGGAAAAGTACATGAATGTGACCAAAATGGTTAAAAATTTAAAATTTTTCTTTAAAAAAATTACTTTATACCTCATGAAGCGTTGCACTGATAAAAAAAAATTAAAATTTCGTGTCCAGGGTTGGGAAATCGAAATTTTTTTTATACATAAAAGTAACCAAAAAGGCAATTGACGTTGTTTATTTTTTTTTTTGCCAACTAAAACTATTTTATATTTTAGGAAGAACAAAACTGGTATCAAAAATTTAAAAAAAAAATCAAAATTTCGAATCCAGGGTTGGACAAGTGCAATATTTTATAGTTTATGAAGGTGACCAAAATGGTTGAAAATTGTAAATTTTTCTTAAATAATACTACTTTATTCCTCATGAAGAGTTGCATTGGTTAAAAATAAAACAAACAAAAAATTTAAATTTCACTTCCAGGGTTGGGAAGTTTAAAGTTTTTTTTGGTACATGCAATATATTGTAGAACATGAAAGTGA
Organism: Linnaemya tessellans; assembly: GCA_951800035.1. Lineage (NCBI taxonomy): Eukaryota > Metazoa > Arthropoda > Insecta > Diptera > Tachinidae > Linnaemya > Linnaemya tessellans. The sequence goes on along the minus strand of OX637533.1, from coordinate 29,563,416 downwards.
CCAAAATGGTTACAAATTTTAAGTTTTTCTTAAATAAAACTATTTCATGCCTCATTAAGAGTTGCATTGGTAAAAAAATTTAAATTTCGTTTCCAGGGTTGGGAAATTGAAATATATAAAAGTAACCAAATAGGCAATTGACATTGTTGTTTTTGCTAATTAAAACTATTTTATAATTCAGAGAGAAAAAAATTTGTATTAAAATCTTAAAAAATTAAAATTTCGACTCCAGGGTTGAACAAATAACATATTTTAAAAATTAAAATTTGTTTGTCAAGTAAAACTATGTTACATCTTTTAATTAAACTTACTTCCTGTTTTAGCAAGAAAGAAAGAAGAATTACATCTGTGAAGGGTATTTAAGATTCGGCACAGCCGAATATGGCATTTTTACTTGTTTTTGTTTACATTTGATAAATTTTTCAAAAACTTTGTAATAATTTTGATGGTCATACACACGATAATTATGTGTAAAGAAGATTTTTAATATTCATGAGGTCCTCAAGTTCAAATCTAACTTCTAATTAGTAATAAATTTCATATCATTACACTTGCCTTCAAATTGTTTTTTCCCCATTTTAGGGTCTAGGTCTTGACTAACTTTGTTCAGCGCTGCTTTTAGCAGTACTGCATTTGAAATTTTAGTCAATTTTATAACAATTAAGTGTGCAATTACTTAATTAAAATTTGATATGCTTAATTAATAGTATTTATTGCAAAAAAATAAATTAGATGCATATCTGAACACCGTATAATAATTCTTAACTTCAAGTTCAAATAATAAAATACACATTCATGTTGGAAAAATAAAATTTTTGAATCGGTGAAAAAAATTCTTTGAAATACTTTTGGCCGCATTCTCGCAAAATGTTTCTCTGAGTGTCGTTTCCGCTACTTATCGATTATGTTTTGGATTTAAATATGTATGTGTATTGTTTCGTAGTACAATGTGTGTTCTAAGAATAATCAATTAATCAGATAATGCGATATCAAATATATTCCCATGAATTGATGTCTAATTTCTTTGCTTTTCAAAGAAAATCTGTATAATATGTTAGCTTTGTTTAGACGTGAAATCTATTCCTGATGATTTGCCAATTCTGTTTTGCGTATCGATTGCAAATTAACATATGCAATTTCATAAAACATTCTCATACACGTATTGCTTGCAATATCTTTAATATTCGTGTGATATCTATCAGCCACTGCGCGTTATTTATTTAATACAATTTGTTTTTAATTAACTAAATATAGAAGCGCTTATTAAACTAATTGGAATAAAAAAATTAAAATATGCTATGACATTGAAATTTAATATCATTAAAAGCTTTTTTTTTGAAATTGCAAATTAAAGTTACAATTTTAGCACGAGCGTATTAAAAACAAAGAACAACGCACTAAGTGAAAAGTTTAATTAAAGCAATTTAATTTATAAGTATTATTTAATGTAAACTCTCTGTATAACGACACCATGATATTAATGCCATCGCTTTACCATAAATATTTGAAATTCTATGGATTCACACTCTGTAAAACGTTTCGTTTAAAATTTGGAGTTTTGACTTTTAAGGGAAATGTTCCACAAATGTTCGCACAGTCAACATGAGAAAACACTGTGGCATTTTGTGTCATCCCATTTGTGGTGTCATTTTTGAACAACAAAAAAATAAACAGCCAATGACTACACAAGATGTCATAGTGTGTTACTACATATGTCATTTTGTGCCGTCGCAAACAAACACGATACCATGTACTAGCATTCACGTTAGTAATCTTTTTTTTAATTCGCACCGGCAGTCAGAGGATGACCCCTACATATGCTGTGTAATGCGCCGGAACTAGAAACGAGGAGATATACACAATCCCCTGATTGTGTAAGGCGTTCGCGTTTACGCCTCAGACATTTTTCATAATAGATTAAAGAAAACTACTTGTGTGTTTCTTTAATCTTGAACCAAAAACGCTTTCGGCGTAAATGAAAAAATGTTTTCTATACATATTAAAAACATCTTTAAATTGTTAGATATTCAGAGGATATCAAAATATTGATAAAAATAATAAATAAATATTTTTTAAAGTTATTATTTTATAAAAATAAACCTCAAGCTCAATATTATTACTTAAAATACAAGATTATTGTGTACCAGAGTTTTTTGTTTCCCGGGAAAGCGGAAAAAACAACAAAAATTCCCGGACATTAAAGAAAGTAATGAGATATGTAAACAAAATATTAATTTTTCGAAATTATTCGACTAAATAATAATGTTCAAAGTAAATTAAAAGGGAAAATTTGAAATTTAATTAAGTTTTTATGTTCACTCATGCAATATATCACATTTATAACAGTTTATTTAGTTTTATAAATATGTTTAAATTATTTACATGCATAAAGCGATTAGAATAGCGATTGCGCTCCCTCTTTTCAAAGCTTCAACCGCTAGTTTAATTGGTTTTAAAATCCGAAGCATATCATCTAACGAAGCTTCATTTTCTTCTATCCATATATCGGGTGTTTTTTATAGAGTGATACAAGATTAAATCATAATAAAACATAGTAATATATTTTTGATATCAATGAAACGGTCTTTATAGGATAGAAAATTTGTATCACATTAATGTTTAAATATGATTTCGGCGCTGTGGTCGCCACGGCTGGCTCGTAGACGGCGCAATCTGGGACACCAATTTTCAACAACTAAAAAAAAATCTTCCATTAAGTGGAAGGACACAACCCCAGTTACTGAGAGCGGTGACGAATTGATTGATTAGGATCATCTTGACTGACTTCCCGTAACAGTAAATGTTGTCCGAAAACGATCTATTGTTCTTCGAAGTAGCCGCTCTGAAGGACGATTATGTAGGTACGTCATAAAATGGACGTAGTGCACGATAAGTTTGACGAACAGAACCATTATTTTGATCAAAAATTTCCACAATTTGCACGCGTTGCTCTGGTGTAAGTCGATCCATAATGAAATGTCAAAGTAAACTAAACAAAAAGTTAAATGGGTGGTCAAATAAAGCAGTGATGCCAACTCAAAGTTGTATCACTCTATAAAAAACACCCTATACATATCTCCTATCTGCCTCTTCCTAATCCATAGTGCGCTTTTATTGCTTTAACCCTAAAATATCATTAATATTTTTGTGAGGTATACAAAACGGAAACATGAGTCGTCGTAACGACGAAGAATGATATTCCAGGGTTAAAGGGAAAAAAATTTCAATCATAGGCACATTCGATTGCCACTGTATTAGAACATTAAAATGAAAACGAATTTCTTTATTTTGCTCTCCCATGACATATTTTTTACGCATTTCCATGTTATAGCCAAAAATTCTTTGTTATATGCAAAAACTTCGATTTGCGCACTATTATGTAAAATATCATCAAAATTATCACTCCTTTTAAACCCGGGAATTCTCGCGTGAAATGTAAATTAATCATTTCTTCAATAGGTTACATGAACGCATGAGGTATCGTAGGGAGAACATGTGTGTGAAGATAAATTTAAATTTATTTTAGCGAAGACGCAAACCGAAAGTTGTGCCAAATCTGTTCTGCAGTTAACAGAGCTCGTAAAGAACTTAACATTTGGAGTAAATTTGATTAAGTGCATCTGGAAGCCAAAATCTAGGAACTGGAGCCAGTTCTGCCCAAACTAGTGAATGGAAATTAAGGCCCAAGAAATACTTAAAAAATGTATACTTAAGGGATGTAGTGAAAATATAAAATATTGTAAAAACCTTTATTTGAAAAAAAGAAAATGGGATGAGTATACTTATGCCACTATGTACAAATGGTGGCCCAGAGAACCCTTGATATTGCAGAAAAAGTCCTAAATCTGAAATAGTTTTGGAATTCGAAATTTTTTTAAAATTTACTTGATTTGGTACAACTCGGCTTGCATGTTCGCTAATATAAATTTAAATTTATCTTCACACACATGGGGAGAACTTCGTTTCTTCCTCGCTAGTCTTAGATGATTCTGTGACTTTGGTGAGATCTCCTCCGGTAGCTCATGCAACGCCTGTGTGCTTTTTTTTTACCAAATTCGTTGGTAGGAATATTGGGTGCAAATTGATGCTCGGACAGTGCTAATGGTTCCCTGGACCTCGATTTAACTGACGTTAGCAATTCCTGTTTGCTGTAACAGGCGCAATGGAAGTGATGTTGTAAAGCTGGTGCCGGGAATTCCAGTATAGCTCTTGTCTCCGTTTCTAAACCTTCTAAATTTTTTTAATTAGGACTGACACTTAGTGGATGACCCCTACAATGTGTGCATCGCGCTGGAACTAGGAAAATTGGTTGTGGGAAGGAGGATATCGGGAGTAGTGTCTATGAACATTCGATTTGAATTTTGCCATACGACAGAAAAGACCTCCGAACGAATTCTTTCTGTAATTCGTAGTGTGGTTCACTGGTTAATTCACGACATGTGGATGTGATCGCGTGAATGTAGTGCGCATTTTGGGAAAGAAATTGCTCTGTCGGGTTAGACCGTCATGGAAGGTATGGACTTAAGCTACTTTCATATTTATCACATATTTGACAAAATGAGCATAACAACTATTTTTGACAAACGTGTTTCTAATAATCTGAGTCTATGCCCGACAACGAAACAGATTTGTGAAACCGCTTGTGCAGTTATTTGGCCCTTTACACTTTTCACAATAATTTACAAATTTGTCTTCTATGATAAGGCAGATGCATAGGAGAAATTTTGTTTAACAGCTGAATGCGCAATATTGATAACACTGGTCAGCAGCAAAATCCTCCTTTAAATAAAACTATTTGGACTATATGGATTTTGATGCGCTAAACTCAAATCCGTTTTCGGTTTTTTTCCATCAGGTCGGGATTTTTTTATAGGCGTGGCAAATTTTGTCCCCTAATTAGTCAGGTACGGGAACATATTTCACCCTAACTCGAGAACGTGTTATCCGATTTTCAAAAGTAAAACACCAGAAGATGTGTAACAAAATCGTATATATTTTAGTGCAATATAATTTTTCTCTATCTCTTATCGTTTTGGAATTATTCAGAAATTAATGGAGAACAATTTTTTTTCGTGCAAAATTCGTAATATTTTTCAGTTTAAAAATTAAATTTAAAAAAATATATATAAAGCAAATATTCAACATTTTGCACATTTCTCTGAGAGCTACATATGTTAAAAATAAAATAAGCTATAAACCATAAAAATCGGTTAAAATGTCACTAGTGAAGATTTTACTATCAGCAAGTAGAACAAAGTTTCTATCACTTTATTAAGGCCAATGTGAGAAAAATGATAGAAACCCTTGTGTACGTGTGATTTTGCATTCCTCTCTAACCTATGAATTTTATCACCCATAAAACATATATCCGAACTACTCACTCTAATGTTATTACTATATATAAATGTATGGCACTGGTGATAGGGTATGGTGGCACTGCTGACAGTCACCCATGATAGAATATGGTGGTACTGGTGACTGTCACCCATGATAGAATATGGTGGCACTGGTGACAGTCACCCATATAAGGTATCAAACCTAACCTAAGTCTCGGTTCGCACTATGAAATTTTCTTTCATGAAATTTCTGAAATTCTCTTTTAAAATTTCACTCGTGTCTGCACACTGAAAGTTAATTTCATGAAACTTAATATTTTTGTTTGTTTACTTTCACATAAAGAATATAAAAATAAAGTAAAATCAATTACGAACACAGTTGCCATAGTTGGTAGCATTCTACCAAAATTGGTAATATTTTTTGGGTTGGTAACTTTGTTCTTAATGCTTGACAAACTATCAAATTATTGCTTATCTTTTATCATTTTTCCGCATTACTCAATAGAAAAAAAATCATTAAAAACAACTGTGTGAATGTGCGCCAAATTGTTCAACGGCGTAATATGCAAATGTCATTATGTTTGGTCAGCAAAAGATTATCTTAAATGACTGCAATATTAAATAATTTATTTAAATTAAATACGGAATTCGTAGGTATAATGAATTGAAATATTTATTTATGTTCTAAAATGAATTAAAACGTTTTCTGTTATGTTTTTTATTAATAAAAGTTGTTGTTTTTATTATAACAAAAAATAAAGATTTTTGTTTTTCTAAAAAAACTAATTTTGGTAACTTTTTGGTAACATTTTCGGAAAATTTTGGTAGAAAATTTTTTTACTCAGTGGCAACCGTGATTACGAATTACAATACAAAACAGAATTTCAGTGAACATGAAAGTGTGTACCGGACACCATTCTTCTCTCCCCTCTCACCAACAAAGTGCCACTTTCATGAAATAAAATTTCATAGTGCGAACCGAGACTAACCAAATTTATGAAATAACTCACGCTTATTCCAATTCAATTCACATATTTATTTATGTATATACCAAATTAAAAATCATGTAAGCTTCTATCCTCTGTTTTGTTGTACTTTTCCATCATCCGTGCTTTTGATGCGACCTATTAAATATCAAATATTTCAGTACAAATGGAAAACAAGGAAGGTTTTTAGATACTTCCGATCGCTTCCAACTTGTTGGAATTAAAGATTTCATGCTCTTCACCCAACGTTTCCTGTTGCAACCAGATTTTTTGATAACTGGTGTTGACTTTCCCTTGTGATTTCAAACGTTTATCACATATTTGAGCAATAATCCTATGAGTTAATTTAATATAGCAAATATAATAATGAATAGATCAGTATACTTACATATATTATTTACCTAATTCGTATATTAAATATACATTTACATTTAAAAACTAGTTAATTTTTATTATACTTCGGCTGACACAGATATAAAATGGAATGACAAATGTCAAAAATTAAACTACTACATAGACATTTGTCACCGATGATATTTGTCTCCATCAAGAGTGACAGTCATATGTTCGGAATTCGAAATATTCTTGCAAATGTATTAGTACAAATGTTATGTGTGTATTAGTTTCGGTCACCCATTTCTTGTGGGGGTCTTACATTTGAAAATCGGATGACTCGTTCTCGAGTTAGGGTGAAATATGTCTCCGTACTTGACTAATTTGGGGGAAAATAATCCTGACCTGATGGAAAAAAACCGAAAACGAATTTGAGTTTAGCGCATCAAAATCCTCAATAATATTATTGAAAATATTCTTAATATTCCAATCTCAATATAAATAATAAATAGAATTTGAACAAATTCATTTATTAATAAAATAATAAAAAATCATTTGCAGTCTTGCAGATTCGAACTTAAGCCCGTTGAAAAAATTAACAATTTACATAAGAAAGTTCGACTAATAAAAATTCATACATACCCTGCAGGAGTTCGAACTAGTATCAAATTAGAATTGCACTAGTTCAAAAATCACCAGTACTAGTTCCCAACTGTGAACTTTCCTATACTATGTTAATGCTCAAATTAACATTGAGTGTGTTTGGAAAATTACTAGTACTATTGGTACTAGATGAAAACTAGGGGGATACTAGTACTATTAGTACTAGATGAGTACTAGTATAATTTCTTCCAGTCGGATACTAGTGCAATCAGTTCTGCATTAAGAACTGGTTTATATATAAAAAAAATCCCTAAATTTATTGGTTTTTTAAACCCAATGAAATTTGTTAAGTCTTTGTCTTCACAAGCAATTTTTGGTTCATCAATTCTTAGTTTATAAGAGGAAATGGAAAGTTAATTCAGGGCACACCCAATCCACTAGCACCTTGTACAACTTGAGTTACGTTTGGTACTCGACCATATACCAAACAGTAATTAACATACAATACATATATCTGTTTTTATTATTTTAAAAAACATAGCTGATTTTACATATGAACATAAATATTTACAAAAAAAGACGTTTAAAAAATTTTAAAATTATATTTTAATTTTATTTATTTTTTAAAATGTCACTTTTTCAACACACAAGAAAACTACGGCTTGCTTACATAAATTATCGAATAAATAAACTGATATGCAGGTGGCAAAGTCTTCTAATACTATTCTTTGTTTCAAATTTGAATTTGTTTAAAAATTGTAACAATTAAAAATAATATAAATGAAAATACGAATTAGCAATTCGCTTTAAAACATGATCAAAAAGTAATATGAAATTCTGCAAGTCAAATCAATCTACATATGAACTACTTGAAGTACTAGTACTTTTCTGTATATGTTCAATCACCTTTTGAACTAGTGCTTGCTATACTAGTAATCGTACCAGTAGCTTAAAAACAATTAACGCTTATCCTCCTGCAGGGTAATTTAAATTCTATTAGGTTAATACAAATACCCCTTATATGTCTGTATGCATGTATTTATATTTGTTCACACTTTTGAATAGAATCCATAAATATTTTCTTCAAAATTCATCTATTAAGTATAATTTTAATTAATGTTATCACCGTGTCAAATGTCAGTAGTATTTATACTAAAATGAAAATGATAAGATTAACGGCCTTATTTCGTAAATTTGATTTTGTAACACATTTTTCCAAGTACAATTTCTTAACGTTTGGTGTTGCGACTATATACATACTTTTGTTCATACACATATATTTTTATATCAAGTACATATGTAACAGTTAATATATTATTTTAATATTTTTGCAATTGTGGTTTTATCTCTTTGTTATAATTCTTTTTTGCAATTTCTTTTTTTTAGATAAGCAATTTTCTGTTTTTATTACTACCGCCGGTATTAATGTATCTATTCAAAGAATATGGTCGCTTCGTTACACAAGGCATTCATGTACTTTGGATTCTACTCATAATTGTTGGCCTTAGTTCCATGTATTTTCACGCTACTTTAAGTCTAATCGGTCAACTGCTGGATGAATTGGCCATATTGTGGGTTTTCATGGCAGCCTATTCTTTATTTTGTCCTAAAAAGTATTTTCCAAGGTTTTGTGCAAATAACAGGTAAGTAAGAATTTGTAATAAAATGTTTGCCATCTAATATTGGCTTCATAATTCATAGTCCCAGATAAAGTATGTTTTAAATGTTATAAAGACTACTTCTGCTTAAAAATATACCTGAAAATTAATGGCCTTATTTGACAAATATGTATATCGGATTGAGCTTTTTATAAATTCTATTAACAAAAAATTTTGTATTGGCTACAAAAAATGTTTGTCATACATATGTGAGCTATCCGGTAACTCCGGGTATATCTAACCATATATTTATTATTATTTTTTTTTTTAAATCCTTTTATTTTCAACAAAATTTCCTTTTAGATCAATACGTTTGGTTCAGCGTTTTTCTAATTTTCTTATGCTTTTCGACGAGCCGAGTAGGCAGTTTATGAATGACGTTCCGAATAGTGACCTCGTGAGGATATCCGAATGGGGTCAAGCGAACAGGGTCGATTTTAATGCTCGTAAGACCCAGCGTTGTATGCTTACGCATCGACGTACGTATGACCATGCTGCTTCATCTGTTTCTATGGATGGTGTAAGTATTAAGGAGTCAGGGGCTCTTGATGTTCTGGGCATGAAAGTGCAGTATGATGTCAGATGGACGGATCATGTTTTTCATGTCGCAAAAGAAGCATTCAAGTGCCTTGGCTTCCTAAGACGATGCAAGAGATACTTCACCCCTCTGATCTTTTTAATATTTACACCACTTACATCCGACCGAAGATGGAATACAACTCTCATGTCTGGGCCGGTGCTTCAAAGTCTATTTTGAAGTTACTCGACCGCGTACAGGAGAGGGCGATTAAACTCATCGGGGACTGTAGGGTAGCCAACTCTATTGACTCACTGGAGCATCGTCGCAATGTGGGGTGCATATCGTTGTTCTATCGTTACTACAACAATGGCAGGTGCTCTGGTGAAATTAGGGAACTTGTTCTTGAAACCCATTCTTTCTTACGCTCAACGCGTTTTTCATCAAGAGCGCATGCATTTGTGGTCGTTATTCCAACGAATCGCACTACGCATTACAGAGAAAATTTCCTATTTTGGCCGGACAGTCCATATGTGGAACAGACTACCTGCAGATGTCTTCCCCGCCACTTACAATTTGAGGAGGTTCAAATCGAATATCCACAGACACTACTCCCTTTATCCTCCTTCCCAAAATCTATTTTCCTAGTTTCAGCGCAATGCACTGCATATGCAGGGGTCATCGCCTGAGTGCTGGTTCTATTCCTAAAAATAAAAAAAATAATAGGTTTTTTCCATGCCCTCAAAATAAGATTTGTTCCGGCTATGGCCTTTTCATTTGACACAAATATCTTACCACCAAGTCATCACTTCTGGTTTGGAAAAATAAAATAGTCGCCGTGGGCTAAACCTGGAGAATATGCTGTATAGGGTAGCCCAGTTTATGGATTTTTGACATACAGCCTACACACGTGTGCAGTCGTACGCTGTCCTGAGAGCGGCACCCATCTAATGGATGGCTTTTTCATATCGAAATATTCATGTGAAATTGGATATAATCTCTAAATTGAGATGCCACTTCAGCCGCATCACGTATTTCCATTCTCCGATCGTTCAAACATTCCATGAATTCTTTCGACGATTTCTGGCGTGATGACGTTTTTTTTGCAACATGAACGTACGGCATCACTTGTGCTGGTACGACCACAACAGATCTCCGTAAACCACTTCTTGTTATGGAAATTAATGGTTCACACATCCCCTACTATTTATCTAGTCTTCCCCAACACACGAAATTCAAATTTTTGTTAAAATTCACGACATTGCCTGCTTTTAATTTATATCAAACGCAAACTAAATGACGTGGCTTGCTCAAAAAGTGATTTTAGTATATTAATAAATGATGGGTTGACGGCAGCAACGTTGCCTTGATCGTTACTGCGAGGGAAATTCAAAAAGTCACTAAGTTATAAAATATCCACCGTGGTTTTTTAAAATCGAGCCACCAAAAAAGTTTAAGCGACATGATTTTTGAAAATGGTTTTCATCTATCAAAGTTGTGTTAGGTCCCGTTGCGAAAATGCAGCGTAAAGGCCTCGTTACTCTTACGTAAGCGTATACGTTGCGGATAAGCTGCCACGTTTTCCTTACCAGTCTCATTTACAAATAACTACTCTTACGTAAACGTGACGTTGTGTTGTGGACGAGCCTTATAAAATTAAAATTTCATTCCGCTTTTACGTACCAGCTCTCATTTGTTTTTATTGTCGGATAAAATCAATGTTGCCAGCAAATACTTTTTCACCAATTTTGCGATGTTTGCTTTATATACTTTTAAGAATATGAATTACTATAGAGTACGCAACCTAACGTTTCTTTTTTTTTCAACTAGTGCTTATTTCGTGAATGGTAACACTTAGCTCATGTTTGATTTGACAGATAATTACTTTTATCCTTCCGCTGAACGAATATGGTTGACCATCCAATGCGTTTTCGCTTCGCTAAGTGGGCCTGCGATCGACTTACAGAAGATGCCGATTTTGCCAAAAAAAATCACCTTTTCAGATGAAGCTCTTTTTGATCAAGCAAAATTGTCGCATTTGGGGCTCAGAAAACCCACACGCATACATTGAAAAGCCGACGCACCCAAAACGAGTCACTGTTTGGTGCGGATTTTGGTCCAGAGGGATAATTGGGCCATTTTTCTTCGAAAATGAGCAAGGAGTGGCCGTTACAGTCAATGGCGATCGCTATCGGGCCATGCAGCCATTCGAATGAAATTATTTTCCATTATTAACCGGAAGGATTGTACTTTCAAATAAAAAAAGAAATTTGAGAAAATATTCAGTAGTTTTTTTATAGCATTTAAAAAAAAAATGTGAAACCAGATTCATTTTATACAGAATACGATTATACATAAAAACAAAATTTTAAATTCTTTATACTGGGAAGAAGTAAATTACACTGCTCAGCAGCAAAATCCTCCTTTAAATAAAACTATGTGAACTATATGGATTTTAATGCGCTGACCTCAAATCCGTTTTCGGTTTTTTCCATCAGGTCAGAATTTTTTTTATAGGCGTGGCAAATTTGCCCCGCAACTTAAATATTCAACATTTTGCACATTTTTCTGAGAACTACATATCTTAAAAATAAAATAAGCTATAAACCATAAAAATCGGTTAAAAAATTTGGATTTTATTGCCAATTTACAGCAGGTATCCAATATTGATAAAATATCGCACCATGATAACAGATGTTTTTGTGCCCGCTCTTTATGGTGTTGATATGAACGATGTTTGGTTTCAGAAGGATGGCTTGACTTGCCACACATCTCATGCCGCAATCGATTTATTGGGTCAAACGTTTGATGGACATTTAATTAGACGAAATGGTGATGTCAATTCAAGGCAGATTTACCAGGTACTCTCACTAGTACAACAATTAACAACACCAAAAACCACACGTATATTGTTGGTAGAAAATGTAGAGCTAATGTCAAAATCAAGAAAGAAGAAGCATCATTATCAAGGGAGATTTAAGAAAAAAAAACATTTTATGTGGCTTGTATATAAACTTTTGACAGTAGTTCAACATGCACAAAGGAAAATTTAATACACAGCTGCGCTACTGAGAGTACCTGGTAAATCTGCCCAGTGTCAATTGACGGCCAAGAAGATGCGATACGCACCGCGCCGTTAAAGACAAGTGTTATGACGACAAAATAGAAACAATTGAGCATTTGAATGCCATTGCCGAGATACGATTCCATACACTTGAAAAAGTGCTCTAAAATTGGGCCGATCGAATGGGGTACTGTGAGGCCAGCGGCTTCCGCCATATGAATGAAATAATATTCCATCTCTAACCAGTAAAATTGTACTTCACAACAAAAAAATTAATTTGGCAAAACTTTAAACCATTTTTGTTTTATAGCATTTTTAAATTTAAAATGTTAAATGGCCCATCCTAAACCTTCATCCATTAATTACTCTTCGTACACATTTTGCGATTCTGTGATATCGCAAGCAAACACGATAGCGTGCTTTATTGGCAATTTTTGCCGTTTTCGATATTTTCCGTTATCGTTTTCTGAAAGCAAATTTTCGAAGAAAATACCTGTTTGCTTTTGTAAATAAAATTAATAAAATTTTTGGAGAACAGTAATCATCATTGTGTGGAGTTGTTTGGAAAAAGAACACCATTTTAAAAGTTTACTTAGAGATTTTCTGTTGCTGGAAAAAATTAATCAAAGAATTCGCATAAAATTTTGTTTAAAATTAAGAATTAAGTGCTCAAAATCCCGGATCATAAGGTGATTGTAGTTTTTTTAGAGAAAGTTGTGAAGATGTGAATGACGACGCCCTTCCTGAACGTTTCAGCACATCTATAACCGAAGAAAATGTTGTGAAAGTGTTATAGAAGTTGCTGATGAAATTTCGAGCATGAAGCTCGAAAAAACCATCGCAGTCATGTCTCAACTGCAGTATTCATCAGATTTATTCCACTGCGAACTACTCCTGCTCAAAAGATTGAGTAGATAACATACTAAAAATTGCGCATCAGAATTGCCTTGACGATTTGAAAAAAAAACAAGTAAAAACGCTATATTCGACCAGGTCGAATCTTAAATACCCTCCAAATATATAGTAAGTAAATTTAAAATGTTTAACTTGTTGCGACAGAGTTCCTTTAAGAACATCTCTGTACCCAATTTTAAATCTCTTAAGCTGTGCAAGATCAGAGAACATCTCAGCTTCTTATAGGCTTAAGGAATAAAAATTGTTCAATATTTACACTATTTTTGCATACCATATCGTACGTCATCGCCCACTAAAGAGGGCGGGGTCCAAAAATAGACTACATCATGTTTTCCACAGACGGACGTATGGACATTGCTAGATCGTCTTAGACTTCATCACTGAGGTTCAATTCTTTTTGGAGGGTATTAAAACTGTATTTTGGAGGTGTCGCTCTGGCAAGGGCTGTGGGGGAGACATTTCACCTTTGTCATAAAACTCTAAAAATAAACGTTTGGGATAATTAAATACAAAATTTAAAACAAAAAAATTTTTTTATAGGGTCATTTAGGGGGCAAAGGAGGACGATGGGGGTAGGGCAGAGGAGTACCAGGTTACGTTTCAGCTTCGTCATTAAAGCTTAAAAATTTCATTTTTAAGGAATGTAGGCTTAAATAAAACAATTTGTTAAATTTTTACACTATTTTTGCATATAATAACGCCTACTAAAGGGGCGTTATTATATTTTTTATTTTATGGCTCCAAGTTTAATGCGTTGGACCATCTTTTACATAAAAATATATAATAACCTTAACAAAATTACAAAAAAACTTTAAAAATTATGTTGGTTTTTAGATGTTGATTTAGTTCTTCTTAGGGGAACTTCTTTCCCTCTTCCCCAAATTAGCCCATCTCCGAACTTAACTTATATTTGTACCAAATTTCAAGAGTCTGGCTCTTTTTGTTTGGACTGAATCGTCTTAGATTTCATCACTGATCAAGAATATATATACTTTATGGGGTCTCAGATAGATATTTCGCTGCGTTAAAAACGGAATGACAAAGTGAATATACCCTCCATATTCTTTTTTGGAGGGTATAAAAAAAACTGACACAAGTGTATTATATTTGAGGGGGACAAGTGTATTATATTTGAGGGGGACTATTTTGAGAATAGAAAATAGAAATTGATAAATAAATATTTTTTTCAGAAAATTCGTCTCGTATGCAACATTTAAGAGTTTTCTACTACAAATCGCTTTAATTCTAACAATTACATACTTATTCTCTGCAATTATAGGCATCATTTTAGTGTTCTAATGTTCGTGTCCGCTGTTATAGCCACCGGACTTTCAATATGGAAGCCTATAGTTAATGCTTTTGTATTAATGGCAATGGGTGTGCCTACGATGGTTATGCTGTATAAAGAATTAAGAAGGTAAGTTTTGTCTTATGTATTATATTGGTAAAATTACTCTCTTTGTAAATAATATACAATTACGTACTAATAATGATAATACGTACATATATAATATTACAAAGCCCCTGTACAAAAAGATAATTGAACAATTCGGCGTGGGAACGTAACCAACAGCTGGCTTACAATTTTATCACTGTTATCGTCAGTTGTTCGTAATTTATTTTAGTTTTATTGAATTCAAACATATTTCATAAATAATACATTCAGTTGAATTATTTAGTAATATTATACGTATATAAACTTAAATTTGGTTTCTAAATTGTTGAGTATGACCAAAACTATATGCAGGGTGGTCAAATTTGCGGCTAGGAAGTAAGTTGGCTGTCAAATGATAAAATGTCAAGAATTGAGCTGTCATCCTTTGACATTTATTTAGTAAAAAGTTGGGAAGTTTTAACCATGGAGCGCTACACTCTTGAACACAGAAAATTGAGAATATTTATGAAAACGAAAACAAAGCATTTTTCAACAACACTATATTTTGTGATGAGGACCATTTTCTATTCGGCGGTTATGTAAACAAAATTTTCGCATATGGGGCTCATAACATCCACAAAAAAACCATTACACCCAAAAAAGTGACCGTATGGTGCGGTTTGTGTTCAGGCGGCATCATCGGCCCGTATATTTTCGAAAATGAGCAAGGGAACGCCGTCACCGTAAATTCTCTGCGCTACCAAACCATGATAACCGCTTGTTTGTGGCCACAATTGGCTAATGTTGACATCAGTGACCATTAGTTTCAGCAAAGCGGAGCTACAAGC
Source organism: Linnaemya tessellans (assembly GCA_951800035.1). NCBI lineage: Eukaryota > Metazoa > Arthropoda > Insecta > Diptera > Tachinidae > Linnaemya > Linnaemya tessellans. The sequence continues at coordinate 29,547,781 of OX637533.1, read as the reverse complement.
CACTCAACCGGCCAAACAATTCAGTTATTGCAAGAAAAATTTCCCGGTTGCGTAATTTCTCGATTTGGCGATGTCAACTGGCCGCCTCGTTCTTCTGATCTAACGCCGCTGGATAATTTTCTCTGGGGCAATTTGAATGACCGGGTTTACGTGAACAAACCACAAACAACTGACCCTCTGATAAATGAAATTCGTCGCTGAATTGACGAGATAAGCGAAACCGTATGCCGTAACCGATGTGGACATTTGCCCGACATCATATTCCATTATTAATTCCCATATTTCTACCTTACATTGGTATCAATAAAAGTTAATTTGTCAAAAAAGTGTGTTTTAGGCCAATTTACTAACTAACTTCAAATTTGCCCACCCTTTATAAGTTAAAAAAACAAAGTACGTTACGACAGCTTTGCGCTTAAAATTAGTGGGAAGTTGTACGGATGGTCTTTAACTTTTTATTTCACTATTTTAAATTGTTATTGAACAAAAAAAATTTTTTTTTTATGTTAAAAAATAAATAAACAGCACAAACAAACCTCAAATTGGTTTCCAAAACTCGAACACAAAATTACTTAAGCGGCTTTCACACTATAAAGCTAAGATCACACTATCGGCGCAATGTACCGATTTTCGTCGGCTTACTGCAATAAAGTCATAAGTGCTAAACCAAAATTGCATTATTTCTTAATTAATTCTGGAATAAGTCTATATGGCATTATTAACAATGCAGTGTGGTGCAATTACTTGCTTATATTAAAATTTGTTGACATATAAGCCAAATTTAGCTTATTAATTATAACTTTATTTCAGTGAGCCGACGAAAATCGGTACATTGCGCCGATAGTGTGATCTTAGCTTAAGACTGAGGGCCATTATTACAACTTCCCTTTAATGCAGGTGATAGTAAAAGGTAACCATAGCTAAAGTAGGGAATAAAGTGAACTTTAAAATTTTTCATTACCACAACTTACTTATAAAATAAATAAAATTAATCTTTTCAAATATATGGCAGTACCGCAGAAAAAAACGATTACTTTTGACAAGTTGACATTACATAGTGCCATCATTAAGTACATAGTCGCAACGACTGTCTTGCTTGTTTATGTATTTGAATGGCGAAGAGTTGTGAATAATATTAATAAAACAAGAATGTCGGTGAAAAATTACAAAAATTCAAGAAAGAGGGCAAAAAATTATACAACTGAAGAAGAGGTACTGTTTATTTCACAGACCAGAAAATATGGCAACTTCAAATTCATAAACCTTATGTTAAAAATTAAAGTTCAAATCGGGTTCACTGTAGCTTATTAGTCACTTTTAGCTTAATGTGTACTCATGATAATGAAAAATAATATGAAAAGTTTTATAGCCATACAAAAAGTCTTACAGCCATACAAAAGCACGTTGCCGTATGCCAAAAAACAATAAAAACAGGGTTATCAAACAAACAAATTAAACAACCCTGATTGTTTTAACAGCTGGACGGACGGCATTTGTGATTTTGTTATTGAAATTTTGTACAAATTACAAACGTGCATACATATGTATGTATATAATCATATTGTAAATATTTTCTTACCTCCATTTTCTAATACGAAGTGCACAAATTTTTTCTTTTATTATTTATTTCACTTTTGTAAATTTTTGCTTTTTTTCTCTGGTTACAATTGCTTTATTTTGCAACTAACTTCATTGGAAAACGCTCTGTCAAAATCGGATTTTCCAATAGCAAAGCGTTGCCGCCGCGTTATTGCGGTATGCTCCATGCAAAATGTATGGACATGAGAACTTTTGACAGCTAAAAAACGCTTGCCACCCGTATTTACACTGCGACCACACGAGCAACATTTCGTGTCTTGATACAAGCAATAACGCCGGCAGAAACGCGTCGTCAATTGCCAATGTTCTTGCTTGTATATCTTGGTAGCGAACACGTACAAATCTTAAAACATTATAAACAGTGTTGTTTTCTTATGAGACAAAAATTTCAATCAAATAACAATTCAATTTGACAGCATGTGTTAAAAGATTATTGCTCGGCAATGTATTATAACAGTTGTTGCCGAATATGTGTTCTAACATATATTCATGTGGTCCACACGTTAATATCTAGTGTCGGCAATCAAATTTGACGGTTGCCACGGCAATAATTGCCAAACTTATTGCTCGTGTGGACGGGTAGTTAGGTATGGCTGTTATAGTGTGAAAGCGATCTTAAGTAAAATCTCATATGCCGATGGCTCTCTCCATTTTTTGAAATTTTTCTAAAAGCTGAGACATTTCATATTATCAGGGTTGTTTTTTTTTTTTTTTTGCAGCAGCTTAAGCGTTTTGTAATGATACGTTAGATTTTTCGGTATCTCAGACATTACTTTTTCTGTGTGTGTTTCTAGTGCTGTAACACGTATTTAGGGAACTAAAGGAACAGCTCGATTCGCTTAGAAATTGGAAAATAGATATCGATCGTAATTATATTTCGTTCCAAAAGAATTTCCTTTACAAGTGCCAGAATTTACTCCCCGATTTGTGTTAAGCAGACTAATAGTATGTTTTCATATATGTATTTTTTACCACACAACTCGTTTTGTGCAAAACGACTTGTTTTGTTAAACCCCTTTCGCACTGACAAACTCGTTTCAACTTTCTCATAAACTTTGTTTCAGCACAGACAAAGTTTACTTTGCTGTATGGTAAAATTTTGTTTGTTTGTTTATAACATGAATGTCAAAATGATTTCGAAAATTTGAAAATCAAAACACTTAACTCATAATGGAAATGCTTCTATGTTTTGCCCAAAACCAGTTGTTTTGCTTGCAATGCAAACAACAGGGATTAAGTTTTCTATCACATAGAAGCATTAGTTTTATAATGGGAGGAATATCGATCGGTAAAGTAAATTTGAGCGAATTTAGATTCAGTTTTTGTGTTTTAAATTTTTAAATTATTGCATTGAACATTCAAATTCAAGGTTTTTAATAAAAACATTTTTTAAATTCTTTATTTACAGGGTACAAGATCAACGTGTCTATCGTTTAGGTCTACGATCGACAGCAGTTTGGTTTATAGCCGTGGTGTGCTGGATTAATGATCGCATGTTCTGTGACGTTTGGTCCTCAATAAGCTTCCCATATTTACATGGCTTTTGGCATATTTTTATCTTTATTGCCGCCTACACGGTTCTTGTTGTATACGCATACTTTTATGTGGAAAACGAACTGCCACAAAGAAGACCACTGCTCAAGTATTGGCCAGTCAATGAGTTTGAATTGGGTATACCATTTATTAGTATACGAAATCCTGGTAAGGAGTTTAATAATAATATTTAAACTAAACAAGAAAGAGTTAATTTTTAAACTAAACAAAAAATACAAGTGATATACAAACATTCAGGAATTCTAACTAACAACGAACGGTCTGGTTCGTGTTAAAAACAAAAAAAATTTAAATACTTTGAAGTATGTTATTTGTTAAACAAATTACTTATGTAATTGTCCAAACCTATTGAGGTTGAAAGTGATAAAACAAACGCCACATTGCACAATTGTTATTTTTTCCTTCTTCATTTATTAAAAATAACAACAAAAACAAGCATAGGATTTACTAATTATATTACATATTTACTTAGATTAAATTTATTACAATATCTATAGAATAGTTTAGAAAAATATATTAAATTTTATTGCTTAACATAAAAACTAGGGCATATATGTAATATGAAATTAAATGCATGATACGTATTCGAAAACGTAAAGAAAGTAGTTTATAGAAAAAACAAAAATTGTTTTTAAAAAAATTCAAAACCTAGTTTAATCTTTCATTATTTTTTCATTGACTTCTGATGTTTCTCTGCTTACTTTTTTTTTAATATAAATTCTTGTTGGAAAAATATTTTAGAAATAAATAAAGTGTGGTTCAATCAAATTGCACGATATTAATTGTAAATAAAACAAAAGGCTTTCACGAAATTATCTTAATAATTTTTATTATGATAGAAAGATCGCCATGACTTCGGTGGAAGATCTCTATTCCATGTTTCATATTTTCAAATAATTGAGGTTCAATGCCGTTAATATGTCGAATTAACTGTCAAATGAAATGCTTTGGAAAAAACAATGGCCGCACACGAAAAACCAGAACACTTTGACAGTTCAATAATTTTGCCTTGGTAACAGCTGATCACCGATTGCTGAACTATGGCCACCTAGTATGAATTCGCCTTGATCTCATCATTTAGCTCTTGAATTGTTCTTGGGTTATTGGCGTACACTTTTTCTCTGAAATATCCCAAAAGTCAGTCGCAAATCAGCTCTTAGTCAGTCAACATCAAGCCTCGTTGGCGATTATTTTTAAAGAGCAGCCAAACCACTCATTGTTTATTCTCTTTCGAGAGTTTTGCGTCTCACTAGCACTAGTTAATTTCAACACCTCAGATAACTGTATAGATTTACAGTTCCTCTGAGGAATTGGCCGCGTTTAACTAAGTCGCTACTTCCTAAGTGAAGGCATACGTCGTGTATGGTCTCAGTGACCTGTCAGTTAGTATTTTTTATACAAATACAAATATCTTAAAAGAAAGAAGTCCAATGAAATGAAATCATATGATCGTGACGGCCAATTAACATCGTCTCGCCGTGAGGTAACACTCCCATTGAAATTCTTGTGCAAAAAAGTTTTGGTTTTGCTGTGTGGCACCATCCTGTTAGAAGTACATATATAGTCCAGGTCCATATCCTCAATTTCTGGCCAGAAGAAATCCGTTATCATTTCGCGATAACTGCTAGGCCGACCTTGGCCCGACAACGCCGCCAGCCCGTAAATAGCACCAAACGGCCATTCTTTGTGGATGCCTTTCCAACAGTCAACCGTGGATTCTCCTTTTCCCAAGTGAGATAATTCTGTTTGTTTACGACTCCGCTGAGTTGATGGTGTGCTGACAAAAAAAAACACGAAGTGCACGAAATTTATTTTGATTTGAACGCCCATTTTCCTGCGAAACTTCAATGATATTAATGCGCTGTTCATTTGTATACCTCTCCATGGTTGAATATCTCATACAGTGAAACAAGGAAATGCTAAGTTAACTTGTGGCGAAAAACTTGACTTTAAGCCTTAAAGTTTAAGGTGTCATGCACAATTAAAATCGTTAGTTTTGGTTGAACTACACTTTACAACTCTACGAGTAGAATGCACATAAACACACATGTGCACATACATATGGATATATGTATGTATGTTTGTATGTGTATATTTCTGATCCACATATTTAGTTTATGCAGAAAACGCTGCTCTCTGAATAACTATTATATTTAGCACTCATAATATTAACCACAAACATTTTAGATTAGATATAAATATCCGTTTAAGTTTTATGGATTTGATACCCATATTGCTTAAAATGTATCAACCAATAACTGGAATTACTTTATATTATTAGATTATATAGCTTAAGCTACCATAAATCACTTGATTATCTGAAATCAAGGTACAGCTAGTCGTGTTTAATCATGTTGTGAAAACATGTTAACGGTTATTTTAACCCTAGAAACCTAATATACATATTTTAATAGAAGCCGACTGTGAAATAAATTAAACAGCTTTATATTCTTGTTGAAAGGAATTTGTTTAGGTTAGTAAATAATAACGAAAACTAAACTTAAACTTATTTATTGTAAAAAAATAAATAAAAAATTGTTTTAAATTTACAAATCAACTTCACGGAAAATAACAGAACCATTCACATTTTATTTCAAGCAATTCAATATTTACCTAAGGGTCAATTATGAATAGCAACTGAATTTCCGTTGCATTTCCAGCTGGAAACTGAACATTTCATTGAAGTAAATACTACATGTCGTTGCTCTCAAATGATTGAAACTTAAATTTAAAAATGCAATAAAACAGAAAGAGTTCGAAATTTTGTCAGATTTATTATTTTGTTGTGAAGTGGATATGTTCCGGTTACAGATGGAGCACTATTGTTCATATTGTTGAACTCACAGCACCCCATACGATCGAACAAATTTACGGACACTTTTTTGAATGTATGGGGTCGTATCTCGGCAATAGCATCAGGAATGTTGGCCTTCAAATGCGTTTGGTTTGACCTAAAACACTTGTCCCCACAGAAAATAGCCCAACGCTGTCTTGGCGGCTAATTCACATCAAAATTTCGACTAATTAAAGGCCCATCAAAAGTTTGACGCTATAAATCGATTGCGGCAAGTTACACCATCCTGTTGAAATCAAACATCGTTCATATCAACACCATGAAGAACTGTTGCGATAGGTTTCTGTTAGACAGAATTTTTCTTATTAACTTACCCATTACGATAGTCTGGCAGCAATTAGGCCCTGGACTCGGGGACAGTCAGTTCAAGATGTGTGCTGGTATGCATTCAATCTCTGGCTCGACTTGAGGGACATGACGTCAGGATAGTTTGGGTTCCAGGGCATGAAGGCATTCAGGGGAATGAGATGGCGGACGAATGACCTAGAGCGTGTTCGGGCTTGGTTAAAGCAGCCTCACGTAGGGATGTAGACATAGCCTCAGTTGAGTGGGCAGTGAGGGAGGTGACAGGCAGGTGGTCAAGTATTACCACCTGTAGGGTCTCCAGAACTCTATGGCCCTCGCTTGACAAGTGTAGGACTAGACAGCTTCTGACTTTTGGGAAGAAGTCGTTGGCACTCCTGGTGAGGGTCTTGACGGGGCACTGTGCAATTGGGCACATGTCGGGGCGTTTGGGCTTTCCCCCTGATGGTCGCTGCAGGAGCTGTTTAGATGAGGAGGAAGAGGAGTCAGTACAGCATTTTTTGCGAATGTCCGGCCCTGCTGGAGCGTAGGCTTAGAAATCTAGGCTCACGTTTCCTGCGGGATCTGGACTGCCTCAGGGATGCACAGCTGGCTGCCCTGGCGGGCGTCGTGAGAAGTTCTGGGTGGTTCTCAGGAACCACTACTTCGTTTTGAAAGGATTGTGTAGGGTGTAGTCCTCTAGGCATCACAAAGGGGCCTTTATGGCCTCCGAGTGGTTTTCTCACTTATGGCGGGCAGCCCTTCTAGCCTAACCTAACCTAACCTACCCATCAAGATGAAAATGTAATAGATTAAAAACCAAAGACTAAATACTTCTTTAATCTATTACAAATCCCTGTAGCAAAATAGCTACAAAAACAACTGTCTATCTCATCTTTCCTAATCTGTCCCGTCAATACTATCCCCTCGTTTTCAGTTCCGGCGCAATGCATTGCATATATAGGGGTCATCCCCTGAGTGCTGGTCCAAGATAAAAATAAAAAAATCAATGAGTGACGAACTCACGGGCGATGTGTAACACCTTTTTGTTTATTTATTTTATATTAAACCCACAAAAAACAAAGAGAATGCAAATCAACAGACAAATGTACATACATACATTGTTATGTTTGTACATAAGCTACATACGTTGCTGTCTTGCTATCTCATTTTTATATATGTACGTATAACCACGTCACTATTCTCTTTGCTATGCATAAGACAAAACCTAAGATCAACATAAAACACTTTTTTAATATTACTCCAAATTAATACTCCGAATTAAAACACTTAAATCTCCGCTCGCCGATATCGGATCGCCTTAATTTTTGGCCTAAACTCTTCGTCGAAACCCGCACTAGCGTTTTAATCCAAAAATTAATAAAATCGGCTATGAATTTCCGGAGAAAATCGCGTGGGAAAATTATATGAAAATCGCCCAATAATCACTTTCAATACCGACTGCCAAGCAACGAACAAACAAACTCTTACATCTTACACCTTACACTTGCGTATGTATTGAAACTGATAGTTTACTGCCCTAGAGGCGCGCGTATAGATGTTAACACATAAAAAAAAAAAATTTCGAACTTTAAGGCGAATAACGCCAACCGTAATCAGGCTGAATATATTGAATTTTGTGACAGAATACAATGACATAAGTATTGCCAGATTCGAAATAATAGGTGATTCAAATTTAAACCGATAGATGGCCCACCCGATAGATAGCATAAAATATCCTTTGAAATTTGCTATTTGACATATTGCCGAATATATGGTTGAAGTCTGCTGATGATTTGGTAAACCACCAATGGAATGCATATAGATATTGCTTAGCCGTTAACAAATAAATTTCATTTAAAATCAATATCGTATTAAAATAAAATTTAAATGAATGCGAAGTTCAAAACTAGGCACAAGTTCGCCTCCATAGTTGGAATTAAACCGGTCCTAAGAACAATCAAATCAAACAAGAAACGCTAAGTCGCTTGGTTATACACATCATAATAAAATATAATATCCCATACTCATATTTTAAACTATTATTTGAAACTAATTTCAAGAAAATTTTTAACGAAATACATACACTTCAAACTGATTTTATGAATATGGGTTTTAGTTAGAAGCAGTAGTTTTAAGTATGCAACTATATAATTTTTTAAAATTTTTCGAAAGTAACAAAAGCTCATACCATATTGTGATTGGGAGGAATATTTTATTCCCGTTAAAACAAGAAATAAAATAAAAATCGCTCAAATAAACCTGATTGTCGAAAGATCTATTTTTGACAAAATCACAAAACAAAAAATGCCACCGTCAGGTTATTGATAACGACACATAAAAATTTCATTGAAATATTTAATGAAATTTACTTGTTTCTTTCGCTGATGAAGCGCTCCACAGAAAATTCTTTAGCTCTGAAACAATCTACAAATTGAAGATTGTGATTTGAATTGTGTTACAAAACTTTTTGTTGTAAACCGTCTTATAGAGGAAGTAGAAAGACGTTCGTTTGTTTTTATATATTTTTATTTACTTATTTTTAACGATATCGTAAGCCATCGTTCGATCGTACAAATAACAGTTAAAACAAAAAGAAGTTTTGAAATAAGTTTTTGTTTCAAATATTATTTATGCCATCGAACGATAGCTTACGATATCGTTAAACAGGCAGTAACTCGTTTTAATGTCTACATTTATTAACATTAATATTCTAAATGATCTGAAAAAATACTGATGAATTTTTAAAATTTTAACGAACCTCGTCAGCGGCATGATGATACACTCCTTTTCATTAGAATAAGGTAATAGTTGTAGAAACAACAAATTTTGACTTTCGTGCCTTATTTTATTGGACTTTCGTGCCTTATTTTAATGAAACGATAAGCAAATTGTTTTAATCAATAAAATAGTTTGTTTTCTATACCTTCATTAAATGTTACAAATTTCAAGAAGGTATACTTTTCAAAATATTATAGAAGAAAATTTAACATGTCGAAATTTATCAGGAGAAAACCAATAAATCCATACCAACAACAGCTGGCCTTATTCTGATGAAAAACAGTATATGTATATCGCTTATACAGGGTGTTTTTTTAAAGGTATAGAACTTCGAATTGAAATAAAACACAAGAAAATCGTTTTAATGTCCATCAATTTGGCTTTATTGGAAGGATAATTTTATGCCATTAATGTTTAAATATGATTTCGGGCATGTGGCCGCCGCGGCTGGCTCGAATAAAGCCAATTCTACAGGTCCAATTTTCAACCACTTTTTCGAGCATATGGGGCCGTATGTTGGCAATAGCGCCACGAATGTTGGCTTCCAAGTCCCCTAACGTTTCTGGTTTGTTGGCGTAGACGAGCGACTTCACATATCCCCAAAGAAAATAATCCAATGGTGTCAAATCACAAGATCTTGGTGGCCAATTGACAGGTCCATTCCGCGAAATTATGCGCTCATCGAATGTTTCCTTCAATAAATCGAGTGTGACGTGCGCTGTGTGGCATGTAGCGCCGTCTTGTTGGAACCACAACTCATCCACATTCATTTGCGCAAAATCTTCCATAAAGTTGATGGACAAAGCTCCAATTGCTGTGCTCGGTGGCGAATCGATTCATTCGGGTCCTCTTCAACACTTTGCTCTATAGCGGCAATTGTTTCTTCGGTGCGCACTGTTCGACGTCTCTGCGGATGCGTATTATCACATAGAGTAAACGTAGTGCGAAAACGATCCATGGTTAACCGAATTAATTGCTCTGATGGACGATTATGTCGACCATAAAATGGACGGAGCTTGCGGTAAACTTCGCGAACTGAACCATTACTTTCGAAATAAATTTGCACGATTTGCAAGCGTTGTTCTTTTGTCAACCTGTTCATGATGAAATGGCAAACCAAACTAAATATTAATCACTTGACAGCTGACAAAATGGCCGCCAGTTAAAAAAGTGATGCCAACTTAAAGTTCTATACCTCAATAAAAAACACCCAATATTTACAATGGCAACTTAGTTTCGAGTACATATTTCCCAAAACATAAAAATATTTATGCTACTCAGTCCTCACTGTTCCTTAATAATGCTCAAGCTTCATCGGTTAAATAATATTACATATCTAAGTATGTAATTAATATTTTGATATTTTTAGTGCTATTAATATTTTTATAAAATAATACATAATATATTATAGTGTGTTAAATAAAATATCTTAAACGAAATATCATTAACATGATGGGTTTCTCTTGTCTTAGCTTTAGGCAGTGTCAGTTTCTTCGCTAAGTGTTAGCCGAGACACTTGCAAATATTACTAACCGGGGGACTCAAATACTTTAATCAGCCCTACAGTATGCTTTGAACTATTCCGCATAAAAGTAAAAAATGCACCTTGATAAGATTTTTAATGTTCTGGGCTCCTAGTATTTTACATGCATTTGAAATGTACAAGAAATTCTTATCATTGGGTAAGGGAATAAGTATTTTTCTTTTTTGTATGTAGTATTTTACCAAGCGATGACACTTTGAATTTATTTCTGTAAACTTAACAAATGGTAATGCATTATTGAAATGTATAAAATGGGTGTGTTCAAGGAACAAATTTTTATGCACAAATAAATATTGTTCGAAACATATTTTACTGAATAAATCGAAAATGTAACTAAGGTTTTTATGTAACATTATCCAAGCTTGACGATAACCAAAAAGTATAAATATATTTCGCCACGCCTTACATACTCATATGTAGCTTTTTAAGGCAAATAAAATTATCTGCAAAATATTTAACAAAAATTCAAATTCGTTTTTGATTTTTACATATCGTTACTCAAAACACAATGACATAAGTAACAAAAAAAATTTTAAATAGAATTTTTTATTTTAAATTACATCATAATGTAGCAAAAATTCTTTAGAATATGTAATATTTTATGTGGGTATAGTTAGGGTTAAATTTGTGTTAAATAAAAATATAATATCAGTTTTAATTTGCATGCTTTATTTATTTAATAATTGGTGAATTTTTAAAATATTTGTGAATTTTCATTCAAAATAGACATATTTGAATTAATTTCCGCCCTTTTGTAATTTTAAACTACTTGAAATCAATTTCAGGGGGATTATTCTGTAACGCGATGTGAATGAAAAACTGAACGCATTTGTATGCCATTTACATTGAAATGCGAAAGCAATTCCTTTCGCATCGCATTACAGAATAACCCCCCATGGCTTGATAAATTACGCCAATTAATTAATTTTTTAAAACATAATGAAAACTATCAATAAATAGCAAAATATTTACTGCAACTTATTGTATAATACAACCCTTACAACACCACAAGGGATTTTTGGATTAAACAAATATTTAGGAATTCCTAGTATTTTAGATTTTTTTTTTTACTTTTAATATTTGGGCCAATTACTAAATTTGTCGATCAGGCGCACAATTGGTATCCCTGGGGGATTATTTTGTAATCCGGTACTAAGGAATTCTATTCGTATTTGCATCCTATTTAACTTGCAATGCGAAAGCAATGTCTCTCGTGCCGTATTACAGAGTAACACCCTCGTTGACTATTTATATTATCCACTATATAACTTAAAAACTGTTTCACATACACATCCTTCCATCCTCATTCATTTTTTGCTTTTTTCAGTGTCTCATTCCTTAGCTAGCGACCAGATCTGGCTTCTTCAACGTATTTTTTAGTTACACTTTAGTTACACTGCTTCTTTTGTTGATTTCTTTTCTAAAAAAGAATGCTACATATTTTGCACTTTTCAATAAAAAATGGCAATATTATGGCATTTGGAAATAATGAATTTATTAGAAATTAATCTCTTACGAAAAACTATTTTTATTTTAAAAATGTGCCGACTTGTAGTTTCTTAGGAAAACATTAGTGATAAAATGTTAAATTTTTTTCAGAAAAGAAATCACCATTAGTCACGTTTCAACTACATTAAACGTTACAAAGCATTTTTCTTATTGTACTGAATGGAAAAATTGTTATTTAAAATTAATTTAAATCGATGATATAAACATATATATTATATATTAGAATTAATTCCAAAATCTTCCTTTAATTTTAAAAAGTAATTTAAACAAATATTTAATACAATTAATAAAAGGTTATATTAGTAATATATAAGAGGTTGTATTTGCCACATATAAATAGCTAAAAATGACATATTATCAGACATGATAACATAATTGAATAAGTCTGTAAGAAATTGCAAACCAAAGAAATAGTTTTTAAGCAAAACGTTAATTCGTTTTTACATAGTATTATAAAAAATTAAAAAAAGAAAATAAGTAGACTGCTAGTTATGCTATTTTAAAAAGACAAACCCAAAATAATGAATACGACAATTGTTTTTCTTTTAAATTTAAGCAAAAACTGAATTGTTAAATTTCTTTTTCCTTTATTAAAATATGTAGAAAAGATTAACAGAAAATAGAAATAGTTAAGAAATACAAAAATATTTTTATTAAGTTTTAAATATACAGAGCTTTAAAACAATTTTATATAGAAGCCAAAATTCAAATGTGTATACAAAAAAAATGTAAAAGCCATAAATTTTAAACAATTATAATATAAAAAAATATAAAATAATTATGTACTTTCAAGCATGCATTTAAAGAATTATTATGTGTGTGTATGCATTCAACATTACCGATATACGCGGGTATGTTCTGAGATTCGCTTAATAGTAAAATCGCATGTGAGTTGGAAATTGTCAATAACTCAAGCGTTTTGCCATATTAAATATATCACCCGATTAATAAAATCTCTCCAGCGGAAGAAGAGAATTTCAAGCAAAAAATAAAGAATATTTTTTAAATTTCATATTTTTAGTAAAAAAATTGCAAAAATGTATTAACATTTTCGACGCAAAATAAACACTCCAATTTTTCCATCATTTTATTGTTTCTTTAATGTTGAAACTTAGTTCTTCAATTCATTTCAGTATATTATTCCCCCTTATTCTGTAAGTGTTTGGAAACGTCACGTCAAGACAATATCAAAATTAGGGAAATTCTGTACCCATTCTCTTCAACAATTATCAATTTTTAACAATCAATGGCTATTTTAAACGCCATAGGGTGTAGACAGAGCCTGTCAGAAGTAGTTAGTTGTTGTACACAAGGAGTGTGTAAGAGTCCTATTTTTGATATTGTCTTGACGTGATATTGGCAAATATTCAGTTACAAAATAAGGGGAATTGTGATTTGAATTCGCCAACAGTCTGTGAGAAGCGTGCGTCAAAACATACCCGTTAGACAAATATTGAAAGTTACAGATTTGTGTATATATTCTTATTTTAACTTGTTAAACTTAATAAATTTCAAAAACTTTTACATTAGAGAAATTATAAAGAAAAAAATATTTATATAGAAAGAAAATGATAAATAAAAAGTTTATATTAAAAAATATATGTGCATATATACATATTTAACGTTCATTTACTTCAAGGCCATCATAGCTCAAAAAATTTAATCGAAAAAGAAATGCTTTCATATTGCTTTCACAAAAACTGAAAATAAAAAGTATTTTCGACGAAAACGCAAATATGAAGATTTAAATTACAAAATAGCACTGTGTTCTATAATAGTGGAGAAAAGGAATTAAAGAATGAAGAAGTTGGTACTTTAATTAAAAAAAAACATTATACTACGAATATTTGGAAAGGTAAGTATGTCTTTAAGAAGTCGGCACAGCGTAAAAGGCATTACAGAGAAAGTGTTTGCCTATTGACAATATATGTATGTAGATCCTTTTCAACAGCATTCAAGTTAATTGTGCGAAAACATAAGCAAGTTGATAAACAATATGCCGTTTATCAACTTCCATTATGAAATCATATATGGCGCATTTTAAATTATGATAGTCTTGACGTGAATAAATGATATGTATGCTAAAAAAAATATCAATACATTTAATCACCTGCTTTAACGTTTTATTTCAAAATCTTCTTCAACTACTAAAGTAATAATATATGAATAGTGCTTTAATCTTAATATAAAAATATTTTTAAATTCAGTTTAGAAATTCTTATTTAATCGGAATCTGAGGAAATATTATTGCAACTGGTTTTCGGTGAACGTCTATTGCTAAAATATTGTCCATTTTGTACATATGGTCCACGGTAAGTAACAGAATTTTTATCAGTCTCATAAATTTTGACCTCAAACAATAGTTCGGGACGTTTCAGGGCGTTGCGTACATTGTCCCATATAAAAACTGTTAAGTTTTCTGTTGTACTCGGCTGTAAATTTTATTTAATTTTTTTTTTTTTATTTGTGCTGTTTCAATATTTCTGTTCTGGCTTTTATTAAACTTACCACATTTTTGAAGAATTCTACATCTTTGTCTAAGTTTTTATGATCCAATTGTTTAAAAATCACTTTATCCATTGCTAACTTTAGGTCGGTAATATTCATGATCATACCAGTGCGAACATCTATAGGCCCTCGTACGGTTACTTCAACTTGAAAAATTAAAAAAAAAATGTATTTAAAATAATAAAAGTATTATAAAATTCGTCATTTTTTTAACAACAAAAAATTGCTTAGTTTTAAGTGTTTGCTTCAATGTGGTTTGACATGTATTGATTTTACACAGTTTTACAGATTTTTTACATAATTACATATTTAAAATTTTAATAAAAATGTTTTTCTATGACAGAAAGCGATCAGTGTTATTTTTTTAAGAAAATTTATTGAAATTGCTACCTCGGGATTTTTGCGGATGGCAATTTGAAAATTGGGGATTGTTGATTTACTGAAAATTGTTTAACAATTTGTAAAAATTGTTGACAAGAAAGAAGTGTTCATTAACTATTAAAACAATTTTCAACGATAAAGCAGCAAGAGAATAAAAAATTATTTGAGGTGTTGAAATTAACTAGCGCGAGTAATACCGCTGACAGACATAGGATTTCTATACCACATTAGTATTCTATACTACATGTGTGTCAACCTATACTACAATTAAACCACAAAATAAAGTGGTTTATATCTGGTTTCAATACTACGAAAATATACGTAGTATACTAATATATTAACCCATTTTACACCCTTTAGCTTTGTTCAATTGCATTGGGAATGAGTCATCGTCCAATTGCGCCACTTCAACTTTCGAGAAGTTGCAATTTTGTTGTTATTATTAACATTATGCTAAAAGTTTTTCTTTTTCCATTTTTTTTATTACACGAAAATAAAAACAGAAATGTTAGTATATATACCACATGTCTGTCATGCCAAAGTAGTATCAAAAACCATAGTATTTATATCATGGTATACAAATCCTACGTCTGTCAGGGATATAAGACTCAAAACTCTCGAAAGAGAGTAAACGTTCAGTGGCCTGCCTGCACTTTAAAAATTTATTATTTACTGTGCTGTTACATGAAAGTGACATGCAAAAAAGTACTTCTTCATTAGTTTAAATTATTATATTTGCTTTTGCATAGACCTCATTAATTTAAGTAATAATGCCTACAATGCATTGATAAAAATTTAATCTTTGATCTCAATAACAAATGCTTTAAAGTTGTGTCATATCTGATTGTTTTATTTATTTATTTTTAACTATATCAGTTTGTTTTTGTTTCTTCCTCTATCTAGAACTATGTACATAAATTGTTGTATATGATGGTAGATATGAAAGTATGTGTACATATATACTAGGCATTTCTGTTATGTAGAAGGCCCAAATTCAAATAATTTATAATTTTACAGAAGATAAAAAGTTGTAATATTAAGCAAGCTAGTGGTCGTTTTTTATAAAATTTAGGTTCTTATAAACTGCAATCGTCATAATATAATCTGCAATTGTCAATTGTATAATTTCGAAAAATGGGAGTTAGGGCATTTCTACATGAAACCAACGATGTGTACATAATATGTATGTATGTATATTTCGGTTCCAATATTATAAAAATTTATTTAATTGTTTGGTTTATTTACCCGTATAGTTGTGACCATGACCATTTGGATTATTGCATTTTCCATATATCTCAACATTTTCCGCATCAGTTAATTGCTTGCTACAAAGAAAAATAGAGCAAAGTGAATTTATCAGCAATCAAGAAAAAACTGAATGAAATTGGGAAGCTTTTATTTAAAAATTAAAAGGTTACAAAAATGTTAACACTTTCAAATATACATATGTACATGTCTATATGTATGGACATATTTATTTATATAAATATGTGCATAATTACATTAGGGTAAAACTTTTTTTTTGTATATATACAATGCGTCTCACTCGCACTAGTTAATTTTAACACCTCATATAACTGTATAGATTTACAGTTCTTCTGAGGAACTTTTCCATGGTTAGCTACGTTGCTACTTCTTATGTGAAGGCGCACAGTCAGTCACAGTAACGGATAACATATGGGTTAACAACATCGCCGGCAATATTGTCTCAGAAACCCGCCAGCATCTATCTGTACACCGATATTGTGCAAATTTACTTAGCAAAGTATTTCTAATGCAAATACAGAAAAAATTAAGAACATTGATTTAAATTTTTCACGATCGTGAAAGAAGTTCATACATGATTTGAATGATTTTGCAGATGACGTTAATAGTTTATTTAGTGGTGAATTACTATTTCTAGACTGTTAGATAATTATATTTAAGTATATATGTTTTATCGCTAGATTTGATACATTTGCATTCAATTAAGTCAAATTATTGCAAAAATTTTGTATCGTGTTATGGTTAAGATAGAAGTTTTCATATCTGACTGTTAGGTTATTAGAAAATCATATTCTTGCTTAAAATTATTATTTATTTATTCAAGATCGGCTCAAAATTTTAAATTAATTCTCTCTAGTATTAACAATTCCATTTTCGTAAAATCAATCGTAGTAGACTCTACCACGGCCTTCCTATTCGTCAAGATTGAAACAATGTCTATAGTTGGAATAACAATGTATATCAATATAATTTTGTATATAACAACTCTACATATGTATATAGTATGATTCATAAACATATATTTTACGTTTATTAACTTCTTATTTGACATATTTCTTAGAGATGTCCATATGTGGTGATCTTTTCGTGACACGAATAATTCACGCGTGAATCGTGATTACAAATTAATAAATTCAAGCGTGCCTGCGTGAACGTGATTCAAAAATTTAGGACCACGCATGATTTTGAATGCGTATAATATGCACGTACTCAAAACAGAAGATTTTAATTTTTAATATTAAGGAAAATATATATGTATGTACAATACACATACATATCTATGTATGTGCTATAGAGATACATGATCTTACTCACAAGAACAATTTTAAAAGGGCGTGAAAGTACGATTTGCGTGCGTGAAATAAACTTGAGATTCGTGATTTCTACCTACTTGTTGATTAACAAAAAAAACTTTTATGAATAATACTGGTGGTATGTATTTCATAAACACGGAAAAACCAAGCCCTTTTTTTAAATGCGTTTTTCTCAATAACTTCTTTTCGGCGCAGAGGTCCCTTTTCGTGGAGCAGGTCACACACACATATATATATATATATATATATATATATATATATATATATATATATATATATGTTTTATTAGTGATACAGGATGTCGCTAAAATTGTTACCACCCTAATGTACAATATACCCACGTATGTATATTTTTCTTCATTAATTACAGAATTTTATTGTTTTAACAGATGTGTGCACAATTTACGTGCACATGTAAATATATAAATATGTACATGCATACATCCATATGCATGTACATATATATTTAAATGCATATATACAGAATTTTTACCTGTGTAAGCGATGACAAGCACTGAAAGTCTCTTTTCGGGTTAATAAAGCAACAGGTTGTTGAGCCATTTTAAAAGAAAATAGATTTTTTCGTGTTATAGATAATGCAGGAACAATTTGGAGCGTTTATTGTTTTTGTGATTTTTTTCTCAAGGTTCTGGAGCAATCTAAATCAGCGAGCAGAGAAATAAAAACACGGAAATGTTATTTTATATATTTGCTGTGATCGTTGTTACTAAAAACAAGTTTTTTATTCATTAATTTCATTATATTCTATTTATATTTCTTGAAACTTACTCCTTTTGATTGCACACTTTTAACAACATGCATACATTCAATGTATATACTTATGGAGATATGCACGCATGTATATAAACAGCAAATAAACGCTTCAGTGGAGGTATAAAAGAAGTAAATTCCAATTTCCAATTTTTACTTGACTTCTGTGTGGAAGATTATATTTTAATCTGTTATCAAAACCTTTATGGGGTTGTTGTCGTTGTTTTACAGTAATTGGATTTTCTTTTATTATTGTTAATTTGTTGACGTTTCCTTCTTGTGTTTGATTAATGCTACCGGATCTCTTCAATTATCCACTCTATGAGGAACGAGCTATCAATTCGTGTGACATGTTTATAACTAGTATTTACACATGCAACTGCAGAAGAATTGGTTACAAATGTTCAGCTGCCTAATATTTTTCATCAACGAAAATCTTTTTCAGATCGCTGTTGTTAGTATTATGTCATCGATATTAAAACAATTGTCTGAACAACGCTCCTAAGATAAGTTAATTGTCTATTTCGATTCGAACTGAATGAAAACTGTTCGGAATTGTATGATATTAATATTACAATCCGGAAAAATTGTTTACGAAACGAGTTTAATAGTAATTCCAAAAAATATCATTTCAGTGCAAAAATAAGAGAAACAACATAAAAAATTGGACTTCTCAGCCTAAAAACCCCAAAACTTTGTGGGCTTAGTCGAGGCAGTTTAAGCTCCCTTGAGATAGACATTTCTCGTTTCCCTATAACAAGAAACTTGAAAAACTGTTGTTAAAAAAGACTCGGAACTACTCTACTGAAGTTTTATTATTTCTTAATAAAAATTTTGCTCAAGACGTAGTGATAAAAAAGAATAAGTAAACTCTCCGAATGTTACAATAAAAAAATAAGTTGTCGTTGTAAGAGTAAATTATTTTTATTCTATACAAACTGCGAAATCTGTACAATTTACAACAAAATCATTTTTACCAATAAAGTTTTCAATGCACTAAAAGACTGCTAAGGTCAGATAAAACCGCACATTTGGCAACGCTGGTCACGTGCGACATTGCAAAATAACATTTGTTATTCTGTTGCTGAAATTAAAGAATATCAATCACAAAAAGATACATATATAACACAAAATTAAAAAAAACCTGCTGAAAAACATAAAGGTTTGTGATCGTGGTAACTATACATAATTGGTCACGTGCGACACCGTAAGTATAAAATTAAAAATTTTTGAGAAATTCTATCTACATTTTCAAATTGCTTAGATGAGCGACAAAAATAAAGAAAGTTGTAAACGGTGGAGAGAAAAGTTGAAGGAAGATGAAATAGTATTCGAACATCATAAATTAAAAAACAGGGAAAGAATGCGGAATGCCAGGAAAAAGTGGAAAGAGTTAGCTGAGGGAAATGATGAAATGCTTGAGGAGAAAAGAAAGAATGACCGTATACGTAAGAGGCGAAGTCGAGAAAAACTTGCCGAAATGCGAAATGCTGAACAAGCACAAAACGAGCCCCACAAACGCAAGCAAACGTTTGCTGAAGCTGCCAAAAGAGTGGAGAATGCGTTGCCAAAAGACTTGAAGAAAAAGATAAAAGTACTTGAAATTTTGTTCAAAAAATATAATCAGCCCGTACAAGCAAAAAGAAAACAATAGTTGCAATACACTTTCAGAGATTGCAGTTAATACTGTGGAACAAATTTATATAAAGGATGGAAGCCAAAATGAATAACGGTGTCAAGTCGGTATAGTTTTTTTTTTAATTTTGGCAACGGTTTTTTTATTTCAGTACTGTTATAAAGGGTGCATACCGTTACCCAGTCTAAAATACCGGTATTACTGGTATGATAACAGACATTCTACATAGCAAAAAATCTTTTAAAAAATTATTTCAAAAATGAAATGTTTTTAGTAAACTTTAACCTACATATAAACGAAAAGTAATACTTAAGTTTTATATTTCGTAAAAATATTTACATATACATACATACATACATACATACATAAACTTATAGGTTTGTATATACGCTTTTATGTCTAAAATAAAAAGTAATTTATTATTTATTGAAAAAATAAATTAAAGAAACGAGTTCAAACTTTCAATGTATGCTTATATATCAGGGAAGCAAAATGAGATTTTAAAAATTATACTAATTTTTAAGAAAGAGTGCATCTACTTTTTCTAGTCTAATTGTACCTACTAAATTCTTTTTTTATAATTGTTATTAAAAATTAACAGAAAAAATATAACTAAAATTATTGTTTAATTTCAAAGGAACACAGGCGACTTGCTGACATTTGAATATAAAAGGATCATTTAGGATACAATTATTCGCACTCATCTGCAAATTATAACAGCAGCGATTAGATGGCTCCTGCGAATCGCTTGTTTGGGTTATATTGGGCACAATCGAAACAATAATTATATTATTCTTCACACTTACCGGAATTTAAAAAAATACAATATTTTTATCATAATCATATAGAACCATTTTTGATCATTAATACATTGATGGAACTTCTCCCCGAAATATTTTCTGGTACAAATACAGTAGTTTTCCGATTTGACGAACATTCGATTTAGTGAACATCGCATTTAACGAACACCCTAATTTGTTCTACTGAGTACCTTATTTAACGAACAAACATTTTATTTTTTACGCGGCATAACGAACAAATGTAAAATTAAATAAATAACAATTGCTACTAAAACATAACAAAGAAAGAATGCAAATAAAAATGTACCGTTAGTTTTCTTCCTTTGATGGTTTTGTTTGATATTATTTGAGAGTCAGTCGTTTGAGAGGTAGCTCGTATTTAATGTTTTTGAGAGAGCTTCAAGAAGATGTCTTAAGAGAAAGATATCAATTCCAAAAAAAAACGGACTGTGCTTAGCCAGTTTTTTTCTTTGTATTACAGTGCTTTATGAATTTTTTTCTAACTTTTTTTTAAATAAAATATGAATAACATGTTAAAAATATACTTGTAGCCTAGCATACAATAGAAGACGCTTTTATTTTTAAATTAGTACTGGATATAACGAAAAATTCATTTTAACGAACAGGGGGCAAATTACGGCATTCGATATCGATCGAAATTTGTATATACAATGTATGGAAATTTCGCTCGATATCGAATACCGTAATTTGGCCCCAGACCTGACAACAATTAGGTTCGTTAAATCGGAAAACTACTGTAATATTATATTACTGAAATTAATTATTCGAAAAATATCTAAGCCATTGTAAAGAGACAACGTTCTGAAATTAGTTAAATTAAAATATTGCTTCAGACTTCGCTAAAATAAGTGTTTGGATCATGTGAATACATATTGCTTAAAATTAAACTTACCCGAAAAGCTGTTGATGCATCTGTTCACCTGAAATGCATCTTCTTGGTGTGCCTCGATACCAAACGGTTTTAGTTTCTGTAAATTTTCTGCACTTAATTGGTTCTCCACAGTTGGCATATTAATCCACACTTTTGCATGACGACAAGCAGAATACTTCAAGTATAAACAACACACGACATTGTCCGGGAAACGCAGTGTCTTCCTACCGCTCATATCCGAAGCGTGTTCACTTTATATCTTTATCAGCTAATTTGAGTATGGGTTCAAGCTATGAAAGCTTTCATTCAGAAATTTTGATTTCCTACTGAATAAGAGATGAATACAAATGGTATATATTTTTATTTCATCGCCCTTATATAAAATGAGAATTTCTGAAAGAATCCAAGGCGAATTAATTCGCCTTGCGATAGTTCTATTACGATCAATCAGCTGTTTGTGTGACGTATCCAAAGATTTTGTATTGAAAGCTTAACACTTTAGCAAAATTATTTTACAGTACGTAAAGTATATTCGTCGGACAAGAACACCACAAGTGTGAGCGAAAGAAAATGAGTTTTTTATGTGTATGTACATAATTATGAGAAAAACAGGGAAATTATCTGATTACCCACAAAAAATTTTTCTACATATTTGTGAGTTGACCATTTGTTTAATGCGAACTGTCGAAGCAAATATAAAAAATATTTTGGAAGCCAACAATCGACAAGTTCTGCTTATTAAAAAGAATTTGACATCGAACAGAGACTTCATATTGAATGTGTAAATGCGCTGATCTATAATCTATTTGAATAGAAAAAAAGTTATTTAAATGCTGTTATACAATATGGAAAAGAAAATAAAAAATATGTTATATAAAAATTTAATGACACCAAATAAAATTATTAATTTAATTTGTATTTGTATGTTGAAATACTTTACAAAGTAAATTTGCAAAGTATTTGGTGCACAGACTCAGACCATATGCCGGCGATGTTATTAAATTAAATTATTAAATTTTTAAATTAATTTGGGAAAAAAGAAGTAAAAGTAAAACTTCGATATAGCGAATTCCAAGGGGATCCGAAAATACTTCGTTATAGCCATTGCTTCGCTATAAATATAATCAGCAAAGTCTTGATATAACGAAAGTTGAAGAAATACGAAAAAAATTCGTTATAACTATAGTTTTGCACACACATTAAGAATTCGTTCTTTTAATAACAGGACTTTACCATTTTGTTAAATTTTATTCTTACTTCGTTGTATAGAGGGTTTTGTATGAGTACTTCGCTGTATAGAGGCTTTACATCGGTATTGTTGTAAGGGTACTTTACCATTTAGGATTTATTCTGATTTCGTTATATTAAGGAATTTAAAGGAATATTTCGCTATATAGACTTTTTTCTTCAGAATTTTGTCGTTATAGCTATAGTGTATTTTTGTATGAAAAACTTTACAATAAAGAGGTTTTCTCAAGGGCCTGAATAAAACATACGTTATATTGAGTTTTTCGTTATAACGAAGTTCGTTATATCGAAGTTTCACTGTATTTGAATAAAATTAAAATTAATAAAAATTTTTCTAAATTGCCACCATAATTGACATATAGTTTTCATAAGATACAAGCGATTGCGTCTTTGATGACGTCACAAATTATTTTAAAAAACTTGATATTTTTTTTTGTGTCTTCACTACTGACATTAATATCATTTTAAATAAACCATAACGCCATTTTCTAGTTGTTTGATGCATTAAGTCATGTGTGAACAACATTTTTGATTTGTTTCAATTTCTCTAGAAGTATTTTTCTTTATTAAATCAAGCTTGAGATCCTTTTTTATTGATATTTTTATTTTTCCATAAAACTTAAACATTTAAAGTAATAAAAGTCGAAAATCATAATGATTTAGATTTAATTTTTCATTAATCATGCACTGGTTATTAATTCAAGTTTAATCGGTTTTGTATAAAAAAAATAAATAAATATAAAATGTTATAGTCAGGTATGTAATGGAAATTGATTTTGAAAACAATACGATTTAAAGTCAAACAAATTTGTGATGTGCAAAATTTTGCAGTCCTTCGCAAAACGATTGCCTTGAAAACGATCAATTTTCATCACATCCACAGAATATAAAACATTAAACTTATATGCAATATTTAAGTAAAAATAAAATTCTTTTTACTTAAATAACATATTTAAATAATTAATAAGTAATTAAATACATCTGCACAAATATATGCATAAATATGTAAATACATACATATATAACAAATAATTTACATGTTTATTATTTTTACCTATTTATTAATTTATATTATTAATGCACAACTCAAGTTTTTATACATACACGTGTGTAAGCATGTATGAAGGGTATAAAAAAAGAGTATAATTTGAATTTAAAAAAATTAATAATTTTATATTTCCATATACGATTACAGTAATAAATTATAAGAGTGTTTCATTACATGCACGATCTTGCCTAAACTCAACCGAAACTGTTTGCAATGCAAAATGTGTATAAAGGAAAGCTTATCCAAAAGCTTCGTGCATGTAAATAAACACACCTTACTTTTCACATGATTCATGTATTATTTATTTTAATGTGAATAACTTAAAATAACTATTAGCTATAAACTACAAATATTTACTTTTTAATTTAATTTTTCAACCTTTTTGTTTCAATACTTTTATCTTTGGATAAGGGATCTGTGGCCTTGCGCTTCATTGCAGTTTGGGTGGGAACTTTGGTAACCGTCGTACCACCGCCGCTAAAAGGAAAACAAGAAAGATAAACATTTTAATAGTAAGTAATTATAGTATTTAGTTCTCTTAACTATATCTTTTCCGAGCAAAATGATGCATATTTGTCATAATTTTTCCTTTTTTTAATAAAAATGCGACGATGCTCATTTCTGAATATGTTGATAAACGAGGAGTAAAATGTTTGTTTGTTTGAATGAAATACTTTACAAAGTATTTGGTGCACAGATGCCGACGGGGTGACTCAGACCATATGCCGGCGATGTTATTAACCCGTATTTTCTTCCGTTACTGTGACTGACTGTACACGACCTATGCCTTCACATAGGAAGTAGCAACGTAGTTAACCACGGAATATTCCTCAGAAGAACTGTAAAACTATACAGTTATCTGAGGTGTTGAAATTAACTAGTGCGAGTGAGACGCAAAACTCTCGAAAGAGAGTAAACAATCAGTGGTCTGGCTGCGCTTAAAAAATAATTGCCAACGAGGCTTGATGTTAACTGACTCGGAGCTGCTTTGCGACTGGGGAGTAAAATGTGTTTGATGCTTTAGGCATGTTCGAAATATTCAGTGTTGCCAGTAGATTTCTCCAAAAAATACCTACACATGCTAAAAAAAATCCTATTTTTCGATTCACGTTGAAAAACTATCCCCTACAAAAATATCTACGCATTTTTGTCATTAAAATAGAAGAAAACTATTAGTTATAAAAAATATGCTTTAGTAAAAATATAAGTAAAAACTAAAAAAAACTCGTATGTACTTTTAATTAAATTCAATTAAAACAATATAAAGTTTTTTAGAAATTAATATGAATAGTTCTTTTCAAATAAAATTTTAAAGGATAAATTCAATTCAGGTACAAAAACAGGTTATTTTAAAATTTATATACATACGAGTATGTAATTCCATTTAACTAATTTAAATATGAGAACTTTCATTTAATTAAAGCATTAAATGAATGGGATATTTTAAAATTAATAAAGTTCTTTTGAATTTAATTTTCTAAAATGGCTATCAGTACATTCGAAATGAATGCTGTCCTTTCCACTGTTTATCAGAAATGATCTTAGTATACAAATTGAACTTAAACTTGTGTGGCTCAATTTGATTCGCTTTTTGGAACGAACATCTGTTATTATTGAATTCTGGAAATACATTTTTAAGCGATGTTATTTTTGCATTGAAAATCCCTACATTTTTGAGAATATAAAAACTCTGTCCAATTTTCCCTACGCTTCTAATTTAGTATCAAAAATACATGTAAGAATTTTGCCCTAAGTCTGGCAACACTAGAAATATCACAGAACGCCAGCAATTCGTGCGATTTGAAAAAGGCCGCGTTTTCCAGAACATGGTGGGCGAATATGTGGTTCTAATACCTGAATATTGTCCCACAAGAACTTCCTATATTTCTGATGTCACTAACTCATTCTCAATGACAGGCAGATGTTAAATGTCTATAGAAAAAAAAACGTTAATAGATAAACCCATTCTTGGTAGTGCTTCTTACGCCGGTACTACTGCCCCGATTTTTAAAACAGATATGTATGTGTATGGTTTTAAGGATTTTCAGCACTGATGAGGACAATCTTAATTTTATTCAGATAGGTTTATTGTTCTAGTAGCAATATGACCTTAAAGTTATTACTCACAACAATAATAAGAAAAACACTTCTCTTTATGTGGTTTTGCAGAAATAAAACTAAAAAAAAAACAAACGAAAAGAGTCTAAGTATATCTATAGCTGTGTTCCAGATGCAGCGCGAAATAGACCAAACTCGATTAAATTTATCCAAATGCGTACCAGACAACAATTTTTGTGCAATTTTGAGAGCGAATGAGAGAGTATTTCTTTGGGTAAGTTCGGACAAGAATTATATTATCAGCTGTTTTTTGTTTGGATTTGAAAATAAACAAGTAAGAACGTTATATTCGACCAGGTCTAATTTTAAATACCCTCCAAATATTTAGTAAAAAAAAACTCTTATTAAAATTTACATTTTTATGGTATTTGTCTTAAGTAAACAAGAAGAAATCTATTTTAATACGGTCGTTTATAATGTGTTGGGAGGAGCATGGTAAAGCACATTTCTGTGCCCAATTTTAAAACTTTATTTTGACAGGGTCACTCCGGGAAGGGCCGTGGGGAAGACATCTAATCTTTGTCGTACAAATTTACAAAGTACATTTTTTTTTGGTAATTAAGTGTAGAAAAAAAATAGTTTTTTTTTAATGGGGTCATTTAGCGGGTACAGATGTGCGGAGGACTAGGGCAGGGGAAGATCAGAGGACGTCTTACCTTCATCGTAAAAGCTTATAAATTTAATTTTTAAGGAATGTAGGCTTGACTAATACAGTTTGTTAGAAATTTACACTATTTTTACATGTAAAAAGTAATTTCAACGTCCACTAAAGGAGGCGGGGTCCAAAAATATATTGTATCGTGTTTTCCACAGACGGACGAATGGATATGGCTAGATCGTCTTAGATTTCACCACTGATCAAGAATATATACACTTTATGGGGCCTTTTCTTTTTTAGAGGGTATAAAAACTTTTTTGTCGGAGTCGGTATGGCAAGGGCCGTGGGGGAAACATCACACCTTTTCCATAAAACACTTTAAGTAAATTTCTGCGGTTATTAAGTGCAAAAAAAATTTATTTTGATAGGGTCATTTAGGGGATCAAGGTGGAAGTGTGGGGTAGTTCAGAGGACGATCAGATAACGTCCCAGCTTCGTCATAAAAGCCTAAATTACAAAAAATTAAAAATTATGCGGTTTTGTAGAGGTTGGTTTAGTTCTTCTTAGGAGAACTTTTTTACCCCTGGCCCGATTCAGCACATTTACGAACTTAACCTGTACTATCCTTCAAAATATATTTATACCAAATTTCAATAGTCTGGGTCTTCGTTTGGACAGAATCGTGATTTCCACAGACTGACGGACGGACACGCTCGTATCGTCTTAGATTTCATCACTGATCAAGAATATATTTTATAAAGTATATATATTCTTGATCAGTAATGAAATCTAAGACGATCTGAGAATGTCCGTCCGTCTGTGGGAATCACGATTCATTCCAAACGCCATACTCTTGAAATTTGGTATAAATATATCTTATCTATATATAATTTAACGTGTGCTTTAAATTCGGAAATGGGCTAAGTCGGGGAAGAGGGAAAAAAGTTCCCCTAAGAAAAATTAAACCAACCTCTAAAACAGCATAATTTTAAAGGGTTTTTTTGTAATTTTGTTAAGCAAATGATATATTTTTATGTCAAAGAAGGTCCAATGCGTTAAACTCAGAGCCATGAAATATAAAAAAATTATTTTTGGACCCTGCCCCCTTTAGTGACTGTTATTATATGGAAAAATAGTGTATATAAATGAAATTTATTTGTTGGTGGTTAAGCAATGTCTATATGGATTTCATTTGTGCTTTACCAAATCATCAGTAGACTTCAACCACAGTTTTGAAAAGCTAAAAGTCTCTTATCTTATGCATATACTTCTGAAAACCATCTGAGAATTCACAATTTGTAAATTACAAACTATTTTCAAAAATCACAACAGAATAAGCATAATAGGCCTTTAAACTCATACAAAACTAAACCAACAAACAAATTATATTCGATATGAGTCATAACAGAAAAATAGTGTAAAAATTTGACAAATTGTTTTACTTAAACCTGCATTCCTTAAAAATAAAATTTTTAAGCTTTAACTAAACAACTGAGACGTAATCTGGTACTACTCTGCACTACCTCCTTCTCCCCCTTTGCCACCTAAATGAACCTATCAAACAAAAAAAAAATTTTTTTTAAATTTTGTAGTTAATTATCCCAATCATTTATTTTTAGAGTTTTATGATAAAGATGGAATGTCATCCCCACAGCCCTTGCCAGAGCGACCCCGCCAAAATACAGTTTTAATACCCTCCAAAAAGAATTGAACTCCATAAAGTATATATATTCTTGATCAGTGATGAAGTCTAAGACGATCTATTAATGTCCATACGTCCGTCTGTGGAAAACATGAGTCTATTTTTGGACCCCGCCACCATTAGTCGGCGTTGACGTACGATATTATACGCAAAAATATCGTAAATATTGAACAATTTTTATTCCTTAAGCCTATAAGAAGCTGAGATGTTCTCTGATCTTGCAGAGGTGAAACGTCTCTCCCACGGCCCTTCCCGGAATGACTCTCTCAAAATAGATATTTAAAATTGGGTACAGAGATGTCTTAAAGGAACTCTGTCCCACCAAGTTAAAAATTTTTTTTATCTTGGACCAGCATTCAGGGGATGACCCCTATAAATGCAATGCATTGCGCCGCAACCGAAAACGAGGAGATAGTATTGAGGGGACAGATTAGGAAAGATGAGAAGATAGACAGTTGTTTTTATAGCTATTTCAACCTTTTACTTCACCGGCTAGTTTTTGCTACAGGCCCGACGAAGGTGGCTGCTGTTACTCTGCTTTTAGGACATGATAGTGTCAGTCGCTGCCAATCATGTTCAGTGACCAGTGACTATGCCTTCATCATTGAAACAGGCTGGCAACAACTAACACAACCACGCACTAATGCTGTTTTAGAAGAATTCAACACAATATTTCATGACTCAGCGCGGGCTCGAACTCACGACCCTCCGCTTCATAGTCTCGTGTTCTGCTACTTCAGCCAACAGCAGCCACTAAAATTTTTAAATTTACTTACTAAATATTTGGAGGGTATTTAGGATTCGACCCGGTCGAATATAACGCTTTTACTTGGTTTTTTTTTTTGAGTTCTATATATAAGATGGACAGTGGTGCGAAGCCAAAAGCCAAGGTAACCGTCTAAATATTATTATTCGTAGAATACTTTACAAAGTATTCGTGCACAGATGCCGACGGAGTTACTCAAACCATATGTCGGCGGTGTTATTAACCCGTATTTTTATCCATTACTGTGACTGACTGTACGCCTTCACATAAGAAGTAGCAACGTAGTTAACCACGGAAAATTCCTCAGAAGAACTATAAATTTATACAGTTATCTGAGGTGTTGAAATTAACTAGTGCGAGTGAGACGCAAAACTCTCGAAAGAGAGTAAACAATGAGTGGTTTGGCTGCACTTTAAAAATAATCGCCAACGAGGCTTGATGTTGACTGACTCAGCGACTGAGTTTATTTCTATTATGAATTTTACCAGCTGTTGCCAATGATACTAAATTTTGATTTCATGATATTGAGCCTTCATCAGTGTATACAAGCACTAAAATAAAAGTTAATTTAAAAAGTAAGCAGCACTAGTTTTTAAATATTTACAATTATGGTTTTTTACGTTCTAGAAAATTTGGTTAATTTGTGCACTTTCGGAGACTAATTTTCTTTTTGCTCTCATTAGGTCCACCTGGAACAGACCTAATATTTATTGATAACTTTCCACTTGGCTAGACATATGTATATTTTAGGTGCTAAGACTCGACGAACTGTGTTCAGTGAGTTGTGTTCCGTTCAGTGAACAAACACACTTATTAGCAGTGCTGCATTTGTAATTTTATTCGATTTTATAACATTTTAATGTTAATTGAGCAATTAATTGATTAAAATTTGAATATACTGGCATTGATTGCAAAATCGTCAATTAAGCTGCATAGCTTAACACCATATGAAGGTCTTTGTCACTAATCTCTTTTAATTTAGTTATGATATAATTTGAAATGGTATTTTCTATATTTATTGAATAGTAATCGCTTACCTTTTGGTTGGTGTTCCTATTGCTAGCTTCTTATCATTGATATTTGTCTCTATGATATAGACACCACCCGATCCCGCCGGATTTTGTTTATTATCTACTGGTCGTATATTAACTGTATTGCGAGTGGGATTTGATGCATTCGTCGGTGTGGATGTTGCAGAACGTGATGTAGGTAAACGTTTTTGTAGTGGAGCCAAATTTTTAGAAGTATTAGAAACTGTGCCCTTGCTGGCAACCGATGACGGTGACGATGATGCTGATGCAGATTTTGCCAACGAACTGTTTGATGACTGATTTAATGGATTATGCATTTTAGTGATGGATGCCTTTGGTGTGGCACCCATGGAGGAGGAGAATTGCGAAATGGACTTCACACTGCTTATGACGGGCAACTTGTTGCTGCTGTTTGCCGTTAGAGATGGAGAAGATGTAAGGGCGGGTGGTTTGCTGGAAACCTGAATAGTGGGTGAGTTGCGTTTTACTATTCTCTTGATAGAAGTGAGCGTTGGTAGGTTTGTATTATTTGGATTTTTCAGTGTTGCCAAGCTATCTGAGCCATGACCGGCGGAGTTATTTAAACGATTCATGGTCGATTTGGCCACAGCCGCTGCTGCAGTTTGCTTGGCTAAGGTGGATGCTTGCTGATTTGTTGTACCGGGTTTTGTTGTCATATTTGGTTTCTTTATTGGATTTTTGACATTTGTTATTGTTAAGCCGCTTGATGTTTTTGATGCCGTGTTTGTTGTGGGTATGCTTACCATTGTGGATGCCCTGTGCAGGGGTGGTACAGAACTGCTATTGCTGGCGCTTGTTGATTTGTTGTTGTTGGCCGTTTTCATTCGTGCCAGAAAATTGCTTTGGTTCGTTGTATTTGCTGAACTGCCCGAAGAACTTGATGCATTTAGATTGGAAGCCGATGATGATTTGTTACCTAATGAGGTTAGAGAATTGGTGTTGATTGGACTCGTATTTCTTCTGGAATTATTGCTTTGCATGAATTTATTTATTTGAGCATTTTGCATACTATTCATAGTGTTATTGTTGTTGCTTGATTTATTGTTTTGATTTTGCTGCAATTTATTTACGGGAGTAGTTTTAAGTGCCGTCAACGAAATGCTGGGTGACAAATCATTTAATTGCTTTGATATGCTTATAGTTCCTGGTGGCGAAGATGTTGGTATTATTTGCATTTCTGAAGACGTTTTGCCTGACGATTTGTTTGGATAAACTATGCCCATGTTTAAGGTGGAGTTTTGTTTAGTTGATGTTTTATCTGCACTCTTGGAATTGGGATATAAAATTCCCATATTCGTAGAACGATTCGAGTCTATCTGGGATGATGAGGATGGCGTTGATGTTGATGTGGATGTGGAGTTTGTCGTTGATGCTGTAGATGTAATAGATTTGTTTGAATTTATTGAACTTGCGGCATTAAGGGAACTACTGATGCTATTGCTGGAACTTATTGTGGTAGATTTTTGGCTCGATTTTTGATTTGATGACAACATATTTGAGGCATTTGCGGTAGTTTTTAGACTTTTAGCGTTCGAAATCTGCATTGATTTTGTATTTGCCACATTGCCATTATCTCTAATATCGGATTTCTTTTGTAGCAAAGATTGATTTGGTTTAGTTTGGGGCAAACTATCGCTTGGCTGCTTAGCTGCATTAGCAGCTGATTGGGATAAAGATTCAGATCTTCTATAATTTAATAAACTACTTGACCTTCCCGATGCACTAGAATCCGAAGATTTTGTTGATGTCGCTGATTTCGTTTTATGTTGCTGCTGCTGTTGTTGTTGTTGCTGCTGCTGTTGTTGCTGCTGATGTTGTTGTTGCTGTTTCTGTTGTTGTTGCAGCTGCTGTTGTTGCTGTTTCTGTTGCTGCTGCTGCTGTTGCTGCTGCTGCTGTTGTTGCTGTTGTTGTTGTTGCAGCTGTTGCTCGTAGTTGGGAGTACTTCTAGAATTCGGCCTTTGTTGTTGCGTATGTTGCTGCTGTTGTTGTTGTTGTATTTGTGGCTGTGGTTGAGGTTGCGGCATATATGGTGGAGGTCCTGCAAACATACCCATCGCCGAGCCACCTTTTGGGCCACCCGCCAAATTAACATTTTTATTTTGTTTCGAATTTTTTGTTTTCGAACTGTCCAATATCGTTGAACCTGATGATGACAAGCCAAAGTCTCCTGTATAATTGTACATGCTGTTATATGATCCTCTAAAAGAATGTTTCAATTGCTCAAACGCCGATAAGACTGCTGCTGAGTTGCTAGCACTTGCTAAACCACCCGCCGCCATATTGCTTGCTGACGTAATCGGCAAATTTGTATTCATGGCAGCTGGCGAAGTATACATTGAAGCAGATGTTGACATTTGTTGTAGTGCAGCACTGCTGCCTAAGCTGCTGTTTAAATTCAATGCAGCCGGATTAGGTACCAAAGTTTGTAAGGCTGGTGACGATAAACCGAACATACTTAAATCTCCTAGTGCTGCCAACGGATTGGTTGGCACGGGCGGTGCTGTTGAGGCTGGTGGCATCCGTCCGGGTCCACCAGCACTATTTAAGCCAGGCAGCGAGGCATAAGGATTCATATCGGCGTAAGTGGTGTTCAGATTCTTATAATAATTGTACATGTCCATATACTGTTGAGTATTGATTGCATTGTTTGCATTTTGCCCCAATAGTGACTGCAGAAAGTTCGGGTTAAATCCTCGATTGTAACCTAACAGGTGCGACATCTGTGGTGCATTTATGTTAAAGAGAAAACATTTAAGTTATGCCAGAAATAATATTTTATTTTAATAAAAGTTAATAAATGAAAGTTTTATTACTAGAGAATAGATGTTTTTCTATTATAAGTTTTGTTTGAAAGTTATTATATCAGGTTTGCGATTTTTATTAAATTTTTTCTTTTCCTCTGCTTTACGAAAATCTATCTTGCATGAAGTTTTTTATTCAGAATTTTTATATTCTGTATTGTTAAGGTTAAGGTAAGGCTATACCAAATTTCATTAAGAAATCCTTCGGTAGTTGGACAAATAACGAATGTGATACTTTAATAATTTTAACTAATAAAATTAATAATTTTATCTTCCCGCTAAGAAAATTAAAAATTAAAGAACGAAGTTGGAAAGTTTCTGGTTTAGCTCGTTTTGAAAAAAAAAAATCTAGTTTTCAGCAGATCTCGACGTTTTGAGTTCTTAGAAAGCTTTCCTGACTAGTTTTGAAAGGCCGGCACTATGTCTTTATGTGTATGTGTATTTGTGTGTGTATAAGTGTGTGTGTAAGTATGTAACTCGCTTATAACTTTTGAACGGCTGAAACGAGTCCAAAAAAACTACTTGCGTTTCAAAGGATTCCTTCAAACTTCAAAGATTTCCTGTGAATTGGAACCGGTTCAGAACATTAGATTTCGAGAAATATAAAAAAAAACTAAACAAATTTATTTTTCCAAATGTGGTTTTCTAGAATAATTGAACAGCATTGTAGATCGATTTCAAAAACTTATCAGCTTCAAAACAGCGTCGAGTCAAAATCGGAAAAAAAAATTCGGAAAAAGTGAATATGATCAATTAGTGTTCTCGATTCTGCAATAGGACTCGAACCACCACTTATCAGGAAAAATTTGAATTTTTCAAAACACTTGGAAATTATCGGGCATGTCACACATTCCGATCGGAATGGTTTCAATTCCGAATTTTCAAATTGATCGTTTTTGTTTTGCATTCTTCAGATACCGATCGATTTTGTTCATTCCGAAAAAAATATGAAATCACAGTTTTTTACTTAAATATGGGAGGGGGGGGATGGGGGAAAAGACAAAAACACATCTTAAATTTCTTTGTCATCACAAATTTTTGTTCTAGAAAATTAGTGGTTTGCTCAAAAAAATAATGTGGCAACACTACGATTGAAAAAGATAATGATATACATACTTAAAAAAATTGTCAAATATATAAATTAACAATTCAGTTGTCAATATAAATATGTAATATGCGATTTTTTCGTTTTAAAATCATAGAAATTAACAATTCCAATTTGGAAATCTAAAGTGGTTTCATTCCGAAAAAAATTTTCGTTTTTCGTTTTCTAAAGATCCAATTTACGGAATCAAAACCACTTTCGATCATGAAAGTGGTTTTGATTCCATATACGGCTATTTATGACATGGCCGTATATGTGTGATCAACTAGTGTTCTCGATCCTTTTATATAGGGGTATCGAAGAACTCCATCAATCACTGCTTGTCACGTGGAATCTACTCATCCATTCGAAAGTTATAGCAGTTCGAAAATTAAAAGAATAGCATTTAGTTTGAAATTAGCGGGAAGTTGTGGGCATGGCCTTTAATGTCAACCGTTTTCCAGAGGGCAAATTATGGCATTCGATATCGATCGAAATTTGTATTAAAATTGTATAGAAATTCCGTTCGATATCGAATGCGGTAATTTGGCCCCAGGTCTTATATTTGTTCTTTTACGATCGTAAAATATTGTTTGTTCGTAAGCAAAGAAAAAAATCAACAAAAGTTTAATTTATTCGTTACAAAAATCAATAACATTTATGTATTTTCGAATACAGTTTACAAATGTAAAAGTTGTATTGATATTTTGAAAAATAAAAATAGTTATTAGTTAGTACGTTAAGAAAGCGTTAAATTATGCAAATATTTTTGTGTTAGTATTTTGTTATAAACACAATAGTATATCCTAAAGAAGCAAATAACAAATATTGCGTTTTGGAAAATATTAACATTTTCACTTTCATATAAATCCTGTGGCAGACCTGAATAACTTTCAATTAAATTAATATTGAGTTTTCGGCCCCAATTTTGTAAAGCACTCTGCGTTAGTGAAACTCATGGACAAGGAAAAATAATCTTATAAAAACAAATAAAATTTTTCTTTGTTTTGGCACACAAATTTTTCACCGCCCAAAAGAACAGAAATTCATGCATTTTAAATTTCAACCAAATAGAGTAAAAGAGAACCAACAGTTTTTTGAAATTATTAAGAGAGAAATCCTTTATTGGACTCAAGTTCAAATCTGCAATCTACAAATTATTTTTTTTAAGAATTTTTATTAAATTAAAGTTATTTTTATTAAGAGTGGAATATTTGATGAGTTAATAAAAATTCATAAGAAAATAATTTTGCAGATTTTAAACTTGAGCCCAATGAACGAATTCTTATGTTAATAATAAAATTAACAAGTTCGACAAATAAAATTTATATACATTCTTTGAAATTTTGTTTTTGTGTACATAAAAAATTTCCCTAGTGCAAAATGATTTACACAATTAGGACCTTTATGAAGGGGCACACAAAAGCATATTATACACCATATAAATTAGCAAAAATTTAAACAAAATAAAATTTTTTTCAAACCCTTCTTAGCATAATTTCCATTTGATACGTTTGTATGATTTTGTGAAAAAAGAATTATTACAATACAACAAACACATGGACAGTAATAAAACAAAAAATCAAACTAAAAAATTTACTTACATTTTTACTATTATTAGGATTTTGATTGTTACTCACATCTAAACCAGAAAATGGTGATAAATAGTTCGATAGATTCGACATATTGAATTTGTTGTGAAAACTGGAATTTATGAAATATAAATATAGTTTTTGGTGTGTGTTTGATCTTTCAACTTACTCTTCAATATTTGGCATTTCTCTAGCTTCAGAGTTCATTTGCAGATCCCTTTCATAGGCTGTCCAAGCCTCATTCTTTTCCTGTTCGCTTAGCTCCTGTTCCACTTTATTTTCTAAAAGACTATCGTGTTCGTGATATTTGTAAACTAATTCCGGGAATGTGCGCAACAGTCTGGCCAATATACTGTCCTGGGGTAAAATTGGTGTCGGCCGACTGTTTTGATCTGGTATCGTTAGACTGGAAATATATAAAATTTTAGTGCAAACTTCATTTAATTTTTTACTCGTATCGTATATTCACGTGTATAATTCGGCTAATTCAGCCATATTGTAATGCCGGTCAATTTGCTGCTCATCCACTACTCTAAAGCTCATGGCTTGTTTTGTTACGGAGCGTGAGTAAACTTTTTCTTCCATGGTACCCTAGAGATTTTATAGAATTATTAACAGAACATGTAAATATATTTACTGAGCTTGTCTTAGATTGTTTATACTTACCATGGCTAATAAACGGTATATGTAACAACAGCGTTTTTGGCCCAAACGAAAAACACGAAATATATTCTGTTGATCATTGGAAGGATTCCAAGAAGTATCCAATATAATAACGCGATTAGCACCTATTAAATTAATGCCTTGGCCACCAGCTTTGGCCGATATCAAAAATACTCGTGCAGTTTTATTATCCACATTATTGAATTCATTGATCATAGCGTGACGAATGGATTTCGGAGTTTTACCATCTAAACGATAGTAGTCCTGGCCCAAAACCCATTTTGAACTTGGGTTAATAATATCTTAAATGGAAAAGAGAATTACATATGTAATGTATATAAAAAATATATGTAAATGTATATGAACGCTCAACGTTAAATATGTTCGCCTAAAATTAAGACCAGACTGGCGAAATATCTTATATACAAATACGCCACGTGGTCCACTTTCAAGTACTTTGTCGTCCATCAATATTGATGAAACATATTTGATTTCAAATGTATATTATGTCTAGATATGCATCAGAGTTCGAAATAGTGTACATATTTTATCCTCTGTACACACAAATTTACATCAACGACATTGAAAAATATGACATTGAAAAATATATGCATGCCTCACTTTATACACAAATAAATCTTGAGTGCACAAGACTGTGCATCATACCTCAAGTGTATACATTGAAGACAATGAAAATATTGAATTCACTTTATGTACGTATGCAGATTGTTTTTGTTTTGTAACTTCATAATATTAATGTGTGTGTGCGCAGTAAAAGCAAACACTGAAAATATTATACATACCCACCAGGGGTCAAATTACGGCACTCGATATCGAGCGAAATTTCCATACATTTTAAATACAAATTTCGATCGATATCGAATGCCGTAATTTGCCCCCAGTTTCGAATTAAAAAAAGCATATACACGAGATGTACACGAGTACACTCATAGTTATACACAAGTAGAAGGTGTACACGATGAAAGGAAGACAATGTCTATAGTGTATTCATGGTGTACATTGTATTAAAGGTGTACATTAAATTTTGTTGTACATTTCTGAGATCTCTGATATGCACAATATAAATATTTGTATACCTTCCAAAAGAGAATTGGAGGGTATATTCATTTTATCATTCCGTGTGGAACGGAGTCAAATATTACTATAATACCCCATAAAGTACATATAGTCTTGATCAGCAATGAAATCTAAGACGATCTAGCCATGTCCGTCCAAACGTCTGTGGAAATCAGGATACAGTGTAAACGGAAAGAGCTAGAACCTTGAAATTTGGTATAGATAAAGGTCAAGTTTGTAAGTAGACTGAATCGGGCCAGACGGAAAAAAGTTCCCCTAAGAAGATCTAAATCGACTTCTAAACAACTAAAAACGTTATATTCGACCGGTTCGAATCTTAAACACCCTCCAAATATTTAGTAAGTGAATTTAAAATGTTTAACTTGATGGGACAGAGTTCCTTTATATAAAATCGTACGTCAACGCCTACTGAAGGGGGCGGGTTTAAAAATAGACAATATTATGTTTTCCACAGACGAACGTATGGGCATTGCTAGACCGTCTTAAACTTCATCACTAATCAATAATATATTTACTTTATAGGGTCCAATTCTCTTTGGAGGGTATAAAAACTGTATTTTGGCGGGGTCGCTCTGGCAAGGGCTGTGGGGGAAACATTTCACCTTTGGCATAAAACTCTAAAAATAAATGCTTGGGATAATTATTTACAAAATTAAAAAATATATAATAGTATTGTGACAACAATGTGTCAAATTTCATAAAAATTAAAAAAAAAATTTTTATAGGGTCATTTAGGGGGCAAAGGGGGAGGAGGGGTAGGTCAGAGGAGTACCAGGTATCGTCTCAGCTTCGTCATTAAAGCTTAAACATTTTATTTTTAAGGAATGTAGGCTTAAGTAAAACAATTTGTTAAATTTTTATGCTATTTTTGCATATAATAACGCCCACTAAAGTGGGCGGATTCCACAAATAATTATATTTTTATTTTATGGTTCCATTTTAAAGCGTTGGACCGTATTTGACATAAAAATATATCATTTGCTTAACAAAATAACCAAAAAATTTTAAAAATTATGTTGTTTTTTCTGTTTTGGTTTAGTTCTTCTTAGGGGAACTTTTTTCCCTCTTGCCCGATTTAGCCCATCTTCGAACTTAACCTGCTCTAAGCTTCAAAATATATATATACCAAATTTTAAGGGTCTAGCTATTTTCGTTTGGATTTAGTCGTGATTTCCACAGACGGACGGACATGCTCAGATCGTCTTAGATTTATGGGGTCTGAGATGGATATTTCGATGCGTTACAAACGGAATGACAAAGTGAATATACCCTCCAAATTCTTTTTTGGAGGGTATAAAAACAACATAATTTTTAATTTATTTTTTTTTTTTTAATTTTATTAAGTAAATGATATATTTTTATGTAAAAGGAGTTCCAAAGCGTTGAATTTGGAGCCAGAAAATCTGAAAACTCCATTTTTGCACACCACCCCCTTTAGTAGGCATGGAAGTAGCATATAAAATGGAAAAATATTGTAAACGTTTAACAAATTGTATCTGTTAAGCCGAAATTTGAATTTTTTTTAAAGCTTTTATGACGAAGCGGAGATGTTCTCTGATCATTTTAAGCTTTCAAAAGATTTTTTTTAGTTTCTAACATTGCTACATAGCTAAATTAAATAAACACCACATTTGGTAATAAATGACTTTAAATCAATAAATAATATTACGAAAACTCAAAAACTAAAAAATCATTTGAAATTAAACTGTGAATTTAAATAAAAAAAAAATAAATAAATAAAATTAACAATTTAATAAAAAAAATATTTATTTATTTGTAGAATACTTTACCAAGTAAATTTGCAAATTATTGGTGCACAGGTGCCGACGGGGTGACTCAGACCATATGTCCGCGATGTTATTATGTTTTTATCCGTTACTGTGACTGACTGTACACGAACTATGCCTTCACTTAGGAAATAGCAACGAAGTTAACCACGGAAAATTCCTCAGAAGAACTGTAAATCTATACAGTTATCTGAGGATTAACTAGTGCGAGTGACACGCAAAACTCTCGAAAGAGAGTAAACGGTCAGTGGTCTGGCTGCACTTAAAATATAATTGCCAACGACGATTGATGTTGACTGACTCAGAGCTGCTTTGCAACGATAAAAAAATTACTTTTGTAGTTTCTTTCTCTTTTATTTGCTGCTAAAAACTTTTTTGCTATTCACTGAGCACTAATAGTTTTATTTATTTTGTACAGATGTCACATGAAGGGAATAAATAATTTCACAGGAGATTCACGATAGTATTTTCCACCTCGAAGGGAATGCAAATTTCATGGGAACAGGAACTGCTCTTTTTATTTATGATAGGGGTAATTATTTGTGCCCATCTTCATCTCGTTTACAAAATTTGCATATTTTTATTTAAATACGCAGTTTGTATTTGAGCGCGTACAAGAGGTTAATTAAATTAATTGTTACTAAGTAGAAAATTACTCTTAGACAGGCTTAAGTTCAAATCTACGAATTTATAAATTACTTATCACTGAATTTGTCTTAAATTAAAATTTTGGAATATTTTAATCAGTATAGTAGCAGAACAGTTTCGAGCTCGTTACGTCATCTCATCAGCGTCCTTTGTTCACTTTTGAAAGTGGAATTCATTTAAAAATTATCGTTTTCCATCACATACCTGAGTATTAGGTATTTTTAATCAAGATTTTTCTCGTTTTGTTCTTTGACAGTTTTAGAGATTAATTTATTAGTGGGTTTCAATTGTAATATAATTTTCATACGAACTTTTGGCGTTTAAAGAAATTTTCTATTATTTTCTGTTTTCAAGATTTTTAGTCATTTTCACTATTTTCGAAAATTTTTGTGTTGTTTTTCGTTTTCTAAATTTTTTACTATTCCGCCTGATTGTATAAGTCGTTGGCGTTTACGCCTCAGGCGTTTTTCGTAGTAGGTTAAAGAAAGCAGCTTGTGTGTTTCTTCAATCTTGTGACAAAAACGCCTTGGGCGTAAACGCCAACATCTTACGCAATCAAGCTGATTACTCGTCAGATAGGTATTTTTCCCCCTCAATACTATCCCCTCTTTTCTAGTTTCGGCGCAATGCACTGCATAAGTAGGGGTCATCCCCTGAGTGCTGGTTCAAGATAAAAAAAAAATATTTGCCCAAAAATGCGTAGCCACTAAATGGTAATGAAAAATAATCCCCCTGATTGTCTAAGGTATTGGCGTTTACGCCTCAGGCGTTTTTCGTAGTAGATTGAAGAAAACTGCATGTTTGTTTCTTTAATCTTGTACAAAAAACACTTCGTCGTAAACGTCAACGCCTTACACAATCAGACGGATTCTGATTTAGATACGCGTTTACGTAAAACAGTATCATCCCTTTAGGAAATAAAATAATCGGTTTATAAAAACACTAATTATAAATTAACTATTTTGCAACTGACTACAAATTGGTTTAAATCTAATGCAGATATCAACCAAACAAAAAAAACCCTTAATATTTTGAATTTAACTTTTATTTTAAGTCATGAAATGTACTTGAATTTTTTTTAATATCAGTATCAACGTTGTAATAAGATACCTTTTTTATTATTTTTTAATTAAAAATTGATTGAAACTTAACTATTTATAAATGAATTAATAAAAAAGTGTTTTTAATAAGTTAAATTAAACTGACTACAAATTGGTTGAAAAATAAGTAATTAGTAATCAATTAAAAAGTCATGCAGAGATGGCCAATTGACTATCGCCTATGACATGTATATGTTAATATAAAGAGTCGACGACAAGGAAAAAAGTCACTTTATCCACTAGTTGTGCTTATTTAAAACCCAGTTTTGAGTTACTTAAAAATGTGTTTGACTTCCTACAGGGATATAACTCATAGAATCCAATATTATTGAAACTGTTTGACTCAATAAAAACATGTCTGAATCAAAAGATTTTTGATTCCAAACGTTTTTTGAGCAATTATTTGACAAATGTGAACGTGCGTTAAGGTTAGCAGCATAAGCATTTGTAGAAAAAGGTTATAAACACAAAATATTTTGTATGAATTAGGCCCTAATTTTTTTTTAACACTTTTCCTTAATTTCTATTACTTTTTTATATAAATTATTATTATATAAGCAGCACTAAAAAATCAAACAAAAAATTAATTGTTTACAATTTTAGGAAAATATTTTTAACATAAGCATGTGTCTATTTGATTAAAAAAAAAATTCAATACACAATCTGGGGCCAAATTACCGCATTCGATATCGTTCAAAATTTCAATACAATTTAAATAACAATTTCAATCGATATCGAATGCGGTAATTTCAATTGTCTTTTATCGTTTCATTCATTCAACAAAAAGGGAAAAAGTGATTATTGAGTTCTTGTTATAGCTTTTATATTTGATTAAACTTCTGATTCAATGTGTCGAAGTTTAAAATATCTTTAGTTATTCTAAGAAATTTTGGGTAAAGGTTCCCTGATTATCTGCAACAGCCCCAGTAAAATGCGCATAGGAACTAGCTAAAGCCCCTCAACAATCAATTTTGAACTATTTTTGTAAATGTGGGAAAAGAATCCGCACGAATAAAATTGAAAAATGTTGGGTAAAACACCAAATACCCAAATATACAAAATTAACTTTGGAAGTCAATCTCACACAAGGAAATATACAAAAATGTCAAACGTTGCCACTAGTACAAACTATCGCATTTATTTGCAGAAAATGTTCTCGGCTTTACTTGCGACACTTTAAATTAAATTGCTATCAATTTATAATAAATCAATTTGTCCAAATCTATAAAAGCAATCTATAATATGAAAACTTACTCAATTCCTTTAAAATTTCACCATCATGATCTGTTATTTTCTTAAAGAAATATTCAACAACATTTAAAACCGCAACAAAAGCAGAAAATATCAAGCTGAAAAAAAGTATTAAAAATATGAATATAGAATAAAAATGGCAATATTTAGGTACTCGTACATACCATTTTTCTCTTTTCTCTTCACACATTTGCAATATTTTAAACATGGTACGTAATTTATTACTCGGAATTATAGATTCCAAGTCATCTTCCTTGACCAAATGACGCCACCAATCATTTGTAACCGACATCTGACCAGTTTGACTGTCGTATATATCATCTGGTTGGTCATCATCCGAATTGTGGCCCAGAAGTTTATTACGCACTTCCTTTTTATTGCGTTGCTAATTATTAAAACATATTTATTAATTTTGTAAGTATATGTACATTCAAATAAGCAACTTACACTAATGGCATTCTTCCAAGCATCCTCTAACACTTTTGGATGTGTCCAAATCTATATAGGCAAAGAAATTTTATTAGTATTTTTAATATATTTTTTTATAATAGAAAAAAAAATTAAACATACTTTGCGCAAACATGTGTAATCTGTTATAAGTCCTTTGCCACGATAGTGTTCATCGCGATTTTTTATTGCAGTTAAGATGTGTTGATACAGATTGTTCTGTACCTCGCTCATGGGTATGAATAAGACATATTCGTATTTTGTTGGCAAGAATGTTTTTAAGAGCTCTGCTTCTTTACGCTAAAAATATTAAAATAGAATTTATCAAGTATAATACAAAGCTGTTAAAAAACGGAATTCGTATATAAAATATTTACTAATTACACTTTTGTTTCCACATTTAATAAAAAATATATAATTAAAAACCCGTTTTCAAATAATATGTCATACTCAGAGTCAAGACAAAGTATACTTTAAGAATTTAAAACCATTATTTTGGAAGCAATGGAATAGTTGCATCCGAATATGCACATGTTAACCGAAACATTTTTATAAATTTCATTTAAAATACAATTGTGACAGTATGTCAAATAAAAAATTTCC
Source organism: Linnaemya tessellans (assembly GCA_951800035.1). Taxonomy (NCBI): domain Eukaryota; kingdom Metazoa; phylum Arthropoda; class Insecta; order Diptera; family Tachinidae; genus Linnaemya; species Linnaemya tessellans. The sequence goes on along the minus strand of OX637533.1, from coordinate 29,504,486 downwards.
TAACAGAAAATAATTTTATTTAAAATAACATTTATTTAACAACATAATTTTACAATACGCATTCGAATAGCTTTATATTCGTCATTATACGAATAATTTTGATTTAAATTGTTTAAAAAAATTTTAATATTTGAAAAATTTGGATTTGATTCGTAAAATTTTTATTGTATTTTTAAGGAAACTTATCCAAAACAAAACAGTTTTTCTAAAATTTGGACTGGAGTAATTTTATGCAAAATATTTCTTACTCTAATACATCACTTTATACTTTTATATTTAATTCGAAATTTGATTTCTTTATTTCGAATAATTTTACTGGAATGATATTTTTTCTAATAATTAATTAACAGAATATTATTTCAAGTATTGTATTCAACAAATTTTCTTTATTATACTGTTCGAATAATTTGTTTCAAGTAGTTTATTAAAATAACGATGAATCCGACAAGCGTTATCCACATAATAATAAAGACAAAAAATATACTATATACTAAATTGCTTATACGATTTTTAACACAACATTCAGAATACTATTGATTTAGTTGGTCTCAAACTAAGAATTATTCGATCAAATTTATACGAACAAATTCAATGCAACTAATTTGTTAAAAATTATTTTGAATTAAATAATTTTATGCAATTATTTTATCCATACTATTTTGATGATGAATAAATTTCGGTCGAATAATCGGTTTTCAAAATATATTAACAAAATTATTATTAAAAATTTTCTGAAATGTATATAAATTTGAGTTCGTAAACTGGCTGGCAATTATTCGTATTTTAAGTAGTCACACAAGAAACTTAGCTGCACAAAAGGTTTACTTACTTGCACGAATTTCGAGAGCTTTTTGTGTAAAACAAATGATCTTTGCTTCATAATTTTAATATCCGTCTTGCCAGAATCTTTATGTTGGCCATTTTTAATGGGATTTGCATAAAGATTGGCAAATTCTTTTTCTGTGCCCAAGAACAGAGGTTTAATAAAGTTTACCATACTATAATCTGTTAAGCAATAAAAAAAATTATTATATAACACACACACATATTTATTTATGCTGATATGTTAATAGTTACTTACATTCCTTCAAATTATTTTGTATGGGAGTACCAGTTAAAACAATACGACGTGGAGTTTCAATTTTAGCCACAGCCTTGCTAATAGCAGAATTGCTATTTTTAATAATATGACCTTCATCACAAACAACCAAATCTGCTCCTGTTAAATCATAAAAAAGAAGTCAATATTTAAACAACATGACAATTTGTTTTATTTATAATCACTAACCAGGCGCCAAGAGATATTTATTTACATGCAATCTTATTTCTTCCAGGCGCTCAGAATTAATATTGCCACGATTTTTATAAGAATGGTAAAAAACTAAAGTACGAAATGCTTCATAGCCAATCAATAAACAACCAGCCCGTGAATGATTTGATAAAGACCATTCCTTAACAATACTCAACTTTTCATTAATATCCCTAGAATAAAGAAAGCAAGATAACGCGTATAGAACGTTTTTATCAAAATGTTTATGTATGTATATGTGAATATTTATGTATGCATGCTTGTATGTAGAACATAGTCCATACATGCATATCTGCAACTTACGATGTATCACTAAATGTATAGACTTTTACATTTTTTTGTCTCAACGGTCCCAACCATCTAATTATTTCATCTGCCCAATTCATAACCGTACTCTTGGGGCATAAAACCAATATTTTTGTTGTTTTTAATTCCTTATAGGAGATCACAGTATGTAAGAGAGAAATTAATTGCAAAGTCTTGCCTAGACCCATACAATGGGCTAAAATACAACCAGAGCCGGGGCTTTTCTTCAAAGAATCAACACCGCCGTAGCAGGAGTCATACATAAAACGCACACCATCAAATTGATGAGGTTTCAAGTACTTAACAATGTCTGGATGAACTTTAATAAATGTTTTCGTTTCCTTAATGTAATCTAATATTAATTCTTTCTTTTTATCCACCTCTGGATATTCTTTTAATACTTTATCTAACATAACATGTTTCTTTTCTAAACGTGATATTCGTTCATTTTCATGCTTTTGAGCCTTGATAGTTTCACCAGCTAATTGATCAGGCCTTAGCATTGGCTTAAGAGATCTTGGTTTTTGATTTGCTTCGTCATCAACTGCTTCAACGTCGGAATTGGAGCTGTCTGAACTTAAACTTATTAGTTCTGCATCAATTTTACTAATATTTTTGCGTTTTTCGGCATCCGAAAGCATTTTATCCAGTTTTTGTGGTTTGGCAGAACGTTTGCGAAATAGAAAATTATCATTTAATAGTTCCATTTCGGCATTTGTGGGTACTTCGCCGTCAATAAGACAAGCATCATCTTTCTCCATCTTATCGATATCCGTAACTGCATCATCGTTTTTGCTTTCTTGTTTTTCCTTTTCTTTTTCCTCCTCATCTTTATCGCTGTCCAAATCAATATCATCATCATCGTCATCATTGTCTTCGATATCATTGTCACTATCATCAACCACAAATGTTTTAAGAAACTTCTCGACTAAGGGCGACTTAGTGCCACCCTCATCATCATCTTCTTCCGACGATGCTTTCAAAAGTTCATCATCTTCTTCCTCTAATTCGTCGGAATCTGTGCTGGAATCATTCAGCATTTGCCTTTTTATGTCATCGTTATAATTTTTCAAAAACTGTTGCTCCGTTATAACTTCCTCTTCCGCCTTTGAAATAAAATGTATTTATTTATTTTTTGTATTATATTTTTTACAACACATTCGCATTTACTTATTAATCATTTAAATTGATTTGTAATTGTTTTTTACATTTTTCTACATACTCACTTCACTTTTAACCTCATCTTCTGAACCGAATTCAATATCCATGAAATCAAAGCGATCATTAAGCGCTTTAGCAGCCGCCGCTTTTGGTTTAGTTTTATCCGCATTTTTCACTGAACTTGTATTGCAAACCGACCGTTTAGCTAGACCGCTTATATTAGTTAATCTGTAAAAAAATTACAATTATTTTGCACATACAGTTGCAGATACAAACATATTTCTCCGTACAAATCAGCAATTTTTTTGCTCAATAATTTTTGCAAAAGTAAACTGACTTCAAAACAGTATAATAGAACTAAAAATACACGGACGAACAATTAATTGCTTTTAATAATTTACTAAATGACAGACTTTTAAGAAAGAAATAAGAAAAGTGACAGAAAATTTGATGTCTGTTTTTGGGATAAAGTCTGTATAGTTATATATATAAATATACTTGTTCCCTATTAAGTCGTTACTGATAAAAATATTTGAAAACATCAAATCGAACGAAATTCTCAAGTACTTAACTCAGAACGAACAAAGAATATGTCCATTGAACCATTTTATTTAGCTGTAGGTATTTATTTTTATATAAATTTTATGAACTTTTATTTTCAATATTTCGTTTCTTCGGATAACTTCTTCCGGACATCTTATATTTTGTTTATAACCAGTTGCGAAAAAGATGTTTGTTGATTTCTTTTAAATGAAAACAAAAGAAGTAAATATAAAATTGAAAATAAAAGCTGATACGATACATAAAGTTGATTTATGCATATATAAAATGAAGACCAGAAGCTACCGCTGTGGCTGATTCGTAGCGTCGTTAACCTATAAGTGCAGAGGTCGTGGGTTTAATTCCCGCCAAAGACTTTGGGTGTTGAGACCCAAGTGGGCTGGATATGTTAATCAAAACTTTCAGCCTGTACAACCTAAAAGCTTAAACAAATAGTTTAATTATATAAAAAAAGAGGTTATAAAATAAAAATAAAAAAACTATTCATAACGTTTCCTCAACAAAAAAATAATAAAATAAATAAATTATGACAAAAAAATTATTACAATAATTTGAACGTGAAAACACTTACCGATCTATTTCCCTGTCATTTTTTTCATCCTCATCCATGGACTCATTTGATTTCTTTTCTTTGCGGTCGGAAGTCAAATTTTCTTTGTCACTTTCGCTATGCACCGATATTTTATCATTTTGACATTTTGTGCTATTCTGCACGTCGCTACACGATTTATCAGATGTGTCCATTGAGGTTTTACTTTTTTTAGAACTTATTTTAAAAATAATTGTATCGTCACTGTCTCCATCATTGTCGTCTTCCTTTGGTGATGACGGTTTGTTAATAATTGGAGTCTCAACGTCGTCTTTTGAAGAATCACAATCTGAATCGGAGATCAGGGTGGATTGCGGCGAAAGTGAATCTATATTAAATATTTCAGATTGTATATATTGTGACAAATTGATGCCATCATCATATTCCTGGCCATTGTTTTCGGTGTTATTAAAAGCATTTGAAGGTAAAGATGCAATTTCGCTTGCTGGATTGGTGTTGCATTTAGAATAAATTGACTTGTGTGGTACTTTATCATCTGATTCGTCTGATGATGAAGATGATGATAAGGACGATGAACAGGTTGAGTTTGAAGAACTGCGAGGCGACTTATCGTTTGCATTCGATAAAGAAGTTTTGTGGTCAGAGTTCTTTATTTTTCGTTTACGTTTAGTTAATTTTTTACTTTTCGTTTGTGTCTCTACTGTCTGTTTTGATATAAATAGATTTTGAAAATTATAAAGCTGCATCGTAATATAATCTTGTAACTTTTCTTCTACAGAGCAAACTTTAAGATCTTCGCAATCTTTTTGCATCTGAGAAACAAACTCTTTCAGCTTTTCCAATAATTGAGGGTACCCATTTGATTTTGTTGGGTTACTTGCTAATGGCAAATCTCCATTTTTGCACAACATCTCAAACTCTTCATCAAATATTTGATGTTCTAGTGTTTCTGAGCAATCAAATGGTAATGAACTATTATGGGCTTTATTATTTACACTTTCTACTTCACTTGCAGTGTTTTCCTCATTTGCTTCTTTAGATTCTGTCTTATCGTTTTCTATTTCTGTACTTTCCACAGTTTTTGGATGTTCCTCGGTTATTTCATACTGTTCACTAAGAATTTCTGTGGTCGCTGGAACTTCTACTTCATTGAAATTTTCGGTTGTATTTTCTGGCACTAACATTGCGTTTATATCTTCGGAGCATATTTGACCTGCGTCAGGTTGCATTTGCAGATTTTGATCATCATTATCTCCTCTACTATTTGCCTCGTTTAGTAAAGTATGTTTATCGCTACCTTCTTGTTTTATACTTTCTTCGTTATTTTGTTCTTCTTTGGCATCATATGTATTCAAGGCATTTAACACAACATCCAATTTATTATTATCAAAGCTGTTAAGCATTCGTTCAACAAAGATTTCAATTTTTTCAATGTTCTTGTTAGAACTGTTCAGCTTGAGGATGTGATTTATTACATTTTGTTTCAAAACATTGCACTCGGTAACATTCGTAGAAACCTCTTGCGAATAGCAATGATCATTAATTATTGTAGATAGTTGATTCTCTTTTAGACGTTCTTCCTTTATTGCAATGTATTTGCAATTGTCCTCTTCCTTAGCAATGGGCACCAAATAACCAACACTTACGACTGAAATATCGCTAAGTCTTTCATCTAGGTCATCATCTTGGCAATCGCTTTGAAGATTTTCTTCGTCGTCCATTTTTAAGAGATTTTCATGACTTGTGGCGTACACTTCAACTTGACACAAGTCATTTGGATCATCATCTTCATTCAATTCGTACATGAAATTGGATAACAGTTGTTCTTCTTCTGTGCTAATATCCATAATAATACCCTCCTTTTTAAGTGTCATCTCTACCAGTGTGCTGTTTATTTCACGAGTACTATCATTTTTTGTTTCGTCCTCAGTTTCTGTTTCCACGACTTTTTCCTGCTTGTCGAATTTGAATGCAGGGTTTATTTCTTGTTGTTTGTCTTCATACGAACTCGATCTATCTTCAGTTTCTGCTTCTGGTTCCTTCTTATTCAGAGTATCTTGTGATTCATAAATTGCAGGTTCTGTATCCACTGTTTGTATGACAGCATCTTGTGTGGAATTATCTTCTAAAAAACTTTGTATTAATTTTTCCCACATGTCGTTGCAACTTTGTGCTGGATTTGCGTCTGTAGCACCATGCGGGCAGTCTGTTGATAAATTTGCTTCCAATTCCTCTTGAGTAACACTATTTAATTCGTCATCCATTATATTTGGTGGTCTATCAAAAGGATTTAAACTAACTGTATTGGGTATATCTAATACCATATCTAAATTTTCTTGATCTTTTTCCATAATGGACAGTTAGCGCTACTGCCACTTTTTGGACGCAATGTTTCAATAAATTCGTGATTCGTGATGTCCTTTCACTGCATTTTTGTACAATAACCCAAGAAAAATTTATTATTATTAAATGAAATATGAGCAAGAGCTTCACTTTTATTTCAATCCAAGTAAGTCTTTTACTGCATAAACGCAATAAACTCTGTATTATTTTGTATTATACATTTATTATAACATACTATGTATAGGTTTTATCAGGGCATATGTATACACAGATTTCCGTCCTAATGCATTTTAGTTATCCAATTGTAAAATTTATTTTCTTTTTATTTGATTCTGTAAATCGATTGTATTTTCAATGTTCCGGTTATAACTTTTGGAATTTGTTAAATTAAAAATATACATATATTTAAAATGGATTTTTTCCACCAGCTTGTTAAAATTCACTTGAAAAAGATTCTTGAGATTTCTGCCTATAAAATTTGTTTTGTTTTCTTTTCTTTTTTCTACTTGAGTTATAATTTGAAGCGAAATGTTTTGGAATAAAACAATATACATGTTGATATAGTGCCGTATAGTAATGAACAAAACTACTTGGTACATGGCATATAATTAGCTTTGGGTGTCTGGTGCATTTGAGGGTAGTTGGTAGCAATACAGTCCAAAGCGAATTGGATAGAAAGTGACCGAATTTCAGCTGAAAAATTCTATGCTGTCAATATCTACTCGTATTTTCTTTTAAGATCCATGTTGTAATCAATTTATCGCGAAAAGGTTTCAATTGCGCATACAAGTCAAAATTTAATTAACTGAACACATTATTCACAATTTCAACTCATTTCTATAAAATATGAGCAAATGTGAGGTGACTTTAAGAAGAAAATATTAGTCATCTGGGAATGGGGATGTCTAAGGAGATGTCGTTTAAATTGTAGATCATTCAAAGTTAAAGTTATCTATATTATTAAATATAATATCCATATCCATATATGCATAACTATTACCATAGGCTATTCTGTGACTATTACAATTGTTTTTTACAAAAAAAAAATGGAGTTCAGGCTTTGATGTTCTCTCAAAATTGCTTTGTACTTCGTTCGCCACTTGAACATATTTGTTTTTAATTGTTGTTTAACACAAAGTAAACGAAAGGTTGAAAGAAAATCGACAAGAATTTGTCAAAAAAATTAAATGGAGGTTGTCAAAGTAAACACTGTGAGTGTAAAAGGGCTCTTAGTGATTGATGTGCCCTTGTGCATTCCCAGTCTTAATAGTACTAAAAACTGTACATTTATACCAACTGTATCAACCCTGAGATGTTTATATTTATAATTTCCCAAGGCACAATTGTGCCTTAATAGAATTAAATATGCCTTGCCAATTTTTAATAATTTCTTCACGTGCGTTGGGTTTTAAAAGTGTGGTTTTTTGTTTTAAACCCAGTCAACAGAAAAATGAACATAAATTCTTCACAATATATCAAAAATAATATACAGAGTGTGGAAGCTTTTAAATTCTTTCAAAATTCTGTGAAACGTAAAACCTCACCGGAAAGTAAAGAAAATAAACCAATCATGTCCAAACTGCCACGAAGATCAGCAAGGTTAAAATCAGTAATACATGTGGAAAGTTTTAAAGATTTACTCAACAGCGAATATGATATCACTAAAGAAGACTTTGATTCATCAATTCAAGAAATTGGGGCCCTTGAAAGGAAAACTAGATTGCCAAAACCCAAGTCAAATAAAATAAATGATATATTAAATAGAATAGATATGCATTTAGGCAGCACAGTTGAAAGTAAAAGTCCAAATATGAAAGTCCAGGATAATACATTACACACACAAGAAGCTGTTGATGAATTAATTAACTCTGTGGATACAGATGCTATCGCTAACTTTGTGAATAACTATGAAAGAACAGAAGAATCAAGAAATACTGCACGTATTAAAAGCGGAGAAACAAATGAAAGTTCTACTCTACCATTAGATGATAGTCTCTATAAAAGTGACTGTGTACTTAATGAAAACACTGATTCACCCACAATTAAACAAGCTCCATTGAAAGCAACTGTTGAAGTTTCATCCCAGACAGTACTGCAGGATAATAACCAGCGGAAAAATACAACCGTTGCAATTCAACAGAAAAAGAGAGGTAGAAAACCAAGAAACTTAAATAATAATTCGATGAGCAATGGAAATGGTATATTGAATTATTTTAAAGTTCAAGATAATAAACAATCAAATGCGTGCACATCCTTTGAGTATAACGAACAAGAAGTGCCAAATTCGGCACATCTTCCAAATAACACATCAAATAATGAAAATTTACAAAACCCCCAGAATGCTGAAAAGCCTACTGGCGTATCGGAAAAAGTAAATGACCGAGAGGAAAAGCAAACTTTACTAGAAAGTAACGAAGTTAACAATTCACAACCAAACAAAAGACAACCCAATAAAAATGAAGCGATATCGAATAATACAGAAATTAACAATTCACAACCGAAGAAAAGAGGTAGACCACCTAAAAAAGCTGCAACGGTAACAGAAAATGCACAAATTAAAAATTCAGAACCAAAGAAAAGAGGAAGACCACCTAAAAAGATTGAAGCCGTAACGAAAATTAACCAAACTAATAAGGCACAACTTAAAGAAATAGTCAGACCTAAACCTAAGAAACTAAAAATGATATCGAAAAAACATACGATAAGTAAGGTGACTAAAAAACAAATTAAAACAGTTAATACAAAAAAAATTCCAAAAGACCGTCTAATGGATGTCTTGGATATGATTGATAATGACAATCATCTTGTTTGGCAAGATCGCAATGCGTCATGCAATCAATATATATACCATCATTGGGAACCACGAATTTCAACGGTATCCGATCAAAATGCGAAACTGAAATATGCTCGACAATTTCTATTACGAAGAGACTGGATTAGTTTGTCCAAAATTCTATGTTGCTCCCATTCCGCATCCATTACTTATTATCCATTACTGGCTAAGGTAATTTAAAAACCACATATTTTTCGTAAAATTTCGAAAACTGTATATTTTGAGTCCCGCGAGTGACGACGTAAATTATTTTTTTTTTAAATTTCCGATTGTGTGATAAAATAGAAATGTGTACTTACCGAATTATAATTTACTAATCAATATCACTACGATAACTTTCGTATGGATGAAATCATTGCGAAGAACTTCTTTAAAGTTGAAAGGTTTCTGAAGTACATATTCCAACTTATTCTGCAATTGTTTGTCAATGTCACGCCAAGACAATATTAAAATTAAGAACACTTCTGTATTCAATCTCTTCAACAATTATACATTTCTAACTACCTCTTGCTACATTCACCGCCAGATGGAGTTGTCAGACACTGTCAGAAGTAGGTAATTGTTGTCCACAAGCAGTGTGTAAATGTCAAATTTTCGATATTGTCTTGAAGTGACGCTGAAAAATAGTTTCAGAATAAAGGAGAATATGTTAATTCGATAATCTTGATATTCATAGAAGATCTAAATAAACCCAATATATTCTTCACAATGCTATCGGCAATGATGCAATTTACTTCGCCAATATTTTAAAAACTGATCCCTCTCTGGTACGTTTTATTAATTACCTTATTTTTTATAAGTATGTCACCATTATAAACTTATAACAAACAAATTACAAACAGTTCAATCGGCACACATCTATGTATGTACATTTATCTTTACTTCTCTCATTCTAATGTGGAATGTAGTAATATTACTTTCTATACCCTCCAAAAAAAATTGGAGGGTATATTCACTTTGTTATTCTGTTTGTAACGCAACGAAATATCCATCTGAGACCCCATAAAACATATATATTCTTGATCAGTGATGAAATCTAAGACGATACGAGTGTGTCCGTCTGTGGAAATCACGATTCTGTCTAAACGAAGACCCAGAGAAATTTGGTATAAATATATTTTGAAGGTTAAGTTCGTAAATGGGCTGAATCGGTCCAGAGGGAAAAAGGCTTACCTAAGAAGAACTAAACCAACCCCTAAAAAAACGACATCATTTTAAAATTTGTTTTTTAAATTTTGTTAAGCAAATGATATATTTTTATGTCAAAGAAGGTCCAACGCGTTAAACTTGAAGCCATAAAATAAAGAAAAATAATTTCTGGACTCCGCTCCTTTAGTGGGTGTTATTATATGCAAAAATAGTGCAGAAACTTAATAAATTGTTTTACTTAAGCCTACATTCCTTATAAATTACATTTTTAAGCTTTAATGACGAAGCTGAGACGGGACCTGTTACTCCTCTGCCCTACACTCTCCTCCCCTTTGCCTCCTAAATGACTATAAAAAAATAAATAAAAGTTAATTCTACATTTAATTATCCCAAAAATTTATTTTTGGTGTTATATGGCAAAGGTGAAATGTCTCCCCCACGGCCCTTGCCCAGGACTACCCTAACAAAATACAGTTTTAATACCCTCCAAAAAGAATTGTATTTGTATATATTTTCAGTCTATGGTCTCATAAAAACCTTACAGACTAAGATTTACATAGATACTTACAAACAAATGATTAAAATAAGAGTAGTTAAAGAAAGTAGAAATATCACAAATGACATACGCATATACAAGGAACAAGTTTAAATGATAATAATTAAATTATGTGACTAGAATGAAGAATTTTAAACCTCACTTTATCAGTGCTGAATTCAACAAAAGATTTTTGCTGTTTCTGTAAACTAAGATTGATTTTATTTAGCTGAAGGAAAGCTCGAGCTAAAGTGCCATTACACGCATAATTAGTCCGATTAAAAGGTACATCGAAAAGCTGACCCAGCCTAATTTTCCTTGGTGGAATGTAAAACGGAACAGAATTAAGCAAATCAGGGCAATCAATACAGAATTGGACCCAATAAAGTATATACATACATATGTTCTTGATCAGTGATGAAGTCTAAGACGGTTCAACAATGCCCATACGTCCGTCTGTGGAAAACACGCATAATCTATTTTGGAACCCCTCCTCCTTTAGTGGGCGTTGACGTACGATATTATATGCAAAAGTAGTGTAAATATTGAACAATTTCTATTCCTTAAGCCTATAAGAAGCCGAGATGTTCCTTGATCTTGCAAAGGTTAAAAATCTCCCTCAGAGATTTCAAATTGGGTACAGAGATGTCTTAAAGGAACTCTGTCCCACCAAGTTAAACATTTTAAATTTACTTACTAAATATTGGGAGGGTATTTAAAATTCGACCCGGTCGAGTATAACGTTTTTACTTTTTATATATAGTGTTCGGGGCTGGATTACGTATTTTTCGACTTTCTTTGAAACTCGAATCAAAAATATGTTTGCAAACAGTCGAAATCCGTTTAAATCATGCAAACATATATTATGTTCCTTATTTTAAAAATATAAAATTTTTATATGATGAAGAAATACAGATATAAATGTAAATTTTTTTCTTTAATTTCAGTATGCTGCGTTATTACTGGCACATACCGACAAGGATCAGTTTGATAAACTTATACAATTGTTAACTCGAGTAACCGACACCAGTATAGTTATGAAAAGATGTACAAACATAGTAAAAGAAATTGATGAATAGCATAATTAGAGAAAATATAATTCTTATATTAAGAATGTAAACTATTCTAAATCTAAATTCGCGCGAACTAAGTTTTGTTGCTGCATTTATTGCCTATTTTATTTGTGTGCGATTAAGAACTTTCAAAGACTATTGTTTGGCTTTAATTGTACTAAAAGATTAATTTAGTTTGAATTCTATTTCTTTATATTGAAAATACCACGAAAAACTTTTTGTTCTAATAATTATATTTTAAGATATAGAAGGGTATTTTTTATACTGGTTTCCAATATTCTTTAAAGAATTGCAATTTTGATAATGAATTATTTGGTATATATGAATGTATAGATGCATACATTATAACAATTAGAGTTTCGTGGATTCAATAAGTCCTTTTATGTATTAAGCCACAGAGAGTTGCGGTTTTAAGTAGCAAAAAATTCCACACTTTCATATGAATGCAGAACTGGTACAAATTCTTCGTACAATTTCCAATAGCTCTTGAAACAGTAAATATTCATTTGCATCATGTTTTAAGAATTTGTGTGATCAAATAATTTTATTAAGAGTGGAATATTCAGTCATCAAAATTGTAGAACGGATCAATACTAATTTCGAAGATGCTACATGATTAATATTTGGTTAGTACGAAATCCCCCACTCGTGATTATTTTAAATATTCTAAGTTATTTTTTATTTTGACTGCGGCCAGCGCCACCGTTGCTGCAGTTAAATTTTTGCTAAAAATGTTATTATTTTGTAATCATATGTATGTATCGTTGGCTTCAAGTAGAAAGGTCCTAACTCATATAATTGTAACTTTGTAAGAGAAGTTAAAAACATAACAGAAGCTGTAATTATAAATTTTTATATCACTACAAAAAATTTTGCTGTCGAGGTGTATTTGTGTAAAATGTATTGTAATCACTGAATAACTCAATTTCGTAAAAATAGAAGATAGGGCCTTTCTACTACTACGTATGTAATTTTCAAAATATATCTTAGAAATTCTGACAGTTTATTTTAATTTTGAACATATAAGATAATAAGTATATTTCCCTACTTTAATATAAAAATTAGTGCTTTTTGTTTGTTATGTGGTCTAGTATGTCTATATGCCTGCATTTCTCTTAGCTTATACAAAATTAACTGAGAATTACACAAGCAAAACCATAGGATTTGACATTCCAGAAAACAAACTAACAAGGCAGATTAAACAGGTACCCTCACTAGCGCAGCTGCCTATTGTTTACAAATCAACTCATTGTCAAAAGTTTGTTTACAAGCTACACAAATTGTTTTTCTTTTAGTGAAAAGTTGCAGCAAAATTATAAAAATGTTTAAAAAACTAGTGATATATTCAAACTGTTTCGGCAGCAGCATTAAAAATATCTCAGTCAAAAGATTGTTTGTGTGGATTAAAGCTGCCTTGCAAACAAATTTTATTCGATATTAATCTATTTTGTTTTTCCACCTTCAAACAATTAGCGTGGAATTTCAAATCCTGTGGTTTTGCTTGTGTAATTCTCAATTCATTTTTGGGAGTGTATGTGTGTGAGTGCAGTCGTGCTTTTTCGGGTACACATACAGGTTGTCGGCTCTGATTGATGAAAAATCAGAAACTTTTGATATTTTATTTTGACGTATAATTATTTTGATAGTCTCCAATTGTGATTGACGATAGAAAATGTCATTGTTTTGTTATCGAAGTAAAAAGGTGGTATTTTCGTGTGTAAAAGTGTTTCTTTTTTTATACCAACTTTTCAGCCATAGTTTTTTTCGTCTTTTCATGTTTTATTTTTTCTTTTTTAACAAAATCGTACAAGATGCAATTAACAACAATTCATCATCCGATGACGACATGTTTAGAGACGAACGCCGCGAAGTCAAAATGCAAATGATTAACGGTTTTCACACATATGCACTGATTGACGTGTTTTTTTTACCGTCTCCAGGGCACTTAAAGTCTACTGATGATTTGGTGTAAGAACCAATGAAATGCAGGCATATAGACATACTGGACCACATAATCAAAAAGCACTAATTTAATTGAGACAATATGTCGAATAAACGATTTAAAAACGCTCAATATAAAAATATTTTACTTTTATTTTTAACTTTTGATAGCCGATAGTACTAGTTCTAGCGCTATATACATACTTTTTGTATATGTACACATTCTTTGTTCTGCAACTGATAGGATCGGTCGTTTTGTACAGACAAAGGGTATTATTTGGCCAATTATACTGTACTACTACACTGTAGTATAAACCACCAATACACATACATTACCGACTGTTTAGTTTGGCAATTATCTGGAATTGTGCCGAAACGGAAAATGGTTTCTTAGAATTTAACTTTTCGTGATGTGATCGTAGTGGGCAGTGTACAATCGGGTTAAGGGATGAAGGAGCCGGGCCCGGAGATATCTGGAACGGGCAGGATAAGGTCGGAGAAGAGACAGGCAGAGGTACCATTCTTATTGGAGGAGGCAAGACCGAAACAGGCAAAAGAGGGTGTAAAGTCTAGGGCATCAGATATTAACAGGAAACAACAACGTGGTAAAGACGGTAAGCGATGCTGGGAAATCAAACGGTGTGTATGAGAATGTTGATTGCATAGAAAATGAATTAATAACAACTGAATCAATGACAACAACGATGGATAAACGTAACACGAAATACAACAACGTGCGAGAATTTAACGCATGTGGCAACCACAAGTAATAACATAGCGACCGACGGTTTTTTCTATGATAGCGATCATGAGGGACCATATATGGTATACGTAGACAGTAAGCCGGGTGACCACGGAGCTGGAAGACCTATAAATGCATTATCGCTAGGCAGAGTTATTAATCGAATGGGAGTAAAAGATATGATGGACGCTTTTAAGATAGGATTCGGTCAATGCAAGATTACTTCTAGCAATTTCCAGACGGCAAATGAAATTGTTGTTGATGAAAGGATCAAGTATGTGGGATATTCGGCGCGGATTTTGGAACATTTTGTGGTGGAGATAGTTTTTGACATCCCTAGAAATATTTCCATGAAGGAATTTGCCCGATCGGGAACGCCGATACTGAAATGTAAAAGGATGGAGAGACGAGACGGCGAAACTGGAAGGAGGCCCACATAGAGTTAAAATAATTTTCAGGGGTTTGGACATCATAAGTGAAATTGTTTTATACTACACTAGGATTTCTGTGCGCCATTTCATGTCATTGGGGCAGTGCTACAAGTGCTGCTCTTTAATCATTTTGCAGAACATTGCAAACAAAATATTGTGTTGAATTCTTCTGATCAGCATTAGTGCATGGTCGTGTTAGTTGTTGCCAGCCTGTTTTCAATGACGAAAGCATAGCACTGGTCACTGCACATAATTGGCAGCTACTGACACGATCATGTACTAAAAATCAGAGTAACAGCACCCTCCTTCGTCGGTCCTGTAGCAAAAAATTAGCCGGCGAAGGATAAAGATTGAAATAGCTACAAATAAAAAAAATTCTCTAACTTCTCATAGTTCTTCATCTGTCCCCTTAATACTATCCCCTCCTTTCTAGTTCAGGCACAATGCACTGCATATGTAGGGGTCATCCGCTGAGTGCTGGTCCAAAATAAAAAAATGAAGTATGCAATGAAGTGGTTTGCTCAAACTGCAAACAAAAGCATCCACCTACATCAAAAGCATGCCCAACACGAGAGAGGACCTATGCTGTCAAGAGGGCGATGACAATAGAAAACTTGTCGTATAAAGAAGCTAATATAAGATATAGCCCGATTTTACAAATAGTTTTGATTTACTTAGCGACACTGAGTAGACGGAATTTCCCGCCATCAGCTCAAGGGGTAACAGGACACCCACTATAAACAACACCCGGGAATCAGGAGGATATATCCATAGCCGACAGTATTATGCGTGAGGTACGCAACATCAAGAAAACGTTTGAAGAACACAATAAATTAATAGACAAGTGAGAAACCCCTACAGAACGTTGAAGGTAGAGAGAGCGAAAAATGGAATTGTGAAAGGAAGAAAACGGAAGAGGAGTGCATATACATATATGATAAAGGCGGAGGAGGGAGGTAGGATCCTGCATTTTTTTTTTTTTTAGGAGTAGGACCAGCCCTCAGGGGATGTCCCCTATATATGCAATGCATTGCGCTGGAACTGAAAACGAGGGGATAGTTTACAGACAGATTAGGAAAGATGAGAAGATTGACAGTTGTTTTTTTTTTTTTTTTGTAGCTATTTCAACCTTTTACTTCGCCGGCTAATTTTTGCTACAGGGCCGACGAAGGTGGGTGCTGTTACTCTGCTTTTAGTACATGATTGGGCCAGTCGCTGCCAGTAATTGTCCAGTGATCAGTACTATGCCTTCATCACTGAAAACAGGCTGGTAACAACGAACACAACCACGCACTAATGCTGATCAGAAGAATTCAACACAATATTTGATGACTCAGCTGGGGCTCGAACTCAGGACTCTCCGCTTCATAGTCTCGTGTTCTACTACTTCAGCCAACAGCACCCACAAGTTTAAAAATCAATGAACTGATGAGAAATCACTACACTAATGGAAACAATGAGTAACCGATGATAGATGAACTTGACAAGATAAGTGGCGATATAACTGACAAGTTGATTCACTTGTTCTCGCTGGAATTGTCCCAGAGTGGTACAAGATTATGTATTGAGACTACATACTACGAGATACTAAGCAGGATGAAAATTTTGCAATACAATACACAGAGTTTGAAGAAATTTGGAAATGCTGGAATTTTTCTTGAGCAAAATGGAATCGATATTGCGGTGTGGGTTTTTACCTACGGAAGAGGAGTAAATTTAAAATGATCAATGTGGACATTACTTTGGAGGTAGATTGAGGGACAATATGGCGATACTATGTATTTACACCGCACCAGATGTGGATGTGCTTTTCACATTGAATTGTGGCGGATTTTGGACTTTTGTAACGGAATCACATTACCAACTATGATCTGTCAAGACTTCAATCCAAAGTCACCTCTATGGGACCGCCAGGTATCCAACTCGAGGGGAGTTCTGCTGGAGGTCTGTATACATGGCCAGAATTTCTACTGCTTAAACAACGCGGGTGAAACATACACGAGAAACGACAAATCATCGGCCTTGGATCTAACTACTCCTCACAGGCGTATTACTTTCAACTGCAGGGTGGTTAGGAATAAGATAACGAGCAACAATAATCTACCGATCATAATTGAGAATGCAGTAGAGATAAGAGAGCCGAAGACTTAGAATGGATCTCGTCACAATGAGCCTGGAGTTGAGTACTACGGAGGTAGGGGATAATATTGGCGAATTTTACGGTAATATGAAGAACATCATGAGCAGAAATACAGTGAAGCTCAACACGAGATTGATGAGAACGTCAAAAAATTGGTGGCCAGATGAGAATAGTAGGCTTTTTCGCCGGAGAAACGCGGCTAGACGCAAATA
Source organism: Linnaemya tessellans (assembly GCA_951800035.1). Classification (NCBI taxonomy): domain Eukaryota; kingdom Metazoa; phylum Arthropoda; class Insecta; order Diptera; family Tachinidae; genus Linnaemya; species Linnaemya tessellans. The sequence goes on along the minus strand of OX637533.1, from coordinate 29,487,200 downwards.
CAACCACAGCAGAAGTACGGTGGACTTGGCTGACTGGTCGGAGGCTGAGAGGACACTAAGCCGCCATATAAGGGAAAGGAAACGCATCAACTTCAATGGGGCCATGGAATTCATCTCGGTAACTGAAATCTGGACTACTCTGGTAAACGTTAAAAAATATGACTGTGTGAAGGACACCAGAAATTCCTGGGACGAGGCTCTGGAGTCACGGTACTTTGACTTTATGGTAGTGGACAGTGCCACGACCACAACCACCCACAACTTTATACCACATTACATTAGTGGACGCAGACCGGATTTCAGAATTGAAGATTTCTTGGAATTGCTCGCATCACGTAACTCCATATCCGCCAGGGGAAGGAACATAATTTCGTACAGGATACTTAAGAAACTGGCAGAGGATAGAAAGCATGCACTGTTCAGGATTCTGGCGGGGTTGTGGTATGATAACACCAGGCAAGACGAATAGAAGATGATTAAGATACACCCCATACCTAAGAGCGGAAGGGACCTAGGTGACATTGCGAATTACAGACCAATATGTCTACTTTCAACCCTGTTAAAGCTGACAGAGGGCCTGATCAAGATTGAACTTACGCGCTTCATGGAGTCGAGGGGACTATTACCTAGTAGATGCTATGCTTTCAGAAGAAGGCATTCCACACCACAATGTATTAATGACCTTATAATGCGATCTACTCCCATAGACAGAGAGGATATGAAGTCATGGGCGCCTGTGTGGACCTGGAGATGGCATATGACTTAGTTAACATCGGCAAAGTCATAAACAATAGGGCTTAACTCCCATATCATTAAATGGATTTACAGCATGCTAGGAAGTAGGATGAGAACACTAGGCAAGAATACTAGAACATTCAGATCGGGGCTGATGCAGAGCAGTACACTCAGCCCACTTCTGTGTAATCTATATACACTCTCTTTGCACGAGACTTCAGACGAAATCTGCATGTTGTTTCAATTCGCTAATGACATCTTCATTGCAGTCTTTGGCAGGGAACACACACACAATAACGCCTTAGTACAGCATAGGTTTGACCAGTTTATACACTTGAACAAACAACTACATATGAAGATCAACCCGGAGAAATCGGACATCATGAATTTTAAGAACACGAGGAAGAGTATAGTGACTGTGACTGGTGGTTGTGTTATACACCAAACGAACAGTATAAAATACTTGGGGAGGATTGTTAGCATGAACAATTCCCCATCTGACCACGTGCTGATGATGCTGGATAAGATTAATCGCTTTCAGGAATCGAATTCAGGAAAATAATGTCCGGATGCACATATGGAGTACAACCTATGCGGAGCTTGCAGATATACAGAACATTCATAAGGTCAAAGATAGAATATGCAGTATCCTCCTTTGCCAACATCGGGAAGGCAGCATGAAGAAAATAGTGGCGAAGATCAACAGCAACCTGGGGAGCTCACTGGGCCTCCTGAGATCAACACCGGTGCGGATAATATATCATGGCATCGGAATTACCAGTTAAATACCGCCTGGAATTGGCTACGGCTAGGGAATTGGCCAAATGTTTTGCTTATGGTCTGCCCATCGTGGACACGATTCTGGAGACGGGCTACATTCCTTGGACAAGTTGTGCTAGGGTTTTACATAAGTACCAGCGGACACAGACTGGGAAAGTGTCGGCGGGGATGACGAGGTTAGGTCCAGCTGGGAAGTTCAGGTGAATTTTTTGAGGGTGTATGTAAGAGCAAGGACGGAGATGATCAACTGGATATTAATGGAGAAATTGCATGTGCTGGAGGGATATGAGATTATATACACTGATGGATCAGTATGGAATGACACGACGGGAGCAGCATTTTTCCATGACAAAAATGAACATACGGCGCGTTTCAGGGTCCAGGCGAAGCTGTCATCGATGTCAGCGAAGCTCTAGGCCATAGAAAAGGCCGTCGAATACGCCAGAGGTAGGGGATTTGAGAGGGTCGCATTACTGACGGACAACAAATCTGGCTGTCTAGCACTGATGAAGCTGACTTTACCAAGATTGGATTACATTATATACCAGAACATTCCGCATATACGGTAATGAGATGGCAGTCAGAGCTGCCAAGGGGACACTAGAACAGGGGGAGATATCTGAGACGGAATTATTAATCAGGGAGGCAGTATGCAACATTGAGGAAGAGCTATGACCTGAATGGACAGACGAATATGAGGTATTATGCTCAACGATGTGCCGACAATATGGGACAAATATGTCTTTGATTTACGTCAGCTCCTACCTCGCGGCCTAACCTGACGATGTTCTTAACATCGGGTGAAAATTAAGTGTTACCAGCACCCCTCTTAGCACCCAAGAACCACACAAAGGCGACCTCGGGTCGCCCAGGTGGCAATTTCTAGAACATGATTTGGTAAGCCCCATGATCTAACACCTTGCCTAAGTGCCGATCCTCTAGATATCTTTTATTTGTTGATTCACAACAACACACAGGTTTTGCTACTATCAGCCGGACCGAAGTCCAACCGCAAGGTTTGAACATCAATCCTTATCAGTGGAGGTTCTATAAACTTTCTATCGACTTCGGTTTCTTTTTTACCCAAACCTAGGTGTCGCTTCACCTATTGGTTCTTACTCAAGCACGTAGGCGAACCTACTACTTTTATATTCTTATATGCACATTCGCTTCTTACAGTTTTACGGGGGTACATGCAAAAGTACTGCCTGAAAAACATCGTAACCCGACGAAAGCCAACCATTATAGGTTTCAACTTTCTATTGACTTTTGAACTCTTAATTAGATCGAGACGTCCTTGGACTTCCTTTCTTATTTCAAACTTACGTAGGGGTCCAGGCAATCCCCTACTTCTTTAATTCTTCTTACAGTAGCCAGCATGTTTCCCTACAGAGACCTGTCCCTAACGTCCCATTCGGTAACGCTCAGGTACTTATAAGTTCTATGGGTTACCAACAAAAGTTCTGTTTGAGAAAATTGTGTAATCCCCGAGAGCAAAACCAGTCAAAGTTTTTAACTCCCTATTGACTTCGGCCCTCTTACGGTACCAGGCGTCCTTAACCTCCTTTCTTACAACAGATTTACATAGGTACAATCCTTTGCCAAATTTCAATGCGTATCTTCGGATTTGTTTCGGAGTGGCTGCGGCTCCTACTACAGTGATCGTCCTAGGACGATGTACTTTTCAGCAAAAGATGCACCTACTACTTTTTATCTTATTATATGCCCTCCCGTTGCACTGCAATTTCAGGGATTGGGCAGGTAACATATGAGTTTTATGTTAATATGCGATACGGACTTATGTGATCACTGTGGTGAGGTCGAGGACGACTCACATGTCATATTTGAGTGTGAGAAGTGCCAGACGGTTAGGAGACCATACCCACACTTAAGGATGCATCCGTTGCAGACTTTTTCCGGCGGAAACTGGTGGACGATTATATCATATTAGTAGAATTTCTTAGAGAAATAGGGATTAGTTTGTAGCATGACAGTTCGAGCGAATTAGTTGTGGCGGAATAATTTTTAGGACTGGCCAAATAATTCTTCGGTGGATGACTGGAGTAACAGGACAGAGGTTGAAATAATAATAATATATATTAGCATAAGGTTAATATCGTTTAAATAAATAAATATTTTAATTAATTAGGGCCATTATTACAACTTAAAGTTAGTTAAAAGTAAGATTTTATCAGACGTATAGAAAGCTTTGCATTATCGCAAATTGGATTTAACTTACCAGGTAGGATAAACTTAAAGTAAAATTTTGCAAATGGTAAAGTTTTTATACGTCCGATAAAATTCTACTTTTAACTAACTTTAAGTTGTAATAATGGCCCTAAATTTTTTTAAATATTTTAGGAATTTATTTGTAAAGTAAATTACGTATGTAAATAAATAAATATTTAAATTAAATTACTCCTTTTTGTTCATATGAAGATGTACCATACACTGGATAAAACAATTACAACATATGCATTTCCTTCTGGTTCCAATAATGCGTAGTCTGAAAAACGCATGTTGCGTTTTGGCGATTTCGATTTGTAAACGCCAAGCAGAATTTAGGCAAATGAAAACACTAGAAATAAGCCGTTTTCAAACCCCTACAGTATAATGAAACGATCTTTTCAATTTTATTTTAACTGTACTATAAAGGAAAAATAAAAAGATCCATAATGTAAATATAATAATGCTTCCTTCCACTCCTTTTTGTAGAAAACATATTAAAGTTTTTCCAAGAATTTAATAAAAATTTGATCATTTAAAAATATATTTCAAGTTTGTCAATTCTCTGTCTCAATCGTTATAAACTTTTTAGACGCTCCACTGTGAGGTTTCTGATACCAAGAATGGGAATTAATTGCAAAATTAAATTTAGGAGAACCGAATAAATGTTTGTAGTCGGTAAAAGTACACAACATTCCACGTCACTAGTGCAAACATTTTGTTTTTAACAACTACCGTTATGTCACTATACAATTTTAAAGTTTAAGTTATTTGACGTTTTCCTCGCGTGCAAAATAAATTTCAACTTTTGGTGTCTTAAAAATTAGTTTTGAGTGTTTTCCAAAGTGATAATTAAATATATTTTAATTGAACCTTCAACCTGAGATTAGTAAGATTAATTTATGTTTTTATGTGTAATTTGTGTTATTATTTTTAATTAATTTTCATGCGTAAGCCTATAAATTAGTGAATTTCGGGAAATATGTCGATAAATAGTTGTGAATAAAGTCAAATTAAGAAAAAAAACTTTTCTTTTCTAAAAATTTAAACGCTTTTGAAAATATTTATGAAAAATTTTTAGACGCTCCACTGTGAGGTTTCTGATACCTAAAATGGGAATTAATTGCAAAATTAAATTTAGGAGAACCGAATAAATTTTTGTAGACGGTAAAAGTACACAACATTCCACGTCACTAGTGCAAACATTTTCTGCAAAATAAATTTCAACTTTTGGTGTCTTAAAAATTAGTTTTGAGTGTTTTCCAAAGTGATAATTAAAAATATTTTAATTGAACCTTCAACCTGAGATTAGTAAGATTAATTTATGTTTTTATGTGTAATTTGTGTTATTATTTTTAATTAATTTTCACGCGTAAGCCTATAAATTTCGGGAAATATGTCGATAAATAGTTGTGAATAAAGTCAAATTAATAAAAAAAAACTTTTCTTTTCTAAAAATTTAAACGCTTTTGAAAATATTTATGAAAAATTTGTCTGCATATTTTAAAATAAAATTCAAATGTACTGTTGCACCTACATATAAAAAATCAACTTTTTATAAAAAGCAATAGAAACATTAGTGTTATTATTGCTTTTGTTTTCATGAGAGCTTGCGTTTAATTATTAAATTAGACTAGATAAAAACATATTAAAAGAAGAAAGGGAAAGTAATAAAAATGTTAAACATTAATAGCAAAAAAAAATTTTAAAAATAAGTAACCAGAAAAGCTAATATTACAAAATTGGATGTAAAATTGATAAGACAACTGCATTCAATTATGGTTACCATTTCTAGTGGTTTTCAAATAAACACTAATGCCTTTCAATATTTCACTCTTGATATCGCAAGGTGTTTTGTACAACTGCATTCCTGGTATTATATGTCGCCAACTATCCATAAGTTTTTAGTCCACGGACCACAAATAGTAAAACACGCTTTACTACCAATTGGACAGTTGAAGGAAGAAGCACAGGAAGCTTGAAACAAAGATTTCAAAAATGTTAGGCAGCATTTTTCGCGACAATGTTCTAGAGAAAAATCAAATGAAAATATATTTAAAAGACTTAGTTACTTCAGATCCAGTAATATCATATATTAGAAAAATGAAAGAGAAAAAACCCATAATTTTCCTATGGAAGCAATTCAATTCTTAATATTTGATTCAAGCCTCGATAGTGAAGTAAATGCCAGTGATGATGAAAAAATATTTATACCAATTATACAGATGATGATGGTTATTGTTAAGAACTAGATACGTAAGAGAGGTGTTCAAATATGTATTTTTATTCCATTTTCAACCTACTTCCAATAAACTTGCATTAAATAATGAACTAATAATAGTAAAAAAATAATAATAATAATTTGAAGGTTTCAAGATAGCAGATTTTGTTTAATTATTTTGTATGGGTAGTACTCCTTCCCGCACTCCTATTCCGCCAATTTTTAGCCCAACTTCGAAAATCGCTCTCTTTAAGTAATATTGACCAAAAAAATCTAAAATTATAAGCAGGGAAAGTTACCAGGAATTAATTCCCATTTTAGCCATCGAAAACCCCACTGTGCGCTCCAAAAAAGAATTGTAGGGTACATACATATATGTATTTACTTTGTCTTTCCGAGTGCAACGCAGCGAAATATATCTCTGAGACTCCATAAAGTATGTATATTTGTGATCAGTGAAAAAATCTGAGACGATCCGTCCAAACGGTTCAGTCCAAAAGAAGAGAGTCAGACCCTTGCAACTTGGTATAAATATATCTTGAGAGATAGCACAGGTCAACGCGTTAAACTTAAGGCCATAAAATAAAATTGTGAACCGCGCCCCCTTAGTGGGTGTTATTATATGCAAAAATGTAACAAATTGTGTTACTTAAGCCTATGTACATTCCTTAACAATAACATTCTTTGGGTATGTGCAGGCTGGTTGACGCTTATTGCGAGAATTGTTCATGCGAGAAACAAGTTTCAATGTTCATAGTGGATGCGTGAATCAGCGCTGATATTTTATCTATTACTTATTTGTGTTCTATGTATGTACATATTTTCTTAGAAAATAGTACAGAGAAAAAAAACAGACATTGAGTTTTAAAATTTTACTTATTATTTAAATTTTTATTTTTTTGTTTAATTTTTATTTTATTTTTTAATTTTTCTGTTCTTTTTATTTGTTATTACTTTTTAAATTTTTTGATTGCATGTTTTATTTACTTTTTCTTAAATTATTGTTTTTAATTTTGTTTTTTGCTAATTTTTCGTTAACCTTTGGTTAACTTCTTCAGGAAATTGTTATTATTTTTTATGTTTTCTTTCAATGAAAAAAATTTTTTTAGGTTAACGAAATATTGAAAGATAAATATATATATATCATAAAGACCTTAAGCTTAAAAAATATTGTATTATTGTTTTTAATGTTTTATATGTTTTCCAAACAAGTTGAAATCATAACAACATAACATGTTCAGTTGGTCTCTATGTAAAAAAAAATTTTACATTAGGAAATTTCAAATAAATATCCGCACATATACATACTTACCACTTATGATCTCTTCCCACACAATAACTCAATCAACACTTCTGATGCAAAATCTAATACATAAGTTAAGTAAAAAGGTGCAAATTTGTGCATTTAAGTAAAATTTTGCGCCTTTTTGCTTAGTTTTTTTTTACTAAAGTAAAATATTTTTCTGACGTTTAACCGGCTAGAAGGACAGAGAAAGAGATATATCAAAGAATATCTTTCTGTTCTTTAATTAAGAAGGGGTTAAATGGTATTGCCATTTGTCAATTTTATGCTCGTTCGATATGGCCCAAATTTTCCGTGTCCAATCTGTCTAATTTGTGGTTAAAGGCGCTGAAATGCGCTTTGAAACTGTTTCCTCGCATTCAATCAGCTTTGCGCTCTGACCAGCTCGGTGCCCACTATGACCGCTTCGCACTTGTTTGTACTAATTTGTTAGATCCAGTTTTCTCGCAATAAGCGTCAACCAACTCGGCTCGGCAACATGTTGCCACTCTGTACATATCCTTAAGCTTTTATGACTAAGGTTATCCGTTTTCATATTGAGAAAAATTATAGTTTAGTCGCATTTTTCTTGACCTTCCCCAGAAGGTAAAGAAACTTTATTGAATATACATAAACATACAATAATGCTTTTAAATCTATTTTAATATAAATTTTCATATTTTCTTAGTTTTTGCAAAACATTTAATTTTCTTAGTTACTGTTTATTTTTCAAACATCTGCTTTCTTTTCTGTTCGCCCAAACTAGTCCGAAGAAATAGTACGGGCTGTTTCTAGCAAGAAGAAGAATATTACTCTCTTAAAACCTCTCTCATTTACCCAATTCTCGAGTACGGGAACGCTTTCCATGCAAATTGAGATCCCGCGGGATGTAGAGTAAAGAAACAGACCAGTGACAGAAATTTTTTGTATACATATATAAAAAGAATGGAACTTGTATTCGGTAAGAGCCGCAGTAGAGTTGCCCGTTGAACACGTTGAAAAAAACAGCTACTATCTGTTGCAACGTAGTACTTAATTTGTTACTTACTTTTTATTGTTTGTACGTTTTTCGAACATAGAATGGATATGCAGAAAGAAAGTTTTCGTCGTAACTGCCATACCTAAATACGGGCGACAAGCGTTTTTTAACTGTCAAAAGTTCTCATGTCCATACATTTTGTATGGAGCATACCGAAATAACGCTGCGGCAACGCTTTGCTATTGGAAAATCCGATTTTGACAGAGCGTTTTCTAATGAAGTTGGTTGCAAAAGAAGAGAATTGTAACCAGAGAAAAAGAGCAAAGATTTACAAAAGTGAAATATATAATAAAAGAAAAAATTTGTGCACTTCGTATTAGAAAATGGTGGTAAGAAAATATTTACAATATGATTATATGCATACATATGTATGCACGTTTGTAATTCGTACAAAATTTCAATAACAAAATCACAAATGTCGTCCGTCCAGCTGTTAAAATAATCAGGGTTGTTTAATTTGTTTGTTTGATAACCCTTGTTTTTATTGTTTTTTTACATAACGCTGCCGCTTTTGTTTAGGTATGGCATTTCAGCGTTAACGCTCAGCGGAAAAAAACGTTCCGCTTTCCGCCCGTATTTAGGTATGGGTGTAACGGTATTATCACTTCTCATATTATTATTTTTTCTCATTCACAAAACTTCATCAGATGCCAGCATCTGGTAAGGTAAGAACCGATGTTCGTTATTTAGGTTTGTTTCATCCTTTGCTTTAGTAAAAACTAGACTTGGGCCATTTTGTACGTTTTAGACATTAAACTATGATGCCAATGTAATTTAAATGGTTTTGATCATAGTTTCTTGTCAAAAACGGGCGGATGAACGAGCTATTGTTCGATCGAATGGATAATACTTGAATAAAAAAATGGTTAAACGATAGCTTGCGACATTGCCGAACATATAGTTAATTATTTAAAGGGAGTTCGGTTATTTTTTTGCTCAATGAATTTATATTACTATTGAAAATGTTTTTTTAAATTAATATAAAAACTTACCTTACTGGTCAATATTCCTCTCGAATTTTACATTATGATAGTTTTAACTAATATTGCCATAAATTTATAAATAGTTGGAGAATCTGTTTATTGGAAATGAACTTAAATAGAGGGCTATTGAAATTCAGAAAGATCCGAAGTATGGTTCCACAGCTGGGAAGCTTACACCTATTTTAAAAATCAATTATTTTTTTTAATGTTTGTAAATTAAGCTATTTCTTGCTTTGGAAAGCCTCAATGGTCTATTAAAAACTAAAAAAATATAATTTTTTTTCCAGGGATAGAAAATTAAAAAATTTGTTTTCGGCCCATTCCGTATTTTGTAGTAACTAAAATTGTTAAAACATTTTAAGTTTTTCTTTTACAAAACCTCTTTATACGTCATGAAGATTTGCACTGACCAAAAAAAAAGTTTTTTAATTCAAATTTTGCTTCCAGGGGTGGGAAATTGCATTTATTTTACACGTGAAAGTAATCAATCAGGCAACTGATGTTGTTTTTTTTGCTAACTAAGTCTGTCTTATAATTTAGGACGAACAAAATTGGTATCAAAAATTCAAAATAAAATTTCGAATCCAGGGATGGACAAGTGCAATTATTATTATAGTACATGCAAGTGACCAAAATGGTGAAAAATTTGAAATTTTTCTAAAAAAAATTACTTTATACCTCATGAAGCGTTGCACTGATAAAAAAACTAAAAATTGAAATTTCGCTTCCAGGTTGGGAAAATAAAATTTTTGTATATGCAATATTTTGTAGTACATGTAATAACCAAATTGGTTACAAAATTTCAGTTTTTCTTAAACAAAACTACCTTATACCTCATGCAGATTTGCATTGTTAAAAAAAAATTTTTTAAATTTAAATTTCGACTCCAGGGTTGGGAAATTGAAATTTTTTTATACATAAAAGTAACCAAAAATGCAATTGACGTTGTTTTTTTTTTGCTATCTAAAACTATTTTAGGAAGAACAAAATTGGTATCAAAGATTCCCAAAAAAAAATCAAAATTTCTAATTCAGGGATGGACAAGTGCAATATTTTATAGTTCATGAAGGTGACCAAAATGTTTGAAAATTGTAAATTTTTCTTAAATAATATTACTTTATTCCTCATGAAGAGTTGCATTGGTTAAAAATAAAACAAAAAAAATTAAGATTTCACTTCCAGGGTTGGGAAGTTTAAAGTTTTTTGGTACATGCAATATATTGTAGTACATGAAAGTGACCATTATGGTTGCAAATTTTAAGTTTTTCTTAAATAAAACGACTTTGTACCTAATGAAGACTAGGATTGGTAAAAAAATTTTTAATTTCGCTTCCAGGGATGGGAAATTGAAATTTTTTTATACATAAAAGTAAACAAAAAGGCAACTAACGTTGGTTTTTTACTAATGAAAACTATTTTTTTTTAGTTAAGGAAAAATATAATTGGTAGCAAAAATTAAAAAAAATCAAAATTTCGATTTCAGAGTTGGATAACTGCAATATTTTGTGGTACATGAAAGTGACCAAAATGGTTACAAATATTACGTTTTTCTTAAATAAAACTATTTCATGCCTCATTAAGAGTTGCATTGGTAAACAAATTTAAATTTCGTTTCCAGGGTTGGGAAATTGAAACATATATTATGTATAAAAGTAACCAAAAAGGCAATTGACGTTGTTTTTTTTTTGCTAATTAAAACTGTTTTATATATCAGGAAGAAGAAAATTGGTATTACAATCTTAAAAAATCAAAATTTCGTCTTCAGGGCTAGACAAACAAAATATTTTATGGTACATGAAAGTGACCAAAAAGTTTAAAAATTTAAATTTTTTTGTCAAGTAAAACTATGTTACATCTTCTAATTAAACCTACTTCCTGTTTTAGCAAGAAAGAAAGAAGAATTACATCTGTGAAGGGTATTTAAGATTCGGCATAGCCGAATATAGCACTTTTCCTTGTTTTTAATTGGGTTAAATCCAAGGTATATAAATACAAGGTAGTGCCACTTGCTTTTATTAAATTTTAATAAGGATTTTTGAAGTTTATTTTTCTACATCATATTGAATATGACGTTGCCACATTATAAAAAATAATTTTCATTATTTGGAAATTTTTAAATAAAATCTGTAATACATATCTATATATATACGTATCTATATATATATATATATATATATATATATATATATATATATATATATATATATATATATATACATATATATATATATATATATATATATATATATATACATATATATATATATATATATATATATATATATATTTTAAATGAAATTTATTTGTTGGTGGTCAAGCAATGTCTATATGCATTTCATTGGTGCTTTACCAAATCATCAGTAGACTTTAACCATGATTTGGTAAAGCACCAATGAAACGCATATAGACATTGCTTGACCACCAACAAATAAATTTCATTTAAAATAGTATTGTGACAACAGTATGTCAAATAAAAATTTCATAGTTTTTCCATTTGTCTAGCAATTTCGTTAATTAAATTCTATATACTAAACCTCATTCATTGATCTCTAACTTATTTAAATTTCAAGGTGTCCAGTTCAACAATTTCCAAAATAATGGCCTTTTTAGTACCAAGCCACATTTTCATGAGATCACGGATAAACCACCATTATAATATATTATACCATGGTATTTAACTATTATTTTATCTCCTCTCTTTTAACATATTTCATTGTATTACCTCATTTTAAATTTAAACATACTGAACGTACAACATAGATAGAATCTCCCGCTCAAAATCTCATTGTGAATCGTTTTTGCATATTGACAGAGAAAAATTTCATTTTTAGGTTTTGAACATAAACATTTTGCAATATTTTGTTAAAATAATTTAATAAAAGCTATATAAAATGTAAAGAATATAGAAAACTATAAAAAATCCCAGTTCCTATGCATTTTCACAAGAAATAAAAAGTCATTGTGTTGCTTTGCATTGAACCAAAAACATTGAAACCATTACATTGATCAATAAGACAATTTAACAAAAAATATGTTCATTCAAGGTTCACGACAAGATTTTTATAATAAATTAATTGGCAAACGGATTTTAATTATTGTTAATTATGACGTCGATGCAATTAAAAATTTTAACAACTCAAATCAAAAGAAAAAAAAAACGGGTAATTTAAAATAATATGGTAACTTAATTTTTATGGGAATGTCAGAATCCTTAAAATTGTCAGAAAATTATTTTAAATTTAATAGCTCACAGTGGCAGTACTTTGTTTTATTATACCATGGTTAAATCTAAGAACTTTTGTTAAAAACTGAATTTACTTGTCAACTACAAACGACCTATTATAAAAAAACAACAGATTTATAGGATTAATATTTAGTTTTACTTGAAGCGATATCTTTAATTAAGTATTACGTGTATGAATTGTATTGGATATATACTTTAATATATAACAATTGAATTATCAATAGGAAAATCTCCAGACCTGTCATTTGCAAGTCTTTATTTCTTAGTTTATAGTTAAAAAGTTTGAAATATTATGTATATGTTTGAAATATTATGTTTCTTTTAAAGAAACTGATAAAAACGATACAAGAGGTTATGTTCTTAATAATATAACGGTGTGTTCTGACACTAGCATAACATTTGCAACTGTGACGAGCTCGCGGCAGAAATGTTCTAAAAAAAACTGATGAATTTAGACAAAACTGAACAGCAAAAAAACAATAATATTATCAATAAATGGATTCAAATGTTTATTTTTCATTTGCATCAAAAGTAGATACACATTTTTGATTTTTTAATTAAAATATATAAAATAAAAAAAATTTCTTTATTTTTTGCTTGTTTGTATACAATTTTAATAAACAGTTGTTTTATTTAACATGACAAATTGTGCGCGAGTTACAGGACAAGCATAAACATAGTGATTTCCAACTAAAATGCGATTTCACAATTATGCAAGTATCAGAACAAATTCGTATACGTATTACAGTTAATTAAAAAAAATATATTTCCCAGCAAAAAAAAGGAAGTATTTATGCATGTAGTTCCAATTAAAAAAAAATATTTTCATGGAAACATGTAAAGTTAGTCCTTACAATATATTACCTTATAAAGCTATCGTCTTTTAAACTACTTTTAAAAACAAACAATTCTTTAATTCAACTTTGTTTTTAGAATTAAAATATTGCTGTTACTAAGTTTTTATTATATGAAAAAAATTAAAGATAAATCTTGAGAAACTTTGTTTTTGTTGTTTATACATACCATTTTTAAAAAGAAATTGTTTCATTTTATATATTCGATATAATTTTTGAGTGGTAATGAACAAGACAGGTTTAATAAGGTGCAGACTTGTGTCGTACTCTTTCATTCGCTGGTTGTTGACAACCCATTTACATTACATTGGTTTGATCAAAGATTCTTATCAAGAGCGAGCACAGGAACGAGTTCGACACAAGTCTAATAAGGTGACATTATATTTCATATTGTGTTAAAAAAGAGATCGGTTCGAAAAGAATCAGTAGAAACACAATATATAAATATTGTTACAATTTGATATGTATGTATGTTGTTATAATAATAGAGTCATATAGTAAAATACAAGTTAATAATGAGATTTTCAATATGTTAAATTAACAAACATGTTGTTAGAACCGCAGTTAAATAAATTCTTTAAATTAGTTTTGTTTTACGTTGTTCGGAAACTCGTTTAAATACTTTCAAGAAAACATTAATAAATGAATACCATGAACGAATGGAGAATTGCATACATATATTCTAAACATTAAATGGTCAAGATCATAAATTTTCACTTGATTTGAAGTAGTTGTATGTTCAATAGAACTCATGCATATTGACAAAGTACTTCCATTAAGTTCTGCTGGTTATACAAAGAAAAAATCATTATGTATTAATAATTGTTAGTGTGTCAAATTTATATATTAAGTATGTAAGTTAATTTAGTTATACATATAATTTTTAATTCATTTCAATTTGCCATAGTGATTTATTTCATTTCAGAATATCTTACATTTACAAATATTTTTTCTTTTATGATTATAATAGGAGCAAAGTAATAAAAAAATAAAATATAATTTTAATATTTAATTATTCAATTGGCATCGCGTGTACTTAGAGGCACGAGTTCTCACACCGCAGCTCTCACCTGCCTTCGAGCCCCATAAATACACCAACAAGTACAAGATTTCAAACATAAGGATCATTTTTCAGGGTAAATAATTTTGTTGTTTCATTTTTTTGCTTTTATAGCAAACTTATACATATAAAGTAGCGTATGTGACACGATTGTTTATTTAATTAAAGTTGTGTGACAAAACTAGTTTTAGTTGTGTATTTAGATTTTCCTTTTTTTAGACATTGCGGCTGCGCTTAATAGCCCTCTTCTTCCATAGAAAAGTCTGATGTTTCACCGGCATACAATGAGCTGAATTAAAAAAAAACAAGTGTTACTTCATGTTAAAAACATTAATTCTACAGTTTAAAAGTCGTATAATTTACTAGAATTGTCAAAAATTTGATTACATCATTCCAAGGGCTTCAGAAAATTATCGATGTAATTTTCTTCATTTAACCTCTTCCCAAACTTAGTCATTCTAAATTACTGATGAGATCTCTAGTGGCTCATCAATCACGATCATGCGTGCTCAAATGAGTGTAAAAAATTAACTGAATTTACGTAAACACCCTGTGAATTACCAAAAAATACTAAGAAAAGGAATTTTTCATCGCAGCAAATGCCTCTCATTAACAGAACAGTCTATATATATATGAAGGAGCACGTGGAAAACCACGACAATTCGTAATGTTTGGTTTACTTAAGTATTATCATTAATACAGAGATTATATATATGAGCTGGTTTTTTTTTGAAAGTGTTATAAGTCCACTTTTTAAAAAAAACCAAGTTAATGGTAATTTTAATGAGCTATACACACCTTCTCTCTATAGTTACAATCACAATTTCAATAGAGTCCTATTTTGAAATAAAATAAAGAAAAACAGTTTTGCTGTACAATGCTATCGCACAAATATTTCTTTTGAAAGTGGAATAAGTCCATTTCTAATAATTATAATTAAAACAACTTTCTTATTGCAATTGATTATTGCTACTTCAGTGCACGTTCCTCATTACCAGATATAACTTATCTACCGCTAGTGTATTGAAAACAACATTGTTAACAAGATAACGGTATTATTATTCTGATGAAATGATGAGAAGTTTTGTTTAGCTCTCCTTCACAACTCCTACTATTTGGTTCTTATACTAATAGAGTTTTAAAATAACTGAAATAAACTCTTAATAAACTTGGTTATTCGTGTATTTAAATGTCTTCATTTTAACTATTGCTCTTTACATAAAAATTCATTTCAGTAAAGATTTTATTTCTATAAAAATATGAACTTAAATTTGCTGCTGTTTTTATTTCTTGTAATATGTTATTTTTGAAAGTGGTATAAGTGTCCATGTGGAGCTAAAAAAAATCCTTTATTCTTTCAAATAATTTTAGTAATTATTATATAAATTTAAAAGGTGTATAGTGTAAAAAACATCACTCGAATTGATTAAAGTTGGCCAATATTTTTAAATTGATGCAAACGCTAACCCTTAAATATCTCAATATATGAAAAATGGACTTATACCACTTTCAAAAATACCAGCTCATATATTGATAGTGAAAAAAAGGGAGTATATCATTCAAGTGAAAAGTTAACAAGCAATCTGCACAGACAACTCTCTGCTGCTTACTTTCCTATTGTTGCAATAAAATTTATTCCTATATTAAATTGAATTAAGATTCATAGGCTAATTGTTCGAAATTTGTTTTTAAATCTCAGAAAGACATGATAAATATTCCAAGGCACAAAGGAAAGTCAACATCAGTTTTATTCAACTTACACAGCAGAGCAGAACAGCTGTTTTCGAAAGACGCAACCCTTTCATCATCAGTGCTCATGTGTATTGTGTTTGTCACCACTTATTAGGTGGCTTAGTTGAATTTGATAACAGTTCCTATTTACACAAATTTTATTGTGAAAAAGAATACGAGAACTGTATCAACCTGATGTTAACATGTTATTGTTATAATATAACGGGTCACATTCAGACATAATAACACACTCTCAGGATTAGCCGGGGAAGATTCCTAGGAACTCAAAACGTCGAGACGCGATAAACCAGTAACGTCTCGATTTTTTTTTTAATTTTCCATTTCCTCAGCGGGAATTTAAAAATAAAACAGGAATTTAAAAATAAAATCAATAACTCTATCTCAATTTGAAAGAAAATATAGATTTTTTTCAAATTCTCAAAAACCTTTTGTCCCCTCTTAACCACTTTTTATCATATATTTTATTAACTTACTTAACGGCACGGCAAGTAAAGAAGACAATCCTTTTCAATTTCTTATTGTAAAAGAAATAATTGAACGACCACAAACAGCCAGGTTCTCCAAACGGATCCGAGCTCAGATCAGGATTATAACTATAAATGTCGCACTCTTGTAAGTTGATTTCATCATCAATAGCCGACCACAATGGCTGGCGTAGTCCTTGATATTGATCACCAGCCAACGCCGATAAATTCGAATGCACCGAATTCATAACCCATTGAAGGGATGGTTCTTTGCTGAATTCATGACTCTGCAAGGTAAAAAAAGAAACACAAGAACAATTAATTAAACAATTAACTACATATGAACGTAAGTTACTTGCTAAGAGCTAGTTATTAACATAAAGATGAAATGAGAATCAAAAACTAGGCCAGTTAAACTTAAAATACATTTTAGTAAAAAAAAATTTCGCACATGCGAATTTTACTTTACCATATTCTTTTACTGTCCTTTCAACTACGTGTGTATAAACTAGAATTCTTTTCACATTTGCCCAATAAATATATTTTATTTATATAATAAAGAAATATAAATGAAAAATATTAAAAATATTAACATGTACTTGGTGCAGAGGTATGTACGTCAGTTTCATTTGATTTAATCTTCACCACAATTTTTTTCAACTATTTCCGAAGCCATGTATGACATTACATATGTTTATTTTTAAGACGAATTCTCTTGTGTGCGGGAGAATACTTAAAAAAAATATTATAAAAAATTATAGTCATTTTACTCAACGAATGAGTGGATATTTCTCAGATGTCTCAATAAATTGATAAGTTATTTGAAGTCATGCTTTGTGAGATATTATCGCAAGTATTTTCCAAAAATCTCCAATTTCAGTTCTTTGTTATCAAATATATTTTTATTGCCTTCCTGCAAATGAAATTTATTTATTTCAAGAAAATGTAATGCAAGCCTCAAAGGCCAAGTTAAAATATTACATTAGATTTGATAATGTGCTAATAACTATGTAAAAATAAACTCAATTCCATTAAAAAATAATTCATAAAAATAATCAATATACTATAGAATTTAGTAGATAACTAATTTTACTTATATCAAGACATGTACTTATATATGCCCGTACTATATAAGCCAGCTCCCCAGCTGTACACAATATAAATTATATGAAAACGGAAAATTATGAATTAGAAATATCCAATATTATTAATTCATATCGACCCCAAGGTAGGTATTCAGAATCAGAGCGTAGAAAAATGCCGTAACAATTTTAACCTAAAAACAAAAAAAATTAGACTGAGAGAAAATTCTTAACTCAAGTGGTAGCACATTCCACCAGCGCGCAATCCTAATAATAAAGGACATGCCAAAAAGTGACGACGAAATAAGCGGTATAAAAAGCTGGGGGTTCCTAGTGGAACGTAAAAACCCAAACGAATCAAATAAAGCCAAAGGCTTACCACTTTTAATTACTTTGAAAAACAATTGAAGATTCCGATACTTTATAAAATTATGAAAATTGCATCCAAGAAAGTCAAGAACATAACTCGATATATGGTCACGGCGGCGCCTCCGGAAAACAAATCTAACAACAGTATTCACCAGTCTATGAAGTCTCGTTAATCATATAGCACCTGCGCCAGAAAAGACCTCAAGGCCATACAAGATATGTGACATCAACATTGACCATGATAACTTAGCTATGATATTAGTAGGCAAGTAAAGGTTAGCAGAAAAAAAACTCCGCAAAATAGCGAAAATTTTAAAACTCACCAGGTTAATATGACATGAAAATGTTAGTCTGTTATCCAATACAATACCTAAGCATCTTAGGCTGTCGACAGGGTCTATATGTATGCTTACAAGCTTATGTGTTTTTACTATCATTTCGACCTTTGGCATGCTTGACAAACGATTTCGATGAATGGTTTCCTCATACTTATCAAATACGAATATACTTTAAATGAAATATTAAAGAGAAACTAGAAATGTATACATATATTTCCCCATATTCCGTAACAATTTGTCGACGTCACTTCGTGTGGTAATTCCAACAGTTGCCAAAGTGTTTCATAAAGAAAAGAAGGAAATTGTGGCAGACTTCTGGAAAAATGTAGAAATCTAGTTAGAGAGTCAAGGTTTGCTTTCGAAATCAATTGCCGAATGAAGAGAACTATGCCTTTTTCATCGCCACAAAACACTATTCACTTTACTGAATAAATACTGCATATTAAGAACATTGTAAAAATAAAATTAAGTACATCAATTTACAATAGAAGGTTCGACTTTCAACAGATCTTTATTTTATTCCCTAGCAATTGGCGATGCCAAATTATTGTTCATAGAAAGAAAAAAAGAAAATTATAAGTTAAAATAAATAACAATTGGCAAGCATTAAATCAAAACAAGTAATCACATATCGATGGCCGCAAGTTGAAAGGCCCTCACATAAAGACAAAAACATAAAAGAAACTATAGATCATAATAGAAAACATAATTATCATTTGCTAGTAAAAATGATATTTCTTATATAGGGTGTTTTTATAAGAGCTTGCTGATTTGTAATTCAAATAAAACACATGCCAAATTATGAAATGGTCAAAAAAAAGTTTTTTATTTGGTAGATAATTTCTTGTCATTTAATATTTAAATGTAATTTCGGACACATGGCCCCCACGACTATTTTGCACAAAGATCATTCTGGAGGTCCAATTTTCGACCACCTTTTCAAGCATTTGAGGGCGTATTTCAGCAATGACACGTTGAATACTGGTTTCCAAAGCATCAATCGTTGCTGGTTTATCCACGTAAACCAATGATTTCAGGTATCCCCACAAAAAATAATCGAGTGGCGTCAAATCACACGAACGCGGAGGCCAATTCACCGGTCCATTTCTCGAAATAATGTTGTCGTTGAAATGTTCTTTCAATAAGTCCATTGCCCGCAGTATGACAAGTGGCACCATCCTGTTGAAACCACATTTCGTTTACATCCATAGGTCTGTCTGCGTACACATATTTTGCATTATTTTGTGCAAAATGTTGCAAAATCTTGCAAAATGTTGTCTGCGTACTCCAAATCTCTTGCAGCGAGAGAGCCAAAAAGAGAATTTTTTGACAGTTGGAATTTAGAGAACTTGCAAAATGTTGCTGGAGAAATTTCTGCTTGCAAGATTTTGCAACTAGTTTGAACAGCTGTTTTTATTTACTGTTTGAATGAAATAATTTTTGTGAAATAAAAATAAAAATTTAAATTTAACAATGGCAGAGGCAAGTAGTTAGAATTGTGTTGATTTTTAACGTTTATAATAAATTATAATTAACAAAACATTTTACTTCATGCCAGAAATGTCCAAATATACAGTGCGACCGTGATGTAAGTGGATTGGAGATGGCAGAACCGATAGAAGCAGCAGAACTTTGTGAGACAAACTTTGCGTACACATATGCTAAAATTCTTTTGCTTTGATATTTCAATTGTTTACTAACCGATCAGCTGATTTCTTGCAAGATTTCACTGGATGCTGTCTGCGTACTTTTTGAGATATTTTCAACCGACAGAGTAAAATTGGTCTTACTCTCCCAAAAAAAAGTTACTGAGTATTTGCTACTGGAAAAGTACGCAGACAGACCTAATATCTTGAAGTTTTGGCACCAAAAATTCATTGATCATGATTCTGTATCGATTTCCATTCACGGTAACGCGTCGTCCTTCCTCATTTTTAAAGAAATAAGGACCGATGATTCCACCAGCCCATATACTGCACCAAACAGTACATTTATCGGGATGCACTGGTAATTCTTGAACGGCATGTGGATTAATAACTTTTACTCGGTACATTTTATCGAAAAAAGTATTAAAATCTTTTTTGTAGAGCGTTAAATTTCCTACAAGAAATAGCTATTTAAGTCTTTTTAGCTACATTTGTTTCAGTGGAAAAAAATTAGCTGCAAAAAGTGCGAAAATCCCATGTTATTTAAAAGGGAAATGTATTATGAATTAGGCACGGGTTAACGTAAATATAAAGAGCTGGTTTGGATCTGATATTTTTTTTAGGTTATAACATAAAAATTTGAGGGGCGTTTGTAGAACAGAATCCAATTGGGGAAATAACGGACACCCTAATACATATATATATATATATATATATATATATATATATATATATATATATACATATATATATATATATATATATATATATATATATATATATAATATATAAATGAAATTTATTTGTTGGTGGTTAAGCAATGTCTATATGCATTTCATTGGTGCTTTACCAAATCGTCAGTAGACTTTAACCACAGTTTTGAAAAGTTAAAAACCTCTTATCTTATGCATATACTTCCGAAAACCATCTGAGAATTCACAACTTGTAAATAACAAACTATTTTCAAAAATAACAACAGAACAAGAACATAGGCTTGCAACTCATACAAAACAAAACCAACAAATAAAGTATGTTCGATACGAATCTATTTTATTTTTCTACACCTTCATACAATCAGAAATCCATTGGATAACAAGAAAAGTATTTATAAGGCAAAATGAAAAATAAAATCTAAATCAAATTGTTATGAAGTTTTTCTATTTAACACATTGTTGTCACAATACTAATATATAAATGAAATTTATTTGTTGGTGGTTAAGCAATGTCTATATGCAATGAAATGCATATAGACATTGCTTAACCACCAACAAATAAATTTCATTTATATATTAGTATTGTGACAACAATGTGTTAAATAGAAAAACTTCATAACTATATATATATATATATATATATATATATATATATATATATATATATATGTATATATATATACTTATATATACATATGGTCATTTCCAAGATTGCGAATGGGACATTCGTACGCATTCAAGTTAAAAAAAAAATATGAAAACATAACAATTTTTTAAGCTCTTTATAACGGTTTAATTGCATTTCAGTAGCACTATTTTTGAGTGCAAAATGCAAATTGTACAACTCTTACATTTTCAAAATAATTTAAAAAAACATAGCATTGCAAACGGGACAAGAAATGGAAGTCATTTTTGGCAGCATGTGGAATAATTGAGAAATTAGCGAATTTAGTCGTATTTTTTAGGAGCAAATTTTTTTTAAATATAATAGAATAATAAAGCTTGCTTCATAAAGTTATTCCTTTCCAATAGCTTTTATTATTAAAAAAAAAATTTATAACTATTGCAAACGGGACATTGCAAACGGGACATAATTTCCAAAAATTATTTTTTAGTGTTTTCTTTTTATTACATATTTGAAATAAATAAAAAATATACATATTTCAAGTAAAAGAAACTAAATATAATAAAATATCAAGATAATTCCGGAATTTTCATTTTTAAAGAAATTTAACCGTTATTCGTGCTTTACTAGATCTCTGCAACTTTTTTTTAAACTATTTGTTGTTGATACAATAAGTGTATAAAAAGAGTGCAATCGTTATGATACTTAAGAGTCAGTAATAACAAAAGGAAAAAATTACAAAAAGAGACGCAAAGTGTAAGAAAACATACATCTTGCAAACAAATTTACTCAAAATAAATATGGAAATATATTTTTAAGTTAATAAATTATAAAAATTTACAGTTCTCTAATTAAATTTGAAAAAAAATTTTTTTTCGCGGTTTTTAATATTTCTGTCGTGGTTGACCTTTTTCTGGAAATGCCCATATACATACGTATATACATTTCTTTTTAAACAGACAGGTTCTATTTTAATATTGTTTCTTCTTAATTTTGAGATGTATTTTTTGGCTGTACAGAATATGTACTATACAAACTATAAATATATAGTATGTACATAGTATATAAATATTTATACAAAGTGTTTCTTTTATGATACAAATTTCGTTACGCAAATTATTTGTTATTGCCAAAATGGCAAGTACATAATTTTTTCTTTAGTGTTGGTATTATTATTAATTATTTAATTTTTTTTGTAAAGTAAACATTTTCCTATTATATAATAAAATTTTACATTTCATGCATTATTTAATTATGTATGTATATTCCTTTTTATAGTTTGCTTTTACAAGCTGCTATGTTATTTCACATAGCAAAAAAAAAAAAGAAGAAAAAGAGTTAAAAAAATTACACACACAAAAAGTTACAAACAATCGAAAAGTAGTGCAAACAGTTTTTCATTTAAAGTTCAATTACCTTTAGGCTCATTGAAACAAAACAGAAACCAAAAGGCCTATAAAATTATCAGTAAATAAACCAACAGTGGAAGGCAAAATAGTAATACCGCTGAATATCAATGCCATCAGATATACTTTTATTTCGCAAATTTAGTATAAAAACCCGTGCGATTTTTAGCCCTAGTCCATGGTACAATAATCAGGTAACACCACTACTACAACAAATAACAACACCAGAAAACACACGTATTTTGTTGGTGGAAGGTACGAAATGTCTAAAAAATCTGTTTTTTGTGTTGAAAATTAAATTAAATGTATGGAAAAATATTAAAGCATATGAAATGTGAAAAGTCCACATTATTGGAATTTAACACTACAAGCTTTATTGTTAACAAATTTAGTTGAAAATATTGAAAAAGTATCTCCAGTAAGTCCTCAGCCGGGTGTGAAGCAACATGCATAGATGACAAGTGAAAACGAAAAGTGTTCCGTACTTTTTAAGGGAATTGAGAGATGAAATACGCAAGCGGAAATAAGAAAATAGAAAAATATCAACTTTTAGAGGGATATAATGTGTATAATCTCTATATAGATCCATACTTGTTTAATAAATAAATCATCTTCCGATAAATCATAATCATAAATACTTATGCAATATATCTGTGGACTCTTGACTAAAGAGCTTCTTGCTATGAAATAATAGATTTATTACTTGGCACGTTCTCACAATATTAACATTTTGCAAACAACTAGATTTTTTTTATTAATGTGTTGCTAATAAGCAACTTCAAAATGGGAAATGTAAATAAAATGTGTATAGAAATATTGAATATGCAATGAGTTTCTGTCTAGATTGTTAATAGTGTTTAGATTTGTTGCTAAATTGTTATGCATTTTTCCTATATTGAAACAAGGCGCTGCTCTGGGCACGAGGAAACTCCTTCGTCCTTTCACAGCATCAGCCGGAGCAAAGTGTTCCATGCAAACCACAGAACTTGAGGTGAATGCCACTTTGCAAATTTCACTCCACACATTTCTTCGGCCTTCTTTTTTTGGAACGCTAAAAAATTTACGCTTGCGTCTTTTTTCTTTTTGCACAAAGCACATGAACGCATGTTTAACATTTTTTATATTCACTCACATACTTAAATTTAAAAAATAAATTTTTTAAAT
This sequence comes from Linnaemya tessellans, assembly GCA_951800035.1. Classification (NCBI taxonomy): domain Eukaryota; kingdom Metazoa; phylum Arthropoda; class Insecta; order Diptera; family Tachinidae; genus Linnaemya; species Linnaemya tessellans. The sequence continues at coordinate 29,463,217 of OX637533.1, read as the reverse complement.
TTAATATATTTTTTCAAACGCAAACAGTATCAGCCCAATTATGAATAACAACTCCCCGGGAATTTTCTCTCTTTTCCCTTTTCCCTTATTCTAAATAAACTTCGAAAATGGGAGACTCTTCCCCGGGAAAAAAGTAGGTATTATGAATGTAAATTAAAGGGAGAATTTGATAATAAATTTAGAAAATAATTCCTTCAAAAAATTGCAAGGGAGTTGTGCTGAAAAAAATATTTTTCACTTTTTAAGTCAAAACAAAACAACTGAAAGCAAAACAGTTGACTGCGAAAATTCGAAATTCCCTTTCCCATAATACTGTTCTCCCCGTCTGTTTAGAATAAGGGAGTTTTATTCCCGGGAAAATGAATTCCCCGGGAACTCTTTTCCCCGGGAATATTTACAATTGGGGTGTATATATGAAATTTCAAAACAAAATTTGATTTTACGTAACAGAAACATGAAGCAGCTGAACTAGTGGTGTTACCTGATTATTGTACCATGCTCTAGTCGATTGCTATGTAAATATATTTATTTGAATTGAAAAAATATTTTTATAGGTATATCATTAAACATAAGTCCGTACACGAATTTTTAGTAATTTAAAGTAAAAACATGGAATAAAATATCCGTCAAATAACCCCAACGACTCTGATGACAGGCAGTTACTATTCATTTCACATAAATAAATAAATAAAGATGTGGCTGCATGCGACAAATGATGCGTTGGATTCCGGATTTGAGGTTAAGAACTGCATGAACTGAGCCCCCAATTCGATGACTTGTCGAAAAATTTTCATTGACTTCAGATTGTTTGTTCCTTTCGTAAAGCGGAATGAGGTTCATTAGTTGGGTAAATTTTGAACAAATTGACTGGCCTAGCCCTTGGTATTGGACAAATTTCAAAACAGCTGATCATTATTATTATTTTTTTTTGTGGGATTTTTACACTTTATTTTGTACATGACTTACTATGTTTCGTGTTAAATAATATACAAAAAAAAAAATATATATATATATATATATATATATATATATATATATATACATATATATATATATACACATATATATATATATATATATATATATATATATATATATATATATATATATATATATGAATATATATATATATATATATATATATATGTATATATATATATATATATATATATATATATATATATATATATATGTATATTTGATGTTTGATACTCGGTTCCCAGAATGATATGCAATAAGAAGTATTCGAATATAATGTATTGGCTTTACATCTCTAAAACGTTAATGCAAATAAAAGAATTAACAGACAAATTTTGTCATGGATGCCAACAACTCTTTATGCTCTTTTCATTTTTTAACCTTTTAAGAAGAATTATTTCAGAAGGTCATTTGCGCAGTATGGTGGCCACACTTACTGGTCACTGCACTTTTGGGGTCCATGCTAGACGCATGCGTCACCCCTACAACGACTATTGCTCCAGCTGCAATGACGAGGAGGAGGAAGAGAGCATTACACACTTCCTGTCTCTGTCCTGCTCTGGAGGAGCAGCACTTACAGTCTCTGGGCAGTACACGTTTTAGAGACATTTCGGAGATGTCAGGTATAGATCTGAGGAACCTGAGTCTCTTTATTAGGAGCAGTGGCTGGTTCGGCAGCTGATTCCCTTGGAGCGTGCGTGCACGACCAAAAAATTCTCTCTTGTCCCATTTTCTGGCTAATTTCTCTACCTAGACTTCGTATATCTTTTCCTTCTTTCCTTTTTTCACCTATCCTAACTTCACAACTTTCTTTCTATGCAGGTAACACAAAGGGATCAAATAATTGGACCCAAGTGGGCTGGACTCTATTTTCGCCTTACCAGCAACCTGTTAACCTAACCTAAGAAGAATTATTTCGAATTCATCTTTGCTTTCGGATGATGATTGACCCAATAAAATAATTTCATCAAAAATGACAGGACTCTTATTTTTTTTTAATTTTTCAATTTATTTACTGAATTATATACTTTTGCAAAAGAATAGAGCTATTGACAAATCGTTGAATTCTTGTAAAGAAGAATATTTATAGTGCTATCTATAACTATAAAATATAAAAAAGGGGTTGTAACTTCCATTAAAAAAAATAAAACTCTTTAAAAATATCTCCTCTAGAGTATGAAAAATACTCTTGCTCAAAGCTAAATTTGGGGAAAAGTTACAAGTGAAATTAGCTCATGATATATAAATAAAGATCTTGAGTTTGTTTTTGAGTGGAATATTTTCAGCATTACTGTAAGCATATATTTATTCAAGGCTTTGTACGCTAAATGCACCATGCATGTATGTATATGGTCATGTATGCGCTCTTATCTTTTGTAAACAATTTCAAACCGTACACAAACTTTTACTCTTTGTTCATTATTCTGTAAAGGTAATAATTTAATTTTTGTTTTTAATTTTATTGATTATGGAAAGTATAGTACACAATCAAATACGTGTTTGAATTTGTTAATTTAATTATAGTTATAATCTAACGATTAGATTACTTCATGTTATTCATTTGACCTGCAAGATGTACATACACACATACATACAGTTAAGGACATAAACGACGGAAAATAGTACGAACTTATTTAGCTGGGAGACACTTTTATTCAAATTGTTTTTCAAAATCTTAATGTGTCAACATTGTATACTTAAATCTAAAAATAAGTATGTACTTTGATTAGTAACATTTTTAATATTCACATAATTTTCGTTTTGTTAAAAAACCAATAACAATACTCTTTTTTTTGTCTTATATGTACGTATACATATAAATACTATATGCATTTGTATGTAAATATATTGTGTATAATTAGATCTAAAAATAAGTTCTTTGTTTGGCACAATTTTGAATAGGTACACAGACATACACATTGTTTGGTTTGACAAACCAAACAAAATATTGTGTAAGATACATTTATTATCAAGATTATTATATTAAGCACAAATGATAATTTTTTTATGTTGTCCCAATGAAAAAACAGATATATGTATGTACATATGTACTTTACGATCTTTGAGAAACTTCTCTTTGACAGAATTACAATTCGTATTTGATAGAATTACAATTCTTTTTATCATCTACTATTTTAAAATATTGTTAAATATAATTGAGGGCAAAATTTACCAAGAATATGAAATAAAAACGAATACGTAATCCTAAATAATGCAGCAACCTGAATGTGAGATATATTTTTTCCCAAATTAAAAGTTTTTAAACAGATACTATTAAAGAAAAGGTCAATAATATCTCAATAGATAGATCTTTTTTTAAGGAGAATATTAAATTAATATAAAAAGACAAAGAAATATAAAATAGAATTTTCTGTCAATTTTTATTGCTAATGCTGCTGAAATATGGGAGCTAATTTATTTGTTTATTAAATATACAATTTTTAATTTATATCATCCAGTTATTATTTATCCAATTCAAATGATCCATTAGGGTATTTTTTTACTCTGAACATTCCACTGTTTGGTAAATAGCAGTTCCCAAATATATAGCTAAATTTTTTTTCCACACGCTATGTAATAATTATTATTAGCCCTATGGTCTTTATATTGCAAATAAAAATTAATTAAATAAGTAAATAAAATAAATAAATTTCATTACATTCAAATTGTTTGTTAAAATATATATTTCTTTTGAGCTGGATAATATCCTCTATTATGAATGTCGACAATAACACCGTATCAAGACGACAGCAAAGAATTGTCGCTTGTCCACACTTCTTCGACAGCCATTGACTACTGTTGACATGTTCTATAATATGGATTATATGACCTAGAGGATATTAGGAAATAGTCAAGAGTAATTAATTGTTACCGACAACTAGTAGACAAGTGATAATTTTTTACTGTCGAGTTGATGCAACGCCAACGTCGTCATTCATAACAGGGACGAATATCTTATTGTTGTTAAGAATAAAACTTTAGTTAAAGAAATAATTAAGATATTAATTCTCGTAAGAGATCAAAATAATTTCTAGTTTAATGTTTAGGTAAGGGTACATAAAAAAATAATAGTTCCAGTTCTTACCTTAGCTTCCGAAAAATCATAATCTGGTTCAAATGATGCATTTAAGGTTGCAATCAAATAGAACAAAGTCTTCCGTGAAATAGTATCACACAGAATGACACCTTCATCCCCCGACTGACTGTTAGTACGATGTAAATTTGGCGACATATCAACCAATGTTTGCGGAGGCGAAAGAGCCTGCAAATCATGCGGACCATAACCATGGGTCTCAGCAGTGAACCGCTTGTATAAAGTCTTATCGGCGGCAACCATTTTGCAAGAATACGATTCTATGCGTCCAAAAATGGTGCTACTCCCCGAGCCAATAGACAGAGCATTGTTAATGGCCTCAAAGCGGGAACTTTCCAAAAGTTTCATGATGCTATAGAAACCCTTTAATAGTGACGTGCGTGAATTTTTTGGCCAAAGAGATTACGTTCCAGGTAAAATCCTTTATTGTCCTAAAAATTCAGTGCTATTTGTTCTTTCGAAGTGAGCGAACTCTGATAAAATATTTTGACCGACGTTAATTGATCTTGTCAAATATTTATATATTTTCATATATTCTTATGTAATTGTTTGAAATCCTTGTTTTTAACGATGCATATAACTTAACAGTCTAAGTTAAGCGGACAGAACGACCTTGAACCTTCTTTAAAAGGCTTAATAGTAGTTTGATCAATTTAATAGATTAAAAGGTCGCTGTCACAACTTAAGCTTGGGCTCTTATACACCACGGTTGTTGGCAAATAATTCTCAGTGCTGCACTTTGTATATTAGAATTGTTCATTGCCGTTATGGAAGAGTATGTCGTCAGCTGGCAACTGAAGTTTCTGAACATGGTCGAGGGATGGACGAGGATTCTTTTTTTTACTGCAGCTCTTTTATCGCTTATTCTGTATATGTTACTTGATTTTTGTTGTAGTTGTTGTTTGTGGTGTTGCGAAGTAAACATTACACTAGTAACAAAAGTAAAGTCTAGCAAAATGTGTGACTCCACAAGTTTCCAATTGGATATTAATTATATTGAATTTTTCAAATTTGATTGCAACACAATTCCTGTTTGTGTTTGATTTCTGCCCAACAAAATGGCGGCTTGCTTGATGTTTCTTTATTCTGGCTTCCGTGACTTTTTTTATTGGTAATTATTGCGTGATTTCACTTGGTACACACAAAAATTCTTTGCTCTTCTTTCAGTTATATATAAAACGCTTCCTTGGTTTTTTTCTTATTACAAAATATATCTAAAACACTTCAATCACTTTGTATCAAACACTTTGTGTTTTATAAATGTTCTACAAAATCCATATCATACATATTTGCAAATAATCGTAATAAAGACATTCTCGTAAATTTATTATTTCATCTATTATACAAAATTCTGTTTTTATTTATAGAAATAACTCTTCTCTACCACCCAGGTACCTCCTATTATATTTATTTTTCTTTGTGTGATAAATTTGATTTCTTTTGTTCAACGTCTTGGCTATGGTTATAACAAATCTTGAAATTTCTGGCTGACCTTTGATATTTTTAACTTTTAATCAAAATGGAAAATTGATCAAACTTGATGCTGAAATTTATTGATTGCAGAAACTTTTCTGTTTTAATCGTTACGCAAAAGGATTACTTGAAATAGTGTGAGTCATATTTTACTAAAGGAGTACTCGGTACCAGACAGAGTTGCTACTAGCAGTACTAATATAGTGTTGTATTTCACTAGTATATTTCATACTAAAACGGTTTTTTAAAATTTAATATTAAAATGTTATTAAGTTTTTTTATTTAACACATTGTTGTCACAATACTAATATATAAATGAAATTTATTTGTTCTTGTTCTGTTGTTATTTTTGAAAATAGTTTGTAATTTACAAGTTGTGAATTCTCAGATGGTTTTCGGAAGTATATGCATAAGATAAGAGGTTTTTAACTTTTCAAAACTGTGGTTAAAGTCTACTGACGATTTGGTAAAGCACCAATGAAATGCATATAGACATTGCTTAACCACCAACAAATAAATTTCATTTATATATTAGTATTGTGACAACAATGTGTTAAATAAAAAAACTTAATAACATTTTGATTTAAATTTTATTTTTCATTTTGCCTTATAAATACTTTTCTTGTTATCCAATGGATTTCTGATTGTATAAAGGTGTAGAAAAATAAAATAGATTCGTATCAAACATACTTTATTTGTTGGTTTAGTTTTGTATGAGTTGCAAGCCTATGTTCTTGTTCTGTTGTTATTTTTGAAAATAGTTTGTAATTTACAAGTTGTGAATTCTCAGATGGTTTTCGGAAGTATATGCATAAGATAAGAGGTTTTTAACTTTTCAAAACTGTGGTTAAAGTCTACTGACGATTTGGTAAAGTACCAATGAAATGCATATAGACATTGCTTAACCACCAACAAATAAATTTCATTTATATATTTAATATTAAATTTAAGTTGTTGCGAAAAATGTGGCAGAATATTTATATGCATACGATTATATGCAAATGGATTCCTTTAAAATAATCATACCTTCGTACCTTATTTGTACATATATAATACTATTTTAATTACAGCTACGTAGTTTATTGTTAGCGCATTCTTTAATGGGTTATCTGAAATTCCATTAACCATACTCTATTGTTGCAATTGTTGATGTACCAAGTCATATTGCTTCAACTGTTGAGTTCTTTGTAGCCCTTTTGTTCTTGAAATTTATGTTTCCCTAACTGTTGACAAAGAAATATTTTTACTTAATTGTGAAAGAAAAGTAATAATGGCATCTGAAAATATACGTTTATAATTACACAATTCTGTTTGCATTCATTAAAGTAAAAATATTTGTTTCAAACACAGAAGTTGACGCACTGTAGTGGAAACTTATTAGAATCGAAACCAGATGACCCTAATGCTCTAATCAGAACCCTGCATATATTAATCAAAGCAAAAATGAATTTTAAGCGTATTTTAGTGAGCTGGTATTTTGATTGCCAAGAATAACTGTTTAATTTTGCTAAAGGAACTTAAAGGCCCAATTAATAAAAATTGTTTTCTGGTTATAACCTCCTTATATGACGAATGTGTTTAAAAAATTGTCAAATAAGCAGTTTATAAACATAAAATGTTCTGTATGAAATAGTAATTAAAATATATTATCTTTTAAAATTATCAAAAGAAGAAACCAACCACATGAAGCGCACCATTTTGATCATTTATAACTATTTTTTTTATAAAGTTATGTTTTTTTAAATTTTTTTTTGACAAAAATAATTTATATTTTCTGATTTTTATTTTTCAAAATTAATTGTTATATATTGATTTATTTTACATATAATTACTTTTAGATTTTAATGTACAAATTAAAAGAACTTTTTATATTTTTATTATTTCTTTAATAAAAATGTTTAATGTGCAGAAAATATATATCAACTACATTTCGGTGTTATGAAAATTTTTATTTGACATATTCTTATAATTCTATTTTAAAAGAAATTCACAGCTGTGAGGTTTGAAAATAATTTGTAATATCCAAATTGTAAATTCTCAGATGCTTTTTGAAAGTACTATGTTCACAAGATAAGAGGTTTGAAACTTTTCGAAGCTATGGTTGAAGTCTACTGATAATTTGGTAAAGCACCAATGAAATCTATATAGACATTGCTTAAGTTATCTTAAAAATAAAATAATAGAAAAATAAGTATCAGAATATATCCTTACTGAAATTTTACTTCGGCAAAATAATATAAACAAAAAATAATTATCAGAATATAAAAATTTGAAATAAAAAAATTATATAATCACAATTATTTGTGATACAAAAATAAGTCGCAAAATAATTATTTCTGACAAAATAAATAAAACTAATAACAATTGCATATCCATTTTTCTAAAAAATGTTATGATACCCAATTGCATTAAGAGTTCATAACGATATTATTTTACAAAAACAAAAAAAAGAAAATTAAGGCCTAATATGAATGCATGAAGCACAACTTTTTCAAATTCCGTATGTAATACATTATTTTCGGAGAATTGTATGCTTGAACATATAGATTTTATAGATTGTTACATTCCAACAACACAATATGTCCCAATATTTATTTTATATTTGTAAAATAGGATCCTAAAATATATTAATATATAATAACAATAACAAATTAATCTATAATAACAATATCTAACTTCAAAATGTGACCATTTTCCATAAAGTTAATTTAAAAGAAACATATCTGTTGGGATTGAGATAGCTTTTGTCGTAATAACTATTTATTACATATTTGTCTGAATTGAATTTTCGCTTTAATTTTATTACATTGACATATCAAAATACATTCCACATTTGCCGATGTATCGTCAACACCAGACACGGCCACCACGGATAGCGAATGCGAGTTAACGTAGCTGAATATTGCCTGCCTTTACACATGCAAGTAATTACTTGCAAGTTGTTTATACATATTATCGTCGAAAATGTTGATGAAATAGCCGAATGTCATGCATGTGGCATGAAAGTTTACACAGTCAAGTGAAAGTAGCTCCATTTTTATTTGATTTTGTTTATTAAAACGGCTTCCACACTATAAGACTGAGTATTAAGATTTGTCAAAAATTCGAAATAATATAAAAAGTCTTATAGTGTGAAAGCGATCTTAAGTAAAATCTCATAGATTGAGAAGTAAAATTTGACACACCGATGGCTCTCTCCATTTTTTTAAATTTTTTTAAAAGCTGAGACATTTCATATTATCAGGGTTGTTTTTTTGCAACAGCATACTACAGAGATTTCATGAATTGTTTTAAGTGTAATAGTGTGAAAGCGTTTTGTAATGATACGTTAGATTTTTCGACATCTCAGGCATTCTCAAAAGAGAAATTCGAATGAAAATCATATGACTCAGTCATATAATGTGAAAACAGCTTAATCAGAGTTACCAATGGGATAAGTGGGATACGTTTTTATGGAAACAATTGGCATTGCATTTTCTTATGAAATTGATGTTTCAATATGAAACCAATTGTCTACTTTTTTTTTAGGAGTAGGACCAGCACTCAGGGGATGATCCCTATATATGCAATGCATTGCGCCGGAACTGAAAACGAGGGGATAATATTGAGGGGACAGACTAGGAAAGATGAGAAGATAGACAGTTTTTTTGTAGCCTTTTACTTCGCCGGCTAATTTTTGCTACAGGACCGACGAAGGTGGGTGCTCTGCTCTGCTTTTAGTACATGATAGTGTCAGTCGCTGCCAATTATGTTCAGTGATCAGTGACTATGCCTTCATCATTGAAACAGGCTGGCAACAACTAACACAACCACGCACTAATGCTGTTTTAGAAGAATTCAACACAATATTTCATGACTCAGGGTGGGCTCGAACTCACGACCCTCCGCTTCATAGTCTCGTGTTCTAGTACTTCAGCCAACAGCACCCACACTGTAACACTAGTAACACGGTTTATATATTTGACATTAACTTGCTGCAAGTGTCAAAAAATCACTGTCTGCTAATATCTGTTGCAAGTTGATCTGCAAGTACGAAAAATATAGTTGTGTTAGTAAAAAAGTGTGAGTGTGTTGAGTTTTTCGAACTTGCACTTGCATGTGTAAAGGCTACTTTAATATTGTACTAAAAATCTTACCACAGTAGCTGTGCCAATTGTAGGGAGAAAAAGTACTATGTATGTATTGTATTTGCATATAAATTACGTTATAAAGAACTTCTTTTTCAAATCTATTGAAAAAACTCTTGTCAAGACCGTCCTAACACATTCTTTGTTTAGTCGAATGTTTACAATGTTTTCGTCGCATTTAAATAACACTTGATACTTTTAACAAGGATATTAGTTTTTATATGTCTACTGTTTATAAGATTTAAATTTACAAATAAACGCATAAGAAACATATATAGTATATATAGACACCAGCAAATGTGAAGACATAATAGAGATAAACAAAGAATTTAACCTCGAGTTTTCCAATAATTTACAATAATAAACTTCCACAATTTAATTGTGCATTTCAAGTAAATAAAATTTAATTGCCACTGAATATGAAAAAAAGTTCACAGGCATTAAGTCAATACACCATTTTTTTTTCTTTTTATTTCAGGAATATTGAAAATTTGTTTACGTTACTGACTTATTTTTTATAGCCTCCAAAAAATAATTGGAGGGTATATTTACTTTGTCACTCCGTGTGTAACGCACTGATGAAATCTAAGATAATCTGGCGATATCCGTCCGTCTGTGGAAATCACGGTTCAGTCGAAACGAAAACAGCCGGACCCTTAAAATTTTGTATAAATATACATATCTTTGAAGAATAGCACAGGTCAAGTTCGTAAATGGGCTGAATCGGGCCAGAGGGAAAAAAGTTCCCCTAAGAAGATCTAAATCAACCTCTAAAAAACAACATAATTTTTACGGTTTTTTTTTATAATTTTGTTAAGCAAATGATATATTTTTATGTCAAAGACGGCCCAACGCGTTAAACTTGGAGCCATAAAATAAAAAAATAATTATTTTTGGACCCCGTCCCCTTTAGTAGGCGTTATTATATGCAAAAATAGTGTAAAAATTTAACAAATTGTATTACTTAAGCCTAAATTCCTTAAAAATAAAATTTTTATAAAATTTTTTTTTCTACACGTAACAACCCCGAAAATTTAGTTTTTACTGTTTAGATGAGATGTCTCCCACACGGTCTTTCTCGGAGTGAAATGACTTAAAGGAACTGTGACACAGCAGATTATTTTTAGCTTATCTCAGTTTCTTTTTTATACGTTTATAAAAATATTAATACGTAATATTTTATGGTGACGGAAAGGTGTTTCTTGTTTACTTAAGCCAAATACCATAAAAATGCAAATTTTAATAAGAATAAAAATAAAGTTTTTATTTAATAAACATTTGGAGGGCATTTCACATTCGACCCGGTCGAATATGACGTTTTTACTTGTTTTTACTTATTCTTCACATGAATAGAAATAGTCACCTGAAAATCTAAAGGTTGTATGCTATTGTATGTGTGTATATGTGAATACATATGCACCTACTCAAATTACTTATTTTCAGGGCGACCAGAAATATGGACTAAAAAATAATATTACATGTAGATATAAGCTCTTACTCGATCCTATCGTGAATGAAATATTCACCTTTGTTATGTTTGGCATTTTCAAATTCGCTAATTTGCAGTAGTTTAAAGACAAAATGCAAAATTTTTCTTTAATCTATGAGGAAACGATTATGATTATGTGTTGTTCCCATGAAATTCATTCTCTAAGAAAGGAAATTCATTATCATGGATTTCATGAGAACTTTTGTTCCGGCTATCACTACGTAGTGAATGTAAAATAAGGAAGACAAATAAAATATTGTCAATATTGTCAACTTGTAGTGCAAAAATGCCATCTCACGTTGCCCAAATTTTACAAGACACAAAAAACAAAATTTAATAAAATAGTTTTTTCGAATTGTGGAGAATTAAATTAAAGTAATTTTGCTCACAAATTCTGTTATTAACCATCGGCTTAAAGTTTTAAGATAATTACCTATTAATAATCTCAGTTCACGTTAAAATTTCCCGGCTCTCTCCCGTTTATTTTAAATTACATTGGTTTTATAATAGATTTTTGTAAAAATCAGTTTGAGGTGTACTGTAATATGATATGAAAATATTTTTTTGTCGCAATTTCTAAAAAAAAACTGTTTTACTAATTTATGCCAAAGGAATTACAATGAAAATGTAGTTCAGAATTCAAAAACTAAGAAATAAAGAATTGCTTCATATGTCTAAAAATATTTTTGATTGTTCTGCTTATTTGTTTACGGTAATGTTATTTTTTTTAATTAAACAATTTAATTTTTTTTTTGAAAACAACTTTCTTGTACACGTGTTCGAAAGGAAGTACATGAAAGAAATATACAAAGTTGAAACAAGTGAGTATTCTGTTCAGTCGTAATTTACGGATTTAAATCATTGTTCAATTGATGTAAATAGAAATTCCGTGGATGCTGACTACAAATGTAAACAAAATTAAGAACTTAAGTATTTTAAAGCATTCAGGCATAATATACATATATTATAGTACGTTGTATGTATATATTTTTAATTAAACAGGAAAAAGTTATTTCAAAAGAGTACTTGTATGAAAAATATAAAAATAAATAAGAAACTATTTATTTTTTTCATCTAAAACTTATTGTAAATGTTGTTTATTTTTTGAGATATTACATCTTTGTTTTTTAAATTATGTGTGTACGTACATACGAGTATATGACACATACATACATATTATGTATACACAAATTACTGAAGCAAAAGAAAGAGTTACAATGAAAGATTTCTAGATCACCGAAGTAGAATTTGCAATTGCAATGAATCTAGTGCTGTGAACACATATTGGCATTTCTTTTTGTCATTTTCGAATGTGCCAAACATTTGTGATCCCATCTACATGAGATGGATAAAGAACTGCAGCCCATTTCGCACAACGAAAATATCGGATATGAAAAACTATCGTGTTTGATTGCGGTGGCACAAAATGCTATAGTGGGATCTCGGCTTACCTCTGCCTAATAACAAGCTGGGGGCTAAAATCAAGCTGTGACATATTTGCTTTTAGAATTGTTTGATTTTGTGAATTTTAAGTCTTAAATTCAATTGATTGTCGATTTTATCAAGATTGTAATATTTACTTTCAAACTCGTAATTTTTAAAACAAGTCTGACGTATTTAAATTTATACGAATGCTATGACTCCTTTTAGTTTCGCTATTCATTTAAGTGTGTGCATTTGATATAGTAAACATTTTTTATGTTTTAAATTTGTGCAAAGTCAATCTGTAAAATAGGTAATAAAAAGCTTCGATTGACTGTAGCAATTAAGGTAATAGTTCCGACCGAAGAAAACGGTTTGCATGTTCCGGAGAAAGAAATAAATTAAAGTGTAGTAAATTTCGCATTATAAACTGTTTCTGTTAAGCACAAGGACGACGAAGATGTAAAGAACATACTAGAAGAGTTCAATATGACATCTGTTTTACAGTATTTTGCACAAAACTATTAGTGCCCGACCGAATGTTCGGACTCGGCTTCGGGATTCGACAAAAATGATGTTCTATCCAATTTCGGTATTCGGAACTTTTAGAGAACTTTACCGAACACAATGTTAGTGGCAAAAAGTACAGCGATGGCAAAATGAAATATACGAATTTCGTTGTAATTTCAGAAAGTGTTAAAAAAACAACAAAAATAATGTTTTCCAATCCAAAACTGTTGACCCTAAGGCCCTTTCCTGCAACTTCCTGCTAATTTTAATTGCTAAAAACTGCTTTTATATTAATTTTCTGACTGCTATAACTTTTGACTGCATCAGCCGATTTCTATGAGTCCTATAAAATAATCGATAACCAATTGATCACATATACATATATATTTCGGTGTTAAAAAAAAAAAATTGTCGAATTTTTTCGTTCACGATATTTTACGAACGCATGATCCGGTCTTTACCCGGTTCGTGGCGACCAATGTAAAGGTTTAGGTTAAAATGGCTGTCAGCAGTAAGCGAGAAAAACACTCGGAGGCCATAAACAGGCCCATTGTGATACCCAGAGGAGTATACCCTACACACTCTTTTCAAGATGAAGTTGTGGTTCGTGAGAACCACCCAGAACTTCACACAAAGCCCGCCAGGGCAGCCATCGGTGCATCCCTGGGGCAGTCCAGATCTCGCAGGAAACGAGAGCCTAGATGTCTAAGCCTACGCTCCTGCAGGGCCGGACAGTCACAAAGGAAATGCTGAACTGACTCCTCCTTTCCTCATCGAAACAGCTCCTGCTGCGGCCATCATGGGGAAAGCCCAAACGCTCTGACATGTGTCCACTTGCACAGTGCCCCGTCAAGACCCCTACCAGGAGTGCCAACAGCTTCTTCCCGAAAATCAGAAGTTGTCTAGTCTTAGCTCTGCTAAGCGAGGGCCATAGAGTTTTGGAAACCCTACAGGTGGTGATACTTGACCACTTGCTTGTCACCTCTCTCCTTGCCCACTCCTGAATCTTGTTCAGCAGCTCAACTGAGGGAATGTCAATATCCCTACGCGATACTGCCTCATCCAAGGCCGAAACCGCTCTTGCGCATTTCATTTCCCTGAATGCCTTCATGCCCTTGAACCCAAACTATCTTGACGGACCAATGTCAAGAACTGATTAGTTTTTGAAATCGATAGGTAAAGCGTTTTTAAAAAACAATGTTGAAAAACATTTTTTCTTAGTTTTTTGCATATATCTTAAAATGTACCGATCCGAACCTTTTCCAATTCACAGAAAATCGAAGTTTGAAAGAATCCTTTGAAACGCGGTTTAATTCGGTTCAGCAGTTCAAAATTTATAGGCAGGTCACACACTTACACACACACATACATACATACATACATACATACATACATACAGATATAGCGACAGCCTTTCAGGAGTAGTCAGGAAAACTTCCTACGAATTTAAAACGTTGAGTCCGGTGAAAGTTCGATTTTTTCAAAACGGGGTAAACCAGCAACTTTCCGTTTTTTTTTTAATTTTCCAAGACGTATATAATTCTAATAAAAAGTTTTTGTAATTAATATAAAAAGTAATGAAGCTTGTGAAGAATGTTAAATCGCAAGCATTTACGATCTTTTTTTAATTCTTTTGTAACACAATTTTTTCAAAAACGTATTTATTTCTAATAAATACATTTTGTAAGAAGTATCAAAAGTAAAGAAGTTTGTGAAGAAGCATGTACAAAAAAAATTTTTTTTCTGTAATACAATTTTATCCAAAACTTACCAAATTTAATCAATGTTCGGGTTCGGTATGAATAAGTATGTTCGGTAGAACATTGCAAATTATATGACTTACGGTATCGTGCGGCTCAAATAAAAATAGGATATATGTATGTCAATTAAAAATAGCATATATGCATAGCCAGGCGAAAAGTATTTAAAAGCGACATTTATAAAATTGAGATGTTAAAAAAAGCAATGGAAAATATGCTGCTAAATTTGACAGTGAAAATGCTTCAATGGTCACACTGCATACCATTCACCTATGATAAAGGCTTTAGAAAATGCTTTACTTTTGTTAACCTTTTCAAAGAATACTAAACATCATTTTAGAAAACCATAATATCCATCTCATTGGAAATAATGCCAGAAGTGATTGTTTAGAAAAAAATGATTAGCTTTTTTTTCGCAAAATTTAGCTATATTTATTTTTTCAAGATTGAAAATGGCTGCTACATGATGTTATGCCCAGAGGAATCAAAATTGCAATACGATTTACGCATTTGTTACATTTACATTTTTCATTCCGTCTTTTTTTTTACTTTGTTCTTCTACGAACATTGTTAATGACTTCAATTGCATTTTTCTGTTTACATTAAAAGTTTTCCAGGGAATATGTGGTGTGTTAATTTGTTAAGAATGTTTACGCAATTAAAACAACAACTAAATATCAAATGTTTATACTTATCAGCTCATTTTTATGAATCAATTAACAAAGGATTTATAAATAATAGACATCTAGATTTGTTTGTTTCTTTTGTAATTTTTTACGCTACAATATATTTTCATAGAAGGAATAATAATTTAAGGAATCTTAAGGTTCTATATTCGCAAATATATATTTTAGGAAATGAAAGTGTAAGAGTTCTACTCTTGCTCGGGAACCAGTTCTGACGCCCAGACATCTTGTGGCCAACCAGTACGACCTTTACTTTGACGATTAATTGACTGAAAAGAAAATTAAATCACAGTTATAAAAAAGAGATTCAAATTAAAAAAATATAGTATTGTTTTTTGTTGTTTCTCCAAAAAACTAAAAGCATTCTTTTGCTATATTTATTTGTTCAATGTTTTTATACCCTCCAAACAAGAATTGGAGGGTATATTCACTTTGTCAGTCCGCAGCGAAATATCCCTCTGAGACCCCATAAAGTATATATATTCTTTTATTTTATTTATTTATTTAGTTTATGGATTAATTCCTTACAAACTATATTATTACAATAAACTAGAAATCTGGTATTAAAATTTAGTTATTTAAAAATAGTATTATATTCATTTTAATAGTATATATATCTAATGAAAAATCGATAAAATTATACATTTCATTAAAGCAACAACATAATCTTCTTAGTGGATCAGACATAGCAAAGTTGGTACGAAAAGTTCTAACAAATAATGGTTGAAATGATCGTAATGAGCGTTGTGGAATGTTAAACGTGACATTGCTCAATAAAAACTCGGAGCAGATTCTACCATTTATTAAGTTATAAGAAAAAGCTACATTGAGCATTATTCTCCGGCTTCTTAAAGTAGGCAGGTTAATTACAGCTAATCTTGTTGAATACGGCGGAAGTTGAGTTAGGTCATGGTAAATGTTTCTTAAGCAGAAAATAAGAAACTGTTTTTGAACAGACTCAATGCGATCAATATGTATTTGGTAGTAAGGATCCCAAATGATGGAACCATACTCTAGAATTGGCCTTACGAGTGATATGTATAGTTGTCTTGTTATGAAAGTATCGTTGAATTCCTTCGACCATCGTTTCACAAAAGCTAAAATGCTACGCGCTTTGTTCACAGACATCGTTATATGTTGGACAAAACTTAGTTTTGAGTCTAACAATATGCCCAAATCCATAAATGTTTCAACAGTGTCTAAGCAGTACAAATCGAACTTGTAAGCAAATACAGAACCACGAACTCTTGAAAAATTTAGATGTTTACATTTTTTTAAATTTAACTCCATTAAATTAATTTTACACCATTTGTAAAAATTATCCAGGTCATTCTGTAGAAGAAGATGATCAGCTGGCTGTTTAATACTTAAAAATATCTTAACGTCGTCAGCATACATCAATACGTTGCAGTGTTTAATTGCCTCCGGTAGATCATTTATAAAAAGTAAAAATAGAATTGGGCCAAGATGACTACCTTGTGGCACACCAGATTTAACTTTAATACTTCTTGAGACTGCATTATTAAATTTAACAGATTGCGTTCTGCATACAAGATATGACTTTATCCACGAGATGAAAATATTACTAAAACCCAATAAATCCAATTTTTTTAATAAAAGAATATGATTTACTTTGTCAAAAGCTTTACTAAAATCGGTGTATATTTGATCAGTGATGAAATCTAAGACGATCTAAGCATGTCCGTCCGTCCGTCTGTGGAAATCACGATTCAGTTCAAACAAAAAGAGCTGGACTCTTGAAATTTTGTGTAAATATATCTTGTCGGAAATGGGCTAAGTCGGACAAGAGGGAAAAAAGCTCCCCTAAGAAGAACTAAACCAACCTCTAAAAAACAACAATTTTTAAGGTTTTTTTTTGTAATTTTGTTAAGCAAATGATATATTTTTATGTCAAAGAAGGTCCAAGGCATTAAACTCGAAGCCATAAAATCAAAAGATTAATTTTTGGACCCCGCCCCGTTATTATAAGCAAAAATAGTGTAAGCTTTTAACGAATTGTATTATTTATGCCTACATCCCTTAAAAATTACATTTTTAAGCTCTAATCACGAAGTTGAGACGTAACCTCGTACTTATTTGTTATTAAAATGGGAGACGATAATATATATATATATATATATATATATATATATATATATATATATATATATATATATATATATATATATAGAGGTAGGCACCAAGATTTACAGTGAACCTAGATAGTTCGCTCTCAAAAGTTTGTATGGCGAACCATGTTAATTCAGTTGGAGAGCGAACCATGAATGAGAGAGCGAACCTCGAATTTTATCATCCGTGTGAACATACTATAAGGTTTGGCGAATCATCATGAATCGTTTAACTTCAATACAACGCTTCCAAATTGTAGAAATTTAAATCTGTTCTCGAAATTCATAAAGTTTTGCTATGTTAGTGTTGTTTACAAATAAAATCTGAGAATAGTTAAATGTAACCGATAAAAACCTGGGCTGGTGGGGGTACCTGGTTAAGCTGCCTTGGGTGCTACCTATATGGCGGTATATCTGAAGACCTTAAGGGAAAATAAATTGATAACATCGCCAGATTTTTATGAACATTTTCAGTGCATGTGGTGCTAATCTTCACAAATCTCACCAGGTAGCTGGAATTTTAGTCGCGATTTTATTACTATTAGCCTGCTGTCGTATAGAGAATACAATTAAGTTTGTATGTATGTGAATCCATTGACTTTAAAGAATCTTCCTGACGTCAAACGAGACTCAGAGATCAACATTGCTTTATTCAAATGAAAAAAGGGGCGTATGTATGACACGATAAGCTTTTAAATTTCCAATATACATTATAAAATACCAACAAAAAATCAATCGGCCATGTGGTTTACCGACAGACTGCATGTGCGTGTAGAATAAGAGAATATAAATTTACAAAATTGTTTTATCAGTAAATGCTTTTTACTCTGAACATTAAATTAACTCAATTACAAGATGGTTTCATTGTTTTTCGAAACACTTGCTGAATTAAAATAATATTATATAGAGTTGATATTTGCCAACAACAAAATGTGAAAATTATCGTTAAGTTGAGCAACCAACCAAACAACCCCCTTCCACTTGTCATAACAATAATGCAATTGAGCTATTAATATTTTTTTACACCAGTTACACTTAACATTTGCTTTTGAAAGTACTAGATCTCTAAAAGAACGTACATACATACATACAAACGTGTGAACGTATGTATGCATGTCTGTATGTATATACATTCTTCTATTAATTGCTTCTTTTACTCACAATAAATGCTTTTGTGGTTTTAACATACTTATCTACTTAATAAACCAACGATTCTTGTTAAGTGCATGCAGTATTACGCCTGCTACATCCATTGATTTCAATGTCTGTCTGACCATAAAGAATATAAATAAATAAAAATATAATTTACTTAAGTGTCGTTTAATGAGGCATCTCACTTCTCTTTGGCTATAAATTCAAGTCTGCTTTCTATCAAACATTTATTTGTTATCTCGCAGTTGTTTGTATACTTTATGCAATTTTTTACTTTAATCCTTCGTTGGCATTTGTTGTGTTCATTTAATTCTTTCATTCATAATTCTCATCGACTTTTTTGCAGCGTTTAGCAAATACCTACATTCATATTTATGCTTTAAGCTGTTGCACTAATATTTATTTGGTACCAAGATTTTTTGTAGCTGTTCTAATTAATTAACCCTTAATCTTTATATCGATATATAAACAATAATTTGTGTATACATATGATTCCATACATATGTGAAGTTTGACCGTTACAAAATTGACGAAAGTTTTGTTATTTTATAGGCGATGTACATGTCGATGGATACAAGTTGAAAGGCAAACAGATAATATAAACTGTACATCGTTTCTGTAACTAATGTAAGAACTTATCGCATCGAATTTTTTTTGGCATTCTGTAAAACAAAGGATAAGTCAGAATATATTTCTTAATTTTTTGAATTTTTATTACATTTATATAATGCTAAGTGCCATTATTACAACTTGCCAATAGCTAAAGTTAAAGTGTTATCGGACAGATAATCAGTTTTTCATTATCATGAGTACACTTTAAGCTAAAAGTGGCTAATAAGCTAAAGTGAACCCGATTTGAACTTTAATTATACCCTTCACAAAAAAGTGAATGGGTATATATAGGTTTGTCATTCCGTGTGTAATTTCTTCGAAATCAACATGGGACCCCATAAAGTACAGTAGTCGCTCGGTTATATGAACTAATTCATACAGAGCCTGTTCACTAAATGGAGAAGTTCACTAAATCGAGAGAATAAAAAATAAGTAATTCATATGACTTTTATTAAATTAAGTTTTTATTTTTAATGTTTTTTAATAATTAAGGAACATGAAAGAAGTCGGTTATATTTTTTTGTACTTTTTTTGCTTCAAGAGATTTTGCCCTGTCCCTGAATTTGCGCAATACCAAAATATCATTAATATCAGATATAATATTTTCACTCCAAGCCATAACTTTATTGAATGTTTCGATTGCCTCCGTTTTTCCTTCCCTATCACCAGAAGCATTTGTACTGGACAGGAATGTAAGACGTGCTTTTTCGGTTTTTCTTCTAGGTGCACTTTTTTCACTTCTTAAAACGTATATTTTGTCTGGAAGCAGTTTCCAAAATAGGCCAGTTTCGTTCGTATTGTAAATTTGATGATGTATTAAATTGGGTTCTACTATTAAAGAATGGGGTCCTTTTTTAAAAGGTTCTACAAACTCCTGATTGGACGATAATTTTTTACCGGATATATTTAAAAACCGTATACCAAATCGTCGCTTAAATTTCTGCAGCCACCCATCACTTGCAGTAATAGAACTTTTTTCTTTCAATTGGTCGTTTAAATATTTTGCTTTTGTTGATTGAACCAATGATCTAGCTTCGCCTCC
Source organism: Linnaemya tessellans (assembly GCA_951800035.1). Lineage (NCBI taxonomy): Eukaryota > Metazoa > Arthropoda > Insecta > Diptera > Tachinidae > Linnaemya > Linnaemya tessellans. The sequence goes on along the minus strand of OX637533.1, from coordinate 29,442,743 downwards.
TCCAACGACATTTCAGCTTCTCTCAATGTTATCCTTTTAACTTTTCCTTTACTTTTTGCAGTCACTTCCAGAATCGGATTTTTATTTTTCTTAATAGCACAAATTGTTGACTTGGCCACTTCATATCTGTGTGCAAGAGAAGTAACGCTTGCACCTTTATCCAAAATGTCACTTTTTTCAGATAACGTTAACACCTTGCGCGTCATCTTCGATGCACTATGTAACAAACACTAAAGACTTCAAAAAGCTTTTTTGTATTCGTACGCACACGCTTATCTCGGGGAAGAACCGATTTTTGATATGTAAGATAATCACTCAACAAATCAACACTCAAAACATTAACAAAACCAACAGTTTGAGGTTTTTCACTTATTTCGGGGAAGAACATACTTCCAATAAGACAAACATTTTAAAAAAATTAACGGTTGAAAGCTGTTCACATAATAGAGATAGGCTCTTTAGAACCCCATGTGTTTAAATTTTGTTGTTCACTATTCTGGATGTTCACTATTCTGGATGTGCATATAACCGAGCGGCTACTGTATATATATATTCTGGATCCTTATGAATAGCGATGAGGATTGAGCGATGTCCGTCTGTCTGTACGTGAAATTTTCCCAAGCCCCCAGAAGAGCTAGAGAGCTTGGACCGTTGAATTAGAAATGAACTTAAATAGAGTGGTATTGAAATTCAGAAAGATCTGAAGTATCGTTCCAGAGCTGGGAAGCTTACACCTATTTCTGGACGCAAAATTTATACCAAAAATCAATTAGTTTTTTTAATGTTTGTAAATTAAACCTATTTCGTGCTTTGGGAAGCATCAATGGTCTATTAAAAACTAAGAAAAATAAAAAAAATTTTTCCAGGGATGGGATACAAAAATTTTTTTCGGCCTATTCCGTTTTTTGTAGTACATGTAGTAACTAAAATTGTAAAAATTTTCAAGTTTTTCTTTAACAAAACCTCTTTATACGTCATGAAGATTTGCATTGGCCAAAAAAAATTGTTTAATTCAAATTTTGCTTCCAGGGGTGGGAAATCGCATAGATATTTTTGTACGTGAAAGTAATCAAACAGGCAACTGATGTTGTTGTTTTTTTTTTGCTAACTAAAACTATCTTATAATTTAGGAAAAACAAAATTTGGTATCAAAAATTCAAAAATAAAAAATAAAATTTCGAATCCAGGGATGGACAAGTGCAATATTTAAAAGTACATGAAAGTGACCAAAGTGGTTAAAAATTTAAAATTTTTCTTAAAAAAAATTACGTTATACCTTATGAAGCGTTGCACTGATAAAAAACACAAAAAATTAAAATTTCGCTTCCAGGGCTGGGAAATTGAAATTTTTTTATACATAAAAGTAGCCAAAAAGGCAATTGAAGTTGTTTTTTTCTGAAACTATTTTATATTTTACGAAGAGCAAAATTGGTATCAAAAATTTCCAAAAAAATCAAAATTTCGAATCCAGGGTTGGACAAGTGCAATATTTTATAGTTCATGAAGGTGACCAAAATGGTTCAAAATTGTAAATATTTCTTAAATAATACTACTTTATACCTCATGAAGAGTTGCATTGGTAAAAAAACAAAAAAAAAATTAAAGCTTCACTTCCAGGGTTGGGAAGTTTAAAGTTTTTTTGGTTCATGCAATATATTGTAGTACATGAAAGTGACCACAATGGTTGCAAATTTTAAGTTTTTCTTAAATAAAACGACTTTATACCTAATGAAGACTAGGATTTTTTAAAAAAAATAAAATTTTGCTTCTAGGGCTGCGAAATTTAAATATTTTTTATACATAAATGTAACCAAAAAGGAAACTAACGTCGGTTTTTTACTAATTAAAACTATTTTTTAGTTCAGTAAAAACAAAATTGGTATCAAAAATTAAAAAAAAATCAAAATTTAGATTTCAGAGATGGATAACTGCAATATTTTGTAGCACATGAAAGTGACCAAAATGGTTACAAATATCAAGTTTTTCTTAAATAATAGTATTTCATGCCTCAAGAGTTTCATTGGTAAAAAAATTAAACTTGCGTAGAAGAAAATTGGTATTAAAATCTTAAAAAATCAAAATTTCGTCTCCAGGGTTAGACAAATGAAATATTTTATGGTACATGAAAGTGACCAAAAAGTTTAAAAATTTAAATTTTTTTGTCAAGTAAAACTATGTTACACCGCACTAAGAATTGCATTGGTAAAAAATAAAAATTCGCTTCCAGAGTTGGAAAATCGATATACATATATCACTGGTTTACAGCCAAAAAATACCAAGAACACCACATGTCTAGATAAGTTAATTGGGACCTCCTGAACACGAAAAACGCTATGTCAACGGAAAAGGCATTCAATTACCTTTCCATCGATATGCCATTTATCTCGATCGGACTTGTCGGTTAGTAGGCTCCACAAGGGTTTGAGTGGGACCATACACCGAAAAACACAAAAGTACCGTTATCTAAAAAACGGTAATTAGAAAAAAATACAGCGTTTTTCGTGTTCAGGATGTTCCAATTAACTTATCTAGGCATGTGGCGTTCTTGGTATTTTTCCAAATTTAAAATTTGTAAAGCTGTGTATTTTCTACATAAAAGTACCCACATAAATTCTAAATTTTGTGTTTTTAGTGAATTTAATTCACTATATATTTCAGAAAAAATTAAATTAGTATCAAATAATTAAAAAATCGGTTCCAGGGTTGGAAAATCGAAATTCTTTGGTACATACATTTGGTACCCACATAAATTCCCAATTTTGGTTTTTTTTTTCAATAAATTAAACATATTTTATGTTTCGCTAAGAACTAAATTGGTATTAAACATGTTAAAAACTAAAAATTCGGTTCCAGGGTTGGAAAATCGATATTTTCTGATTCATTAAAGTAACCATATAGCTATATAACATACTTTATATATCAGGAAGAAAAAATTGGTTTCAAAAACCAAAAGAATCTAAAAGACGATTCTACTGTTGGACAATTAGAACTTTTTGAGGTACGTGAAACGGATTTTTTCTTCTTGTTTGTAAATTAAACATAGTTAATATTTCTGAAAGACGTTCAGAGGTATTAGAAGTAGCTTCCTAGCCGAAAAATTCAAATGAAAAGAATTACATCTGTGAAGGGTATTTAAGATTCGGCACAGCCGAATACAGCACTTCTGCTTGTTTTTAACGTAAGATTTATGAATTTGGAGTTGCCATATTTTCTGGTCTGTGAAAGAAACAGTAATTCTTCTTCATTCGTATAAATTTTGCCAGCTTTCTTGAATTTTTGTAATTTTTCACCGATATTTTTATTGTATAAATATTATTCACAACTCTTCACCATTCAAAAACATAAACAAGACAGTCGTTGCCACTATGTACTTAATGATGCCACTATGTAATGTCAACTTGTAAAAAGTAATCGGTTTTTTCTGTGGTAGTGCCATATATTTGAAAAGATTAATTTTATTTTATAAAGAAGTTGTGATAATGGAAAGTTTTACCCCCATATTCATAAAAAAGTAAAACGTATTTGAAATCTGTTTTAAGAAAATTTTGTATGAAAAAATTTGATTAAAATACATTTCAAACTCATTTTAAATTTTATGAATACCGGGGTAAAAGTTTACTTTATTCCCTACTTTAGCTATGGTTCCCTTTTACTATCAGCTGCATTAAAGGCAAGTTGTAATAATGGCCCTAAATATATTATTCTATGGATCACCTTACAATAAATAGCATGATAAATTTTTTATACTATTTTTGTGTCAAGGTGTATTTGTGTGGAATGTATTGGAATCACTGAAAAAGTCAATTTCGTAAAAATACGAGTTAGGGCCTTCCTACTTGTGACAATCGATATGTATGTATGTATATGAAGTGCTGCCAATTTGACGTAATATCTTATGTAAAAACCGCCTTTGCGACGATAGTGAATACCTTAGTTTATTGTAATTTCAATTATAATAATTTTTAAATAAAGTTCCAATATCTATCACCTTTTTCTTACTTTCAATAGCCGTGTCTCTTTTACTCTCCTTACTACGAATTACAAATTCATTTCATAGAACAGTAAACATGGATACATACGATGGAATATGTTATTTATAAACAAGTAATATAAAATGTAATAGCAAAATAATTTATAATTTAAGGAATAATTGCTGAACATAGTGGACGGCTTGCAGACAACCTTACTTACCTTTGTTTCATTTCTTATATATGCTCTCTTTTCGTGGGAGTTTTTACGATGTAAGGGTTTTAAATCAGCCCGAAAACCATTTTTAGGATCTTGATCACCGTCCAAGACTTCGACTAGATATTTTATATACAGTATTGCCAGTTTTAGCGTTTTTATCTAGAAAATATTTAATTTTATTAAATCAGGTCATATTAAAGGACAACTTTAGCCTTCAAGTTTTCTGAAAACAAATATGTATGAAGTGATATTAATTTGGCATGAGCACCCTAAGAAATTAAAAAAGGTATACAATAGTTAGGTCTTAAGATTTACATTTCCATAAAATGTTTATACTCTTTAAATTCAGGTTATCATTAATTTGACGTTGAATTTTTTGTCGATTTCAACAATACTAACTGTAGGCACATATTTATTTTAAAGCAAACTTAATACAATATTCTACCAAAACTCCATATGTATATGAGATTTGAGGAGTGTGACCAAATTTCAAAATGACATAAAACTAAATCCTGGCTGAAGTAAAGCTATAAAAAAAAAGTTTAATGCCAAAAATAAAACCAATTTTTTTCAAATATGTATATCTAATATTAACTCCTCATTATTTCGGTATTTTTCATAGTTTAAATAGTTTTTAAGTAGGTGCATGCTATGAATATATATATATATATATATATATATATATATATATATATATAATTTATATTATGAAAATATACAATTTGAATCAATAACATAATTAAATTATTTCAGAAAGAAAAATTTTTTTCATAAAGATAAGTAAGAGGAAACAAACGAAAAGATCTCCCAGTGAAAGTAAACAGTTTTTGGAGGGGAAAAATATATTAAGGCCTAATTCATACTCAAAATAGTTTATGCTTGTGTTCTTAAATAATTGACATATTTTTATACAATATTTATCAAATAACCTGTGTGTTGTTTTATTTCTGAGCTAGACAAGACGTTACTATCAGTTGTATAAATATTCCTATCAGACTTCTTACTGCCATACCTAAATACGGGCGGAAAGCGGAACGTTTTTTTCCGCTGAGCTTTAACGCTGAAATGCCATACCTAAACAAAAGTGGCAACGTTATGTCAAAAAACAATAAAAACAGGGTTATCACACAAACAAATTAAACAACCCTGATTATTTTAACAGCTGGACGGACGACATTTGTGATTTTGTTATTGAAATTTTGTACAAATTACAAACGGGCATACATATTTATGTATATAATCATATTGCAAATATTTTCTTATCTCCATTTTCTAATACGAAGTGCACAAATTTTTTCTTTTATTATTTATTTCACTTTTTTAAATGTTTGCTTTTTTTCTCTGGTTACAATTGTTTTCTTTTGCAACTAACTTCATTAGAAAACGCTCTGTCAAAATTGGATTTTCCAATAGCAAAGCGCTGCCGCCGCGTTATTTCGGTATGCTCCATACAAAATGTATGGACATGAGAACTTTTGACAGTTAAAAAACGCTTGCCGCCCGTATTTAGGTATGGCTGTTAGTTACGAGCAGCGTTACCATATTTTCTTTTTCAAAAAACTTGCCATTCCAGAAAAAAAAAACTTTTTTTTAATAAAATAACGTTTTCTTTAAATATGCCAAAATAATAAACGAAAATACAAAATTAGATTTCATTTTTATTAAAAATATTTTATTAACAAAAAAAAACGTATTTTTCTAACTAAAGCCTAGTACTCTGTTTAAAATTTCATATGAAATTCTGACAGAACCCATACAAAAAATATTCAATCGAAACATATGTGAAAAAATTTTGCGAAACTAGTACTCTGTTTTAATTACGAAAAACATGTGAAATAATATGAATATTATTTATTTCGTACGATAACTTTTTGAATCTAAAAATTTTCTCATTGAAAATGAAAAACATAATTTCAATTTCATTGCATACATAATATGTACATATACACACATATGTATATTAAACGTTATATACATAAATAATAATAAAAAATAAAATTATATTCACTGATGATGAAAGCATTGCGGCTTTCGAAAACAGCTGTTCTGCTCTGCTGTGTTGTAAGTTGAATAACTAAAAACTGATGTTGACTTTGATTTGTGTCTTGGAATATTTATCATGTCTTTCTAAATTTAAAACAAAGTTCACAACGAAGTAAGTTGCAAACGTTCAATTTAAAATAATTACAGCGTCATTGTTTTTGGTGGGAGTAAAAACAAATCAACATTGTTGTATAAAAAGGGAGTGAAAAATATAAGGTCGTTTCATTGTATAATATATCGTCAATCCATATATTCATAAAATTAATTCCAAACTTTAAGTTATTAAAAAAAAAACTTGAAAAAACTGCATATAATTTAAAAACTTTTTTGCATCTGAAAAAACTTGCAAAAAAAGGAAAAACTTGGCAAATGGCAACGCTGGTTACGAGTATCCCAAAATTTGTATATGTATTATTTATTTACCATTTTTAGCCCACATCTGAAGTAAATTCATGGTATGTATTTGAAGTAAATCTGTTTCTAATTAAAAATTTTATTATATTCATCATCATTAATTACGTTTCTGAACTCAAAACCATTAATCCAAAAATCCGTAGTATATAAAGAATTTAAATTATTTTTAAATAGAAATTAATAAGTCCAAACTTAAATTAAAGAACAACCTAAATGCATCGTTTAGAAAAACCTAAATGAAATATATCGAGCTAAACAATAATATATCGTATAATGGTGAATTTAGCTCAAAAAAGCTGATATGGTCACACTGGATTTGAATAGGGTTTCTGTTGCTACTTTTGTGTTGTTGCATATTCATGTTGACGCGTACGTATGGCTGCACATATTAATATGTTTATTAAACAAACTTTATTTATCAACTGTTGAGGATTATTTCCGTTTCAGACACATAAACACTGCACTTTTACAAACTATTTTATTTATAAATATAAAAAATCTATAGTATAATCGCAATAATAGAATAACTTGAATGAATTGAAAAAACATCACTTAAAAATAAAAATCTCAGAGAATTGTATGACAATAATGCATCTCACCTTAGATAATTTAGTATCCGATGGAACGTTTGGAATTTTTTCTCGTAAACAAGAGAATGCATTATTTATACTCTGTGTTCGTCGCCGTTCTTTTTTATTCGCTGTATTGCGTTTCTTTATCACACGAACTGGAGCAATGGGAATAGCTTTCGGTGAGACATTGTTTGCAAACAAACTATCATGCAGTTGGGCTTCCACATCTTAAAATGCAAAAAAGTCGTTATTATTAATATGAAGACAACTTTAAAGTAGTTTAAATATTTAAGTTAGTATGATTTAGTTAGGCGACGGGAATAAAATATAACTTTAACGGAATTAAACAGCTGTTGTGTATAAAGTAGTTAAGCCTGTTAAGTTTTTATAATTTTTTTTTATTGTAGGAATTCGCAATGTACTGACAATTAAAAATTGCTACTTAAAGGTAAATTTTCAGTTCAGACGATTGTAAGGAAACCTTACAAAATCTACCAAACCATGATAACCAATATTTTGTGGCCACAATTGGCTAATGTTGGCGTCAGCGACTTTTGATTTCAGCAACGCAAGATCACAAGTATTTTATTGCATGATAAATTCCCTTGTCGCGTAATTTCTCGATTTGCCGATGTCAATTGGCCGCTTAGTGCTTCCGAAATCCCATATTTCTACTTTACATTAATATCAATAAAACTGAATTTCTCAAAAAATTGTGTTTTTAATCCAATTTACTTCCTAACCTCAAATTTGCTCACCCTTTATATAGTGTGGGATTTAGGTTTGCTGCCGCCATAGGCCCTGTCTGATGAGCCGCTCTTTTTCATTTACAAACTTTTAACTTTTATTCAATATTATCATTAAGAAGTATTTTCAAAAACTAAGGAAAATTTAAATTTTTCTCAAAGTATATTTGTTTATTGGTCAATTTTTATTGTATCACCTTCAAAGTTGTAACCCCTCAGATATAATACAAATATCTGTGCCAGAGTGTTTTTCGAATTCTCAGAGCAATTCAGCTTTTATCTCCTCAATCGTTGTGCAGTGCTAACTCTTGATAGGTCTCTTCAATCTTGGGAAGAGGGAAAATGCGCAGGGATCAAATCCAATAAATTCAATGCCATGATTACCGTGTTGTGTTTGGTCCAAATATTGTAAAAATGTGACCATTGTTTTTAGTCAAAACTTTCGATGGAATTTCGTTGGCTCCCTTATTCGTTGGGGCAATTATTTTCCGTTACAAAATTTTTTCATCGTGCTTGTTAGATTTCATTATTTTCGATTCTAAAATTTTGGAGTTCTGAAAAGTTTTCCGTCCTCCAAATCATGCCGTCCCAGGCCCGAACTTCACGGGGCTAGGTAAAAGTCCGCCGCTGAATATATAATGAGCTTTCAATATCTGGCAATTACGTGACAAAGGGAACGAAGATGTTTGACAATATTATTGCCTTACAATTGGGTGAAAATACATAGGACAAATGAACAAGTTCTACACAAGTCTAGAATATACAGTAAATGTTTAGACTTGTGTCGAACCCGTTCATAAATTACATTGGTTTGGTCAAAGGTTCTTGTCAAAAACGAGCAAGCTAACGAGTAAAGGTTCTTGTAAATATCGAGTTCAACACTATACTTGTATCGAACTCTTTCAAGCGCTCGTTTTTGACAAGAACCTATGATCGAACCCATTTAAATTACATTGGTTTGATTAAAGGATCATGTCAAAAACGAGCGGATAAAAGAGTTCGACACAAATCTATTCAGCCCTAGTCTAATATAAATGGGTTTGATCACAGTAGACTTGTGTCGAACTCGTTCCTTCGTTTTTGACAAGAATGATTGATCAAACCAACGCAATTTAAGAGGGTTTGATCACAGGTTCTTATTAAAAACGATCGAATGAACAAGTTCGACGCAAGTCTAACATAAACTCTACCATCTACTAAGTTCCGTTACAGTTACATTTACCAGTCAGCTAACTAAGTTTTGAGAGAGCCTTAACCAAAATAAAATGTTTCACAACGGTGTGCAGTACAAATAAACATGCATCTGAATTTGAATTAAACTTAACTTAACTTATATCGCAAGAAGTGTAGACATGGTCAGCTTCAGAAAAGAGATCGTGCAGAAACCACAGTTTGCAGATTCCGATTTTGTTAAATGCATTTAAAATAAAATTTCGTGTTTGATTTATTAATTCATTTTAAAAATCCGAAAAAAAAATTCTAACAGCTTGTGTGACATTTACACTATTAGGCCTCCCTTGATTTGAAAATTTTCTTTTAATCCTCTTTCCAAGGCAGATTAAACAGGTATCCTCACTAGCGCAGCTGTCTATTGTTTACAAAGCAACTCATTGTCAAAAGTTTGTTTACGAAGTACACAATACACAAGTAATGTGCAAATTACAGGATAAAAATTTATATATTAAAAAATTCACTATGCGCCGCTGTTGTTTGTGCCACAAACAAAAAGATGCAAGCGGGAGTTTCTTCAGTGTTCCAAAGGATGAGCGCAGAAGAAACAAGTGGTCGGAAGCTTGCAAGATGGTATTCAAGCCGACTTCTTATGTTTGCGCGGATCATTTTGCGCCTTCTGACATTGTTGGTGGTGGAAGGATATTTCTAATATCGAACCTTTTCTGAAAGTGGCAAACGATTCGTAAGTTAATAGATAAGCTTATAAAAATATAATCGTAACTTTTAAATGTAGCAACGCAGTTGAAAGTAGTCTCTGTGAAGAACCTTCTGGTTCTCCGGCACGAATATCGTATAATTCCATTGTTTGGACTGATCTCCCCCAGCCAGTTGATGACATGGAAATGTTGCCAATATCCAATGAAAGTGGAGGAAAGGAAGGTAAGTTGGAATCCGGCTGCCTTCCTAACCTGAATTTCAAAAGATGTTATAGGGACCAATCAACACAGACGGAGTACGTATATATGGACATGTTCATATACACATAATAATTAATTATTATATAAATAAATATTACATATCTGTATTTTTATAGCCCCATTGATACAACAACAAAAATCCCAATACGAAAAAATTCGGGATTTGAACAATAAAATAAAGGACTTGGAATTGCAACTGGCCCAAACAACATTAGCCGTTAATTCAATGAGAGCAATTTTTACGGAAGGGCAAATAAGAAAACTGATGTCACCTGGCGAAATCAGATGGAGATGTGAAGACATATCTTCCGCAATATGCCTACATGCATCTGGTCCTAGGGCGTACAACCACTTGTACAAAAAAGGGTTTCCACTACCACACGTAAATACATTGCAACGTTGGTGTCGGAAAATTGAAGTTAACGAGGGTTTGTTAACAACAAGTGCCATTGATTTTATGCGGCAGATTTCGGATTTGGCAAGTGAGGACAAAATCTGTGTACTGGCTTTCGACGAAATGAAGGTAGTGGAAACCTTTGAGTATGATGCAGTTCGTGACATTGTAAAAAAACCGGCGAACTATGTGCAAGTGGTTATGGCGAGGGGTTTACGAAAATCGTGGAAGCAGCCTGTATTCTTCGACTATGATTGCCAAATGACCGTTCAAATTTTATTTAAAATAATTTCAGTGCTGCAGTCAATAAACTTTCCTGTTGTTGCAGTCGTGTGCGACAATGGCCCTTCCAATCGTAAGTTGTGGAGAAATTTAGGTGCCACTCCGGGTAAGTCTTTCAATAGAAATCAACAAACATACACTAAACACAAATTTTTTTCCTTTTGCTTCTGAGGACACATCGTTTGGACATTGATCTCAATGTCGCTTCACATTTATCTTCATAAAAATTATTAAGCGCACGTTGGATTTTGCGTTTAGTCTACAAACAGGGTATATAAAAAGTTTTTTATTAATATTCGATTTTAAGTCTTGTTTGATAAGATTCAGTTTAAGCTTTTAATTAATAATAATAATAGTAAGTTGGTTTAAGTATGAAACTGTAATACAGGTAAGTTGATTCTAATCAATGCGCTTGATTTGAGTGGATAAGGGAACAGGGAAAAGCTTTTTACGAGTATTGGTATATGTAGGATTTTTATTGACAATGTGCTGGCGGTAAGTATGCAAATATACAGGTAGGTTTGTTTAGATAAGGGAGCAGTTTTTTTAATAATGGTGTATAATAATAGTGTAACTGAATAGTTGTATTGGGTTATGGTGCAGGAGTTATATTTTTTAAAAGTTTAGTTAGGAATACACTATCAATACACAATTAAAAAAAATTAATAATAAATTATTTAATTCTAATAATATATAATAAATATAATATATATTTCCACAGATAAACCTTGGTTTCCTCATCCCTCAATTCCTGATGACAAGGTATTCGTGTTTTCTGATGCCCCTCATCTGCTGAAATTGGTAAGAAACCACTTTCTGGATACCGGATTTTTTATAAACAACAATTTATTAACATGCCGAACGGTTGCCGACGTATTGAAGCATACGTCTGTCTCTGATGTGTCAATAGCTTTTAAATTGACTGAAGACCAGTTGTCCGTAAAAGGTCCAGGTAAGTAAATATCTGTTCATTTAACGTATAACACTAATACAATTTTTCAGGACGACAGAAGGTGAAACCAGCCGCGCAGTTGTTTTCCAATACCACTGCTAGTGCTATTCTCCGCTGCTATTCCCTTGGACTGGACGTGTTTAATGCAACAGACACAGCCAATCTTGTGAAAATAGTAAACGATTGGTTCGATGTACTTAATTCGTCTTTAGGTACATTCGCGTATCCTGGCAAGGTAAGCCCTTTTTACATACATACACTATTTTTTTAATAGAAATTGTAATAAAAATCAACTAATAATTAAGGAACCATTTGGCAATGCGATGGAAGCTCAAATTGCAAAGTTGGACAAAATGAGCAACATCATGGCCCAAGCCATAATACCAAATAAAAACATTATAGAGCCTTTTCAAAAAGGGATACTTATGACCAACAAGGCCCTTGTATTGCTACATAGCTATGTAAAAGAAAAATATAGTATGAGTTATATCTGCACAAACAGATTAAACCAAGATGTGCTTGAACACTTTTTTGGTGCGATACGGAGTAAAGGAGGACTTAACGACCATCCGTCACCAAAAGAGTTCAAATATAGATTGCGAAAGTACATATTGGGTAAGTTTCAATAAATATAAATACTTTTCTTCATACAAATTTTAAAAATTACTGTATTTGTATGTATTTCTTTTTTTTAGCAAGAAACACCGAACATTTAAGCGGTACGGGAAACGTTGAGTGCGACACAACGGAATGGTTAGGGTCTAATAATTTAAATTGCTCCACTTTGTCTCCTAATATTTCTGTACAACCTGATGAAGATCTCAGTGGCTCCATTTCGGATATTGGGCCAGTCGATGAACTTGACGACCTAAGTGAAAGCAATTTTAATGACATGGATATACTTCAAGTGGATGCTTTATAATACATAGCTGGAAATATTATTCGAAAGCTGAAGCTTGAAGGATATGACTGTCATGAAAGTTCGTTCACGCGGGTCGACCAAGTATCGAAGGGTTCATTGAAAAAACCAAATGGTAGTTTTGTTGAACAAATAAAAAAACTGGAGCAAGTATTTTACAAAATAAATGGCAAAGATATAGTACATTGCTTTAACCTGCAAAAAAAGTTATTAGAATGCAGCAAGTTTGTAGTCCTTCCAGAAGAAGTTAAAGCTTTTTTTTCAAATGTCGGATTTATTTCAGAGTCCGACATCTTAATAATCGGCTAAAAATTCAAAAATCCAAACAAAGGCAAATGGGCTACAAAAACTTGCTGAAATTCAAATTTTAAGTAAGTATATAAAATGTATGAACATATATAAATTTAATTATATTTCTATATTTGTTTTCCAGGTTGGTCGAGTTTATTTGGCAGTGTAGTTTCTTACACTTTAGCACTGCTGGTAACGAATATTAGTAACGCATACGATTTATCAAGTGAGTATATGACACAACAGGGGTGAAAGTTTCTTAAATACAAATATTTCATTAAAACATAATTAAAGTGTTTTCAGATTAAATTTAAAATATAATCTATGTCTCCGTTTTTATAGCAACAAAAACATGTTATGGATCGTTTAAGCAAATTTATTAACTGCGAACATTGCACGAGAATTTATACACTCAAATTATACTCTCAAATTTCCAAGTTTGTTTGATCTCTAAGGCATTCCAACACCTATTTAAATTAAAAATATTCTTTTATAAATTATTTTCTCTTAGCAAGAGATAAACGTTCACTTACACTATGCGTACGCACCGATAACGATCACTGGGATTAAGATGCACTCCAATTGTGAGACAGTTTACAAAATACAGGTTAGCTTCTCCCATTAAACCTTGCAAAGCAGCATTTAGTTGTGCTCTTCTTCCACCAACTCCAGTGTTTATTTTGCTTGAATTGCAAGTACTAGGCAGGTTTTCGGTTTGATTTACGTTTATTAAACGAGGATGACGTATTTTATGCAACAAAAATGTTTTATGTATTATAAAAACTTAATAAAAATAATTCAAAACATGTAAATTTACTTACATTATTTGTTTTAGCTGCCTTTTGTTTTTTGGCTTTTTGTTTTGTTTTCAAGAAAATTACATTTCTTTTTGACAACGAGGCGCTTAAATTCTAGCAACAAAATACGTGTGGTTTTTGGTGTTGTTAATTGTTGTAGTTATGGGGGTACCTAGTAAAGCTGCCTTGCCTCTTTCGAAAATTCACCTATTCACCATTATTTATAAATAACATAACAAAACAAGCCAAAAAAACGTATAGTACGTAAACATATTTGGTACGTAAACAGCACGCTTCGTGCTGTGAATACCCCAAGTCATAATATTTTAGACCAGTTTAAAAAAGTTGTTGTTGTGCTGCATACAAAAAAGTCATAAAATAATAGCACTCTTTCAGGTATGTTTTTGTTTGTTTGTTTGAATGAAATATTTACAAAGTATTTGGTGCACAGATGCCGACGGGGTGACTCAGACCATATTCCGGCGATGTTATTAACCCGTATTTTCTTCCGTTACTGTGACTTACTGTACACGACCTATGCCTTCACATAGGAAGTAGCAACGTAGTTAACCACGGAATATTCCTCAGAAGAACTGTAAAACTATACAGTTATCTGAGGTGTTGAAATTAACTAGTGCGAGTGAGACGCAAAACTCTCGAAATAGAGTAAACAATCAGTGGTCTGGCTGCACTTAAAAAAATTGCCAACGAGGCTTGATGTTTAACTGACTCAGAGATGCTTTGCGACTGTGGTATGTTTTTGTTTTGTCATAAAATAGCTCTAGAGATCTGAGTCGAACGGCTGAAAATCTTTAGGCGAGACGGCGATAGTACATGTTTGCCGCCGTTACTTATCTATGATTCACAACAAAAAGCAGCTAAAAAAGTATTAATACTTATATGTCTGTACATTAAATCACATTTTTATAACATAAAAAATATTAAAAGAGAACTAAATCGCAAAAACTAAATATATACGTACATGTGAAAAATTTCTCTTGTTTAACTTACGCAGCTGCCAGCCACTGAATGTTTTTCCGTATGCCGCCGCAAAAAAAAAATTATTCAGCTCATATCAAGGCAGCAACTGTTTTAGTTTATACATACAAATTCATTTAGATATTCTTGTGCACCAGAAGACAAATTTAATAATTTTAAATAGAAATGGAGTTTTTAGACTTTTTGGTTTTTTCAAACAACTTTATTACAATTATTTTAATTATCTTTTGCTTTGATAACATCTAATTACAAATGTGTTCTTTTCTTATCAGCTGATCGATGTTTGAAATAGCATACCAAGTTATGACGGGTTGTTCCCACTAGTCATATTTTTCGTGCTATTATTTTATGACATGACTTTATGACTACAGTGTGAATCCCCCAATTGGATATATGAGTTGCATGCTTTATTTGCATAGATCACTTTGGGTGTTAAATAAAAATCAGCATTATATTAGAATCTAATATGGAAACTCTAACTTTACACTATACTTATAGCGATGAGTCAGGTAAAATCATTTTCCAAAAATTGGGCACTCTTTTACGAAAGGACAATTTTGAATTTTCCAAATACATATACATATGTACATACTTCTTAGATAATATTTTGAGACTATGTTATTTATCCGCAATAAGCAAGCGCAGTGCTGTATCAATTAATAACGAAAAATTTCAAATAGTACCATATGAGGGGCAGGGTATAGACCATTGATGCTCGTTTCATAGTGCAATTGCTTATTTGCAACGCCCACCGCTTTGTTATGCTCATTTAATTCAGTTGCCTTTCAGACGGCAAAGAGTACACATGCTTGGCGGATGTTTTGGTTGCTTTTAAAATATAGTGCGTAAGCAAAATGATGGTACCATTACGAAAACTTTTTTGTGATATATACATATAAAACATATGTTTGAAACCCTTCCGAGAAAGGTTTAAAGATTTTGATGCCTTTGAACCATTTCTTGATCTTTTTGAAGTCCCCTTTAACGGAGGTGACAACCAGGTGGTCAAGCATTACCACCTGTAGGGTCTCCAAAACTCTATGGCACTCGCTTAGCAGAGTTAGGACTAGACGTAGAAAGCGTTTGGGCTTTCCCCATGATGGTCGCTGCAGGACCTGTTTCGATGAAGAAGAGGAGGAGTCAGTACAGAATTTCCTTTGTGACTGTCCGGCCCTGCAGGAGCGTAGGCTTAATTTTAATTCAAAATTATTTTCGGAATGGCAAGTCCATTATTTGATTTCTTTTGAGTTTGAATTGTGACAAAAAAGTACAATTGTGCCAACTGATACATATTTTTGGATTTCAGTAGACTTGTTCGGGGAACAAATTGTATGCAAGACAAACACAATATCCAAAATAGAGCACTAACCTGCTCCTTGTGGACAACAATTAACTACTTCTGACAGGAGGTGACTAATCCCTAAGGCCTTGGATATAGCAAGAGGCTTTTAGAAATTTCTCATTGCAGAACCAGAGGAGTGCAGAGGTGTTCTCTTTTTGATATTGTTACAGAATTTATTAAGGGGGATTTTGGTCATATGCCTGCATTTCAGTGGTTTTTACACCAAATCGTAACTTTACTAATTCCAGAATAACAAAACTTGTCCACTTACACACAACCTCTCAAAAAGTAATTGAGAATTGCACAAGCAAAAGCATAAACTTTGATATTTATCGAATACACTACAAACAAATCCTATTCGATATGAATTAATTCAATTTTTCTACCTTCATACAATTAGTCTACAGTTTGAAAACGATAAAAGTTAATAGAAAGGCAAAACTAAAAACAAAATTTATCGTGTGTGAACCGAATGATTTTTTAAGCTTGAGGTCTTTTTATATATAAGATTTTAAAATATTTACAACTATATTTTTTTAATTAGAACCAGCACTCAGGGGATGATCCCTATATTGCGCCGGAAGTAGAAAGGACGGAATAGTATTGACAGGACAGATGAAGATAGATTAGAAATTGTTGCAGCTATTTTAAGCGTTTACTACGTCGGTTATATTTTTGCTACACGGCCGACGGTACTGTTCCTCTACTCTTTAGTACATGCTAGTGTCAATCAATGCCGGTTGTGTTCAATACTTTGACACTCCTTTGGCTAGGTTCTTCAGGAAAATATTGCTTATCTTTTCTTTTTTAAAAACAATAATAAAAAAATAAAAAAATCAATCAAAACATGAAAAAAAATTTTGTCATAAAACTGAAAATTCCTTAAAAATGTTTAAACAAAAACAAAATCATAAATAACAACAATAAATATAATAAAATATTTTCACATATACATACATACATACAATGCAATATATCGTATCTCCGTCTCGTACCCAAGAATGATAAAATAAAGATTACGCCTTGCGCATGATTTACCGTTTGATGACGTATTTGTTCCCTCGAAGAGATTGCCAAATGTTTATTATATGCAAAACTAATACTTTCTCGTACAAAATTAATATTTTATGTAAAATTTGGCAACTCTTCACTCAATTTACTTAGAGAGATTTTCAATTTACTCAGAGAGATTTCCAACAAGCAAATTAAATCGGATTTATGAAAGTGCAAGTTTTGTGTTATATTTTACAATAAATTGTGTTATATTTTAAAATAAATATATTAAAATAATTATTAAATAACTTATAGTGTAAAAAAAACTTATTAAAACTAGATTTTTAAAGCTCATAAACTGTAAACAAAAAACCTAAATTAAAGAGAAAGGAGAACAAAAAGAGCAAGCATGAAGTGTGCAGTGGGCAATTGCAAACAAAGTAACTGCAAAAAAATAAGTGAGAAATAATTGTTTTAAAATGTAATATTGTTATCAAAATTTTGTTTGTTTTCAAAAAGCTGTGTCATTTTATAGTTTTCCAAGAGATCAAGCTCAAAGGAAGTTATGAAAGTAAGTTATGGAAGTATTTGTTTTGAATGGGGAAAAAAGAAAAATAATTAGCACTTGGGTTCAATATTTATATAAAATAACTATAAATTAACAATTTCAAATAAAAAATGTGGAAAATAAAATAATTTTTTAAAATTGTTTAGTATCAAACAAATTTAATTTGAAAAATCGATATTTGCCCCACTGTCCAGTTTTTATAATAACATAATAATTCTCCAGTTGAATTTTATTAGCCAATCAGAACACATGTTGAGTGACGGCAGAGTTCCAGCATTCGCAGAAAAATATTTTTATTTCAGCTTGTTGGCGTAATCTTTATTTTATCATTCTTGCTCGTACCTAATTGTTTTTATTTCTAAATTCAAATTTGCTCAACTGCTCTAATTACATACAATATTGACATAACCTACATTTTTATTGTTTTCTAATTAAATATCCATAGTTTTGAGCTACATTATCTACATCTGTTCTATAGTTACTTCCCTGTTGTAGGTGTATTAATTGCGTGTGTACCATTTCTAGCATATAAAGTCGTTTATAATTACTTGTTGTGCTTAAAACTTATATATTTTCAGTCTGGGTAGTGATTTCATTCAAAGCAATGAGAAAATAACGCAGTATTTTGCAATTTATGTGTCTATACTTCTGATTTGATCTGATCCATATCCAGCAATTCCTGCTTTTGTTCCTTATTTTTCCATACTGAATAATTAATTATAAGTTGTCCAATAAGAAAATTGTTGTCATTTAATTTCCTGGTTAACTTTTAAGCGGCATGGCCACACATCAAACTGACGCTTCAAACTCTGGGGGCAAATTACGGTATTCGATATCGATCGAAATTTGTATTTAAATTGTATAGAAATTTCGATCGAATGCGGTAATTAGGCCCCTGCTTTTCTTTGATAGTGTTAGTGAAAAAAAAACTCACACGTATGGTTTGATGTGAGTTTGAAGAATATCAAAACAATTTAGATTTTCACTCTCAAACTGAATTTTACCAACACATACACAAGTTTGAAGCATCAGTTTGATGTGTGGCCATGCCGCTTTAGACTTCTGTCGAACTCGTTCATCACCTATGATCAAACCAATCTAATTTAAGTCAAAATCAATTAATTTTTATTTTTCTGTGAAAGAGAAGGAGATACACTGCAAGTTGTATATGTCACTATTCCTTTCTGTTTGAGTACTTTGCGGTGTTGCGGTACGGAGCTGCTTGTTCTATTTAGCAGCAAAAGTTGAAGATTTATTTTCAGCACTCTTTATATTAAAGGAGAGGCAAAATATTCAAAATATAAATATTTCAAAATTTTTTATATAAAAGGGCTTCAAGCTTTAAAAAAATATTACTAAAATAAAATTGAAAGGCGATAAATAAATATAAATCTGTTTAAACTTTTTAATTAAAAAAAACGAAACCCCCAAGAGTTTCAGAAGAACAACTTCATTAATACGGAATCACCAAAGATCTGCCATTAGATTTTTTACATCAAATTAAACGTAAATCTATTAAAAGACTTAAGGCCTAATTCATAAAAAAAAATATTTTATGTTTACAAACTGCTTATTTGGCATATTTTGTATCGAAATTTGTTAAATAAGAAGGTTATAAGCACCAACACTTTTTTATGAATTAGTCCTTAAAACTTTTAATTCAAAAACACTTTTAATAATTGTGGGTGACTTTCCGATGACGTTCGGCATTGCTAACTTTTCCGTACATTGATTGGGTGATATAAGTCTGGCTGGCATGTGACTCCAACGGAATGATAACCACATGACATACCAGAATACAATTAATTTATTAAAAAAACTTTTTTATGAACGAATATTTTCATGTCATTTATATTATAAAATTAATATTGATATTGAGTTATGAGACCTTCGGAAGTTAAGTAAAAATATGTTTTCAACAATGTACTCGTACTCGTATACCTACTTTCCAGTGCATCGTTCTTAAAATTCAAATGCTGCGGGAACTTTTGAAATAAATGAATTGTATTAAACACGGTTTTAACAAAATTAAATTTTCAAGTTTTAGGAAATATCGATCGACTTTAGGGAATACAAAACTGACTACACCTCTATCTTAACCATGAAAAATTTTATTAACACCTGGCGCTCTATTTTAAATGTGCATTATATAGCCTCGAATTTACCTTCTAAGTCTGAGGATGATGCCGGACAATAACTTGGAGACCTGTAGTAATTATTAGCATTAATATTCGCTGTCAAAGTACAGGTGGTAGTGATTGGTTGACAACAATCTTGCGATTGTTGCTGATGCAGTAGATTTTTTGTATCTGTGCAATAGCTAGAATTATTCCAAGAATCTGGATTTTAGAAACAAAATATATAATCCAAAAGAAAATTGTATTTTTAAAACCACGTTGGTACATACACATTAATTTTTTTAATAAAACACATACGCTCAATTGTATTCATTTCCATTAAACGATAATTATTATTATAATATATATCATTTTGATAGAACGGTGAAGTTTCCCGACATAACTGCTGTGTTTCGTATTTGGACATGTTTAATTTAATTCTTTTATTTTACCGTTTTATTATCAATTGATACGGCACTTATAATTTAATTTAAAATTTTTACATCATGTTTGCACTTCGCGTTATACTTGTACATTTTAAATGTTTCAATAATACTGAAGTAAAATATTGAAAATCGTTTCATTATATTCCAAAGATTTTCATTATTGATACATTTCAATTTTAAAACTACGTTCCGACACGCGCATGCATATTTACACACATGCACACACTTACACCCCCTTGTGACAACCAATCAGAATTAACAACATGGCTGTCGTTATTCTGATTCGTTGAGATAACAGAAATGATGTCTTATTAGTGATGCCAGAAACACAGACTCATCCGCATGTTACAGATTTACTATATACATATTTACTATGAGAAAAAACAAAAACAATAAACCTTCTTCCGTAAGCAACCAAACTTAGGAATCATATTTGTTTGAAAATTTATATATAATCATTCGTTATTTTATCTCATATAGTATTTATACCTACTTAATAATTGGTTATACTTACCGCAAAAATGTGTGTGTCTCTCGACGGGACTGAGATGTCCGAAGAACGCAGTGGAAAATTCGTGCTATTTAGAAATAAATAGTGTACAATTTTGGAAGGTCATACATAAATTTTACGTGGATTACCTATCTTTCTAGTTTATGTCACAGAATTATTCGACCTTTAATATACTACGTTTATTTAGGCGAAAGGTAAATCATTTTATTTATTTTTTATATACAATAAACAGAATTGTTTATCAAAAATAATTGACCTTTCGCTTTAATAAACATAATATATTATAAATGAAATTTATTTGTTGGTGGTCAAGCAATTTCTATATGCATATAGACATTGTTTGACCACCAATAAATAAATTTCATTTAAAACAGTATTGTGACAACGATATGTTAAATAAAAATTTCTTAACATAATATATTATCTTTTTGAGCTAATTAGGCCTAACGTATTCAATGTTAATAAAAGACTTCATTAAATATTTTCCCAACGTTTCGTCAATTGTTTGTTGACTTCTTCAGGGGTTTTTGATTAGCTCAAAAAGATTCTTCACATATTGAAATTCATACACTTGGCAAAAAAACAAATCTAAAAACATAATATATTATCTTTCTAGGGCTAAGGATTTCATTGGAAATCCTAAATAAAATAAATGATATCATTTATTTCTTTCTGAATTTTTACATGTGACTATTCAAATCCACATAAGCTTATTCAAAACTAATTTAAAATATATCTATTTACGCATGATATTCCAGTGTTATAATATGATTATATTTCTAGGATTAAATAAATTTCATTTTTAATCTAAATTTCTGCACAATACCTATTCATATTCATTTTTTTATAATATTAAAATCAGGTACCATAGCAGCTTTAACGTTTATCATAAAAATACATATTAATTTTTAACCGAAGTTGCGGACACCATTTTGATAGTTTTATAGCATATTTTAGGGAACCGACATTTTATCCAAATTTTCTTACAAGAACTATTTTAAATTTCAAATGATTAAGAAGGCTAAAAAATACATATCAAGATTAAAACGATAGCCTTATGCCTTCAATTCGACATTTTGGTAAAGGCAAAATTCAGAGCTGTGATTTAGAGTTTACAAAATGACGAATTTGATGGATGGCGAAAAACGCCAAACACGATAAGGCTGATTATTTTTGCAAAATAAATAGATGAAAATACAGATGTGTGTATGTATGTCTATACGTATATGTATACATATATATGTAGTTGGAAACACTCAATAATGTGCTCGAGATGATTTAAAGATAAAAATTTTAAAATTATTATTTTTGATCACTAAAAAAAATATGGAAAACGACTGACCTTAAAGGCCATTCCTGCAACTTCCCGCTAATTTTCACCGCTAAAAATTATATTATTTTAATTTTAAAACTGTTATAAATTTCGAATGGATCAACCGATCCTCACGTGGTAAGTGATGGTGGATATAGTTCTTCCATACCTTTATATAAAAGAATCGTGAACACTAATTGCTTTTGTAGGTTTTTTTGTACACGATATCTCACGAACGCGTAAACCGATCGACGTGATTTTTTATTGTCAAGAGCCGTTTAAGTTATTCTAAAAAACATTTTTGAAAAATATATGTCAGTTTTTTGATCCGAACCAGAGGACAAATTATGGCAATCGATATCGACATAAGTTGTATTAAAATTCGCTCAACATCAAATGCGGCAATTTGGACCCAGATCCAATTCACAGGTAATCTAATGGCGATTTCTTTTCTGAAAAAAATGTAACATATTATAACTGATTTCCTTAAAAAATACAATTTGGCGCATTTTTAAAATACAAGTAATTTTTCGTAAGAGATGGTAGATTAATTTCTAATAAATTCACTATTTCCAAATGCCATATTATTATTGTTATTATTTCAAGTCTATTATAATTAAAATTACAATAAACAAAAAAAAGTGAAGGCACTAGCAACTAATGGCTATCGGCCCGAAATGCCATAATATTGCCATGTTTTATTGAAAAGTGCAAAATATGTAGCATACTTCTTTAGAAAAGAAATCAATATAAGTTTGAAGGAACCCTTTGAAACGCGACTAGTTTGAGCGGATTGGATTCAGACGTTCAAAAGTCACATACTTACATAGCTTCCCAGGAACTCAGAACGTCGAGATCTGGTGAAAACTCGATTTTTTCGAAACGTTGCAAAACCAGTAACTTCCGACTTTTTCGAACATTTTCAATTTTCCGAACGGAAAATTAAAATTTTTTTCAGACGCGAAAGCACATTTCATATCATTTTAACACGAATAAAATGTTATTTACTGTTGCCATCATTAACATTAAAGAAAACAACAAATGTTAAAATTCTGATTATGAATACGAATTTTTAAAATAACGTTAGGTAAGATTGGCTGGGATATTAGCTGTCCGAAACAATTCACTTGGAAACGTTGTTTCGATCCCTTTGTGATGCCTCAGACGATTAACGATTGCCCCAAACGGATGAAAACATCGTATATCCCTTCAAAAGGTGTGGTTAGTTCTATATCAGCACCACCATCCAAGTCTGTTCGTTGGCTTTATATTTACATTATTTTCGCAACTTTTTATACTGTTATATATAGTACTTATTTATATACTTCTATTGACTAATGCGTTATATAAACATTGTTGCTAGTTGGGATTACAAAGGAATATATCACGTATAACATAAGACTCACAGTTCCGCCTTCAGCAACTTCAGCTTTAATAAAAAATTATTAGCCTGAGTACAGTTGGTGTTTTTCGCTTTCAATTCGACAATTTGTAGCGGATAAGACACAAAACGCTAACCGCAATTAGGCTTAATGATTTTTATACCCTCCAAAAAAGAATTTGGAGGGTATATTCACTTTGTCATTCCGTTTGTAACGCATCGAAATATCCATCTCAGACCCCATAAAGTATATATATTCTTGATCAGTGATGAAATCTAAGACGAACTGAGCATGTCCGTCCGTCCGTCTGTGGAAATCACGATTCAGTCCAAACTAAAAGAGCTAGACTCTTGAAATTTGGCATAAATATATTTTAAGACTTAGAGCAGGTTAAGTTCGAAGATGGGCTAAATAGGGCAAGAGGGAAAAAAGTTCCCCTAAGAAGAACTAAACCAACCCAGAAAAAACAACATAATTTTTAAAGTTTTTTGGTTATTTTGTTAAGCAAATGATATATTTTTATGTCAAATACGGTCCAACGCCTTAAACTTGGAGCCATTAAATAAAATAAAAATATTTTTTGACCCCGCCCACTTCAGTGGGCGTTATTATAGGCAAAAATAGCATACAAATTTAACAAATTGTTTTGCTTAAGCCTACATTCCTGAAAAATAACACTTTTAAGCTTTAATGACGAAGCTGAGACGAAACCTGGTACTACTCTGCCCTACCCCCCTCCTTCCCCTTCGCCCCCTGCCCCCCCCCCCTTACCCTACCAAAAAAAAATTTTTTTTTAAATTTTGTATATAATCATCCCAAGCATTTATCTTTAGAGTTTTATGACTGCCGATTTCTGCCCTAGCCCCCCCCCCCGCTTCTTCCTTTGCCCCCTAAATGACCCTACCAAAAAAAAAAAATTTTTTTTAAATTTTGTATATAATCATCCCAAGCATTTATCTTTAGAGTTTTATGACTGCCTGTTGCTGCCCTACCCCCTCCTCCCCCTTTGCCCGCTAAATGACCCTATCAAAAAAAAGAAATTTTAATTTTGTATATAATTATCCCAAGCATTTATTTTTAGAGTTTTATGACAAAGGTGAAATGTTTCCCCCACAGCCCTTGCCAGAGCGACCCCGCCAAAATACAGTTTTTATAGCCTCCAAAGAGAATTGTGATGAAGTCTAAGACGGTCTAGCAATGCCCATACGTTCGTCTGTGGAAAACATGATATTGTATATTTTTGAACCCCGCCCCCTTTAGTGGGCGTTGACGTACGATATTATATAAAGGAACTCTGTCCCACCAAGTTAAACATTTCAAATTCACTTACTAAATATTTGGAGGGTATTTAAGATTCGACCCGGTCGAATATAACGTTTTTACTTGTTTTATTTCAACAGTTTTCTTCAGATCCAGTATTGATTAATACAAAATATTATCTATTGTAGTTTCGTTTCTATTTATTTTATGACACCTTATCTTACTTGCAGAGAAACGTCAATCATATACATAGATTCTATATTGGAAACCTCATCCACTAGCTCGTCCTCCGTCTATTATTACTTCACATAAAAACTACAACTTTATTACCAGTGCATAATATTTATAAATATAGTTATTTATTTAGTGTTATAATAATGGTTTGGACAAAAATGTTTAGTTTTGAACAAAAATTTTATAAAATTTATATAAATAAGAAACTTTTCCGTTACAAATGTTTATTTAATTACAATTAAATCAAAAGAACGATTTATATAAACTAAACCGCATGTAAATATACAAAAGCTGAATATAAATACACCCAGGTCAACAATAAGACTTTGTATTATGGAAAATAAATGTAAAATATTTTTTGTCTGTGATGGCAATCTTATATTACACATAGTTATAACCAACGTTATAACTGGATTTAAAGGTTGCTGTTCTCTGAAGAATAACAAATCAATAATAACACATAGGCCGGCGGGTATAAATATGCTGAAACTAGATGTTGTTGATTCATGGAAAACGAATGTCAAAATGCAAGAAACAAACGCCGATAATATGAGATGTAGACGAGCCCTGACTAATATATGACGTTTTTGCTGTGATGATATTGTTTCGGTGATTGGCGAGCTAAATAAATTGCTCAATTCATCTTGTAGCACTTGTTGAGGAATATCTGGCTCAACCTCTGGATCGGAAAATTCAGCACCTTCAAAGAGATTTGGTCCTAAAAAAAATTAATTTATAATTATTGTATATGAGAAAATTAGCTACAGAAATATGGACTTAATAATAATTTAAAACAAATTTGCAAATTATTATAAACATTTTCAAAACTCCAGAACTTGAAACATACAAACACAATATTTCATACATATTTTTATAGTGTACGTGTAAATTTAATCAGCATGTGAAGATTGTTTCACCAAACTGAGTCTTTTTTGAGTACCTTAGGTGATCAAAAACTGATTAATCAGTTCTGCGCTTAAAATAAGACTCGAAAATGATTCCCAGAAATACTTAGAAAGTGATTTAAAAGAAAATAAACACAAACAGCAAGCTCGTGTAGTAAAATCAAAACAAAATATATAAAGAACTACCACAAACTGTCTCGAAAATGAGTCGAAATTGATCAGAAGCGCAAATCATAAGACTCCTTTGAAGAGTCGCGGCTAGGGCACCATTTTCTCCCGAATGAACAGTCACTTTCTACTCGAAAACGAGCGCATAAATGCTTATTTTAATCGCGCGAAGGAGTCGAAAAAGATTCGAATATGATCATTAATTTCATAAAATGCTGATTGGGAAAGTATCTATATTCCGAAGGAGATTTCTATGTAGAGTTTGTTAATGTAGGGCCTCGATTGGGGATGTCACTGAGTATAGGGCAGTCTATCGGGGCACTCCACAGGGAGGTGTTCTGTCACCTCTGTTGTGGAACCTGACCATTAATTCGCTTTTGCTAAGTCTAGAACGCAGACAGATTATGACTGTCGCGTACGCGGATGACGTAGCGGTGGCGATATCGGGTAAGCACTTGGATACCATATCTCAGTGTATGGAGTCTGCGCTGGCTCTGCTGAGTAGGTGGAGCGTCAGCTGTGGGCTCGGCATCAACCCAGCCAAGACTGAGTTGGTGCTCTTCACTAGGAGGTACAAGACCGATAGCTTTATACACCCAAAGCTTAACGGCACCTCCTTGGAACTATCTAAAACCGCCAAGTACCTGGGTGTGATTCTGGATAGTAAGCTATCATGGAATCAGAACATACAGGCGAGAGCGGAAAGGGCCTTAGTGGCTATTTATACTTGCAAAAGGGCAGTAGGCCTCAAATGGGGTATCAACCCTAAGGGGATCAATTGGATCCTTGAGGCTGTTATTAAACCAGTACTCTTTTACGGGGTATTGGTTTGGTGGAATGCGATGGACAAGCAGGCTCATCGCAGGACCTTTGAAAAAGTCTTTCGGGTCGTAGCGAGACTGATGACAGGCGCACTACGATCTACACCAACGGGAGCAATTTTTGCAATGCTAAACTGGCTCCCGGTTGACATTCTGGCCAGACAACTGGCTCTTTTCTCAGCGGTCAGGTTGAATACAGTATGTCCATGGACTAGGACTGACTATGGGCATGCTAGGATTTTAAGAGAGCACTCGGAAATCCATGCCAACATTGACTACTGTGTACCAAGACCCTTCTTTGGTGGACTTTTCCGTTCCATTGTCGTTGACAGGGAACAGGTGAACAGGCTTACCTTTCCCGAGGATTCAGTTAGAGTTTTCACTGACGGATCCAAAAGGGGAATAAGAACGGGCGGAGGCTTCTATGTGGAGAACTTCAATGTTAGATCTCCATTCCGGCTCCAGGACGGTTGTACTGTCTTACAGGCCGAAATCTCTGCTATTACTCGGGCAGCGAGGTGGCTAAGGTACTATAGGATATCGAATGATATCTTCATTGTTACCGATAGCAAGGCAGCCATCTCTGCTATTAGTGGTGTGTACAGTACATCAAAAACTGTGGTCGAATGCCGACTGTCTATCAACGAGATAGCGAGACATTCGAGGGTGACACTGGTTTGGGTGCCAGGGCATTCTGGATGTCCAGGCAACCATACTGCGGATGAGATTGCCAGACTAGGGACTGAATTGAACAGTTCAATGATCAGTCACTTCACTGGCATTCCATTAGCGCGATGTAAGTCTCTGATTCAAAGCGAATCATACAAACTAGCTCAACTTAGGTGGGATAGTGTGGCTAACTGCCTCGTGGCGAGAGCCACGTGGCCCCATTACGATTTGCGCAAAACGCGCGACCTTCTCAAATTTGACAAGGCGCGCATGCGTCAACTGGTGACTGTTTTGACAGGACACTGTAGCTTTGGGACTCATGCTAGGAGGATGGGTCTAACATTCAACGACTATTGCAGAAGCTGCAATGATGAGGAGGAGGAAGAAACTGTCCTCCATCTTCTGTGTCAGTGTCCTGCCCTCGCTAATGCAAGGGTAGCGGCGCTGGGCTCCCGATTCCTGTCAGACTTAGACAGCCTGGCAAACATGGAGCTTTCAGGGATATCATCCTTCCTCAGGGGTACAGGATGGTTTGAAACGGCGGAGGACATCCCTTAAGAGGTCCTCTGCTTAAGGGCATCACAAAGGGACCGAATTGACGGACCCAAGTGGATTGTCCCGCCAGGGACAACGGCCCTCTAACCTAACCTAACCTTGTTAATGTAGAGGCCAAATTTGGATTTCTTGAAGGCTGCAATTTCTTCTAATCGAATTTTCCAGTTCCCACTTTTGCAGCACGTTGACAGATTGATTTCTTTTCCAAAAAGCCTCCGAGTTCAGTATTCTAACAGTTATAATGTTGCAAATATACCTAGGTATTTTACATGTATATCGTTACTGACCGCCAAAAGGAATTAACTGAATCCGATTGGTACAAATAAGAGATTTCTCTAATTGGATTAATGCTGTGCATGTAAGATGAACGCCGTTTTTAGGCCGAATTGAAATATGTAAGGCAGGCGGATTGAATTATTAATGTTTGCATTGTCGACTAAGTTCAAATCGCACACATATGTTTAACTTTCTACAATAATCTTAATCGCCTTCCACCTAAAATCAGTAAACTCAAATAGATACGTGCAAAATTTAATTTTCTGCCAGCCAGTTTCAGTAAAGAGCAAAATATATCAGAGCGTAAAATTCAACGCAAACATATTACTGAAGCCCCATCATTAAAGAAAGCTGTGACAGGCGCATGCAGGAAATTGACACAGGAAAAGATGATTCGCTGTAATTCACAATCCAATTCAGCCGCTTATGATAGGAGACCAACCAAATACTACAAACTAGTACTACAACATATATATATATATATATATATATATATATATATATATATATATATATATATATATATATATATATATATATATATATATATATATATATATATACATATATATATATATATATATATATATATATTTTTTTTTTTTTTTTTTTTTTTCATGTTATTTTTTTTAATTCTGTTTTGTTACTTCAGTCATCGACTGAAGAATTATTTGGCCAGTCTTGAGACTATTTCGCCATCACCAATTCGCACGATATGTCGTGCCACAAAAACTAATTCCATTGATGCACAGATGCCAACGGGTATGTCGGCGATGTTATTAACCGTATTCTCTCGAAAGAGAGTAAACGATCAGTGGTCTGGTTGCACTTAAAATTTAATTGCCAAAGAGGCTTGATGTTGACTGACTCAGAGCTGCTTTGCGAATGCTTTTTTCATGTTAGCTCAACTTATGCGTAAAAAACAATAGGAACTACATACATATTAATTTTTTTCTTAAAAGTGTAATTCTTTGGAAAGATGGAAAGAATGCTGCATGTACACTTTAGTTCATCACTGTACACGTAACTCACTGATAACTTATAGTTAACTGAACCTTATTATATTTTACTTAAATTGAATTCAGATTTGGAATACAATCAAACTAAGGAATCGGCAAATTGCCGAAACCGGTCTGTGGGATGGCAGTGAATCGTAATTATGCAAAACTCACCATTAACTTCTTCGTGCATGTGATGATGCTCATAACGAGAATCAGTATTATTTGTTGTTATAATTGAGTTGTCTTTGGCACCAGCACGTCCATTTAACTTCTCTAGACGATTTTTAGCATTTTCTAAAATCTTTCTTCTACGTGCTTCACGCCTGAGATTTAATTTATCTTGTGCTTTTGATTCGTCATTGCAATCTAGTTCTTCGTTTTTTACGGTTTGTAGACTCTCCATTTATTATTAATTACTATTAAACAAAGTTTATACTTTTGCTGTATTATCGTAATATTTTATTTAGAAGAAGTATAAAAGTGCAAATTTATGAAAAACTAATTTTTAAAAATGTTGTTTAACAATTCCGAAATTTTGCGGAACATTTAACACAGGGTGACAGCATGCTGTTTGTGTAAATGACAACCACACATTCATGTCGTATTACTATTGCATTGCATCTATACCTGATATAATATCTAATATATTTCTATCAGCAAACGTCAAATTTCATAGCAGAGAGACTCATATTACGTGTGGACTGCAATATTAGTATTATATTAATATATCAAATATTATAATATTGTTTACATAACATCTATTTAGAAAAAACGTACACCTACACACATGTAGACACAAGAGAAGAATTTTGTAAAGTAATTTTTAAACAATCGCATTAAACAAATATACATTTATTATAAAAAACTATATATAAATAATATAAAACACACTGCTACTAAAGTAAACGAAGATGTTTACTGCACGGTTGCATGATAATGATGAAATATTATGATATTTACAATAGTACGTTTTCCACTACATAGATACTAATATTTATACAAATATATTTTTCTGTTTATTCTCCCGACGTTCTCTCTCATATTATATCAGAATTAATATCAGGTATAGACGCTTTGTAACAAATAAAATTTTTTAGATCTTCTGTATGGTTCTTGATGAAAAAAAAGGGGCAGAATTTTTGATTTATGTTGCAATTATTTTTATTACGAGTAAAAACAGTTTGATCATATATGTATGTGTATATCGCACAGATCGAATATAATATATTGTCTGATGTTCAAAATTCACCCGGTAAAGAAAATTTTCGAAAGCAGTTGTTACACCCTGTGTGTATATCTCAACTTGTTTTAATTTGACATCACCTTGTATATCAAACAGCATTAGTCGACAACTTTTACAGAATTCATTGATCAGAGATTTGCCGAAACAAGAAATTTTCAATTGGAAAATAAGAACAATTAAAATAATGACTGTAGCTGAAAGCACCGTTAAAGATACAGAAATGGAAGTAGATCCCTCTGATGAAAGTTCAAATGCTGATGGGAAAAAAGATCAAGATGTGGTGCATATTTTGGAAATCCGAGAACACATACGCAAAATAGATAAAGCTGTAATTAGCAACGAATATCGGTAGGTGAAATTAATTCCAGTGGTATGGAACAAAAGAAAAGTTATGTGTTTATTTTAGCTTTATTGCACGAGTTTTGAGAACCTTGCCAAGCACTAGACGTAAACTCAATGGTATTGTCTTGCGATACTTGGCTACAATTGTTTATCCAGCTGGCGCTGATCGTGAGGCAGCCTTGGCATTTACTCCAACAGTACCAGCAGGCACACCAGAGCCAAAGGTGCAGAAAGTTCGTCCTGCTACTGTTGCGCCCATAATTGAGATTGACGCTTACTTCCATCTACTGCTTTTGGTCAAACTAATCGATGATAATGAACTAACAAAGGCTTCTTCTTGCTCTGATGCACTGCTGGCTAAAATCCAAGGACAAAATCGTCGCAGCTTAGATCTGATCCTGGCCAAATTTTATTTTTACCATTCTCGAGTTGCTGAACTGACCAAAAATCTTGAAGGTATACGTCCTTTCCTTCATGCACGCTTGCGAACAGCTACTCTACGAAATGATTATGAGGGACAGGCGGTTTTATTGAATTGCCTTCTACGGAATTATCTTCATTATTCGTTATACGACCAAGCCGATAAATTGGTCAAGAAATCAGTATATCCAGAATCAGCCAGTAATAACGAATGGGCACGATTCTTATATTATCTAGGTCGTATCAAGGCCGCCAAATTGGAATACAGTGATGCTCATAAACATTTGGTGCAAGCTTTACGTAAAGCTCCTCAAAATGCAGCTGTTGGTTTT
This sequence comes from Linnaemya tessellans, assembly GCA_951800035.1. Classification (NCBI taxonomy): domain Eukaryota; kingdom Metazoa; phylum Arthropoda; class Insecta; order Diptera; family Tachinidae; genus Linnaemya; species Linnaemya tessellans. The sequence continues at coordinate 29,411,099 of OX637533.1, read as the reverse complement.
CGCCAAACTGTGCAGAAGCTTATCATTGTTGTCGAGCTTCTTTTGGGTAATATTCCAGAAAGGCAAGTTTTCCGCCAAGCTGCCTTAAGGAAATCTCTAGCTCCTTACTTTCAATTAACTCAGGCCGTACGCTTAGGTAATTTGAAGAGATTTGGAGAAGTAGTTGAAAACTTTGGACCAAAATTCCAACAAGATCACACCTACACTCTTATCATACGGTTGCGTCACAATGTCATTAAAACTGCCATACGTTTGATTGGCCTTTCCTATTCCCGTATTTCGCCTTCGGACATTGCCAAGCGCCTAATGTTGGACTCGCCTGAAGACGCTGAATTTATAGTAGCTAAAGCCATCCGCGATGGTGTCATCGAGGCCACATTGGATCCTGCTAACAATTACATGCGTAGCAAAGAAAGTACTGATGTTTATAGTACACGTGAACCTCAGTTGGCTTTTCATGAGCGTATTTCATTCTGCCTTAATTTGCACAACCAAAGTGTTAAGGCTATGCGTTATCCACCTAAATCATATGGCAAGGACTTGGAAAGTGCCGAAGAACGCAGGGAACGTGAACAACAAGATTTGGAGTTGGCCAAGGAAATGGCTGAAGATGAGGATGATGGTTTCTAAATTATTCAAATCGATTCATATACATATAAGTTATATAACATATAGTCTTTGCTTAGCTGAGTTTTTATAACAACTTCTTCATACATAAATGAATAATTACCACTCAAAAATAAATTTATTATTGTTTTTTTAATATCACTTAATAAAGAGCTAGACAAAAAAAACTACACTACACTGGAAATGAGTTTTTCTTGTCTTAAAATATATGAATAAGTTGTACCTTTGGAATGATTTATAAAACAAATCTTCATATGTATATGACATTTACTGACTGTTTTTGTAAAAGGAATAAAAAGTTTCTTTTGGGTATTTATATTGAAGCAACAATAAAAAAACTAAAAATTTGTTTTTGTTTCAATACCCAAACGAAAATTTGTAGTCCTTTTACAAAAACAATCAGTTAAATAGTGGTGATATAAAATTTTATGTAGTACATATTCCACCGCTTTATTTATATCAAATCGGAGTAAATTGCTACGTTCTCGAAGCCGAATTCACGGAATATTAAAAACAAGACGCGTTTTAATTTACCTAAATTGAATAGTGTTATAAATATATGTATATCATATGCAGAATAATGTAAAAGCACTTGATATTCAAAATTTCTTCTTAATTTTTCTTAAAAAGAAGTTTATCGAAGTTCAAACTTTTTAAAGAATTTAAAATAACATTCTCGACTTCGCATTCTTGGTTGTAAATGATTTACCCTCTTTTGAATAAAAATAACACGTATTTGAAATCTGTTTTACGAAAATTTTGTATGAAAAAATTTTATTGAAATACATACATTTCAAACTCATTTTAAATTTTATGAATACCGGGGTTATACTTTACATTTATGGTACTGTTTTATAATGCAAAGATAAATGTCGACTTAAAAAATTGTTATAACTGGCATAAAAAAAATTTCTACGTTCAGAAACAAAACATTGAAGCTGAGAAATGCATTAGTAAATAACTGTCGAAAGTTTGTAAATATTGCTTAGTCATTTTCATTGGGAAAATTAAAAAAAAAATGGTAAAGGATTTGAAAGCAGCTTTGGCACACAATCAATAACAAATTAAATTAATTTTTATATATTATTTATTTAAATAAGTTCTGAAAATGCAATTACATAACCACAAAGGGCGTTTTATGTAGGCGACTGATGTATCATGTACTAATTGCACTCTTTATTTGAAACAGCTTTTGGCAAAAGCTTAGGTCCATACAACAGGACGTATGCGCAATGCCAATCGCCACCACCCGATAGGCGCAAAATTTCATCACTTGTCACTGAAGTTACAACAGAATCATCAAATTTAAACCAAAGATCTTCCGTATGTTTCACCCATGCAACATAATGGCCAGATGTGCTCGATCGTCCCTTGTGTGTTAGAACAGCTTGGAGTGTATAGTAACCGGAATTATTACTACCTAAATCATCTTCAAATGAAAACGGTTCATATTCTACTTTTGATTTTGTATCGCCAGCCTCTTTTGGTTTGGCCTCTTCAAGTGGAACTTTTATTTGCGTTTCCAAGTTTTTATCCTCTAATTCTTTAAATTTAGCTCGCATGGCACACAACTTATTTTGTAACTCAGGGGTACACATATCGTAAGCATCAAAATCGAGTGGAAATTTTATATCCTTTAAGACTTTAGCATTGATTCCTTCTTTGCCTTTGTATTGAAAACGTACAAATTGAATGGTTAAATAAGCGGGCAAACGATCAATTAAATACTATTGAAATAAAAAATTCAAATTAGTTAACTTATTATACATATGAAAATTACATGTTCTTACCGATCTGGTGTAGTTGGCATCTCGTCCTAAGCTTTCGGAGCGTTTAACTAATATTTCATTTAATTTTGACTTTAAGCCACTATGCATGTATTTTACTTCGGGCGATATAAAACAACTCAATTGTAAAAAATTTTCTTTGCTTATTGTAGTATCCTCATCGGGGGCTTCACTGCAACTCATTTTTACCTCAAAAGTACCGCCAAAGTATTGTTCAATAAAAGAACTGTCAATTAAAAAAATGAAGAGTAATAATAAGATTATTTCGTAACGATTTATTTACAAAAAATTGGTCATAAAAAACAGCCCTTATACACTCACAAATTTCACTTTGCAAAGTTTTCTGTTTGTTGGAGAGAAGGAAAAAGTGTAAAGGTGGAGAGAAAAGCGACATGACTTTTATGAAACTAAACTATGTGATTGTGAAAGGCGAACATAGTTTAAAAGAAAATTTAAGACTGTAAAAGTACACTTTTTCAGTTACTCTTTAATTTGATTGGAAATTAAATCCGTCCACACCGCAATTCAAAGGCTTATACTTTCGATTCGATTAGTGCAGTAACTTCCATGTTTTAATTTTTTATTACTCAAGCATATTTTAAATTTTAGTACCTCAGCTTCTGCTGAGCGGTGCAAAGTCAACATTATTTTATTATTAAGAAAAAAGTGTCAAAAAGTGATAAAACATATTCCAGATTTTCAGTCGCAAAGCAGCTCTGAGTCAGTTAACATCAAGCCTCGTTGGCAATTATTTTTTAAGTGCAGCCAGACCACTGATTGTTTACTCTCTTTCGAGAGTTTTGCGTCTCACTCGCACTAGTTAATTTCAACACCTCAGATAACTGTATAGTTTTACAGTTCTTCTGAGGAATATTCCGTGGTTAACTACGTTGCTACTTCCTATGTGAAGGCATAGGTCGTGTACAGTCAGTCACAGTAACGGAAGAAAATACGGGTTAATAACATCGCCGGCATATGGTCTGAGTCACCCCGTCGGAATCTGTGCACCAAATACTTTGCAAATTTACTTTGTAAAGTATTTCAACATACAAATACAAATATTCCAGATTTGTTCTAGAAGAAGGGAATGCATTAAAAATCTATATGCTACTTACAATAATTCAGAAGAAGTATGAAGTGAAAAAGGTAACAAATTCAGATTTTGTCCTTTTTTTAACCCTTAAAAAAACATATATTAAATAAATTTCAAACGTGTGTCGTTTTTTTAGACAGACTTCGTATGCTGTATGAGTTTTGAGTCTATCTATCGTAGTTTCCGAGATATAAAGATACCAACTTAACGCATTTTGCCTCTTTTACAACTTTGAAATCGAACTTTCGAAACTCTTATTCGTGATACTGAGCGGTACAGAGTCAAAAATATTTTACATGTATAAATAAACTTTTTCAAGTATCAAAACATATTCGAAAATTTTTCCTAAAATAGAAAGTGCTCCAAACAGCTATATTCTACATACTGTAGTTTAGAAGATGTATGGAGTGTCAAAAAAGGTACCAAATTCCTGAACTCATAAAAGAACATATATTAAAAAGATAGAAAACGGGTGTCCACTTTTAAAGCATTATTTACATGGCTTTGGAAATTTGATAGTAGCTCACGTAGTTTTCGAGATATAGAGATAAGAGTTTTACTGGACTTGTGTCAAACTCGTTCTTTTGCTCAAACCAATCTAATTTAAATGGGTTCGATTATAAGTTCTTGTCTTGTTCCAAACGAGTGGAAAATTCGGCACAAGTCTTAAATAACTGTTTCTGGTATTTCCCTTTTCTTAATTCACACATGCCCCTTTTTATTATAATAGGATATATTTTCTAGGGACATGTAAAAGAGGGAAAGGGAGAAATCCAGTACGAATACGCAGAAGTAGGCTCATACAAAATGCATAAAAAATGCAAAACTTACTTGAATTTCTTTGTTTGTTTTTCTTCCTCGGCTTCTACCCTAACACCTAGTGGTGGTAATTTTTGCTGCAACATCTTTAGTAGTTCGGACCAGCACTCGTTAGCATCCTGCTGACGATAAGTACCATTCTCACCAGTTTGAGAAAATTGAGGAAAGGCACGATGTAACGTTCCCAAAAGAACAAATGGCGTAACTGTAGAACCAGTCTTCTCCATTTGTTTAAATAAATACTTCATAGCTGATATTATGGCCAAGGGCATAGACTCGGAAGTTTTAACTTCGAAACTTTCTAAAGCATCACGTAATTCGGGAACAGCCCGCAAACATTGTAAAGTGGCATTCATGTAGCATGTATTGCCTAAATTAGCTAATCCAGCAGGAACTTCCATCTAAAGGAAACAAAAGGTATATGTAGCAGGTAATGTGATAGAATTGCGGGCAAAATTTACTAACCGCTGATGCCATTTCAACATCATTCATGTCTTCAATAAACTTGACAGGTTCAGCAGGTTTTTCTGGTACCTGTTCCTTTGTGCCCAACAACAGAATTGTAGCACCCTGAATACAAATTCTATCAATTAAATTTAGGTAGAGGAAAAATTTCATATATTCACAACCTCTTTCAACTGTAGATTCCATTCCTCGTTTTTCAATATACCACCTTTGCACATAACTTTTTGCCTCTCAGGTTGCACTCCTGTTAGCGCAAATAACTGCGCCTTGAACAGTATGGGTTCTTCATCGGTATTTACTTCAATATCAGGAAACATTTCCCGACCCCATTTAACTTTCACTATCAAATACAATTGAATTAACATTTTGAAGATGGCAAATTCTCTACTTATTACCTTACCTTTATATTGGGGCATCTTTATTTACTAATACAAATTTTTAAACTATGATTTATAAATATGTAAAAAATTATCTTTTTATTGCTGGGAAAAAATATTTTATGTCTTGTCAATCGGCAATATTGAAATTTTTAAAAGTCATTTAATGTTGGCATTTGCCGTAATAAAAGTAATCGGAAACTCCGAATTGGGGAACAAGTGAAAAAAGAATTTCGGACAGGGTGCTCCACGTAAATCTGTATATGATATAAAATTAACTGCCTCTATGAGTGGTAATATTTGGGTTTGTTTAGGCATTTCAGTAATAATATTTTAAGCCTAAGTCCGTTTTTATATAAAAAATTAATTTAAGTTACATATTCAATATACAGTCGAATTCGCTTTAGCGCAACACGCTTTACAGAAAAAAAATCGGACTACTGAAAACGATACAAATCCCCGCACTGATTTTAAACGCAGCTCGTCTTATTTACTTTGCTTTAGCAAACATCGCTTTACTGAAAACCAAAAGAAAGCTCACAACTACGTTTTGTATTAAACTTACTACGCTTTAGTGAAAAAATATACAATGACAAATTTATTTCTTAGAAATCGATTGCATAACTTAAGGCTGAAAAAATTGTGCATGTTTTGTCCGTTAAAAAATTAAATGAGAAAATTTATTTGTCTTTTTCGCTCTTACGTACTTTATTGTATTTTTCTATTATATTGTCAATGCAAGTGGCTAGACATTTGCGAGGAGTTCGTGAAAATTTTCAAAAACAAAATGTGCGCATATATATGTTTTGCTGATTTTAAGCAGTACGCTTAATTGTAACAACTTTCAGTAATCCGAACTACGTTTTAGTGAAAAAATCGGATAACTGAACAAAAATTGGGTTTTGGTTATTTCCAGTAAAGCGGAGTCGACTGTATCGCTACATCTTTCGGTAGAAAATGCAAAAATATGCTAAAAGTTTTCATTCCACAAACGGTATTATACAAAATCACCCAAATTAGGAAAAATTATTATTTATGATGAATATATAGAAGAATATAATAGAAAGTGGTCGATTTGTGGATCAACTATGGCGTGGAATAAAGGAACGAATTCCTACATTTATATTTCCAACACTATTATATCACACATTATCCGCTTGATAAATTCCATTAAATTAATAATAGAACTATTAGCAATTTAAACCCGATCTCATTGTCTATTTGTTTAAATTAAAACACAATGCATGTAGGCAAATTGATATTAAACTATTCAATTGTTATATTTTCACTGTACAAAATACAGTTTCATACAACACTGACAATAGTTTTATTAAGTAATGAAACAACAACACTGGCTGTTATCAATGAATTGCAAACAACAGCAAGAGCGGCTGGCTGATATGAAGTTACAGAAGCAATAAGCAAGCAGTATTGGGTTAATTTCTTTTATAAGAACTCTGTCGATTTTGAAAATATATATAAAAAAAATGTTAAAATATTACCAACTATCACATCCGTTATTTAGACAAATAAAATCCACTGCCGCATTGTCAACCCGTTTGTCATCAAGTGGTAACAGTAATAAAGGACAGGATGAGAATCATCCAATAAGAAGGACGTTCAACATATTAAAAAATGACATGAAAAAAGTGACAAATTTCTTTAAGTCAAAAACCCCCAACAGTAATACTGAATCAAATGAGAATGATTTAAATGAAAACCAATTCCAAGGTAGTGATGGATCAGGAGAACTGTTTCAAACACATTGTGACGTAGTAGTGATTGGAGGAGGAGGTGTGGGTTCTTCCGTAGCCTTTTGGTTAAAAGAAAAAGCTAGGGAAGGCTTGAATGTAGTTGTTGTCGAACGTGACCCTACGGTAAAGTGGAATTCAATAGCACCATTATAATAGTTTATTAGTTATATTAAGTGCTTGTTTTGTTATTTCATCAAAATTAGTATGAACGCGCTTCTACTGTGTTATCAGTAGGTGGCTTAAGGCAACAATTTTCATTGCCAGAAAATATCCAAATGTCCCTTTATGGTGCTGATTTCATAAGAGAATGTAAAGAGCATTTAGGTGATTGCGAACTGAATTTTGCGCCCCATGGTAAGCAATTTGATATTTACTCGTAGATAATTTCAAGTACTTAAGCTATTGTTAATTGCATATTGCTATAAATCTTATTTACTATTTACTTTTTTATTTTATCACAAGGTTATTTGGTATTGGCATCTGAGGAAGGTGCAGAGACTCTAAAGCGAAATTCTAAACTACAAAATGAATTAGGGGCACGCAATGAATTATTGAATGCCAATCAGCTGAAGGCAAAATTTCGTTGGATGAACACTGAAGGGATTGCACTGGGTATGTCTTTAAATATATACTCTGATTTAGTAAATGCAACTACAAAATTTTGTTTTAAGGCTTTAAATATGGTTTACTAAAGCATGCCCGATTTAAAAAAGAAATTATATAGGATGGTAGAAAATGGAAATTTCTAGCAAATGCAGTTTTCAATTTGTAGGCCTGTGAATCTGTTGTCAGTAAAAAATAGGGTTTTTACAACTACATTTCTGAACACATTTCGCCAATACTGTTATCAAAAAGTCGAAGACTTTTTTGTACTTAAAATTGACACGCAAAATGATTTTATGATTGGAAGAAAAAAAGTAGAATTTATTAAAATCGTGACCTTCAGGTGACTTTTTTTTATAAAATTTTTATGATCAATATTTCGCTACTCCCATGTGTAGCTTTTTTTAAAGTGATGTCAAGCCCATTATTTTAATAATTTAAAAAAACAAAGAAAAGTTCTAAAAATTAGCAAGAAAGTTAAGGCGGATTCACCCATGCATTCTGAAGAAAATTATTTTCCGGAGAACAATATTTTTAATGAGTTTCCTGCGGAATGATTCACTCATTTCAAAAAATTTGTCAAAAAAAGTCATAGCTGCCGTATGTAAATAAAATGGATTTGTTTTACAAAGTGGCTGTACTGATTTTACTTTTGCTTTTTATACCCTCCAAAAAGGAATATGGAGGGTATATTCACTTTGTCCTTCCGTATGTAACGCAGCGAAATATCCATCCGAGACCCCATAGAGTATATATATTCTTGGTCAGTGATGAAATCTAAGACGATCTGAACATGTCCGTCCGTCTGTGGAAATAACGATTCAGTCCAAACGAAAAGGGCCATAAATTTGGTATAAATATATCTTGAAGGATAGCACAGGTTAAGTTAGGAAATGGGCTAAATCGGGCAAGAGGGAAATAAAGTTCCCCTAAGAAGAACTAAACCAACCTCTAAAAAACAACATAATTTTTAAAGTTTTTTTGTAATTGTGTTAAGCGAATGATATATTTTTGTCAAAGAAGGTCCAACGCGTTAAAGTTGGAGCCATAAAATTCATTTTTGGACCCCGTCCCCTTTAGTGGGCGTTATTTTATTAATATATGAAATTGTCACCTACAATCACTTCACAGCAGAAAATGACTATGCAAATTTTAAGATGGGGCAATTCAATTCAACTTTCATTTAGCTATTGGCATCTCATTAAATATAAAATTAAACTAATTCAAGCTGAGAGTTGTTCGGAAAAAATAATTTGTATCCCTCTCTCACAGAAACGTCAAACTTAATATTATAAAATTTTTTTCCGAAACAAAATTTTCTTCAGAATACATGGGTGGAATCCCCCTTTAAAATGGTTAATTTTATTTTATATCGAGGAATTTTTTCCTATGAAAAAAAATATAATCCTAACTTATATGGTTTTACATCCTTAATTTTATCGCCCAGCTGAAAAATTAAATTTATTGCAGAGATTTCCATTTTTCGACACACGTATAGTATTTATTTTTTTCGAAAATGCAAAAACTAACATAAAAATGCAGTAGCAACCGCAGATGTTTATGCATATTTTGTTAGGAAATTTATATTTTTAGTTTCTCAGTCAGGTGCTGATATATCCTTACAAAAGCTTCTTTTTTCTAATTTTAAATCTTATTTGGTTCATTTTTGAATGAAACATTAAGTTCGAAAATAATTGCAGGAAAACTACTTTCGAAACTTTCCGACAGTATTTTTCCAACTTACGCACAAATATACAATTAATTTTTCTATTAAATTTCATTTCAGGTTGTCATGGCTTAGAACGTGAAGGTTGGTTTGATCCCTGGGCTCTATTGATGGGATTTAAAAAACGTGCCCAAGAATATGGCGCTCACTTCGTTAAGGCCGAAGCTGTTGGATTTGAATTTAGAGAATTGGATGTCGTGATTCGTGGTGATAATGTTAGGGATTATGAAGGTTTAGATAAACTTATAGTGAAATTGCCAAATGGTGAAATCAAAACTATCAAATTTGCTATTTGCGTATTAGCGGCCGGTGCGTATTCAGGTGAAATTGCACGTTTAGCGCGCATAGGAACGGGTCGTGGCATGTTGAGTGTTCCTTTGCCAGTAGAGCCCAGAAAACGGTATGTTTATGTGATAGCTTCACAAGGTAGTAACTCTCCTGGTCTTGCTACACCTCTTACTATCGATCCAGATGGCACGTACTTCCGGCGTGATGGTTTGTGCGGTAATTATTTGTGTGGCCGTAGTCCTACATTAGAGCAAGAGCCATCAGTAGACAATTTAGATGTGGATCATGCCTTTTTTGAAAATGAAGTTTGGCCTAGTTTAGCTAATCGTTGTAAAGCCTTTGAGTCGGCCAAAGTGATAAATAGTTGGGCCGGTTTCTACGAATATAACGTATTTGATGAAAATGGCATTATCGGCGCCCATCCTTACTATAATAATTTGCTGATTGCTACTGGTTTTAGTGGTCACGGTATTCAACAAACACCTGCCATAGGTAGAGCTGTGTCGGAATTGATTATTGATGGACGCTTTCGCACTATTGATTTGTCACGTTTGGGTTTTGATCGTATTATCGTGGATCGGCCAATGTTTGAATCGAATATTGTCTAGTGCAGCCACAATGAAATATTTAAGTAAAAAGTTTACTTACAGTATGATTAAAAAATATTTTATAGTTAGGCCTATGGCCCATATTCTTAGTTTTAAACAAGGGATGCTTTAGAAGTTTTGATTCAGCGATTCTATGCAAAATACTGTTGTCAAACCCTTAAAGCGTACATTGTTTATGACTATGAGAATGGACCCATGTTTTTAACATTGTTTTTGTAAATAGTTATAGATATTTTTTTAAAATAATAAATAAACAATTTATTTAAAATTCAATTATTAACATTTTCTATTTAAATTGCCCCGGTGGACCAAACAAACCGCCACCTTGTTTACTGGCTGCCCTCGAAGGTGCAAAACCCAACATTTTTTGTATATTTTGTCTAATGGACATCGTGCACAAAATGTACAAAAATATGAAAGAGCAATCGGTAAAATCTTCTCCCGATAAATTGCGGTGACTTAGACCTTGAATCCATGAGATGGGAGTAAATGGTAATTGAGCAACAACACGGCCATCAAATCTAGAGAAATAAAAATATATCAAAAAGAGAAATAAAAATATATCAAAGAGAAAATTAAAAATATAAATTTATATATCGCTTTATAAACAAACAAAAAAATTCTTTTTTTAATATTCTGTATTTACACGATGAATTTTATGAGCTCTAATTTTATTGATTAACTTTTGAAATTGGTTCAAAAAACTCTGCGTTCATACGATGTATTTGGTTTTCATGTCTATTTTTATTTTTTGTTATTGTTTCACATGTATATGACATCAAAATCAAAACAGAACAAGACGTAACAAAGAGAATAGGTGTTAATGTAAAGAGGAATATGACAAAAAACCATAAAATCGGAAATCAAGTAATTTCTTCTACCCTTTTTTGTTCTCTACACCGTTCGCTATGAAACCAAAAGTGACGTCGAAAATTGGACGCCATAAAATTCATCGTGTAAATTGGGTGTACATAACATATTTATTAAAACAAACTAAAGTGTAGTGTGGTTTGCTACACCATATGATGAAACGAAAACTTCCTTTTACCTTGGAATATTTATCATGTCTTTCTGAATTAAATGGCTACAAAAAAACTCTCTATCTTCTCATCTTTCTTCATCTGTCCCTTCATTACTATCCCCTCCTTTCTAGTTCCGGCACAATGCACTGAATATGTGGGGGTCATACCCTGAGTGCTGGTCCAAGATAAAAAAACACGTTACAAGCAATTTGTCTATCAATCTAAATTGAATTTAATATTGTAAGATTCTCGTTGTATTAGTTCCTCGCATACTCTAAAATAGATACCGATCTAGTTTTTATACCCTCCAAAAAAGAATTAGAGGGTATATTCACTTTGTCATTCAGTGTGTAACGCAGTAAAATATCCTTCCAAGACCCCATAAAAATCTATATATTCTTGATCAGTGATGAAATCTAAGACAATCTAACCATGTCCGTCTGTTTGTCCGTGGAAATCACCATTCAGTTCAAACGAAATGAGCCAGACCCTTGAATATATAATGAAAGATAACACAGGTCAAGTTCGCAAGTGGGCTGAAACGGACCAGGGGAAAAAATGTTCCCCTAAGAGGAACTAAACCAACCTCTAAAAAACAACATAATTTTAATTTTTTATTTTTTTGTAATTTTGTTAAGCAAATTATATATTTTTATGTCAAAGAAGCTCCAACGCGTTAAACTTGGAACATAAAAAAACTAAATTTTTGGACCCGCCCCCTTTTGTGGGCATTACTATATGCAAAAACAGTGTACAAATTTAACAAATTGTATTACTTAAGCCAACGTTCCTTAGAAATAACATGTTTAAGCTTTTATGACGAAGCTGATCCTCCTCTACTATAAAAATGTAAATTTTAATAAGAATAAATAATAGTTTTTATTTAGACCCCTTTCACACACATCAGGTTTTGCTCGTCAAGTCTTGATCTTTTAGGAGAGAGCGGTGAAGAGGGTGAAAAGGGGTACAGACTTGCTGGTACTAGTCAGTTTTTATATTTTCTTTTGTTTTATCATCCGTAATATATTAAATGAATGTTCAGAAATGAAGAAAATCTTGACATGACGTTTCGTGTGTGAACGTAAATGCAGGTTCAAAAGAAAATGCAAGAAAAATTGATCAAATAAACCTGATGTGTGTGAAAGGGGACTTACTAAATATTGGGAGGGTATATAAGATTTAACCCGGTCGAATATAAGGTTTTTACTTGTTTATATTCATTTTTAAATTAAATTACTTTTGGTTAGCACGAAATTCCCCAACCCTGACGATTATTATTCCAAATATTCCATTTTACTTTTTCCCAAAGAATGCTGATGAGATGCAGTAGCGGCCTCGAAATCAGTACTGATCCGTTCTACTAGTTTGGTGTTTATAAAAATATTCCACTAATAATAAAATAACTTTAACTTAAGTTCAAATAAACATTGTTATCTTAATAATAAAATTACAAATAGCAGGCATATCAAAATGGGGTATAACTTAAAATGAACGTTTTTACAGAAAATTAGCTTTAAAAACAAACACATTTCAAATTATGCCATTTACCAGATGCGTATGCGATATACATATCGCTCCTTTATTGCAACATAATCGTATCTCAAAAAATTAAAATTTCTAGTTATTTAAACAAAAGTGCTCTTTCGTACAATCTGCAATTGTAAAAAAAAATTCTAGATAATATTTCAAACTGTACCAAAGATATAGCAAAAAATATTTTGTAAATCGTATCTGAAAGCGTACATTTAAAAATCTTTCATCGCATTTTTCTCAATTCGAACTTTTTTTGAGATATGTCAATGTTGCAATAAAGGAACTATATGTATGTATGTAAATTTATAAAAGAAGGACTACAAAACTTACATGCTGTTGAACATGCTCAATAGGGCTGTGAAAGCAAAACCTGTTGCAAACATGGATTTCATTTTCACCAAAGACAAATCCCTGTTGTTATTTTTCAATTTTTCCTCATCTCGTTCGATTTTCTTCTTTTGTGATTTATCCAATGATTCGCCATGTATTTCTTTTCTTCGTTCTACTAAAAAAAAAAAAAAGAATTTATTCAAGTTTATAATTTCTATTTAAGTTGATTTATATATTCTTATCTTTACAAGTGCATTTATTTGTGAATGATAATACAACAATTTATACAGTCAAAAGATTATTATCTAAATATTACTGCGTAATAGCTAAAAATGTTTATTCTCAACACTAACAGAATTTTGCTTTATAAATTCAACGAAACAGTTTCATTAGATTTTTTTTCGCAAATCGAATGAAAATTTCGCGAATATTGTGAAAGTTGTATTGGAATTGCTTCATTGGCTTTCATATTTTCGTAAAAATACATATTTCTTTGGATTGACGACAACAACATTTTGTATCTTTTTAGAAGACGCTTTATGTATAAACACAAATGAGGAGGTACATAATAAAACGCAATATTTATATTTTTCAAGTTTTTGGATTTTTTTTATTGAATCCTATTTTACACATTGAAATCTATATTACCTTTATTATAAAGCATTCCAAAACTTAATAGCTGCACTGCAATTCAATATCAAATATAATGGTTCAGAGCTAAATGCAATAATTACACATTTTTGCAATAAATCGCTACAAGAAATTTAAATAAGGGCAACTTTATAAATAAATTATGTTCTGTTGGTAACTCTTAGATAATTGTAAAACGTAAGGAATTTTTGTTTAGTTAATAACTTTTGCTTTTGTTAAATTAATTGTGAATAAAATAACTTATAAATTTAAATATTTACAAATAAAAAATATATTTGAACATATTTATGGCAGAAGCAACAGTTCAGCCATTTTATACGGGGCAAAATACCCCCGAAGTCGCTTGATAATATTCCCCTTGGTATTGCAATAAGTTTGGAAAAGCAAGTAGATGTTCTAAAACTACTAGAAAAACATTATGGCCACGGGTGGTGACAAATTAATTTCGGAGTTAGAGTATTATGCAAATATAATTTCAAATCAGCAAGGAAATAGCGGCAATGATGAAGTCTTCTCAACTTTATGTGACTGTTTGGAGGATGACTTTGAAATAAAAGTGTAACACAATAATAGCTTTTTGTATTTTTTTTAATGAATTGTATGAATTTGGATTAAATAAATTTAATTTAATAAACATATTTAACATTAAAAAGTGTTTTCATTTATCTACAAGTGGTTGCAATTTAAATCAAAATGATATAATACAAATCTATTCAAAGCAAAAAAAAAGCAATTCCAGCCGTAGTTCAAAGCAAAATGAAATAAATACTATACCCCCATATTCATAAAAAAATAAAACGTATTTGAAATCTGTTTTAAGAAAATTTTGTATGAAAAAATTTGATTAAAATACATTTGAAACTCATTTTAAATTTTATGAATACCATAGTTAGAATTTCATAGTATCTATGAAATATATTCGATGTTTTAACGAAGATCTCGTTGAAATTATGTTTGTCTAACAAAATAAATGTATTAACCAAAAGCAAAGCAAGCAACAAAATTGTTTTGGTATTGTAATTTTTTTTTTTTCTTACACATAAGGTCTGTTCCAAGTGATTTTGGGCAAGTTTGGACTAATGAGTTTTTGCATTTTAGCAAATTTGGGACTTTTGCCCCACTCATTATTACCAGCTTAGTTCATAAAAATTATTTTACGTTTATTATAAGCTTATTTGAAAAATTTATACAGAAATATGTTAAATAATCAGTTAATACCAGTTGAAGTTTTTTTTAATGATTTATGCCGCTATTTAATTATATATTTTTTCAACTTTTTACTGTATGGTAACATTCGAGCCAGCATATTATGGATTATTTTTTACTAAACTGCTGGAAATATTCAGGCGTTTCATTTTTGGTCGAAAATTATTGCGCTTTAGAGAGAAAAGATTCGTTAGTCACGACTATTCTGAAAGAGTTTTTATGGCTAGCATTTCCTATAAAGTTTGAAGCATTTTCGAGACAGACTTGCTATTAGTATGATGTTTTTCCGCACCTAAAACATGTTTTATTGTCATCATACCTAGTAGTAGGTTCGAATACGTGTGTGAGTAAGAATTAACAGGTGAGGCGGCACCTGGGTTTGGGTAAAAAAGAAACCGAAGTCGATAGAATGTTTATAGAACCTACACTGGTTTGGCTTTCGCGACTTCACCAGTAGTCAGAACTGGTACCACGGGATCTAGTACAAGCCCCGCAGTTTACTGCGGCTGGATATTGGTGAGGTCTCCCTCGGGAGTACACGTGGTGGTTGTGGTCACCAATTTGGTGGAAGATTTGTCAGATAAGGATTGATGTCCGATCCTTGCGGTTGGGCTTCGGTCCGGCTGATAGTTGCAAAATCTATGTGTTGTTGTGAATCAACAACAACGTATTTGCAATAAAAGATCATCTAGATAGCATCGGCACTCTAGCAAGGTGTTAGATCATGGGGCTTACCAAATCATATTCTAGAATTAGCTATTTCAACCTTTTACTTTGCCGGCTAATTTTTGCTACAGGGCCGACGAAGGTTAGGCCGCAAGGCAGGTACTGACGTTAAGTCAATGACATATATTGTCATCATACCTAAATTCAAATATTTTGTAAATATTGTTTTTTTTAGATAAGTTATTTTCTAAGCAGGGGGGGGGGGAATTACTTTCTCAGAACTGATTAATCAGCTTTTGATTATCTAGAGTTGTCTTAGAACACTCATTTTAGCGATTATTGCTAAAAACTAATCTCCTTTCTGCTGAGTGGGACTATTCTTGTCTCTGTATTCGTTAATTGCGTGATTGAGTATTTGCAATAAATATTTTTAATTAAATTATGTATGAATTTTTATTAGTCGAACTTTCTTATGTAAATTGTTAATTTTATTAACGGGATTAAGTTCAAATCTGCATGACTGCAAATGATTTTTTATTATTTTATTAGTAAATGAATTTGTTCAAATTCTATTTATTATTTTTTAGATTAAGATTGGAATATTAAGAATATTTTCAATAATCATCAAACCAGCAGAACGGAGCAGTATTCAATTTTCAAGCCCGTTGAAAAAATTAAAAATTTATTTTTAATTAATTTTAAAATAACAGAAATTGTATATTATATTTTTTTAATAAAATTGATGGATCTAATATACATATTTTTTTTAATTTCTGTTTTTGATATATGTATATTAAAAAATGGTACCACCATGATGTGAAAAGTGCATTTTGCTTATTTAGTTGGTACAAGATCAAAATAGCCGTTTTCTATCCCTGATTTATATATAAAAAAATAAAAAAAAATTTGGAACTTGATTTTGTTTTATATGTAAATTGTGTTAACGAAATTTTACTTCGACATAGTGGCATGGCATTATTTAAATTCTAAAGTTTAGTATTAAAATAAAAATAAAAATTTTCATTTGGTACATATTTTTTCAAAGAGAGTAGCGGGAGAAAACGATTTCTTATTTCGTAGGTGTGTATGTATGTATATGTAATTGCAAATTCATTTCTAACAGCCATACCTAAATACGGGCGGAAAGCGGAACGTTTTTTTCCGCTGAGCTTTAACGCTGAAATGCCATACCTAAACAAAAGCGGCAGCGTTATGTAAAAAAACAATAAAAACAGGGTTATCAAACAAACAAATTAAACAACCCTGATTATTTTAACAGCTGGACGGACGACATTTGTGATTTTGTTATTGAAATTTTGTACAAATTATTATTCATTAGCAAACGCTGTGTCAAAATCGGATTTTCCAATTACAAAGCGTTGCCGCCGCTTTATTTCGGTATGCTCCATACAAAATGTATGGACATGAGAACTTTTGACAGCTAAAAAAGGCTTGCCGCCCGTATTTAGGGATGGCAGTAAGTGTATTAACAAAGTGAATTTTTCATTTTCTCAATGAAATTAGTTCACTGTATTAAAAAAATCATTTCAATTTATCAATGAAATCATTTCATTAAGAATCGTGCTTCATTATATTAATGACATCATTTCAGTTGATCAATGGATTTACTTCATTCTGTTGATGATATTACATTTCATTGTTAATAATGTAAACATTTTTATATAAGTATTTTGTATCTACCTATTTATTGCTATATTAAATTCAGTTACAATTAATTAGTATATTAAATTCAATTAAGATTTCAATTTGTATATATAAAAACTGTTATCACCTAATCCACTTAATAAGTGTTGACAAACAAAAATACACATGAGTACTGATGATGAAAGCAGAGCTGTTAAATTTCGATTACGATTAGGAATCAATTAGATTAGATTTTAAAGCGAATTGTACTGGTTATATAATTCTCTAATAAACAATTTCCGATAACGAATTGAAATACGATTACTAATAATCGAAAAATAATCTGATTTACTGGAAATTACGATACAATAATCAAAAACAGTTAAAAGTAATCAAAAATAGTCCGACTACTATCAAAGATTACTTTTGATTATTTTCACAAATTTTGAATTTATACAGAAAAACAAACACATTCAATGTACTTATACATTAGATCGAATCACAAAAAAGTGCTCCTTTACACATATTTACAGCTGGCCTTCATTAAGACTAATTTTTCAAAGGAAAAATCAGACAGTGATTTGCAGTCTTGGCCTGTTGATGATCCCGATAAAAGAACGAGGCAATTTCGAACATTTGGTTTGAATATAAAAATTTATCAATACATATCTTTCAAGCTTTTTACAAATTTGTTGTTTTTACGGATTAAAGAAATCCCATGCATGTGCGTTTCGAATATGGAAATTTGTACATATGTATATAATAAATAGTGATTTGTGCGAATTATGCGTGATCATTAAACATTCCACGAGATTATTTCGTGACTAAAATGTTCTCAAATGCCATTGGAAATTTTTGAAAAACAAATTATTAAATACAAAGATTATTAGCGACAAATCTCAAAAGAAAAGTTTTGGATAACTTTTCATGGTAAACATAACATCGTTAATGTTCTTTATTATTCTTTTTTTAGTATTCCGTCACCGTAAGTTTGTGTTTTGTTCTGGCCAAAAAAGGCCAGAGTATGAGTAAAATTTTTTTTATCGTGGGTCTGCACGATCGTGAGCAAAAGCGAATATAATAATAAAAACAATAAACACCGTAAGCAGTTGTTTTCAATTGAATAAAAAAGAAATAGAAATAGAAGAATGCAAACATGTTAGCAATCATAAAATCGATAAAAACAAAATAGCAAAATCATACATACTAATTGAATTTTTTGTGGACAAGTGTTTGTCAATACAATTGTCAATGATAAAATTTCATTCAATAAGTGTGAATGCAATAAACTTCATAAATAATTGTAAAGAATTAAAAGTAATCAGTGCTTTTTGTTTGTTATGTGGTCAAGTATGTCTATATGCCTGCATTTCATTGGTTCTTACACCAAATCATCAGTAGACTTTAACCTAAGTCCAAATAACAAAACCTCTCAGATTATACATAAATTCCTAAAAATTAATTGAGAATTACACAAGCAAAACCATAGGATTTGAAATGTCAGAAAACACAAGAAATTTTATTCGATATAAATCTATTTTGTTTTTCCACCTTCATACAATTAGTCTGCCGTTGGCAAACAATAAAAGTGTATAAAAAAGCCACAATGAAAAATAAAATTTACATAAAACGTTTTAACAAACAAAAAGTATTAATTTAATTGAGACAATATGTCGAATAAACGATTATTAAAAGTTATCTTTAAAAGTAATCAGATTATTTTTTATTACTTTTGATTCTGTTTGAATCAATTAGTAACCGTGATAATCTGAATATAATCGTAATGTAATCATTACTTCACCTTTCAAAAAAAGAAAGTAGTCAAATGACTAATTATTACGATTTCTAACCATTACTTACTTAGCATTTACACATGAAAGTAATTGCATTAAAGTCGCAATACACTCCCATTTTTTCACTAACCCATTCAAACTTATTTTACTTTCCACTCAGCTTTCCCCGATTTTTTCTAGAAAGTTGTCTTTTTCATTAAAGTTTTTATTTATAATACGTGTACAGAAATTTCATGAAAGTACTTTCATGTGTAAATGTAGCGTTAGCAGTTATGGGTGAAAGTGTAGCGGCTTTCGAAAACAGATGTTCTGCTCTGCTGTGTAAGTTAGATAATTAAAACTGATGGTGACTTTCCTTTGTGCCTTGGGATATTTATCGTGTATGTCTGAATTGAAAACAAATTTTCGAACAATTAGCCGTATCAATATAAAGTAAAATGTCTTGGCAACATTGTTCAATATTGTTTTAGTTTTGCTTATAGGTTATGTTTACTCTTTGTTGTAAGAAAGTTGTACCACATTTTGTTTGAAACTATTGCGCCACTTATCGCATAATAGAATCCAAAGTGGAAATAATATTACAAATAAGATATACAATATTGTATAATGGATGGGCCGCTTTAGTAAAAATCAAATAATCTCTTACGAATCCTCACTGCTTCTGGCTTTAAACCCACTAAGTGACTATTCATGTATTACGTAACAAATAATTTGTTTGGGTTAAGTTTTTAAAAATATCCCTAGAAATGTTTCCAAGGACAAACACTTCCTTTGCAGATACGATTAATAATACAAAACGCAAGCCCTAAAAGATCTTAGTTAAAAAGGTAGCGAGAATTTTGTGTAATTCACAACTAAATAAACTTAAGTGATAATTTTCATACAGGACACAATAACTTGCGAACGACGAAATGTAATTTATATAAACCCCCTGACAAACCACTTAAGACTTTCACTTTTGTAAGTTATTAAAACACACACACACACAACACCTTTTACAAACAATATTCCTGCTCAGACAACCCTTAAATACTTTTTTATTTACTTTCAAGTTTTCATTAAATAGAAACGTATTTTACAGTGACCTAGTCTACTTGGGAAGAACTAAACAGACATTATATTAAAAACATAATGCAATAAAAATTCACGCAAATGTTATACAAAAAAAATGTTAATTGCCATCTAAACTGTACTAAGCCTAGGGTATTCAATATGTTAGCGAGTCCTCTGTTAACCAATTAATCACTACCCTATTGACTTTTCGATTAAAAATCAAATTCGCTACTTTCAATTAACGCTTAATTTCATTGATTAACTGATTAACCCATTTAATTTTAATCTTTATTCATAAAATAATATACACTCGAACTTTTCAACTTTTAGTAGAGGCTAAATATTTGGGGGATTCACACTGTAGTCATAAAATAATAGCACGAAAAATATGACTAGTGTGAACAGATAACAACACATTTGTAATTAGCTGTTATCAAAGCAGAAGATAAGTAAAATAATTGTAATAAAGTTGTTTGAAAATGACAAAAAGTCTAAAAACTCCATTTCTATTTAAAATGATTAAATTTGTCTTCTGGTGCAAAAGAATATCTAAATGAATTTGTATAAACTAAAACAGCTGCTGCCTTTATATGGGCTGAATAAATTTTTTTGCGGCGGCATACGGAAAAACGTTCAGTGGCTGCCAGCTACCAAAGTTAAACGAGAATAAATTTTAGGTTCTGCGATTTAGTTCTCTTTTAATATTTTTTATGTTATAAAAATGTGATTTAATGTACAGACATATAGGTATGAATAATTTTTTAGCCGTTTTTTAGTCGTGAATCATTTATAAGTAACGGCGGCAAACATATACTATCGCAGTCTCGCCTAAAGATTTTCAACCTTTCGACTCAGATCTCTAGAGCTATTTTATGACAAAACAAAAACATACCTGAAAGAGTGCTATTATTTTATGACTTTTTTGTATGCAGCACAACAACAACTCTTTTAAGCTGGTCTAAAATATTATGACTTTATGACAATATGACTAAACAGCACGAAGTGTGAATACCCCAATTGCTTTGTTTTAGATACAACACTCATATATCCAAATACCACTTCTTCATTCACACACCTGGAATAATAGTCAGGACAAATATTGATATAGGCATAGCACTAGCCCTTCTTCGTCGACCCTGTAGCAAAACAAAAATTATCCGGCGAAGTAAAATTTTGAAATAGCTTTTCTTTATATGTCCTCTCAATCTATCCCCTCCCTTCTAGTTCCAACGCAATGCACTACATATGTAGGGGTCATCTCCTGAGTGTTGGTTCGAGTTAAAAAAAAGCTGTTAGAAATTATCAATCTCTGAAGAGTATAGAAGTGACCTATTGTCCAATCTTGATGTGACGTTAGGTCTGCTGCGTACTTTTCTAGCAGCAAATACTCAGTAACTTTTTTTGCGAGAGTAAAACCAATTTTACTCTGTCGGCTGAAAATATCTCAAAAAGTACGCAGACAGCATCCAGTGAAATCTTGCAAGAAAACAGCTGATCGGTTTGTAAACAATTGAAATAACAAAACAAAAGAATTTTAGCATATCTGTACGCAAAAGTAAATACCCGCAGTAAATTAAAAAATTGTTAATTAAAGTGAAACCTAAAAAGTGTTTTAAATTAAAAAACTTGTTTATTACACTGTTATTAATTTGGTAAGTTCAATTTCTTCTTAGTTTTTAGTTTTATTTGTCGGGTTTTTTATAAAACTTCTTTTGTTATTGTTAAATTTCAATTATTATTTTCATTTCACAAAAATTATTTCGTTCAAACAGTAAATAAAAACAGCTGTTAAAACTAGTTGCAAAATATTGCAAGCAGAAATTTCTCCAGCAACATTTTGCAAGTTGTCTAACTTCCAACTGTCAAAAAATTCTCTTTTTGGCTCTCTCGCTGCAAGAGATTTGGAGTACGCAGACAACATTTTGCAAGATTTTGCACAAAATAATGCAAAATATGTGTACGCAGACAGACCTGTTGACAACTAGTTACAGAACAAGGGGAATTATTATGTCAACTTAAATTGATTTTACTTGACTTTGAAAATAATTCCATACTATTTCTAAAAGAGTAAGAAGGAATATATTTTTGATCAGCGACCAAATCTAAGACGATCTAGTCATGTCCGTCCATCCGTCTGTGAAAATCACGATTCAGTCCAAACAAAAACAGCCAGACTCCTGAAATTTGGTACAACTAAATTTTGAAAGATAGCACACGCGAAGTTCGTAAATGGGCTGAAACGGCCCAGAGGGAAAAAAGTTCCCCAAAGAACAACTAAACCAACCTCTAAAAACAACATAAAGTTTTTATACCATCAAAAAAATAATATGTAGGGTATATTCACTTTGTCATTCCGTTTGTAACGCAGCGAAATATCCGATATTATATGATAATAGCGATATTATATGAAGGACTCTGTCCCACCAAGTCAAACATTTTTAATTAACTAAATATTTGGAGGGTATATAAGTTTCGACCCGGTCGAATATAACTTTTTTACTTGTTTATTTAAAGAAGTTCCAAAGCGTTGAAGTTGATGCCAGAAAATCAGAGAAATCCATTTTTTTGGACGCCGCCCACTTTAGCGAGCGTTAAAGTAACATATGACATGGAAAAATAATATAAATATTTAACAAATTGTATTTATGATGCCTACATTCCTTAAAAATTTTATTTTTAAGGTTTTACGAAGAAGGTAAGATGTTTTCTGAAATAACAATAAAAATAGTTTTTATTTACTAAAAATTGACAGGGTATTTAAAATTCAACCCGGTCGAAAATAACCTTCTTACTTGTTTTTTTATTATTTTTCAATAATTTAACTTCAATATGGCTTGACATATTTTGTTTATGGTTTTTTTACCTTTTCCGCAATTTAGGTGCTAAGCCTCAACGAACTTTCTTCAGTGAGTTGTGTTTTTCTCACTAAACACACTTTTTAGCAGTGTTGCATTTGTAATTGTAAGATTTGTTTTTTGGTTGTTATTGTTGTTTTCTGATAAAGTAATCAGTAATTTATATATTTTTATAGGCATATTGAAATTAATTAACTTATGAAAATTTTTTATTGATCGGTTAGCCGATTAAAACAAAAATTAACCATTATTAACCGATTAAACGAAAACCTTGATGGATTAATCGAGCGATTAACCGCTTGAAACAAAACCCTCACTAATGGAACACCCTAACTAAACCATACGTATTGAATAGAAATTTCAAATATTTACCATAATATAAATTACGAAATATATGTGTATATATGCTTGTAGTTTGGTGTATTTTTAAATAATTGATAATAAGAGGCTTACAAGTCGACCTACAATACGTACATGAAATATTAGAATTGAACTAAAATGCTTATTTTAAAGTTTTACTGAACCAGAAAACTGTTAACATAAGTGTCATAACATATACTACCTACATACATATGTATGTACATGCATACATATTCTTATGTATTTTGTATTTTTTTTATGTCAATCTTCTATATTTCAGTAATTTTGCCCTTAATTTGTATTAATGAAGTAGGATGTTATCGAGACAGACATAGCAGACAGCTGCTTTTTTTATTAATTCTTTGCAGGAAAACAGAAATTTATAATATCATAATGTCGTTGTCAGGGCAACCAATATGTATACTGATTAAAAATAACAAACTATTTGTATTCGTAATTCGAGAAAAGACAATAGAAAAGTTTTGTCGCATTATTAGAACGTAATGAATTTTCAAAAGCGTATTTCATTGAATTAAGTCCAAGGATAAAGTGCAGTTGCGAAAAGTACAAAAGCGAAAGTTTTATAGCAAATACTTCATTTTTCAATTAGCATTCAAAGTTAGTTGAATATTTTTCTGCAAGTTTGTAAATGCTGCATAGCATTCATTTCATATTGTATAAAAGTTCGTTCATAAAGGTTTATAGATAATTTGTGAATAAACATGTTTCCTCAATCTGAATTGGATAATTATAAATTACAAGTGGAGTTGTTACAAGAAAAATTGCAAAGAAGGTTTGTTAAGCAAGGTCACACTTGTGAAATATTTCGCAAAAAAACAACGTAACCCTTAAATATTAATGAACATTTTTTTTACTCAGATACATGTTTATTAAGTAAAAGAGTTTCATGAATAAAAAAAAATTTTAACTCAATAAACACTTATCTGAATTAAAAGGGTTTTCATTGGTATTTAGTGGTACGCTTTTTTTTGACAAATGTTCGGCAAGTGTGACCGTAGCTTAAGAATATATTTATAAAATATGTGCGTATATTAAAATCTAATTTATATTATTCGATACAGTGAAATATCACGACAACAATTAGAGCACAAATTGGATAAAATACTACAGAAACGAGATGAACAGTAAGTATTTGTATATATATGCAAACATACATACCCACATATGTATAAAACATAAACATACCTACTCGTGTATACCAGAGAACGGCATAGAGTAAATGCAAAAATATTCACACTTACTGCTGTTTCACAATATCGAAAAAGTGTTTTTTCTTTCGTACAATTGCATTTAAAGCAAAAACAATTTGTAGAATATAAATTTTGTTTGAAATAGTAGAAAAAAAGGGAATTCTGTGGACATTGTGAAATAGCCAGTCAATCAATACCACATGAAATAAATTCTTTTCGATTCGAAAAGAAAACTGTTCGAAATTGTATGTTTTTAACATAGAAAGTCGAAAGAATTTTCTTTCGAAACGAATTACGCAGTAGCCCACAGATATTTGCTCAATCGTTTAGACAATGAGTACTTTCATAAATAAATAAGTAAGAACGTTATATTCCTCCAAATAATTACTTAATAAATTAAAAAATTTTAAACTGCTGGGTCAGAGTTCCTTTAACACATTTCTGTGCAAAATTTTAAAACTCCGGGAAGGCCCGTGAGGGAGACACCTCACCTTTGTAGTAAAAACTTAAAACGTGTATTTTTGGGTTAATTAAGTTTAGAAAAAAGTATGTTTAATGGGGTCATTTAAGGGCAGAGCAGCAGGGTAGAGCAGCAGGAAAATCAGAAAACGAATTACTTTCTTCGTAAAAACTTAAAAATAAAATTTTTAAGGATTATAGGCTTAAGGAAAATATTTTTTTTATATATTTACACCATTTTCCATGTAATATGTTCATTTCCAGGGGTCACGAACGTACGTTCGTACGTTTTTGATGTACAAAGAATATAGAAAACGAAAATTTTTCTACATTTTTTTGCTATTCGATAGCATTTTGGTAGCTCTATGTTAAGTGCAAAAGATGGATTTCCTCGAATTTAAGTTTTCATAATAATAGTTATAAACATGTGGTGACGAACGTACGCAAAATAGAAGTCAACTTTGGCTGACAATAGTGAAATATAAAAATCTGCAAAATGGAATGGAATATTCAAGAGTGATTAATTTATTTTAAAAGTGTATTAATGTAGGTCTCTATCCAGTATTTAGCCTATGAAATATCGCTATTGGTTTTTGTTTAATTGGCTTAAGTACCGGTCGCGAACATACGCGTCGCGAATATACGATTTTTTCATATGTTGTTTTTATTGTTTCCTAACAAAAGATTTATAGTGTGTAGCAACTTATAACAAGAAATAGACTACTTTATTTAATATGAAATAATGAAATTTTAACAATATGTATGATCTTTTTTTTTTGGTTGACTCTCCGGCGGAAATGCCCAACGGTTTGCTTAACAAAATTACAAAAAAAAGAAACTTTAAAAATCATGTTTTTTTTAGAGGTTGTTTTAGTTCTTCTTAGGGGAACCCTGTGGTCCGATTCAGCCCATTTAGGAACTTGACCTGTGGCATCACTCAAAATTTATCTATAATAAATTTCAAGGGTCTGGATTTTTACGCTTGGACTGTATCGTGTTTTCCAAAAAATTTCACGATAAATATGAAATTGTTTAATTTTTGCCTGTTTGTTTACATTTTTTACAAACATATACATAGTTTCTTTTTACTGAATTTCACTGGCAAACATTTTTCGAGTAAGAATTGGCGTTTACTTAGTCTGGATTTTTACGCTTGGACTGTATCGTGTTTTCCAAAAAATTTCACGATAAATATGAAATTGTTTAAGTTTTGCCTGTTTGTTTACATTTTTTACAAACATATACATAGTTTCTTTTTACTGAATTTCACTGGCAAACATTTTTCGAGTAAGAATTGGCGTTTACTTAGTCAATGCACTGTAATTTTGCTCTCTCAATTCGGTCTCTCATTTACTGGACAATGTGTAGGCAGCGTTGTCAACTCAGTGCTTTTAGCACTGTTTTTAGTGCTTTTTAAAATGTATTAAGCAAAAAATTTTGGCTTCAGTGCTTTTTGGTTTTTAGTGCTTTTTTTCATTCGGTGGCACCAGACAACAAAAAATTTTGCTATTAAACTTTTATCTTTACCATATTCCAATGCTGAAGTAGAACGAGTTTTTATCTCAATGAATCTTTTAAAAAGAAAAAGAACCGAATGTCGCTGCATTCGGTTAATGCGCTTTTACAAATCAAAAACGGACTTAAAAGGGAAAATTCTGCTTGTGAAACGTACGAAATTCCAGATGAGGTCAATATTCATATTAATACAAAAATGGTTTATAAAACGTTGGAATATAAAATAAAAACGGTATTATGGGCAGATGACCGTGATGAGGAATTCACGGACTTTGATAATTTTTGTTAATAAATACGTAAAATAGAAAAATAAATAAATCATATTTTAAATAAAAGGCAATTAAAATAAAAAATATTTATATTTAGTGTTTTTTTTTCAAAAATTACGCGTTTTTTGTCCGACTTTAGTGCTTTTCAAAATTTCAAAGTTGACAACACTGTGTGTAGGCGATCGCAATCCAGTAAAAAATAGTAAACATTTGTAAAATAAACGTTTGAGTTCTCGCAGCTATTATATGTACGACGTTATTGCCCCTAAAAGTATGCTAAACTATTATTTAATATTTTATGGAACTGCGTGATATAAAATTGTGGCACAAAATTAAGTGGCTTTATTTAAATCGTATAAATAAAACATTGTGTAGAGCATTTTCAATTTACATAATTTAAATAAAATGATTTAAATATTGATTTATTTGATTTATCAGTTTATTGTAATATTAATCAAGCTTGTGGTCGTTTTTTATAAAGTGTTATTTCTTATAATTTTTATTATAATTATAATTTTTATTTCCTGAAGATGTTAACAAGCTGTTAACGAAATACTGAATACAAATTATAAGAAATATTTTATAAAAAACGACCACAAGCTTGATTAATATTACAATAAAATGATTTAAATATATTTTCTTACTCCTTTACTCCAAATCAATACAAATTTGTTTTGTAAAATAATTCAGTGAAGCATCTAATCATTGGCTATGGCGTATTTGTTTGTGAATTTACTCCCATTCCCGATAATAAATTCTGTAGCACCCAAAGTTGTCATGAAATTCCCGAAAAATTCAACGGAACGGACATTGCACATTTTCACATTATGAATATTTTTTTTACAAAAGTTTGACAGCTAATTTATGGTTTAAGCTTAACTTAATGCATTCGACCATAAAATGCCCTAAATCGTTCAAAACTTATTTTTGGGAAACAGCCTTGTTTGCAGCACAACGATGGTAACATAAATAAAATGTTTAATAATTAATATATAAATCATTTGTTTTAGTGATAAAGTAGTACGATCGAAGGCTAGACAAAAGTATCAACTGTTTTTGGAAGAACAACAGCGCAGAAACGAACGAAACAAACAATTAGTTCAGATGCTGGAGCGTATTGAACAGCAAACAGAAGTAATGAATGCCCGAAGCGAAAGACTTAAGATGATGAAAGTAAGTTTCAACAAATTTTTTAGTTATAAATATAATTAAAAACAATATATAATTTCTACTTCCAGCTACAATATGAAATGTACTTTGCTAAACTGGTTCATTCACAAACAAGAAGATGCATACAAAACTCGATACAACCAATGATGCAAATGATGCCCACACCCCCCGCACAAACCACACAATCTGCAGTGCTGCAACCCACTTTCGAGACACATAATTACGACATTAATATTGGAGCACCAACTCCAATATTGTCTTATCCATATCAGTCGCACCCCTCAAGCACTCACGTTGAAAAGGATTCATTTTTGAGATCAGAATCTGAAGATATGGCAATGAAAACCAGAGAATTGCCTACATTAGCAAATTTCGACAGTAGTTCAAGGAACGATTGTACAGATTTTAGGAATTTTAATGTTGCTCCTACAACGCAAGCACAACAATCCAACGCAGGGTATCAGCTAAGAAATGAATCAATCAATAATAACATAGTTGTTCCAGAAAATAGCGGCTACTACAAGCAGGAAACATTAGAAAATAGCTCTTATCCCCAAACTAATGCTAGTATGAGTCTTTCTTCTGTCACTGATTTATTGCCTAATGATAAACAGTTTTCAGAATTTAAAGACACTTCCAATTTATCTACAACAGCATCATCTATATTTGAGGAAGTACCAAATGTAGCCATGATGAAACAAAACCTGCATAATTTAAGCGAGTTTCCCAACACAACAGCTGCAATTAGAAAAACTTCGAAAAATGCAACACTTAACACTAACAATACTTTAAACCACAATGAAAATCTGCAGCCTTTGCAAAGCACACAAAATGAAAATGAAACACCCTGGAAACATACAAATGAAAATGTTCCGCAAAATATTAAAGTTGTTAAAACAATGTCACCAGAAGTAACGAATGAATCAAAATGTCCTACAATTAATATAGAAAGTAAATTTGAAACTCATGATGTAACAATGCGAAACTTAACCAAAAATCCATTGACTTCCTCTACAAACGTAATTGATACTTCCCATAAACCTTCTAACGACACATATTATGATAATGGAAAAATGAAACCAAACAGGCAGATGGAAAATAAAGGCTTAGCAAGAAATACAGAATCAATTTCTTCCACAGTTCCCGTTTCAATTGAAAATATTGAAAATGAAATTTATGGGGAATTGTTATCACCCCTAGAAACCGTAGACGCTAAAAAACCAGAAAGTCCTAATGTTGCGCCCGAGTTATTAGAAAATCTTATCACGAAAAGCGAAAATATTAGAAGTAAAAATATTCCTTCCGAAGAACCAATAGCTGGATATGACAGTCCTTTGAATAGAAATTCAGTTAAAGATGCTAGTGTAACGGAAAATAACAGCCAACAAAATTCAGTTACACAAAATTACGAACAAGCTGCAGCTTACAGCGATTACAATAATACCCAACATACTGAGGAGTCAGCTAATAGCTTTGCAGATTATCCAAATTATCAAAATGTTGATGGTACTGCTGTCGATGACAGCCAACAACAACAACAACAACAACAGCAGCAGCAGTATGATTACAGTAATTATGATCCTACACAGTACTCATATCCGGGATATATTTATGATGAAACAACTGGCGAATATAAACCTGATCCAAATGCACCAGCCGAGCAATATGCCACAGATCAGCAATATGCTTCTGAGAATTATGACCAACAATATCAACAACAAAACTATGACTACAACCAAACTTATGCCGAGGATCCAAATGTCACACCCACTACTGAAAGCACCGGTTATAATAATAATTATGATGCACAGCAACAAGAAATCTCTTCAAATATAGCAACCTCAGAGAACAATGAGGAAAAGCCGCAGACTATAGCAACTATGGAATCTATCGCTCCTCAGTCTGACTTTACAACAGCAGAAGTTCCCACAACCTCTACTAAAGTTCCAAAACCCACTTCAATTTTATCTACAAACGAGAAAAATGAGACACAGAAAAAGAAAAAACGTGTTAATTTTATCGACAGCAGCGAAACAGATGAAAGTGGAGCAGCTGATAAAGGAGCTGTACCTATAACTAAGCCTACAACAGGAAACGTATCTGGTTCCGGCGAAAGTGATTTTGATTTTTCATCGAGTGCAGAGGCTGAAGCAAAGGCTACTTAACAAAGTAATCTGTTACTCATGATCTTTACTGTAAATCTTTATGAATTTATTTTGAAATAAATGTTAACTCGCTTTAAAATATGAACTGATAACGCTTTTGTAAGTGTACCAAGGCATGTTATTTAATGTGCCTTGAAGGGTACGAATACCGAAATTTTACATGACTTTATCGATCGAGGAATATTAGTTAGATAACGTTTAACGTTAGCTACGAAGCGCTATCGCCTCTTCGCGACGATCTACGTAATTCCATAGGGATCTTCGTGGTACCCTAGAGCAGTGCACTTTGTTAAGTTCTATCGATCGAAATTCCAATACAATTTAGAGTCCGCTCCGAAAAATTTACATCACATGACTAAATGTTGTTTATAAGTTGTGTATATTTGATCAGCGACTCATGTCAAACCGGGCAAGCGCCCGGCAATTACCTTACTATATGCTTCAGTTTGAATTAAAAATTTGCAGCGATATAAATAAATGCCAGGGAAGTGGCTGATAATTGAGCAATTCAATTCTGCCCCGTACCTGTAGATGTTGTGTACGCACCATGTTTACCCCAGATATGGGCGATTTACTGTCGGTAAAAATATAGATATCTATTAAAAATACTTATTACTTCTAAATTTTGTAAACACACCTGTTTGTATTTTTATGTGCAAGGAACTTAGTAATCCTTAATCCTTAGTAAATGAGGGATTTTGATAGTAATGACCTTTTTTTTCTTCTCAAAACAACCCTTACTTTTTCTATTTGAAAAATAAGGAGTAATTAAGAAAATTAAATGTTTTGCAAAAATTAAGAAAATAGTTGTATTCGACATGCAACTCGAAACAGCCCGAACTTGCCCAGTTTCCCAAATGCGTTCCAAATAACAATTTTGAGAGCCAATAAGAGAGCAACTTTTTTCATTCTTTGGGAAAGTTCGGACAATTATCAGCTGTTTTTGTTTACATTTGAAGTTAAAAATTTAATCAGAAAATTTACAAATAAAGGGAAGTTCTTACTTGAAAATTTATTAAAATAAAATGGAATGAAATGGATTTAAAATTCCAAGAGAACATGCAATTGTAGCTTGACTTTCCATTTCACAAATAGATACTATATATCGCACTCGTTCAACAATACTGTATTAACTCATAAACTTCAAACTTTACAGGAGAGACAAAACACTGTTTCCTTAACGCTTAAGGAAGTTTTCATTAACAAAAGTTCGGCAATATTTAGAAAACCCATTAATTATTGTATTGCGCTGCATAACCTTTCTATTTGTTCGTTGTCTGCAGATAGAAAAGCGATTTTTTTAGTTACTATCATTTTCTTGAATTATTTTTGTATATAAGAAGTAAATATTTTGAGTTGTGTTGTTTTATATGAAATTTATTGCTGTATTTAATACATTTTTAATAAAACAGATAAACACGAAATGAAAAAAGACTAAGCTAAACAACGTTTTTAAAGCTAAATATGCTAAAAACCGCTAAAAAGTTTAAAATATATATTTTATTAAATTAAAAAGTTTATATATACATATATTTAAAGTTTTCGTAGTATGAATCGTAATACTTTTTAGGGATTATGTTTCTCTTGACTAGGTCCATAATATCCTTTCTTTTATTTTTCGACAGTGGCATCCTTTTTTTTTTGACAACTCATTTTTATACCCTCCAAAAAAGAATTTGGAGGGTATATTCACTTTGTCATTCCGTTTGTAACGCATCGAAATATCCATCTCAGACCCCATAAAGTATATGTATATATTCTTGATCAGTGATGAAATCTAAGACGAACTGAGCATGTCCGTCCGTCCGTCTGTGGAAATCACGATACAGTCCAAACGAAAAGAGCTAGACTCTTGAAATTTGGCATAAATATATTTTATATATAAATCGGGCAAGAGGGAAAAAAGTTCCCCCAAGAAGAACTAAACCAACCCAGAAAAAACAACATAATTTTTAAAGTTTTTTGGTTATTTTGTTAAGCAAATGATATATTTTTATGTCAAATACGGTCCAACGCCTTAAACTTGGAGCCATTAAATAAAATAAAAATATTTTTTGACTCCGCCCACTTTAGTGGGCGTTATTATTGGCAAAAATAGCATAAAAATTTAACAAATTGATTTACTTAAGCCTACATTCCTTAAAAATAACACTTTTAAGCTTTAATGACGAAGCTGAGACGAAACCTGGTACTACTCTGCCCTACCCCTTCCTTCCCCTTCGCCCCCTAAATGACCCTACCAAAAAAAATTTTTTTTTTTTAATTTTGTATATAATCATCCCAAGCATTTATCTTTAGAGTTTTATGACAGTCGATCCCGCCCCCTTTAGTGGGCGTTGACGTACGATATTATATAAAGGAACTCTGTCCCACCAAGTTAAACATTTCAAATTCACTTACTAAATATTTGGAGGGTATTTAAGATTCGACCCGGTCGAATATAACGTTTTTACTTGTTTTAATTGAACTAATTAGACTTTTTTATTTCAAATATTCGCTGACCAAAGTTGCATTTTTTGCTCAAATGCAGAATGGAAATGATAATATTACAAGTGCCATTAAAACTATTTCATAAAAACAGTAATAACTCAATAAAAACAAAATTATATAACGAAAACAGTAACAACTCAAAGTAAAAGTTAAGCATTATTTCATGAAAACAATCATATTTCGAATTAAAACAAAACATTTGCTTAGCCTGAATCAATCAAACAGTTGCAACTCAAAATACTACCTGACTAAAAGAAACTTTTATTATTACAATAACAACTTAATTCAAAATACTACTTTTTATACGAAAAAACAATTTTTTGTTAAGGCCAATCACTTCAAACAACTCAAAATAATTTTGTTTTCTTGATTCACAGAAATAACCCATTTCAGCATGAAAAATGTCACAACATGTAATTTTATTAAGGAGTAGTCAGAACTATGAGAATTTTTAACCATATTTAGACATAAGTGTTATGTATTGTTTTTTGCCAAAAAGATAAAATAAAAAAATTTTGAGTTAATACAGTATTGTTGAACGAGTGCGATATGAATAGTTAAAATTTTCTTTGTATTTCTTATTAATTTTACCAGCTGTTGGCAATGATGCTAAATTTTAATTTTATGATATTGAGAATTCTTTAGTGTAAAAAGTAAGCAGCACTAGTTTTACAGGATTTCCAATTATGGCTTTTGCATTCCATCAAATTTGAGTAATTTTCCTTTTTTCACCTGGAACAAACTTCATATGGAAAATTGTAATAAAATAGATCTAAAAGTATTATTGCATGTTTATGGGCATATATACATATTGAACAAAGTTGTACCCCAATGACCTATGAAACTACAATCGTTTTCCTATTCGTTACAATATTTGGTTTTTCGCGTTCCCGTGCATTTGCCCATTTTCGTCTCTTATTGAGAAAAATTATAGTTTATTCTCATTTTACCGGAAAGAAAAGAAACAGACCTAATGTAACAATATGGGTAGCTTATTAAAAGATTATTAAAAGTTGTTATTTTTTGCTAATTATTATAAATAAAATAAAAAGAAATGTAAAATAAACTTAATCAGAGTCATTCTCCGACTCTTCCAGACTATGTACGGGATTGTACATTAGTCCCGCAAGTTTCTGTGAATTTGTTTTTGTTACTGGTTTTGCACCAATGGAGGAAAATAAATTCCAATGAATGCCCGTTTCTACAGAATCAAAGGCTGAAATACTTCAACATCAGCTTTCACAATTCTACAAAATTCATCGAATACAAATATAAATAGTATCCATAATTTTTTTAGAGGAGCAAAAGTAGTTGTATAAATCGTGTATATATTTAAACAAATTGTAATGTATATAATTTCCCCCCTCGAGATTATAGTCCTGGCAGCTAGTGCTCGTTAAATATAGATTTTAATCTTAGAATATATTCATTAGATAAATAAATAAATGCATTTCTGTACGCCGCAATTATTCGAGATAGATGAAAAA
This sequence comes from Linnaemya tessellans, assembly GCA_951800035.1. Classification (NCBI taxonomy): domain Eukaryota; kingdom Metazoa; phylum Arthropoda; class Insecta; order Diptera; family Tachinidae; genus Linnaemya; species Linnaemya tessellans. The sequence goes on along the minus strand of OX637533.1, from coordinate 29,377,073 downwards.
ATCCTTAAGCCCATCAATGCGAAAAACCTTAACTCAGCGGACCACTTTTCGTCATATGTACGTAGAGGGGAAAAGCTTTAAGCAGAAATACCTTTATATGATTCCCGTACTGTTATACTAAATCAAACATTTACTTAGAGAATACTTGGGAATTTGTAAAACTTTATGGGTCCGTAACTCCGAAAATATGCTGATTTTTTTTTATTTTACGTTTTTCTCTTAGAATTCATTTTTATATAATATAGGAAATTTTTGTTTAAATTGGAGGTGCGTCGGTAAAGTAAATTTGTTATTAATCTTTTTTTTAAATTAATTATATCAATTATTTAAATAATTTTTATATTACTTTTCATTATATACTTTTAGTATGCAATAACATCGTTCAATATCTAATAACACATCAAGAATCTTGCTGCTCCAGTAATAACAGAAATGAAGTTTTCCACATAGAAACCTCCACCAACACTGAAAGGGTTTGGCAGATCCTTCAGGTAATAGTAAGTTTTTAATCTGCCTCTATACAGAGCAGGTAAATTCGGAAGACACATGGAAAATAATTACTTCAATTAATCTATGGGATAGTGCACAAAAGTAGCGCATATGCAATACAGATTATAAATGAAATTTTTAACAGTAGATGGCTGCGTCCGACAACCAGAAATATATATACAGGTGTTTGGAGGCTACGGAACTATCACACGCAAGTGCTTGGTGTGCTTTTCTATGTGGATGCATCCAGAATATACCTGAACATTATATTAGAGGCTTTCCATACGCATGTACATGCATAGATATACATACATATGTACATTTGCATTTAGTATGTAACAATGCACTTTGTACACAGATTAGCATGTTGATTCTTCAATTTAAATTACTTTATATTATTATCGAGTTCATAAACAATTAATACTTACATTTTTTACTTTGCTTTTCAACTTCACCCTTTAACTTTTGATATTTTTCTGTGCGATACACCAACAGCCATGTGAGACCTAAAAGCGGGTCATCAATAAAATTGTAGTTGAAATTGTATCAAGTTCATTATATTACATACCCTCGCCTAATAGAGCGGTGCAAATTGATATAAAAACAATTAAAACGGTATCGCCCCACATAATCACCAATAAATTAGAAAAGAACTAACTACCACGTCCAAATAGTAAAAAAATACTACTTTAATTGCTTGAATAAAAATTAATCCGAGATGCCACACTTTTTAATTACTTTCCCCGTATTTTAAAATCTCCCCGAAATTACACAGAATCTTGACGGTTCACCGATATGTCCAATCACTCGTGGTATTGGAAACTGTTATTTTTATGTATCAATATACCAGCGAATGGATGGCTTACAATGATGCCTTTTAACAAAAAATATAAATATTATGGATTCACGTTTACATACAGTCCAGGCATTACATAGAAGGGAGAGCCAATGGCGAATTCTGCAGCAGAGATCTATGTTGGTGTTGTTTTAATGTAATGGGATTTCTCATGGGAGCGATGTGTTATTATAAATCTCATCACAGCACTACAAACATTAATTAATTATATACATAACAACGTTTCTATTAAAATTTTTATTATTTTTCTATACTTAAATTTGTGTGAACATTTTTAAGGTATGTAAAGCAAAAAGTTACATATAAAAATTATACATATTTATATAATGGTTATATGTATAAAATACATTATCATAACAAGGGTATAAGTACGTATTCCTGTTGTAAGACACAAAGTCTCCGAAATGCCACCATCTTAAATAATTAGTTAATAATTGATTTAAATAACATACCAATTCGAACAATTCTCTAATCGAATGGAATCGCACAAGATCCTCAAGTATGAGGTACGAGTATATTCATAACAAGGAATCAAATCCCAAAAGGTTTCACGTACACTGGCAGCATTATCGCGGACGAATATATAATAACACGTTACTTTGCTGAGTACTTGTACAGTAAATTGGACCGTATGTACAAACAATTCAGAGTTGTATTGCATTATAAAAGTGCCTACCAGAATTTTTTTCGGTTAAATTTAAAATAAAACTGGTAGTGCAATTAAAAACACATGATTTTTTTAATTTTAAAATTTTTGTTTTACATTTTAGTCTTTTATACACATAGTTTTAAATCTTTTTTTGTTACGGGTGAATATTTCTTTTTAATAAATTTTGAAATTTTTTATTTTTATTAAAAATAAAAAAATATAACGTGAATATTTCAACATTCAAAAACTCTACATTGGCATACTATTCTTATCAAATAAACTTTATATTTTATTTTTGTGTGGTTGTTTGGATTTATCGATTTTTTTTTGTTTTGTTTTTTTTAATGAAAATTTGATTAAGAAAAATCTTTATCATAACGTTCATCATCATTATCATCGGTATCATCAAGATAATATGGTGACGATTGGTATTGCTGTCAGTCAGAATCATTAATAGTTTTTTTCCGTTTCTTAGCTTGTGTGATTTTCTTTTGGGACCAATCCTCCTAAAAAAATAAATAGATACATATTTAAAACTATTTTAACAATTTATTTGAAAATGTTTAATTAATCTTGTATGTCATTTAAGATACTTATACTCAAGTATAAATGTATATAATACTAGATAAATTAGTCTAGATTTTAACTATATTAATCTTAAATGGAATATACAAACATTTTGTAATTTAAATACATCTTTGAAAATTAAATAACTTAAAACAATAAATTGCTTAGTTTATATTGGTTTGTTCAATAGTTAATTATTGTTTAGTCTTGTTTTTCTTATTTGTTATTTTCTTTTCTTTTTTTTCGATTTTCTCACCTCACTTGAATCCTCATCTGATGAGAATATTGTTTTAACTGGATCTGAATTTTTCTTATTATTAGAATTTGAATTACTTGAATCTTTTTTCGATGTTGGTTGTTTTCGCCCTCTTCCACTACCGCCACGACGACCAACTGCCGTCGTTTCGTCTTCCGCTGCCAAAGCAAATAAATCGCTATATTGCTTCTATAAGGAAAAATAGTAAATTTATGTTAACGACACAAAAACGGAAGAATAAAAATGTATAAAATAAATGCTGAACAAATTTTACTTTACCTTTGTGCTTTCGTTACTGTGTGTATAGGCGGTTTGTAGTGCTCTTTGCATTGTGTCATGTACATATAGACCCGTTCCAGTTCCATGACGACAACTTCTTCTATAATGCTCTAAGTGACTCAAGACCTGAAAACAGAAATTATAAAATTTAAATTCACTTAGCCAACTTCACAAAAAGGGAAAATATTAGTCGATTAGTTGATTCAATATTTCTGTACCCGTGATCTAACCGCTGTTACGAAAAAATCACGAATTACAGCTGTGACCAAAGTTATGAAGTAAGAGGTACTTGCTAAGTCGTCCTTTTGTGTTTTTGATACATACACAAATTACGATATTTCACTGTTTCGGTAATAGCGTTAATCGGTTAATGCGTTTGTAAAACATTGTAAACGAAAGAATTAGAAAAATTGATTTATTTAATTAACTCCGAAATTATATAACAAATCGATTAGTGTTCGAGCCAACTTAGTAGTGTTCCAGGGAGTTTTTTTACTCCAGTCATCGACCGAAGAATTATTTGACCAGTCCTAAAACTATTTCCCCACCACTAATTCGCACGAAGTGTCGTGCTACAACCTAATCCCTATTTCCCTAAGAAATTCTACTAATATGATATAACCCTCCACCCGTTCCCGCCGGAAAAAGTCGGCAACGGATGCATGCTTAAGTAAGAGTGGGTATGCTCTCCTAACCGCCTGGTACTGCTCACACTCAAATATGATATGTGAGTCGTCCTCGACCTCACCACAGTGATCACATAAGGCCGTATTGCCTACTCTCATCCTTGCAAGGATCGCCTTAACGAATGAGTGCCCACTCATCACTCTATTTACTATTTTCATCTCGTTCGGTTTCATATTTTTGACCCCCTTAAACCACGGGTCACCTCGTTTCACGCGGGGTATATTGTCCTATATTGTCGGCCCACCGTTGCGCATAATCCCACATATTCCTCTGCGGATTCATGCCATAGCTCTTCCTCAATGTTGCATACTGCGTCCCTGATGAACAATTCCGTCTCAGATATCTCCCCCTGTTCTAGTGTTCCCTTGGCAGCTCTGTCTGCCGTCTCATTAACGTATATGCGGAATGTTCCGGTATATAATGTAATCCAATCTTGGTAAAGTCAGCTTCCAGTATCCGCTTAATGAGGTAGTCATCACTTCTTTCTGTCATCAGTGCTAGTCAGCCAGATTTGCTGTCCGTCAGTAATGCGACCCTCTCAAATCCCCTACCTCTGGCGTATTCGACGGCCCTTTCTATGGCCTAAAGCTTCGCTGACATCGATGACAGCTTCGTCTGGACCCTGAAACGCACCGTATGTTCACTTTCATCATGGAAAAATGCTGCCCCCGTCGTGTCCCTACTGATCCACCAGTGTATATAATCTTATATTCCTCCAGCATATGCAATTTCTCGATTAATATCCAGTTGATCATTTCCGTCCTTGCTCTCACATACACCTTAAAAAAATCCTCCTGGACTTCCAAGTTGGACCTAACCTCGTCATCCCCGCCGACACTATCCCAGTCCGTTGGTACTTATGGATAATCCTAGCACAACTAGTCCTAGAATTGTATCCCGTCTCCAGAATCGTGTCCACGATGGGCAGACCAAAAGCAAAATATTTGGCCAATTCCCTAGCCGTAGCCAATTCCAGGCGGTATTTTACTGCTAATTCCGATGCCATATGATACAATATATGTAACGGTGTTGATCTCAGTAGGACAAGGGACGGACCTCCTGAGGTCGCTGATAATGTTCGTTACTATTTTCCTTAATGCTGTCTTCCCGATGTTGGCAAAGGAGGATGCTGCGTATTCTATCTTTGACCTTGTGAATGTTCTGTATATCTGCAAGCTTCGCATAGGTTGTACTCCACATGTGCATCCGGATATTACTTTCCTGAATCCGTTTAATCTTATCCAGCATCATCCGCACGTGTTCTGCTGGGAAATTGTTCATGCTAACAAGCCTCCCCAGGTATTTGATACTGTTTGTTTGGTGTATAACACAACCACCAGTCACAGCCACTATACTCTCCCTCGTGTTCTTAATATTCATGATGTTCGCTTTTTCCGCGTTGATCCTCATATCCAGCTGTTTGTTCATCTGTATAAACTGGTCAAACTAATGCTGCAGTAAGGCGTTAGTGTATGTTCCCTGCCAAATACTACAATAAAGCATTCATCCGCGAATTGAAACAATATGGAGTTCTCATCTGAAATCTCGTGCAGAGAGAGTGTATATATTGGGCTGTAATTCGTAATGTCACCTAGGTCCTTTCCCCTCTTAGGTATGGAGTGTATCTTAATCATCCTCCTTTCGTCTTGTATGGTGTTATCATCCCACAGCCCCGCCACACTCCTGAACAGTGCACGCTTTCCATCCTCGTCCAGTTTTTTAAGCATCCTATACGAAATTCCACTCCTTCCCCTGGCGGATCTTTTTTTTTTTTTTGTTTTCTTCAATTCTGAAATCCGGTCTACGTCCACTAATGTAAGGTGGTAGAAAGGGGTGGGTGGCTGTGGTCGTGGCACTGTCCTTCACACAGTCATACTTCTTGACTTCTTGTTTGCTGTAATGCTTTATTTTTCCACATTTTAATTTGCCCCCTGGAGGCAAATTATGGCATTCGATTGCGATCGAAATTTCCATTTTAATTATATCGAAATTTCGATTGATAGTTTCAAAAAGTTAAAAACCTTTTTGAACCAAGAAACTCAATAAAGTTACAGAAAGCTAACTTGTAAAACAGTTTTTGACAGTTCAAGATTGAATAGCGTTGGTACAGCTGATGATGGTACTGATTCCTCTTAGTAAAAACACTTAAGTAAATAATCTTTTTGTTTAAATAATTTTACTTTGTAAAATCGTTTATTCGACATATTGTCTCAATTAAATTAATGCCTTTTTTAGATTTATATCGAATAAAATTTGTTTGTTGTGTTTTCTAGAATTTCAAATTCTATGGTTTTGCTTGTGTAATTCTCAATTAATTTTTGGGAGTTTATGTATAAGCTCAGAGGTTTTGTTATTTTAGAATCAGGTTAAAGTCTACTGACGATTTGGTGTAAGAACCAATGAAATGCAATCATATAGACATACTTGACCACATAACAAAAAAAAGCATCAATTTTAATTTGTTTTTGTTATAAATTCTATTAAATATATCAAACTTTTTTCTGTTTGCTTACATACACATGGTTTCAATTTAATGGATTTTACTGGGAAAAATTGCCCAGTAAGAATTTCTCGTTGATCAGTCAATAAACTGTCGATCGCAAATAATATATAATTCAATAATTAAAATAAGTAAATATTAGAAAAATGTCTTATCATTCAATTTTCAAAAAAAATATATGGAACTACACATGCATGTTTGTTGATTTCTCAACTAGAATTTGTCAGATTACTTCACGAGCGGAATCATTTCGCGACTCATTTCTTAATTGTTCAGTCGATTGTTGGAAAAGTAAAGCGTATATATTTTTACCAATCTTTTGAAATGCTATTGCACGAGTGAATCAAACTAATGAATTTAATTTTACCGCTAAATCGCAGTGGCTCACTATGTAGTGATACATTAGTGCGCTACACTGTCATACAAATACGATAAAAACATTTTCTTTATCATTATTAAAAATTATTTTGATTTCTCATCTTCGAAAAAAACATTTTTTTGATAAACATAAAATGCTAAAGCGATTTAGACATGGTCAAAATGCTTGTCCAGCATGGTTATAGTGTGAGTGATAATTTGTTAGTACGTGTGACACCAACGATGCTGGATGGAAAATCAAAAAATTTTGACTTTTTCATGCTTGCTGTCACTTGTTATATACGTACATGTGTTACCACGTCAAGCACGAAGAAATGTTCATTATAAATATATTTTCATTGTGAACAGTTGTAAAAAAAATCGGAATTTTACCAAACGAAAAGCACAAAATCAAAATGAACGCTTGATGGGCCATCAAACCCACGAGCAAACGTACACGAACTTGACAGCAAGCATTTTGACCGTGTTTAAGCCCCTTAACGAATAAAGGAAATATAGTACATGTTTTATAAATTTTTTTTTGAAGAAAAGATCCACAGACGGCTGACAATAGGTCTGTTCGTTTACTTTTCCAGTAAAATCCAGTAGTAATTGAGTAAATTTTCCTCAAATTGAAAATTTTACCCTCTGGCTCTTGCTCAAAAAAGTACGCGAACGGAAAAATTGCAAAAACTTCCAGGTTATTTAAAACAGCTGATCACTAAAAAGCTAAGAGTTGTAAAATATGGTTTGTTTTGACTGCCCAGTATATAACGTTTTTGGTACTTAATGCAATGTATTTTATTGATTATTACGAAATGTATTTATTAAATGAACTGTTGTGCAAAATTTAAACTCGTTTATTATGTACATGACTTATTTTGTTTCTTGTTAATATATCAATATATCTTGTATATATCAATATTTCATTTTTGATAACCGGTGCCCAGAATAATATGCAGTAAGAAGTATTCGAATATAATGTATTGGCTTTACATCTCTAAAGCATTAGTGCAAATAAAACAAAGACAAATTTCGCCATGGATGCCAAAAAAAAACTCGATGTTGTATGCTCTTTTCATTTCTTTACATTTCAAGAATAATTATTTCCAGTTCACCTTCGCTTTCAGATAATGATTCAACCGATAAATTCATTGCATCGAAAATAGCGGAGCTCATCTTTTGTTTACTTAATTTATTGAATCATATGTTTTTTGTTTTCTACTGGATTTTACTGGCAAAAATTTGTCCAGTTCTCTCATTTCATGCTCTCTTTTGCAAATTTTTGTGTAAACGAACACATTTCAGTAAAATCCAGTACAAATTTGCACAAATTTTGAGGTAAACGAATAGAGCTAATAAAAATTACTCTGATTGCAGGTTATTAATTTTCAAGTTTAAAAACATCCAGTCTGGCAAGACTGTCAGCTGTTATAGCTTACTACAAATGTTGTAGTGATTATGGTCATCGTAATCGATAGAAATTCGACCTACATTCGTACGAAGAAATAGTCGAAAACTACTGCTTGAACCAATTCAGAGGCGGCCATTTAAATGCCATTTCGTACAAAATGGCAAGGTCAAAGCATTATAATGAAAAAAGTTTTATTAAAATCAAAGCTGTATTTGTGTTTTACTTCTACTTCTTCATAAAAATTTTCATTAGTTTTTCCAAATCACATGACGCGACAAAACATCTCTCTTACTCTTACATTTTTAGCGCACATGTCATTTTTCAGATCGTGCGATTGTGTAGGATTATAAATCGCGGCTTTTATGCATTATAACGATAGTTAACACTCTCGTTTAAAGTTACAAGTTAAACTATCCCGATATTCTCGTCTTTGGCGCAGCGCAGAACAATAGTTGAGGCAATTTTTGCAAGGTTCTTTTGAAGACCGCATTAAAAATAGTGTTGTGCCCTTATTTTAGACGCATAGTTGATGACTTATTGGAAAGAGTGGCAATAAGAACAATGCGGACAATGAATTCGATCGCAACTTTGATCGCGATTGAAAACGACAGGCTGTTTTCAATACAAAACTACAACCAGCAAGTATGGATGTATAGATGATACATATTTATGTAAATAGCATCTTAAAAAAACAACATATGTACTAAAATTTTGGAGATAAAGTTCAACTTATCGCCACAAAATGTAGGCGCGTTTCAAAGTAAAAAATACGTCTGTTTTTATTTACCTGATCTGCAGATGGTGTACTATTCACGGCGGAACTTCCCTTAAGCGGCCTTTTTCTTTTATTTGGTGAAGAACTGGGGTATTTGGATGTTAGGAGCGATGCAATAATTTCTGATAACTTCTCCTCGCAACGTTGACACCAAAACCTAATTTTTTCATTTAATTAAACATTTTTTGAAAAAAAAAGTATCTTAAAATTTACCTCAAAGCGGAAGTAACGAAAGGATCACCCCGTGATTTCGTTTCTCTACTTAATAACAGGCGTATTAGCTCGGTAGTAGGTTCTTCACTCTTCAATATAAGTAACAAATAGCCTAAAGCTTCGGGGTGATTGGCAGATTCTAGTTCTGGAAGAATATCCTAAAAATATGCAAAAGAAAACAAGCATTTAAATATTTTGAAAACATAACGAGTTGTTGAAACTCACTTGCAGACATTTTAAAGGTACATCATGTGCTTGTACCAATTGCCATAAACACAATTGTTCATAGGTTTCATAAACTAAACTATCACGTATGCAATCAATAAGACCATCTTGTTTGAACAATGTCAGTTTGCCTTGTGCCACATAATACATAAGATCGCGCAAATTCTTTGCATCAATACACCTAAGCGTTATACGCAGCAAATCGCTATTGTTAATCGCTGTCGATTTGAACTCTCTGTAAATATCGGGCAAAAGCCAGAGATATATGGTAGTGTTTTCTTTCTCCAATAGATCCAAGTCGCGTGTTAGACAGTCGTCGACTTTTTCGTCAGTAGCATCACATATAAGGCGATAGATATTGGTCTTGAATTGCGCTGCCTGTTGGGCATTCTTACGTGTCTGCAATTTGACATGAACTTTCATAAAGTATAATAGCAGATAGCCCGTCTCAGGAATACGTTTACATATGTCGGTGAGTAAGGACTGAAAGGGTTTCTTGCTTTTGTCTTCATTTTCGTAGAGAAACCGAAATAGGCCAAATATTGGATAACTTATGCTTTTGGCCAGATTCTTTTCATCCGTTTTACTTTCTGGAAATATGTTTTGCAGCGGTAACGTTTCACGTAATATTAAATGCGTATTCGAGATCACATACTGAAGTTGTGCATCATCCATAGCTGAAGCGGGTAATGAACGGAAATCTTCAAGAAATGCCTCCCAAGTAAATGAATTACGCTTTGTAACGAATGTTTCGAATGTATCGCTAATTGAGGCGGGGAGTTCAACTTTTTCCGGTGTGGTTTTTTGTAACTTAAGCAATTCCTTTAGAGGAACATCATCATCATCATCAGTGTTTTCTTCCTTTTTTATATCCTTACTTACATCTTCTTCGTCTTCACTAAAGGCAGCATCGGTTTCCACATCGTTACTTTCGGCAGGTATGACAGACAGTTTATTATCTTCTTCAACCATACTGATAACACTACCTAGTACGCTGTTGACACTACCGACGCCTCCGCCTACAACTCCGCCACCACCACCACCACCTCCACCTCCACCTCCACCACCAATCCCACCGCTGTCAATGATTACAGCACTGTGTTCTAGTAAATCTGCCGTTGTGGTATTGTGAGGTTGATAATGATTTTGCATATGCTGCAGGTCGTGCTGTTGGGTCTGTTGCGGGTTGGGCGGTCCACCAGTAAACATTAAAGCTCCTTGATGCATTGTACGTTGGTCAGCTTCTTTTTTGAATATCGGCGCTTGTATAACCGACGAAGTTGGATACATGGGTGGCCCCACGTTGCCGCTGGGCGTTACTGGCGAAACAAATTCTCGGAAATTTTCACGTATCAACAAACGCAACTCTCGATCTAATTTTGGTGATTCAAAAAGTGGTTGTAGATTTGGAATGACCTAATGAAATGAAAAGAAATGAAAATGAAACGTTTTATGAGCTCCAACATATGCAAAATAATATCTAAATTTACCTGCTTCTCTAAAATCTTATTCAGCGAATTATACACACCCATACGTATTTTGTCCTCGTGCTTCAAACAAAAATTCTTCATTATCCGACACAAAAAGTCCAATAACGTACTACTGACACTGGGGTGATTACGTATCGAATGATACATTACCAAGATGCCCGGCTCAATGTTCATAATATTATCTTTCATCGGATCGAAGAAGAGCCAATCGTAAAATAATGATAATTTGGCATTAGCAGATGCTATTGTATTTGTACATGATGATATCAACCAGCCGATAATTGCCCATCTTGGTATAATGTCTGAACACAACATATCATTTGTCGGATGTATGACATTGATAATGAAACGTATCAAATCCGAACGCAACGAATGTGATTCGGGTGTTGCAAAATATTTGTCTTGAAACCAATCCTGATAACGCTTCTGATTGCCAAACTTCACCGATGATGCCAGGAAATGGAGTTTCCTTTCAACTTCTGGCGTTAGGCGACATTGCAGAAAGCGCCGACTAGTACGTATTTGTAGCAAATGCCAAATACCATTGAATGTGGGATGTAAACTTTTGGGGTTATGCAAGATATCGCGCCATAATTGTTCGAATTCGGGTATGCGTGCCACATTTTGTAATAAGCTGTACAAAAGAAGATGAATTATTAAAAAATATTTTAGAAAGTAAAAAAGATTGTTTAAAATACTCAGTTTGACATACTAAATATAGGTGTGTTCAATTACTTTACTAGTAAAAATTAGCAACGAGAGAGTAACAAGAAATTTTCCACAATTACTCTCAAAAATGTGAAAAAGGAAATGAACACTTTACTAGCTCAAATTTGCAAGTTAAAGTAGTGTTGTAATGTATAGGCATATATGAGTACTCAATAACTACCCCCATATATTTTGGACAAATTATACATATATACATATTATTATAAAAATTATATTCAGCATTGTCGTGACTGGCGTTTTTCGAGTACGGTTTGTAATAGAATAATGAAAAGGTTTTTTTTTATCTTGGACCAGCACTCAGGGGATGACCCCTATATGTGCAATGCATTGCGCTGGAACTGAAAACGAGGGGATAGTGTTGAGGGGACAGACTAGGAAAGATGAGAAGATAGACAGTTTTTTTGTAGCTATTTCAACGTTGTTTACTTCGTCGGCTAATTTTTGCTACAGGACCGACGAATTTTATATAATCTAGCACTAGGTGTAGTCGAAATACGCTAAACACGATAAGGGTAATTAGCTACTTTTGAATAAAATGAATCAATAAAATATATTTTTTTAATTACTATGTGTTAATTTAAATTTATTTGCAAATATATATCTGAACTAATTGAATTATTTGCCTGCTTAGTGTAAATTACCGAGTAGCTAGGTACTCATAATATTTACAACACTAAAAATGCCGGAACATCCTTTGCCACTAATGTACCAGATACTGTGTTGCTTAGTTCAATTCCATTAGACATCTTATTTTGCTTCTGTAGTTCCTAAGTTACACAAAAATAAATTTTTTATCTTTTCAATACTTTTTATTGTTTTAAAAGTTTACATTTACTTACAATTTCATAAAATTTCCAAAATATTTTTATTTTCAACTTAATTTAGAAATATTGTTTTATAAACACAAACACAAAACAGCTGTTCGAATAATTATTGCAAGTAAAAATTTTACTTGTAAAAACTTGCAATAATTTTTCTGTATCTCAATTTTTTACGCTCTTTCCCCGCTCTCTCGTTGCAAATTTTTTGGGTTAATGAACACTTTCTAGTAAGAATTGTTACAAATTTGTAAAAATTTTTAGTAAATGAACACAGCTTATATACACACAAGTGATCAGAGTTGTAAACGAATCATTCATTTTTGAATTAATTCGCGAATCATTCATGCACTGAATTGGTAAAATTATACTATAAATAATTCTTTTCTTCAAAAAACGAATTGAATGAAATTTGAATCAATTCATTTTAAATTTTTAAACATGAATTGCAATTCATATGCAATTCAAATGAATTGGGAAAAATGAATTGCAATTCATTTTTAATTCAAATGAATTGGTAAAATGAATTGCAATTCATTTCCAATTCATTTGAATTAATTCAAATGAACTTGAAAAATGAATTTCTTATTTATTTCCAATTTATTTGAATTGAATTGATTTTGAAAAAAGACTACTGTAAGTAAATGTACAACAAATAAACAATTATGAATTAATGCTCATGCTGATAGGATTTTCGCAGCTCCCTACTAATTCAAGTCATATTCTGCCGTTACCTGCAAATTACAGTACATCATTGGAATTTCTATTCTTATTATTTTCTATGCCTTTCGACGATTATCTCGTACTAGGTGATATCCGAAATGGGGGTAATGCTGTCTGATATAGTAAAATGAGTTGGATAACAAAACGGGAATAATGCTTCTTTACATTTACTAACAGTAGTCTTTTTTCAAAATCAAATCAATTCAAATAAATTGGAAATGAATAACTAATTCATTTTTCGAGTTCATTTGAATTAATTAAAATGAATTGCAATTCATTTTTCCAACTCATTTGAAAAGAATTGGATATGAATTGCAATTCATTTTTTCTAACTCATTTGAATTAATTCAAAGACAATTCAATTCAAATGAATTGGAAATGAATTGCAATACACTTTACCAATTCATTTGAATTAAAAATGAATTGCAATTAATTTTTGCAAATTTATTTGAATTGATTCAAATTTCATTCAATCCTTTTTTTTTTTTGTGAAAAGAATTAATTCAAAATTTAGCTAATTCGTAATGAATTGAAATCAAAAAAGAATGATTCATTTACAACTCTGAAATAGATATATTTATTACTTCTTTTTTACACAAAGTTCAGTGTGTTATAATTTCGATATATTAAGTGTGTTCGAGTACGCAAAAGTGTTTTAAAATTTTTACTGCATTTTACTAAATTGAGTTCGCTTAGCCAAAATACAATAAATGACAAATTGATAGAGTAAACTGACAGTTCTTTAACTGAGAACTTGCAAACTTTTACTGCAGAAATTTGTTGTAGTAAAGTTGAGTAAAATAAAGCATCTGACTCAAAAAGAAAGTAAACAAAAATAAATAAACGATATGTAATTTTTTTTAGACAAGTGAAATAAAATTTTTAAAAGTTATAGAACAACAAGTAAAAACTTTATATTCGAAAAAAAAAAATTGTTCAATATTTAACCTTTTTTTGCATATAATATCGTACGTCAACGCCCACTAAAATGGAGGGGGTCCAAAAACAGACTATATCATGTTTTCCACAGACGAACGTATGGGCATTGCTAGATCGTCTCAGATTTCATCACTGATCAAAAATATACATATATACTTTATGGGGTCCAATTCTTTTTGGAGGGTATTAAAACTGTATTTTGTCGGTGTTTCTGGCAAGGACCGGTGGGGGAGACATTTCACCTTTGCCATAAAACTTCAAAAAAAAAAAAATGTTCGGAAATGTAAAATTTATTAATTTTTTTTTTTGAGTAAAACAATTTGTTAAATTTTTACACTATATTTGCATATAATAACGCCCATTAAAGGGGCGGGGTTCAAAGATTATTCTTTTTTCAATTTTATGGCTCCAAGTTTAATGCGTTTGACCTTCTTAGACAAAAAAATATATCATTTGCTTAACAAAATTACAAAAAAACTTAAAAAATTATGTCGTTTTTTAGAGGTTGGTTTAGTTTTTCTTAGGGGAACTTTTTTCCCTCTAGCCCGATTTAGCCCATTTCCGAACTTGAGCTGTGCTATCCTTCAAGATATATTTATAACAAATTTCAAGAGTCTGGCTCTTTTCGTTTGGACTGAATCGTTATTTCCACAGAAGCATGTACGGACGGACATTCTCAGATCGTCTTAGATTTCATCACTGATCAAGAATATATATATATATATATATATATATATATATATATATCAATATATGATCAATATATATATCAATATATGATCAATATATATATCAATATATGATCAATACATATGTATATCAATATATGATCAATATATGATATATACATATATATGTATATGATCAAGAATATATACATATATGTATGTATACTTTATGGGATCTCAGATACATATTTCGCTGCGTTAAAAACGGAATGACAAAGTGAATATACCCTCCAATTCTTTTTTGGAGGGCATAATAAACAATTTATAAAGCATAGTAAGAAATATATTTTGTAATTCATTTTATCAATATATTTTAAGGGATTATTTTGTTTAAAATGTTTTAATTGTTCAGAGTTGTAAAACTCTCACTTATCATAAGTGACTTATGTAGTACTGCGTTTGCTCTTAAGGCATTCAGTAAAGGCGGATTCACCCATGTTGTCCGAACAAAATTTTTGTCCGGACAAATTTTTGTTTATATGTAGTTTGACGTCTCTCTTCTTGAGAGAGAGAAAATATTTTTTACGAACAACTCTCAGCTTGAATTGGTTTAATTTTATATTTTGTCCGGACAAAATTGAGCTGCGTTACCAATACGTTAAACTTTTTCACGCAAAGTTGAGGTGTCATTTTGTGTTTGATATATTAAATTGTGTGTGAGGCTAAAAAAATAAATTTTGAGAACTAATATTATCTATTTGTTTCTTTTTTTATATGTATTTTGCTAATAACAATGCTTTATGCAATTCAAGGGCCATAAGGTAAAGCAATTTACTTTTCTCGTCCATTATTATAATCACAAATTCTTGAAAAATAATTTAAAATATGTAATATCCAAATATCTAAAATACCAAGAAAACCAAGCAAAACATAAAAAATCGCTTGCAGTACTACCATTTTGCAAAACTCATTTTTTATATGAATGGCAACTTTGATTTTCCGGACAAATTTATCGAAATGAGTGAATCGTGCTGCA
This sequence comes from Linnaemya tessellans, assembly GCA_951800035.1. Lineage (NCBI taxonomy): Eukaryota > Metazoa > Arthropoda > Insecta > Diptera > Tachinidae > Linnaemya > Linnaemya tessellans. Next base: position 29,361,403 of record OX637533.1, on the reverse strand, counting down.
TAAAACTCTCAGTAAAATAAATGTTGTCCGGACAAAACTTTTGTTCGGAAAACATGGGTGAATCCGCCTTAAAAGTTCTTGGTAGATTACTTTATTTGGAGTGTGTGTTCAAAGTTCAATCATTTTTATTATTTTTGCGCGCATTGATTAAAAGAGAAAATTTTGATATTTCAAGTGATTATAGTTTTTGTTGAGACTTCTATAAGTAAAAGTTTTATAATGGAACCGTCAACTTCAGGTATATGAGCACTTAAAAAATTATTTATTGTTTAGATAAATGTTTTGGAAATATTAAAAAAAAAATTAAATGTCTCGAAATATGTGGTATTTTTGATATATACATTGAGGAAAAAAATGATTTTATGCTCTTAAAATATAAGATTTTAGCTAATAAATCCCAGAATGCCTATTTGCGCATTTGTGCGATTTTTAAGTTATGAAGGTTTTTGTGAGAGAATTCCGGTTGCTAAAAATCAATGTGAAAAAAGAACCAAACAAAAAAACAAGTTGTTTTTATTATTTTTTCGAAAGGCACATAAAGTATGCTCTAATTTACAATTTAATTTACTAATTTATCGTTTTTCATTCCAAAGTTACAGCAAAAATAGTAAAAAAAAAAACATTTTCTCCAAAATACAAAAGAGCCCATAAAAGGTTAAGAATTTGTTTTTACATTTTTTTTAAATGCTGGTTTTTTATGTATTTATTAATACTCATCAATAAAAAATAACAACATTTTAAAATTTCGAGTCACTTTCTCTACCATTCACCCCACTGTGGGACGTCTGCTGACGTGCCACATTTCTACTTTCCATTAGTATCAATAAAACTGAATTTAAAAAGAAGTGTGTTTTTAAGCCAATTTAGTTCCTAACCTCAATTTTGCGATTGTAAAATTTTGTCTAATTTCATAAACTCGTATACACTTAGGAGAACATAAAAATTCAGTTTTCTTTTTTGGTCGAGTTTTTAATTAGGCCCAAAAATACTGAAGCAACAGTCTACTCCTGCGTTTGAAAAAGCAGAAAGTAACAGAGAAAATAAAAATATTTAAAACTATTTAATGAGGCTTTTAAAGTTGTCTACTTGAATTCAGAATTGCCTTTGAAGTTTTTCATTTCATTTAGAATACAAATTATGGGATACTTAATCTGTTTTGACGTATTTACTATCTAAGTCCCGTTTCACACAAGATGGAGATGGACCAAAAATTCTATATGCTTCTATTCCAAAAGTGGAATTGGAATTGATGAAAAGCCCTTGAAAATACATACATAGTTATATTTTTGACAAGACGAGATTGTAGTTTAAATACCATTTTCTTGCTAATAATTATGAATTTTCTGAACTAAATTATAAAAAAGCTCTAAACTACCGTTAAAACTTTTGTTTAAATTCTTAATGCTAGATCGGAACATAAAGTGCACATTACTATCGATAGCTAGAAAACATCCATAGGAAATATATAACCAATATCGATATTATTCTTTAATCTGCAGTTTCGAAGACGTGTAAACAGGAGAAACTGCCTGACAGAAAATAACGTGAACATGCTTGTCTTTTTACAAAAGGAATTATATATTGTTTAAGAACTTTTTATCAATGTATTTATTTTAAATTTAGTTCTTTATAACGAAATAAAAGTTTAAAGGACCGTGGAGGGAAAAAACAAAACACGTTAATCACGGCATATGTTTAAATGCCGTATTTTTGTCTTTTAAATGCGGACGTACAAATAAACTTGGTAATTTTACAATTTTATTTAAAATTTTGTTGTACTTCGAACAAATTTGATTAAAAACAAAGAAAAAGGTATATTAAATCTTATTTGTAACTACTCTAACATAAAAAACTACTCACTTCAATATTCGTAGTGAGTTTCCGTTACAAGCAAAACAAGTGGTTTTGGTTTTCGAATTTTCGAAATCATTTATGTTATAAAGAAACAAAAATGTTTTACCATACAGCACTAACATGTACACAAATCATGACACAAATCAAATTTAAAGTAATTTGAAAAAACATCATATTTATAACTTTTTAAAATATTTTAAATAAATATTTTGATAAACAACATCCGGATATGTTACACTTTCCGAATCATGACACCTAGTTGTGTTCTTAATTAATGCAGTGTTGCGCAGCTTAATTTCGACAAGTTTTTGAGCAAAACTAGTTTTGTTTGATGTTTTCGAATATGAAAAATGGTTGCAAACACAAGTAACAAAATAACAGGTTTTGGAGCAAAATACGTACAGTAAAAATTCGATAATCCGGATAATTGATTGCAGACCCCAATCCGGATAAGCGAATTATCCGGATTACTACGCGTGTATGTATTTATTGAGGTCAACACCCTTCCACTCATACCTTTACTAAGTTCTTCAACAATTTTTACTTTATCTAAAATCGATAAAGTCCTGTGTGCTCTCTTCACTGAAGGCATCTTGCATCAATACTAAATTAAAAAAACGCATATGTTGACATACTCATATCACACTATTCTAACTGTATTTTTCAAAGCATGCTGTGATTGGAATAAAAAAATAAATAAAAACGGGTTTCATTCAATCCGGACTATAGAATACGCAATGACTGTGATTGGAATAAAAAAAAAATAAAATCGGGTTTCATTCAATCCGGACTATAGAGTTGCAATCAATCCGGATTATAGAATACGCAATGACTGTATTTTTCAAAGCACGCTGTGATTTGAATAAAAAAAATAAATAAAAACGGGTGTTATTCAATCCGGAGTATAGAGTTGCAATCAATTCGGATTATAGAATACGCAATGAGCTGCAAAATTCTGTCCGGATTACCGAATATTCCGGATTAGTGGAGTCCGGATTATCGAATTTTCACTGTATATGGAAACGTAATATTAAACTATTTATTAATATAATTTTGCAATTTTGTGATTTCAATGATGCCTTTTTTTTCGGATTAAGTCACAAAAAAGTTGGGTTATTAGTTTGTTCCCTCTTTGATTTTGATATTTTAATAATCGTTCTCTTTTAGTTTCATTTATTTGCAGCCTATTTAACAAGAAACATTAAGCATATATTATAAATAATTTACAAATTACTTATATTATTAAGGTCCAATGAACTTAATAAAAAATTAAAAAACAGTACAATACAATGTCTTCTAAATAACATATGTATATGTATATGTATGTGTATGAAATAGGTTAGCCTCTAAAAAGCAAATCAAGAACATGAAATCTTTTGAGTCTACGCATTTCATCACTATTATCTAAAAGTGTAATAGCTAAAATGTTTGTAATATGATTACTTAAGCTACGGTCACACTTGGCAAACAGTTGTCCATAAAAGCGTAA